>CM031242.1:960937945-962137945 GCA_018340775.1 Taxus wallichiana var. yunnanensis | reverse complement strand
GGAGAAAACCATGAATAAGATATCAATCTTAGACTTACAAAAGTTCTCAAATTATCATAAGGAAACACTCTATACAATGCTTTAGGGATCCAGAGTATCCCTTGATGTAGAACCTACACACCTCCAAGTGATGGTTGTAAATATTAATCCTAATTATTATATCTCTTTCGATCACAATGAAATATTGCGTAATGATCTTAAACACAACCTACCTTTGTAGATAAAGGTCTTCATTACTCTTCGTAATATAAAGAGAATGTTTGTGGATGGAAGATCTAGTTTGAATATTTGTACATTAAAACTTGTCAGAAAGATAGGCCATACAAAATCAAATTTTTATGGTAAGACCATTATGATCACAACTTATGATATTGAAGAGCGTGAGTCAAGAGGAACCATAGCACTCTAAATGGAAGTGTGGCCCATATATCATGATACAAAATTCCATGTCCTTGGCTTGGACCTTCCATATAACATGCTCCTGGGTTACCCATGGATTCATGCCTTATAAGCCATTCCTTCGACCTTCCATCAATGTATCAAGCTATGTCATGGAGGATAAATGATCACCATTCTAGGTGATCCTGAACCATTTACACATTGTAGAGCCTTTGCACAATTTTTCTTGTGTAGCATATGAGTGTCCTCTAGCTAATATTTTTATTCCATTACAAATAGAGGCTATGAAGGATCATGTAGACCTAGATACATTGACATCTTACAATCACAATTTTACCACATTAGTCAATCCCTTTACCTCATGGGAAGAAATGTTTGCAAAGTATGGCCCAGATGATGAATTCAACCTTTAATAGGAACTTCTGATATCTAATATTTCAGTGTCACCTAAGACACATGGCATACCATACTTTGAGTTCAAAATAAATCGAGCTTTCCCTCAACCCTTTGATAGGTTTTTCCCATTTGGTCTCTTGTCGGATGAGAAGATACACCTACCATGTGAGTACCTAAAGGAATGATATCTTCATGTCATCAAGCCCCACACAGTATGTTAAGGTTCAACGAATGATGCACGTCATGGGTTATAAAGGATTTGGATGTGGTGCGAGTGCTTAAGGAAGATTAGAGCCCATTCCTATTCCTCATTTTAAATGTGATAAACATGGCCTTGGTATCAGACCTCGTGACGCTCCACCATTAGAGATAGATGCTACCTCTTCTAAACATGAGGATAACTCATCTCATTCAGAAAATGATGTAGATTCCCAATGTATCCTATATGAGGATATTTCCTCTACTAATATGTTCCTATATTCAGTTATATTAATTCCATTAAGATCCCATTCCCAAAGCCAATAACCAACTCTCCCTTATATGTGTGCAGATTATTTATTGGGATCAAAAAAATTACACGACATTCAATTTCTTTGAAAATGATGAGTCCATCGTATATTTCATAGGACTTTGGAGATACCTTTCTAAGAAGTGATCATAAGAAAGGTTATAGATCAAATTAGACACATGCATGTACTTTGGGGAAGAGGCAAAACTATATGGTTGCTTAAGAAGGAAAATAGACAACAAGGGAAAACAAAGTACAAAGAAGCCTTACAAGAAGAATAATAGTAAATCTCACGGTGAAAAACTCTTTAAAACATTGGTGGATAAACAAATGAAATAATCAATAGAAAAGGTAGTTCCACCCCGGGAAGATAAAAATCTTTTGGAGCAACCGGTAGAAGTCGATCTTACTCCCCCTAATCTGCATGGATGGAGGACGCATCAAAGATGTTATTAGAGGAAAAAATCAATGTGAACATCGGGTAATAAGAGTATCATAAGATGATAAAGCTGGGATATTCACTATCGGTACAAGAATAGGAAACCCTCATAACATTGTTATGAGAATATTTTAACATATTTACATGATCATATGCGCAGATATACCAGGTTTGGACCCAGTGTTGGTCATGAAAAACCTTATTTTGCACCCAAATTCAAACCTAAGAAATATGCAACCAAAGATTACATTGATTTTCAAAGAAGAGATAAAAAAACTATTAGTAGTAGGTTTTATCAAACCTACAAACTACTCAAAATGGATATCTAATATATTCACGGTTCGGAAAAATATAGTAAGAATTAGAATATGCACCAAATTTAAAGACATACAAAAACAAGTCCCAAAGATGGAATCCCCTTTCCTAACATCGACATGATTGTTGATTCCATGACTGGTTATGAAACTTTTTCCTTAATGGATGGATTTTCTGGTTATAATCAGATTAAGATCATAGAGGAAGACCAACATAACACTACTTTCATAACACCCCGGGGACATTTTTTTGTCACATCATGCCTTTCATACTTAAGAATTTTGTGGCTACATACCAATGTGTAATGACTATAATTTTCCATGACATCATGATTCATATGATGGAGGATTAGTAGGATAATATCTTAGAAAAATATAAGACAGAGAATAGCACACATAAGTGTTGAGGCATATATTTTTGTGTCTCCAAGGTTATATGGTTTCATTGAACCCTAAGAATTTTGTCTTTGGCATACAATCAAGAAAATTACTGGGCTTCATTGATTCACAAAGAGGGATAGAGGTAGATCCCACTAAGGTTGCAGCTATTACAGATATGCCTCCACCAACAAACCTCAAACAATTTTGAAGTCTACAAGGAAATATTTAGACAATTCAATGATTTATATCATAGCTTGTAGGTAAGTTCCATACTTCCACACATCTTTTGAAGAAAGATTCTAATTTTATCCAGGAACCGATTGTCAAAAGGCCTTTGAATTTCTTAATTAATATCTTGTAAATCCACCTTTCCTCATGCCACCTACCCCGGGAACCCGTATTGTTGTATATTTTAGCTACCCAATTCATTATTGGTGTAATGGTTTCCCAATATTACCTTAGCCACAAATAAAGTGTGGTGTATTACCTTCACCGCACCTTAATTGCCTATGAGATGAATTTTCTTATGATCAAAAAAGTTTTCTTGGTCGTGGTATTCACATTTCAAAAATTTCGCCACTTCCTCCTAAATAATAAGACTAAGCTAATATCTACATTTGACCCTCTTAAATACCTCTTTTTGAAACCTTCCCTTATAAGACAGATGGCTAATTGTATCATTCTCCTTAGTCAGTTTGACATTGAATTTGTTAACTAGAAATCCTTAAAAGGACAAGTAATTATAGATCAGTTGGATGAAGCACCCCTACTAGGAAAGGAAACATTGTGTCCGGATATGCCGGATGCATGTATGATGTATATTGATAAATACATCATGTGGCAAGTCCACATTTTGGGATCATTCACCTTTCATTGTTTAGGAGCAGAGTGGTACTTATCATTCCAACTCGAGAGGTTATTTTGCAAGCATTTCATTTGGGATTTCTTATTGCTTGCTTGAAGTTAGCTATCACATGGAGAATCAGACATCTACAAGTCTTTGGACACTCCCAATTGATCATTAAATAAGTTAATTATGAATACAAAGTTAAAGATGAATAACTTGTTCCATACAAGAAATTGGTCAGTAACTTTGAAGGAGTAATTTGTATGGGTTATCTTAGAACAAAGGTTGAGGTTATATAACCGATCAAAAATTCCAAGGCTACAATTAGGTCTTTGCTTGACATTCCACCTTAGAAAAACAAGATTCCTTTATTTTGTGGACACTTACAGTTTCTTGCATACGACATGCTGGAATCTTGTCTATGATGTGAAGTTGTTGGTACTCTATATCCTTGGTATAATACCATTTTTAACAACCTAAAAGATGGAAATTTTCCCCCAAATATTTCCCATACTAAGAAAAAATCCCTTATCTTTTATATAGCTCACTATACCCTATTATGAGGAACCCTTTATCATAGAGACTACGATGGGAATTTGTTGTGTTGTCTTGATGTGGCTGAGTTACTCCAATAAATTAAAGAAGTGCATGAAGGCATTTTTGTAGCACACGCTAGTGGGATGTACCTTGCTAAGAAAATAATAAGAGTGTGTTATTATTGGCCCACCATAGAAGAAGACTATTACAACTTTGTCAAGAAATATTAACTTTGTAAAAATTATGGAAACTTGATACCTGTACCAACAAATGATTTGAGTCCGTCACAACAACCTGAATGTTTTCAAAATGGGGACTTGATCTCAAATATAATCTCACTCCAACTTCCTTAGATGGCCACATGCATATTAGCACCACCACCAAGAAATTCACTTAATTGGTAGAGGTTTTACCTCTCACTTACGTAACCGGTGCACACATCTCCACATTCGTCATGAACCATCTCATTTTTCATTACGACATCCCTTCCTCCATTATAGTAGACAATGATAAATACTTTAAGAATAATATTGTAAAATAATTATGCCAACACTTCCAAATCCAACTTAAGTGTTCCACCCTATTACCCTTTATGTAATGGAAAATATGAAGCCACCAATAAAACCCTTGTTCATATCATGGAAAATATGATTAGCAAAACCAGATGTAATTGGAACTAAGGCCATTATAGCCTTGGAAATGGAGATTCAATCCATGATAATATCTTTTCAGGACTATCGGACAAATATGAAGACTACGGGGTATATCGACAAGTAGAGTTAGAACCGCGGATGAGAAGAGAATGAGGGCACTTAATCATTTGAAGGTTTCTCGAACCGAGTGTCAAAAGGATACAACAAAATTATCATAGCTTTTTAATTTGAGGTAGGAGATCTTGTTTTAATAGAAAACCAATTTAACATGATTAAAGATCGAGAAAAAAGGAAATTTTGAACATAAGTAGTTAGAACTATATGTTGTGGTCATTAAATATGGTTTAGGGGCATATAAAATTTCTCATTAAAATGGTGAGGGATTAAAGGAAATAATGAAAGCAATGCATCTCAAGTATTTATATCCTTGAATATGAGGTTCCTTAGAAAATATAGAAAAAACAAGCAAAAAAATAAAAAAATCAAGAAAACGGTAAAAAGAAAACAGGTTGTCCAAGTGTGAAAACTACACAATTTTGGCACATTGGCAAAGTCCTTAGATAAAAATGGTTTTGACGCTTAAGGAGGAGTCATTGTTCATAGGAAAATATTACATCTAGATCGGTATCTATCACTTTTACCTAGGCTTAGTTTTCCTAAAAGTATAGGAGGACTCTTGAACCCATCTTTTAGGGCCTTGATATAGATAATCTCCTCCTATATATATATGCGAATGAACTAGATTTGTACATTCCCATCTAATTTTGGGGAGAAATTTTACACTTTTTCTTTCTTTCACATACCACATGGTATTCTTCCCTTGTGCGTTCCCTATATCACTGGGGCATCCATGATTCTTTGTTGTTGTATATAGCTTTGGTAAAAATTTGAGGAAAAAACAAATCATTCAAATATGTTGGGAAAACCATAAACATAGAGAAAACCCCTTTTTAGGGACAAAACAAAAAAATTAATGTGAACAATAGCATTCAAAATTTATCCTTGAGATAACACCAATAATAGTAGAAGAACGTTTCAAAACTATCCCTGTAAAAGCAAAGTAGTGGTTAACTTAATTTTAGTTGTCGGTTTGTAGAATTTTGATTGCATTATCTTTTCATGTTGTGTTTTTAAAATTAGATTCATTTTCTTAATATAAAGTGCTACTTTAATTTGTTGTGCATATGCATTAAATTTATTTTATCTTTCATACTTGTATATACTTATTTTGCATTAGTTAGATTTGATTAAGTTGTATTTGTTGTTTGTGTTGTACAATTTGTTGTCATCATAACATAATATCATCTATCATCTACCATCACATTTATACATCATATAACATTAAAAGCTAAGGTGCATCATCATGAACATGAAAATTAAACATGTATGATAAGCTTCATCCATATAATATCATGAAGAGGGGTAAGAGGGACCACTTCTGTCCCCCTAAAAAATAGACCATAGTAAAAATGCAGATAATCATAAGTATCACATGAAAAAAATATGTGGTGTCATCTACTTCTAATCTCATACACAATGTGATAAGTAGAAACTAAAGTATCTCATCAAAACATGTGATATCATCTAAGGCTATCTCATAAATCAAAGAATATGTGATATACTCATGCACATCATAAAGAAATCCATAATCACTATAATCATCATTAGAATCATATAATGTATCAAAATTAAATGTCGTGGACAAATTGTCTCAATACATATAGATACAAAATATGTCATCGGGGTATGAATCAAAAGAGCCTTCATCACATGGCATAATAAAATTATACATATACATCGATCAAGTATAAGCCTTCATATCAAGATATCTATCTCAAAAACATACATATATGCATAAAAATGAGTCATGTCTGACTCGATCCCTCATGGGGACTATTTGGCTTACCTTCTAGAAGAGGACACATAACTTGTGGACCTTGTTGGCATGGCTACTTTCCTATCTACCTGATCTCTCATCTACTCAACTAATCTACCCGATATGGATGGTCATTGTGACCTTGTAGATCTAATCGATCGCCCACTATAGTTGGATGCCCTCTAGCCCTCTCTAATAGCCTCATAATATAAATATATGTAATAGTATTCTCTCCCCTCATCTGCCACCAAATCCCCGTGCATGCATGGTGTCACCACGACTCCATTAGTGTTTTTGAATGAGGCTATCTCAGCAGAAAGTCTTGAAATATCGGCCTAACCCACTATCTGCTTAACTTAGAGATGATTTGGGTATGCAATAAATATCTATATTTGATCCCTAATGGCACATAACTTATCTATCTCAAATTGGAGCCAATCTTGCTCCATTTTCTAACTAGTCTTGCTCATTCTAGTGTTGTGTCCTATCAGCCATTGTTTGGTCCCACTCTAGAATAAATATGTCTCACTGTGGTAATCTACAAATGGACTACTACAACCTGTTGTCAGCTTCTTTTGTAATGTAGCTAGATGCCCTACACACTTTGTGGGACCTGCACCCATCATCCACCTCTTGAACTATGTGGAGGAGTCTCCCATCCATCTCCTCTACGTCTTTCTAGGATATGTGGTGGAGTGACTATGTGAACTGTTGTCGAGGCTATTATACATGGGCCGTGGATACACCTACTATAATGGAAATTCTAACCCCACCGCATACCGATTTGAACCATCGGGATATGAATATGTACATGTATCTGTCCATGAACCTATATGGGTAATCTCTATGCCTACATGTTTCCTCGTGACTATCCACCTCCATCACCTCCGTCATCTCCATCATCATTGTCACTATCATCCGTATCCTCGCTATCCTTCTAGACCCCCATCATCCTCTCTATCTGCAAAGAGGTTGCTCCACCGGTGGCCATACTCTTACATCCCATGCAACCTACAAAATAGTAAGTTTCCTAGTTAAAAAAATGGGGTACCATGCTGCATAAGTTGTTATACAACTTGGAACTCTGATCTCTCAAAGAGGATCCCATGCTAAAGGAACCATCTTCTCAAATTTTTCCATGGATCTTTGTGGTCGAATCAAGGGCCAATATCAAATGTATTCCTAGCTCCTCCTCTATACCACATCTCGATCTCGAGGAACATCCCGTATGGCTCCAAAATAATGGTGCACTCTTTCAACCCTATAATATATCCAAATGTATCCATGGATTTCAAACATAAATAGCTCAACAATGCATAGATTGAGCTCCGCTCCATCCTTGAGCACCGATATTGTTTGTAGGGCCTTCATGTGACCATATGTTGTTGGATATCATCTATGGCTCAAAGATAGAAATAAGTATCTCCCATGTGACCTCAAACACTGTCACCAAGAGCAGCCCAACCAAAAAAACTTAAGGAGTATCAAGAGCTCAATCTTGCAAGGCTATTACGGGGTGACTAATCGCTATATGGTGTCAAGCCCAGATCTCGTAAAAGGTTTACTAAACCCAAGTGTATTCTAAAGGTAGTAAGTAATTAGGTGAAGATCCCAATATAAATGTGCTAATATGTAGTGGCCCCAACAATACCGCTCTCCCGAGTAGACCTTAGATCTCTATAATCAAACATAAAGGGAATGATTTTCCCATTTGGTCAATGAATAGAATGCCACTAATAAGAGCCATAAGATAGACCAAAAATGATGTAATCTGGGATCCATAATACACCGATGCATATGAACTGTCATAGCTTGTCGAGGTATATTATCTAAGATGAAGAGCTCAATAAGGCTATCCAGAATCTGTGTCTCACCGGTATCATACTCAATCAAGATACCTATGATTGGGACTCATAGGATCCTCTAAATATCCTCCAATGTAATCATCATCTCACTAGTAAGAAGCTAGAAGAACTAACTCTTATTGGTCCACCACTCAACTAAAAAAGTAAAGTTGTGATGAGGTTGTGATCCATAGTAATGTGAGGCATGTGCACCATGAAGCTAAGTGATATCTAAGCACTTCCTTTCATGCCATGAGAGAGAAGTATCCAAGTTGGCCAAATGGCCATGATGCTCACACACCTCTAAAACAAGTGGTTGTCTCTTCAAAATCAAACAACACACTTGTTAGATTTTCTACCTCTCTCAAACATTGGCTAACACCTATCCCTTTCATCATTATGTTCTTCTAAGGCATTTTCCTATGTTATTCTAAGACATTTTTTTAATGTTCTTCTAATGCATTTTCGATCCTTACTAAGACATTTTTCTATGTTCTTCTAACGAATTTTCCTATGTTCTTCTAAGACATTCTCCCATGATCTCATAAAATTTTCCCTATATTCTTCTACATTCCTACAAAAACCTATTATTTTTCTTCTAAGTGTTCAAAAACACATTTCTTAAATGTATGTGTGCCCTGGCGACACATGCGCACGTCTTTCAACATATACGCATTCAACAACACATGTGCCTATGTTTTAGAAATTACGATCACATATTCACATATGCATGTTCAATTCCCTTACCTCCACTTTTTCCAACATATACATGCCTTCCATCAGGCATGAATGCACCTTTAGCATGCACATGTCCGCACACTTGTTCTAACCCCCACAGACGCATATGTGTTCCATTTGATGCATGTGCATACACACATGTTATTTTTCAACACATACACATACGTGCACCGATTTCTCAGCACACACGCCCACCCGATAAAATATTTCTCACCCGCTAACATATTCCCACCATTTCTCCTTAGGGTTAGAGCAAAAGTAAATAGTAAATCAACAAAGGATCACTGTTAATAAATTACTCACAATGATTTTACCCTCAAGATGGGCATATATATGATCATTGTTACCCTTCATGATGTATCATTACTTTCATGATGGCAAAAATGTGTAGTTTAACTACTGTGATCATTTCGATGCCTCCATTACCCGTCGTGATGATTATTTTTATTAAATAATCATTTTTTACCCATTTTCTTCTCATAAGGGAATATTGTTCTTACTCGATGCCCGTTTCTTTTCCCTAGGTAATTTCCATTCTTTTAGAAAATATTACGCTTCTTAAAATTCTTTAAACCAATCCAAAAATAAAAAAAATTCAACAACCATAATTTTCTAAAAATTTCTAAAATTTTCAAAAAATCTAAAAAATCGTAAAAACTCAAAAATTGACAAAATTTTGTAAACATGTCATATGCGGCTGAAACTTGTGTAACATGCATGGTATTCATCTCATATATTTCTTGATTTTTCATGTCTATTTGAACCCAATGAATCACGGATCATCTAGATCTATAACCACTTATAAGCTACATTGTTTGATTCATCCGTACTTTGTGGCACAACAAGTTTCTTGGTACTATTTCGCATCTTGTACAATAATTTCCATTAGACCCAAGTTTCCTCCATAAATTACCCTCATATGTATCATTTCTTGGGACACCACATTCAACCCTTGTAATTTATCATTAACATTTGGGAACTACAACTTGATAACAAAACCTTTATGCAACTTTCTTAAACATTGTTGGTGTGAGTATGCGTGTTTGTATTTGATTCCCTATTAGATAACCTTGTTTACTTTTTCGTATTGCATTTAATTTTGTATGTTGAATGGGGTTGGTATTTTATTAATGGACAGTTGTTTGTACTATGGATTTTCATGTTGTTTTACTCTTTTGTTGTATGATTATATTTTTAATAAGCACCGATGATGAAGATTTCTATCAATATGATGCAATATAAATTGTTTAACACAATACTAGATCACTGATATATCACTATCCCTTTCTTATTATTTTTCTTCTATATTCCCTTTATTATTTATTCCTTATTCTACTCTTTCACACGAGGCATCTTGTACCTCCTCATTTTCCTATCTATTTTCCTTCTTCTTTTTGATCGTCGATCGACCTCTTTCATCACTAGATCGACACTCGAGGGGGCATACTTCATTATACTAATTTTTCTTCCACCCCTTTAATTTTTTATTTTTTTATGCTTGTCTACTTTCTTTAAATTTATGTAGCTTACGAAACCTAAAGAGGTGAAAATGTAGACACCTATAGTTCGATAAAATCAAATTTATTACTAAACTTGCAATAACTATTTTATTCCTTATTTATTAACTACACTATGCTAGTTAATATACCCGCCTAACTCTCTCTAAACCCCTAAAACACACTAATACACCTCTCAAAATTTTCCATAATTCCATCCCCATTAACTAGCCAACTTAAGGTTAATTAATAATCCTTTGACTTTTAGAAAAGCACTTAGCTTTCAAAAAGTTCATGTCACTTTCCAAATGCATTTTCATTTGCATTTCACCTTTTGGGATTTTGTCCCACATGCATCCAAAACCTCCCTTTCTTGAAAACAAAAATCTATAAATAGACCTCTACCCCTCTCACTTCTCCCTAAGAACGCTTTCTTCTTCTTTAGGCTAAACTATAGTATTTTTACTAGGATTTAGAGCATTCTTCATTTTTATTGAGCTATCACTATCTATTGCATTTTCGAAACTCAAGCTTGAGTAAATGAGAATAACCATATGGCCTTGTAGCTATTAATGGTGAGATCTCACTCTCAAACCCTTGAGCATCAAACAATCAAAAACTTATTGCTAAGAGATTCTTAGGTTCATCATTTTGTATCTTTCAAAGAGTGGAGAGTAATATACATGTTAGTTTGATGTTTTTGTCAAAGTTATAATGCATGCATAGGAGTAGCTCTTGTTCATCTCTTTTCAATGGTTCATAGTTAATTTTTGAAAGCTTTGGGTGTTTCTTTAGCGTTCTATTACCATTTATATATATTTTAAAACTTACACATGTTCAAAATTTATTTGATCAAATATCTCTAACATAGACTTTACTAAATCTTAGACTTACATTTTGGACAACTCAGACCATTTTGATGTAATAACACCCTTGAAGGTTTATCTTCAACCTAAGTACCCTTACACAAGACTCATGTAATCCTTAATTCTTTGACACATACCAATGTCTCACATTTTAATCTATTTTCTTTATGACAATCCTCACACATACTCATACTTATGCTATCTTGACTTGTAGCTTATCATTTTGGTGTAAAGTTTACCACTCATAATCCTACAATACTTAATTCTCATTTAAGAAGATGCATTTATATCTCAAATACCTATATATCCATGATAGAACACGATTTTCCCTTAAACCTTCCATTTTGACACAAAGACATACTTGAGAGAGATTAAACATTGGGGCTATAGATATAATGTAAAAACCACCCTGTACAAGATAAATGTTGATGCAGAATTACAACACCCATGAATGTCTACAACTCGATGGTTTGAGACTATCGGTGTGATTGCATAACATGGAGCTTCTCTAAAAGTTTGGGACTTTGTGAATCGAGAAATCTCTCCCGATGAAAGCCAGTTCCTATTCCTCTTTTTACGTGCACATGTTTATATTGCGGAGGCTCTACTCTAAAACCTATTCTAACTTACCAAGGAGACATGGTCAAGGAATTACAAGAAACAAAACCTAGACTAACAAGGGTGATGCACCAAAGGAATGATAAAACACATGCTTTTGCAATAAACACAAACCATAAAGATGCACTACAACCACCATGCACAAATAACATGAACTCGCAATGAGAGACCGGATGAATGTAATGAATACTAAGAGAGTTGAAAATCATCCATAGACTTGTATTATTGGTCCATAATTGATACAAGACATCGCAATGGCCAAGAGGAAGGATTACATTACAACTTGAATGGGAGGCTTAAACTCCACAAATCCACTTTTGGGAAAGAGAAAAGGGTGGGTGTAGAGTGGAAAATGTCCAAAATTTTGGAAGATGCACCTCCTTACAATATATAGGAAGAAATGAGAGAAAGGAGGTATAAGAAAACTAGATTCTTATTCAACCACCCCAAAGATGTATTGAAACCACCTTGAAATTAATGGGTCTCATGACCCAACCCATGCCTCCATTACAATTTTTGTTGCGAAAGAAATGCCTCATTATGGTGGTTGGTGAGAAATGTGACACTTTCAAGAATGGTGGTCCATATTTACTCCAGTTGTAGTGAGGGTCATCTGGAAATCAGGGTTGGGTGCCCAATGCAGGTTGTCACAATCTTTTAAGATCCACGCACTAAAAATTTTTGGCGGGCTTTAGATTCGTCAAATATTTTTCAAACATACCTTGGATTTGGAGTCTACTCATTGAGATCTACATGGATCCCCATGAATTCTTAAGATTTAATGCCTCCTTTCACTATGAAACTATGCCCCTTCAGCCTATCTTGTTTCCATTGTATTCTACCTAAGCCCTTCTAATCGGTAGAGACATTATGCCCGAATTGAGACATGTGGAGGTTTCACCTATGTTTGGGGACCGATTTCAAATTTGGCCCTTAAAAGAGCACTACACTGACACATGGCTCTACTCCTGTCCTTGGAATTTTCAATGTCCAACTCTGTCCCCATATTTGACCCCGACAACGTGGTGAACTTGCCCACATTTGAGTCTCTGCTTTGTATTTTCCATTTGAAAGAGTGCCGAAGGAACACATGGATCCTTCTGTAACTTTACTCTATTTCTTTGTGTTTTGGCTAAGTCCCTTTTTCTTGGTAGGGACATATGTCTAACCCTAGACACATAGGGGCACAAAACTCATTTGGGAACTACCCCCCAGAGTTGATCTTTGAAGCTGCGCCGAGATGACACATGGAGGCTTCTACTGGTCTATAGAATTTTCAATGGCCAGTTCAAATTTTTGGGATTCAGACCATGTGGAGGATTCTCACGTGGCCCTTTTATACTTAGCCGATTCAAGCCTCAAGTGAACAATTTATATGTGCTTCCTTGGTGGGTCCCTTATTTTTGACTCTCTACATGGAATTCCCACATGTTTTTGAGTTTAATTGTTCCCTCTCACTCTTGGGATAGAGCGGAGATGAAACGTAGTGCCCTCCATGAGTCGACACTTTGAATAGGGTTGAATCATTCTAGGTTTCCAATGCCTCACTTGCTTGTAACTCGAGGATTAGTTTTGAAATGTGACTCACATGACTAAAATGACTCTTCAATTTTCTTTTGTGCAGTGGGTGTTTGATTAATATTTCCTAAGGGGAAAAATTTGTCAACAATTTGGTGACTCATGGGGTCACCTGCCTGCTATGTGGCAAGATTAGTTCCCTTGAAGTATCTATTGGGTGCAGAGTCATGAATTGATAGCCTAATACTGATATTTTCCCTAAAACCTTGAGCTCGGATGGTTGTGACATGTTTTCACCGAACTTGATTATGGAAATGGACTCCCTCGAGACCTGATTTTAGTGTCTTTTTATTTGTTCTATTTTGAAATTAACTTTTACAGTAACTATGGGTCTCCCATGTAAATTCTAAAGGGCCTGGTCCATTCACTTGGAAGAACATATGTGTAGGAACACATCTACCTTTAGAGGCACACTCAACTACACAATAACTCAACCCAGAGAAATGAGACTTGTGCCAAATCACTTAGGAAAATTGAAACCTACACTATAGAAAGACAATTTACATATGTAATTGAAAGAATTGAATATCCTAGACTAATATGTACAAGGGTGAAACCTTCCTTCTCAAAGAACAATGTTTAAGATGGTTCCTATTGACCTTAATCGAAGTTCCTCTTCATCTAATGTAGAAAATTGGAAGGCATTGCTACTTTTACATCCTATGATCATGTAGGGGCCACTCCAAATGGCATCAAACTTGGAATGCCTTCCTAGTTTTTCTCGATCTGGATCCCACTTCAGAACTAAGTTCCCTTATTAAAATTTGTTTGCTCTTGCTTTCTTATCAAACCATCTCTTAATTAAGGTTTGATCCTTTTTAATTTTTAAACTACATGTTATCTAATTTCTTCTAATGCAATCATCTCTACATACCTAGCCTCCATTGATTTAAACTCAGACAACTCCAACTACTTCATGAGCTATAATGCGGGCAATTATAAAGATATAGGAAACACTGCCTCTTTCCCATAGACTAATTTGTAGGGAGAATTACCTGTTGACCTCTTGGGTGTGATACTATTAGTTCATAGAGCTGATTTGAGCTTTGTGTGCCAAGTTCTCTGATTCTCATCAAGAGTCCTTCTGATGATTCTCAAGCAATTTCTTGTTTGTGGACTCTTCTTGGCCATTACCTTGAGGGTAATAGTTTGAACAGGTGCTGAGATATACACCATTCTTGATAGCCCATTCAGTAATTTTTGTGCAAAGGACTACCAATGAATTGTCTTATATGATAGTGGTAGGGGCACCAAACCTCGTGAATATCCCTTTGTAGAAATCCAAGATATTAGATTCATTAGCCTCCTTAACTACCACAACTTCAGTCCCATTGGTGAAGTATTTAGTCACCTTTGTGAGTATCCACTTGTGGCCTTGACTTGAATTTTGGTTGATTACTCTAATATAGTCCAATCCCCATTGCATGAATGGCTGATCCTTTGAAACTGGATGAAGGGATAAGGCTGCTGATCTTACTTTCCCTATGAATAATGTGTACTTCTTACATTTATCAACCCATGAGTAGCAATCCCTAAACACCGTAGGCCAATAGTAACTATCCTAATATTTTTTAGCATTGTTACCTATGGTGCAAAGTGGCCTCCTACTTCTCCATCATGGAACTCATGTAACACCCTCTCAATTTGGCCTATCCCAATGCACCTCAATAGAACACTATTGATGTCTTTCTTGAACAAAACACCATCAACAAGCACATATGGAATGGCTTGTAATATGAAGTATCTCCTCTTTGATTTTCTCATTTCTTGAGGGCATAAACCTGTTTGGAGATAATGCACCAAGTCTTGGGTCCAACATGGAATGGGTGTACCATTAGCTAGTTGTTCTTGATCATTTTGCAGTAGCAGGACAACCTCTTCTTCTCCTTTTGACTCATCATGTTGTCTGGAAGCGAGCTGCTCACACAACCCTTTGCCACAAACTAGCTTGGTCACCTTGATTTCAATATCATATTCCATTACACGGGTGATCCAACCTGCTATCTTCTCATTCAAGTCCTTGTTTAGGAGAAAGTTCCTTGACACCAGCATGAGACACTAGTAGTTGAATCTTATTGTTCAAGACCAGTGTATAAACTTATTCAAAATCCTAATGACGCAAAGGACATTCTTTTCAATCAAATAATACCTTACTTCGTAATATTCCAGGATCTAATGAAGAACTTTATGGGATTTTCTTAACCTTCCTTGTTAGGATGAACCAAGATAGTTGAGATTATGTCTCGACCCTCCAAAAGGATACAACATGAAGCCTTTCAAAAATTGCAGGTTAGTAAGAGTTGGAGCCTATGATATTGCAAGCTTGATGGCCTCAAAACTCTTTTTGCCTTTGTCCATTTGAATACAAGAATCTTCTTTAGCATCATCGTTAAAGGCTTTATAAGAGTGGAAAAATTAGGCACAAATCTGTGAACAAAGTTTATCCTTCCTAAGAAGCTTTGGAGGGATTTCTTGTGATGTGGTAGTGGAAGTGTTCTAATGGCTTCAAATCTTTCAGGATCAATGGTTAACCCTTCTCTTGAGACAATGTGGCCCAACAATTTTCCTTCGTGTGCAAAGAATACACACTTCTTTAGATTCAATGACATTCTAAACCTTCTAAACCTATGAAATACCTGCCTGAGGTGGAAGAGATGGTCTCCAAAATTCTTTGAGAGGAAGGTGATATCATCTAGATATACTACAACTATCTTGTTGATTAGGCCTTTGAATTCCATGTCCATAGATTGCTGAAATGTTGCTCCAACATTTGGCAGTCCAAATGGCATCTTCTTATAAGCATAGGTACCCCATTTGGTGGTGAAGGATATCTTGAACTAATCTTCTTCTCTCACCATTATCTTATTATAGCCTAAGTATCTGTCTATCAATGAAAACCTCTCGGAGCCAGCTATAACCTACAAGATATTATCCATTGATGGAAGCGGGTAATGATCCTTGAGTGATGCTCTCTTTAGATTGTGGAATTCCACACACAGCCTCGATTTCACCATTTCTCTTTCTCATAGGCATAAAGTTTGCAACCAACTTAGTTCTTGATAGGGAAGATGGTGTTGGCCTCAATTAGCTTGTTCAACTCTTTTCTCATGAGAGGTTCAATGTGAGGGTTTACTAGCCTTTGCTTCTGTCTAAAAGGCTTGGATTCAGGTTTTAATTCAATTGTATGCTCATCCAATCTTGGGTTAAAACCTCTTAAATCCTTATACGTCCATCTAAAAATATCGGGAATTCTTAACAAAGTTGAACAAACTCATATTTTTCTTGTTGGGTACTTACCTTGCCAATTCACAACATTTTGCCTTCATCTATGGGAATGGGCTCTGAATCTTCACCCTTTAC
Source organism: Taxus wallichiana var. yunnanensis (assembly GCA_018340775.1). NCBI lineage: Eukaryota > Viridiplantae > Streptophyta > Pinopsida > Cupressales > Taxaceae > Taxus > Taxus wallichiana. The sequence continues at coordinate 962,121,095 of CM031242.1, read as the reverse complement.
CTGAATATTTGCTTTATCCTTCTAGAATTGATCATTTGGGTTGAAGATTGACTCCAAAGTTACAAGACCCTTTGGTAATTTGTTAGTTCTTACCTGTACCACTTGGTCACCATAAGGTTGTTCCAACTTGTCTTCGTTTCTAGCGGAGAAATCAATTTCTTCTTGTAAAAAATTGACAATTTGTTGATCATTCTTGAAGACTTGCCAATGTGTATTGTTATCCAGAACAACCAGTCTCACAACCACTCTTATATGGGGCTTATATCTCTCACTCTTGATACTCTACCACAACAAATTCCACCCCGATTCACGCCAATTTTTCTACTACTTCATTCTTTTTCTTTGGTATGGACACAATGTTGAAGGCTTCAAAGTCCTTAATGAGGTCCCATACCCGGTTTTTATAGCCCCGAGTAGGTCATTTTTTACAAGTGTGTTGTCCTCGACTTGGTTCACAATCAGCTAATCTGTCACCAAATATTTCTGATTCTTAATGCCTCTTTTTCTTGTGTAATACTGAGTCCATTGATTAAGGATTCATAATCTGATGTGTTGTTCAAGAAAGAAAACTAGAAATGGAAGGCTAAGTAATATTTTTACCTTGATGTGAAACAAGCATAGCTCCTCTTCCAAATCCTTGTCTTCTTCTCTATCCATCAAAGAATAACTGCCATACTTCCTTGTCATCTTTGTGGTTTGGCTCAATTAAACTAGGGAGAGGATGATTATCTTCATGTAAACAATAGAATCCTAGCTCATATTCTTCTATTTCTTTATATGGATCAAAATCATGCCTCTTGCTTGCCCATTTATCAAGAGTCAAGACTGGAATGCATCGACCTTGGTATCTATCTCGAAGTGCTTGTAAGAACTTCTTGATCAAATGATGAACAATTTGAATTTATTGGGATGGACACATGAGACTCAATATGTAATTTAAAATTGGATCAGATTTTATTATAGCCTTAATTCCATACCTTGTTCTAAAAAGAATGTGCGACCAATCAAAAGACAAATAGCCCCCAATTTTAGTGGTGAAGTCTCTTGACAAGCATAGTGCAAAGAGAGGTGGCAAGTCTATGAGTGATACATCTTGCAAGATGGTCACATTAGGACATGCATGCAATGTGAGGATCAAATATTTGATTACTCCAACTGTTGTTACTATTGTCCCATCCAATTACACTATGCCTTTGGAGATGAATTCATATTGAATACCTAGCTGATCAGCTATTTGTTTTGGCATGACTGAGCTACTTGTTCCTAATTAATCATGTAATTATGCACCAGCTTTTCTCCAATGATAAATGAGACATAGGAAGGAGGGGACTTCAGATTATTACCTTTGTGATCTCTATGATTTCCTTCCTGCTGAGCTGTATTGGTAAGAACCTTTTCTTGTTGATTGGGTAGCTGATTTGAGACTGACCAATTGGCCATAGCAACCTGCAATAGGTCTCTCTACCCGGGATAGCCAATGACTCCCACATTGAGATTTTTACATTTGTTTTCTTCATCTGCTCAATGATGTTAAATGGGGATGAGTTATCTCTCTGTTGTCCCTTGCCTTGCACATTCTTCTCTTGCACATGGGTTATTACAACCGGTGCCTGAGTCGGTCTAGAAGGTGGCTTGGGTTGACTCTTCACATTTGGAGTTGTGCTTTGATTATTCATACCTTGTTGAGTGATAGAGGGTTGCGGATCATTTGAATTGGATGACTTCCCTTCTCCAATATTCCTCTTCTTGGACCGTGTATTTTCTGCCACACTATGAGGAGGGGCTTGGTTCATAACACAAAATACTTAAGCCCACAAATTGACAAGTGTTGTCTCACTCAGAGCTGCTTCTTGTTGAGTTGATTCCTGCTACTTAGTTCTTTCTTAGCTGGCCCCTTGGTCTACACCCGTCACTATTACCATAAGAGCTTTATTCAAGGCACCATTAAAACACATTGACTGATTATGAGGTTGATTGCATGGGAAACACCAATCATATTATTGAGCCATGTTGTTTTGTGTTGGAACTAAGGCCTTTGATGTTGAAACCATGTTTGGATCATATGGTTGGAATGGCCTAGCAGCTTGAGGTTGTCCTTGGCTCTAATTTTGATTTCCATCCTGAGTTGGTGCTTTGTTTAGTTCATGGGGGTTATAGCTTGATATCTTTGGTTAGGAGGTTGATATGACCTAGAACTTTGAGCTTGTTGTCTCTTGATAGTCACTAGCTCATTTCCTAGGTTCTGTAGTTACTTCATAACCTCTTGTAGCTCTTTTGAAGTGATTGAAGAAGTAGAAGCCTAACTATTGTTATGATTCCTAGGGGCTAGGATGGGATTCAACTCTGGTATTTGGCTACTCGCAAGAGATCCTAGTTATGGATATAGAGGTATAGGAAGCCTAGGTGTAAGTTTACCATCCTAAATTAAAAAAATTCAGCTCTAATAGCAATGTTATAGGTTGCGGGTAAAGTTATACCTCCCATTGATTGAATCATCATGGCAATACCAAAATTTAAAGCTTTGAGAAACTATAGAAAATCACCTTGATTTGTTGGTCCGACGACCACTAGAATCCTATCCCACATCCTCGAAATATGAATTTGAAGTCGACAGGTTGTTCATTAAGAGCTCTTTTGATGGTTGTCAATTGTTCTAACAAGGATAGATTGTCCCCTTTTTCTCCAAATTGGTTATGAAGGGCTATGCATAGATGATCCCAATTCTAGATAGACCCTGTTGTTAGACTCCTAAACCATTGCAAAGCTTTACCTTTAAAGGAGGATGCCAATAACTTAACAACAATGTCCATTTCAACAATCTCATGAATTGCACAGACATTTGTAATGTCTTGAATGTGGTCACCAGGAGTAGTCTGGTTCTCTCCAGTGAAATATGGAATGCTCTTCAATGCCGAAGCGCAACTTGATTTTGTGCATTGAGAGAAAGTGGGCTGCTGCCAATGAAGTTGGCATAGGGGTTGGGATGTGCCATCCTAATTGGTCGAGGACTCTAGTCGATTGATTGAAAGGCCTACTAGGTGGAGGCATTGACAATGCCCTGCTTTGTGGAGATGGAGACCATTGGGCTCTTCTCCCTCTTCTTGCTATTTCTTGAGATAAATCCAGATAAATAAATAGACACTCTTCTTTAGTCCATGACCTTATTTTTATTATTCTCATGAAATTGATCAACTTGGGCTCATTGAAACCACTTTGCATTTGAGTGACGGAGTTACCGGATGTCTTTGCTTCAAAGCCTCCAAAGGATAACATTTTACCAAGAAACACATCTAATCTTGATAAAACTAAAATATGACTTGGTCCCACCGTGCATTCCAAAACTATTGATTCAGAATAATAGCACCCTGAATGTTTGTAACTCGATGGTTTGAGACTATTAGTGTGATTACATAATATGGAGCTTCTCTAAAAGTGTGGGACTTTGCAAATCGAGAGAGCTCTCCGGATGAAGGGCAATTCCTATTCCTCTATTTAGGTGCACATGTTTATATTGTAGAGGCTCTACTCTAATACCTATTCTAACTTACCAAGGAGAAAGGGTCAAGGAATTGCAAGAAACAAAACCTAGACTAACAAGGGTGATGCACCAAAGGAATGTTAAAACGCCTGCTTTACAATAAACACAAACCATAAAGACGCAATACAATCACCATGCACAAATAACCAGAACTATAATGAGAGATCAAATGAATGCAATGAATACTGAGAGGGTTGAAAATCATCCACAGACACATATTATTGCTCCAGAATTGATACAAGTACACTATAATGGCCAAGAGGAAAGATTACATTACAACTTGAATGGGAGGCTTGGAATCCACAAATCCACTTGAGGGAAAGAGAAAAGGGAGGGTGCAGAGCAGATAATGTCCAACCTTTTGGAAGATGGACCTCTTTACAATATATAGGAAGAAATGAGAGAAAGGAGGTAGAAGAAAATCAAACTCTTGTTCAACAACCCTAGAGATGCATTGAAATAACTTACGAAATTAATGGGTCTCATGACCCAACCCACGCCTCCAATAACATTACTTGTTGGGAAATAAATGCCTCATTATGGCGGTGGATGAGAAATGTGTCGATTTCAAGAATGGCGGCCTATATTTACTCCATTCGTAGTTGGGGTCATATGGAAATCAGGGTCAGGCACCCAATGCGTGCTCTCACAATATTTTAAGATCCAAGCATTAAAATTTTTTAGAACAGTTTAGATTCATCAAATCTTTTCTAAACATACATTGGATTTGGAGTCTATTCCTTGAGATCTACATGGATCCATCCGCATTCTTAATATTTACTACCTCCTTTCACTCTTGATATTACGCACCTTTAGCGGCCTATCTCGTTTCCTTTGTATTCTACATAATCCCCTCTAATCGATGGAGACACTAGGCCTGACCCGAGACAGATGGAGGATTCACACATATTTGGGGACAAATTTTTAATTTGGCCCTTGAAAGAGTGTTGAACTAATGCTTGAATCATCTCCCCAGCCTTGGAATTTTCAATGGTTGACTCTGTCCCGAATTTGACCCTAACCATATGGTGAGTCGGCGTACATTTGAGTCTCCACTTTGTATCCTCCTTTGAAAGAGCATTGAAGGGACATGTGGTTCCTTCCTAGCTTTACTTTGTTTGTTTTTGTTTTTGCTAAGTATCTTTTACTTGGCGAGGCCATTCGTCGATCCTTGACACATGGGGGCTCAACGCTCATTTTGGGCCTATCCCCATAATTGATCTTTGAAGTTGCACTGAGATGACACGTTGAGGCTTCGCAGTCTGTAGACATTTCAACGTCTAGTTCAAATTTTTGGGATTCAAACTACATGGAGGCCTCACACTTGTTTGGGAACTCCTCCTCTGTCACACCTTTAACATTGTGCCATTGAGACACGTGGAGCCTTCCACTAGCCCTTTTATACTTAGTTGATTAAGGCCTTGAGTGAACAAATTTATATGCACTTCTTTAGCGGGTCCCCGATTGTTGACTCTACGTTGATTTCCCATGGGGTTTTGAGTTTCGGTGTTCCATCTCACTCTTGGGATAGTCTTTGAGATGACATGCAAGTGCCCTTCGTGAGTCTGCTTTACTTTGTTTAGGTTTCAATCATTCTAGGTTTCCATTGTCGTGCATGTTTGTAACCCGATTGCTAGTTTTGAAATGTGACTCACATGACTAAAATGACTCTTCAATTTTCTTGTGTAGGGGGTGTTTGATTAATTTTTCCTAAGGGGCAAAATTGGTCAACAATAACCTTCACTAATAGCCTCTTGTATAAGTCACTGTAGAATAATTTATTTTGACAACTTCAACTTGTTTAGATAATCCCATGCCTTGTATGAATCTTCTCGGATCACCAACCTCACATATTTTTCATGCACACAATGTATTCTCGAAACAAAACTCACCGATATATAGAGATAATGCCACACATTGAGCACCACGATATATATTTAGGCACAACCTTCAATATTTTCACACTTTTATCACATTTTGAGTCTTCAAAAATCAAATTCAACACATTAAATAGGTTTTAATTATTCTTTCTATTTATCTTATCCTTATACCCTATGGTACACATAAAATTCACTTCACATTCACTGTTCACAACTACTATGTATTGAAATAAGGCCTTTCAATGCCCGTTGCACCTGTAGCATCTCATGTCTCATCATTTAGGCATATAAATCGTTGTATTACCAATATGGCTTCAACTTCTTTATTTGGAATGAGAGTTTTTAGCTCAATCACTTTCTTCACAAATGATACTACTGTAATGGCATGTTAGCACTCTTATAGATGCAACTTATTAAATTAGACAAGCATGCACAATTATAGGTTCTTATCACCCTTTTCTTAACACGAGATAATGATATAATCATTTAAATGTAATTTACCTTATTCTCTTGTAATGAATTGGTCTAATACGAGAAATACTTCCTCAAATATTGTACATTAGAAAAACCCCACAAATTTTTCTATTCCATGAAACCCTAAATACCTCAGATTGGTTCATTGTGACCTTTCTCTAATTGATTCTCCCAAATTATGTACCTTTCCTAGAAAAACTTCATACATCAACCTTAAGATCATTATACCCGATACATATATTTATTGACACGTTTAAGGACTACTAATAGCTTGAGCACACAAAAACACTTGTGATGAGATACCATGTTTTGACTTAAGACCTTCAACATTTAATTTATACCTTGGAAAGACCTTAATTACTATGTTCATGCATGAAACATCATTTGTAGGCTCGACACATTCAACCTTATGTTTTATGACCCATTTGAGCCTTTTGCGGACCTTAGAATTCATTCTAATTATACTCTCCATGTCCGAGATACCCGATTTAGGTCTAAAAATATTCATGCCTTATGTTAAACATCTTGAAAAAAATTCACAGATTAGTACTTTCCTTTTTCATCTTCTTTAAAGGTAAAGAATTGAGTAATGCAGTTGTGAAAGTATACTTTCTTATCATAAGACCTTGACACAAACATCAAACTATTGAAAACCTTCTACATGATAGTAGTGGAACCACATACTTGTCTACAACTTACGAGACACCATGACATACATTTAGGGATGAAGACACACTCTTATACACTTTAACAAGGACCCTTGTGATTAAGACTAATAGGACACCACAACTTGATACAAGTTCATCTAAGACACAAAATTAGTTATCTTAACATGCATAGAGAATCTAACCATATTGGTAATGACAAAAACACATACTCTTGGAGCATACTATCCATTTCTACATAGAACTCATGACACTCATGACAGAGACTTTTACTCCATAACAATTTTTCTAAACATATGCTACCAAGCCCTAACATAACTGGGACACCCATAGACCTTCTTCTCATTTTTCATTATCTTGATATCATGTTATGGAAGATATAGAAACACAAGTCTCAAACTCTAATTCATGACACTATTTTAGACCTACTACTCATTAAGACACCACATTTAATTGATACAAAAACCTTTGTTAGGAAACCTCAAAGACACACACATAAACTCACATAGGATAACAATGTGAGATATTGAACTAAAAACTCGAAACCTAATAGAGTAATGACTCAAAAAAACATCGAGAAATCATTTAATATACCTTACCACTCTAGAGGTATCCCAAAGAACCAATTTCTTCAACTTGTCTTGCATAGGAGCTTGAAAGGCATTAAAACACATATGTTTTTCTTCAACAAGTGCAAACATTCTTCCATTAATTGATTTTGACTTGATGACCTTGTTTTCAAAATTAATAACATTGGAATATTCCTTAATAGCCTTCATGTACTGCATGGTAGGATGAGAATTAGATCTCTTGACCTTATTAACATGAAAAATTAGATCCTTTCCATTATAATTTGACATAACATTCTTCTTGACCATTGGATAAAATATTACAATGAATTTCTTCTTTCTTTGGAAAACACATGCTATGTGACAAGATATTTGACAATTTAAGAAAAGAATACTCTTCTTCCTTCTAGGCTCAAACACACTTAGGTTCTATCCAAAATACTTTTCTCTATGCCCATACTCACAACATGAGTGAAATTTTCCCTTGAAAACATGTATTCCATATCTAAATGATTTTGTCTTGCAATCTCTATGTCTATGATCAAAATCATGACAAACAAAGCAATATCCATTAAATGAAGAGACATAGCTCATAGCATTAGGTTGTCTAACAGATTTATACCTTCTTGGATCAGCGTTATTAGTCACCTTCTCAACTTATTTAGTACACGTATCAGCTTCATGATCATGCTTTCCTCAAACGCTTGGCATGTTTTGTCATATGAGTGTCTTTGTCCTTCTAAACATTCATAAAGAGGTTTAGATCTCTTCTCTAACTTTTCATAAATTTTCAACATGTTTGAATCATACTAAATCATATTACCAACATTTCAACCTACCTTTATACATAGAAAAAACATCCTCTTTCTCCTTTAGGGAATTAGACAAAATTTTCTATTATCTCAGCTCGAAAGTGCACTGTAGAGAGATGGCTGCAGGTTTTCTAAGCTTGAAAAATTTGATCTCTCTCTTTCGTAGATACAATGGAAACACCTCAGGTCTGTGGGTATACCTATTTTGAGGTGAGTCTCCGGTATCAAGGCCGGTTCCTTGTTGATGTATCCTAAATTGATTATGAGGTTTTAAAGGTAAAATATGACTGTAAAGTAATTAAAAATAAGGTGATACACCAAATTTGTATGAGGGATTTGACTGAGTATATGCACAATTGATATGTGAAATATTTTTGATGCACGAGCCAATAGTCTTCTATAGAATTTAAGGGCAAAATCTTAGTTATACCGAGGGAGAATCACAACAGTACTAATAAGTTAACATGCACATATAAATAAAGTAGAAAGGACTTAATTTGTAGTAGGGTAAGGTAATTTGTTAGGAAATTGCTTCACAAGACTAATGAAAGATACACAAGACTGTAAAATAACTTGGAAAGGAAGAAAATACTTCACACTCAGAGGGAAAACTGCAAAATTTGGTTCAAGACTCCTATATCCAAAATTCCTCCGAAGTTCTCCTAGTGCTTTGCAAAGGCACACAATATATAAAAATAATAATTTTCCCTCCTTTCCTAAAAATAGCCTTAAGGCTTGTACTCGCCATGCATCTTATTCTTATCCTTCATTTAATAATAGATAAATGAATAAACATAGAGCATGCAATTACAAACATGCATTATTAGCCTTAATTACAATATAGTCAAACTGAAGTTAACTATTCTATTTTTAAGAAAGAAGGGTGAATAATTTGCTAAAAATAAGATTGCTTACTAGGCAAGTCTCTCTCCATGAACATGCAACTTTGTCTTCTTCTCTATTTTGTCTTGTTGTGAAGGCATGCAAAAATAATCCTGTGTATTGAGTAAAAATAAATTACATTAATTGCAATACTTTACAAAATAATTCATCCAAATATGTATCCTGATTGGGACCACCTTTGTCTCTGATGTTGACACTTGTTCTGTCTTCTAGTGATTACATGAATAGCATAGTGTAAATTATCTCTAACCTTCCCACTAGTGGGGACCACCTTTGAACTTTGACCATTAGTCTCCATTGGTTTGGCCACTCTTGATTATATGACCTTAGACTATAGTATTAACATAGTCCAATAAATGCACCCACCTTTGAATACACATATGGCACATTATAATACTCAACCACTTTGATTATTATTTCCTTGTCATCTTTTGGATTATTTGGTATTTTAATTCCCTTGGCGGGCCTTCGGGCTGCGGGAAAATGTAAGAACTTGAAACTTGTTTGTGAGTGTAAAGGAAAAATTCCTTGCCTTCCGCCTGGGTAAATACATGTAAATAGAATAAGCGTAGACTTTTAAGCCTATTTTTATAAAGTCTCAAAGCCTAGGAAAGTCCACATCTCTACCAATACTATGTGGAATTGATGTATTGACTTTTCCTTTGATATTGAAATTGTCCTTGTGGGGCTAGGGCTTTGCGGGAAACTTTGGAACTTTTAACTTTTTACATTTTTAAGGTTTGAAAACCTAAGTGACTCCCGACCTCCATTTCTCCACTTCCATTGTGGTGACGACATGTGTCCTTCTCGGGCCTACGGATGAAAGTTTTACAATTTGAAATTTTGGTAAATTGGTCAACCGACCGCCATTTTGATTGGATGACTTTTGCCTTGATTTTGATGAACTGTTTGGGAATGTCAATCTCTGTACTTGTTAATTTTTTATCATTGATCTATGAAGCATAATTTTAGGGTTTCTGCCATGGAATAAATGTATTTTAATGGCTCGAACCATGGTTTGCTTCAAACTTGGAGATCGATTCTCGAGCATTGTCTATGCATGGATTGATCTTCATACGTTGATTATCTGACTATTGTTGAGTTTCATAAACTCACCCCTTGGGTTTGCATGGTAAAGGGTAAATTCAACCCTAATAATAATTTCATTTGGATTTTTAGTTCTTTGGGAAAATCCTAGAAATTTTTTTGAAACCACTTTGTTTAATTTGTGAAGCTCATATTTTTCACCTGTATACTTGTCTTTGTGAGTTCTTTAGAGGATTCTACCATTGTTACTCCTTCTGTATTGGGTTCAAGCTCGACCCTTCTTTCTGAGGAAGATTCAAGTTTGGTTTTGTATTGGCCGCCATCATTTGAAGCTTCTGAGCTTAGTCGTGATCATTTCTAACTTCTGTAAGTTTTCTTTAACACGGCCGCCACCGTTAGTGAGAGCTTCGAGCTCGGTTTATATTATTTTTGGCGTGCAATAATCTGGGGACTCAAACACTTGCATTTTCTTGTCGTTTTGAGTTGCTATTTGGCCCCTGCTGAAGATTCTGTAACTTGGCCGCCATTGTGAATTCGAGCTCTCGGCTGTGATTTATCTGACTGTTTTGATCTTTGAACTATGCGAGTGGTATCGATGCTCGATGAGCATGGTAAGTTCTTGACCTATGAATTTCATTGTTACCTGGTCTTTGTCATTTCAAAATCCAAAACTGATACTCATTTTTCTCTTGCATTTATTTGTGTTTCTGTGGCTCGGTCATGGTTGTTTCGAGTTGAAACCATTTTGGGTACTCATTTTTAGCTCTGATTCAAATTCGTGACTCTGAGTTCCATCTTGATTCACTGACATCTACTGAAGAAGGTAAACTCATGGTTTCTCCTTAAACACTTGCCACTATTTATTGATTATTGACTCAAAAAATGTAGATCTGTGCATTTCGAGACATGGGTATTCTGGTTCTCATTCTGTAAATTTCATTTGTTTTCCTACTGACCACTTGGTTTGGTCTGTGAATAATTTATGTTCTGAGATCTTGAGTTGTATAGCTGATCAACTGTTGTATTGTAAACATGTTGTCTTTTTCTGAAACTTGGTTGTAGTTTGAATGAATCCTCTTCTGGGTATTTTTAAAAATGAAAAGAAAGCCTATGTTGAACTGGATCTGTGCCTTCTTGTTTGAATTGATGATTTCTTGATAGTTCCTTTTGAAATACTTGTTGCATTCTAAACTCTGTAAGCTCTAGAAATATATCAGTTTTGTGCATAATTGTAAACTAGGTGATCAACCTTGTAGGCCATAGAACATTTGTGCTTTCTGAAAATTGAAAAACTCCCTTCTGTTTGAAATTTCTGAATATCTCTTTGACTTGGATATGAGAGCTATTTGTGTGGGTCTTTACTTTGTATTCTGAAGATGATGCTTGTCACTTGTTAGAATACTTCAATATTATTCGTATCTTAGCGTTGAATAATAATCTGATACATAAATTACTTCTACTCTTGTAAGTAGCTTTTCTAGAAATTGCAAGCAGTTTTTTTGGAAATTGCAAGTAGTTCTTCATTTGTTTATGATACTATTTTCAGGCATAAGCCTTGATTCATATGCCTTGATTCATATGTTTCTTTTACTTAGATGATTTATTTCCTTGATAGTAGTATTTCTGGCATGCTAGAAAATTTAAAAAGTTGATTTTCATGGTGAAGCCCTAGCAAATTTTTTCCAGAATTCTTTCTTCCTTCCATTTCCAACATAGTAGTTGTATTTTTCTGATTCAGAATACAGAAAATAACACTTCTGTTGAAGCTGATTTGGTAATTGAAAGCTAAAACATCATAACTGTTCATTCCTGATCATGCAATGCTTTTCTGCTTTTTGTATCACTTTACTTAATTTACATAATCCTTTTAAAGCATGTGATAGTTGAAAACAACATGATGAAGAGTTGTAAATGTCCATTTTACATGGCGAAGCCCTGTCAAAATTTTCCCAGAATCTTCTTTTCATTCCTTTTCAGCTGTAATCTTTTCTTTCTAGTTAACTTCAACTTCTTGAAATCTGATTCTTCTTCTTTAGTTGTAGGCTAAAACATGTGCTTCTATCTTCCAGTCTCTCTTCTTTCTGTAACTTCTTCCACTTCAAAACAGCAATTACTGAAATTTTGAGTTACATTCTTCCTTCTTTCCATCATGTACTTATGACTTGTCTATTTCTTCCTAGCTGCAACTTGTACCTACACACTTAAGAAAACAATTAGAAAATACTTAGGCTTTTGGCCTCTCTTATGTCCATGGTTTTCTTTTCTTTTCTCTTCTCTTCTTTTCAAGTATAGTGACTTCTACAATGGAAATGAAGAAGGAACAAAAGCTGGAAATGGAGATGTTTTAATTGAAGAAAGAAACCCCCAAGGCAATGATGGGTTCACTCATACTCCTTTACTTTCTCTTTCATGCATGTGTACCTCTTATTTCAGTAGTTGTACTTTACTTTTCAGTTACATCCCATGGCTTGTGTGGGAAACATTTAAAAGTTCCTTATGAATGAAACATTGAATTCTGTAAATGAGTTGTATATTTCTTTTTACATTTCTGATTTTTGTATGGATTGTATGATGAACTAAACAACTCGGTGATACAATTGAATGTTTTAATCATGAAGGAAAGAATTTAGAAAACCTGTAACATCTAGTAATGAACTCAGATTTCTGCAATCTGTACTTATGTTTTTCTGTTCCAAAACTTAACATTTCACATATTCTGTAATTGGATGTATTCATCAAGACAACACAACTATCCTTCGGGACGTGTGTTCTTTTGCTAAGGATAGTCATGAAATTGTAGATTATGTGATGCATTACGTTTTGTAACAACACACATAACCGTAAATTTCATGTAATAAATCAGCGAGTAATGACATAATCTAAAAAATCTCCCCTAGCTTAGGTATACTTCACCAATGCTATCCATCGTAATGAAGTTTTGAGTTGGCCATTTTTGGACAAGTGCAGAAATTGTCAACATTTCTGGTGATCCTATGGGAAAATTTCTTGCTAGCTTAAAGACCATTGCCTTGGTCTTGTCCATTGGGCATGGAGTCCACAAAGTGTGTAACCAAAAGCGCCCCTTTGAAAGGTCCAACCCTTTCCAAAACAAACTAAAGCGGGAAAGGATCGGTAAACTAGATCATGTGTATGAATGCACTTATTGAATTGAAAAAGATGCAATGTGTAGGGAATGCACTTATTGAAGGGAAATATTACTCTAACAATCACTGTAAGATATTCAATAACAATATTTGAGAAACATACCATTCACAGGAATAGGAAGTTCCTCTCCATTCAGTTTCGAAAGATGAAAAGTATTATGTTCTTTGCAAGCTGAAATTGTGTAAGGGCCACTCTAGATTGTATCAAACTTCGTGTGTCTTCTTGGCTTTGCACGATTAGCATCCTACTTTAACACAATATCTCCTTCATTGAAAACTCTGAATTTTGCTTTCTTATCAAAAGTCTTTTTCATTTGTTTTTGATTCTTTTCCATATTCAAATGAGCTTGATCTCTTAGCTCTTGTAATTCCATTAACTCTGCATAACAAACCTGCAATGGTGCATTCTCAAGCAACTCCATTTGATGCAGCAAATCTAATGCAGGTAACTCAACTGAAATAGGCATTCTTGCTTCCTTTCTGTACACAAGTTTGTATGGTGAATTGCCAACTGATCTTTTAGGAGTCACTCTATCAGCCCACGTTTTGAATTCAACATCAAATTCCAAGCTCCTTGATTATCTTTGAGTTTTCTTCTGATGATCCTTAACAAATTCTTGTTAGTACTTTAAGCTAAGCCATTACCTTGTGGGTAATAAATAGATGAAGAACTTATATATATTCCATGGTTGATAGCCCAATATATTGTTTTAGCACCAAGAAAAGCTAAAGAATTACCTAATATGATAGTTCTTTGGAACACCAAATATGTAAACTATTCCTTCATAAAAGGATAGTATCGAAGCTTCATTAACATCCTTCAAGGCTATTGCTTCAGTCCATCTTGTGAAGTAATCTATAGTAGTTAAGATCCACTTGTGTCCTTATGATGATGGTGGGTTTATCATGCTAATAAAGTCAAGACCCCACTACATAAAAGGTTGATCAATTGAGATAGGCTGCAAGGGCAGCGAAGCTAGACGTTCTTTTCCAACAAAGAAAGCACATTTTTTACACTTTCTAATCCACTCAAAAAAATATTTGAATATGTTAGGCCAATAGTAACCATACTTCATAATTTCTAAGGAATTGGTACGTGCTAAAAAGTGACCTCCTACAAGTCCTTCATGGAATTATGATAATATTTTCTAAACTTTATCATAATCAACACATCGTAGAAAGATTCCATTTAGATCTCTTTTAAACAACACATTATCAATGAAGATATAAGGTACAACTTGTAATCTAAAATACCTTTATTTATTCTTGTCCATACCTTCTAGATAGGTGCCATGTTGTAGATAATTAACCAAATCAGTCATCCATCTTGATTCCTGAATCTTGTGAGTGAGCTCAGGCTGTTGATTTCCTGGGTTAACCATGATTTCTAACTGTTGATACGTAATCGCAACATGCTGTTTTGAATCATCTAGTTCAGTAACTTGTTGTTTTTCCATATCAGTAATTAAATGCTCATATAAACCTTTTCGTTGAACCATCTTAGCAATCCAAATATCAACATCATACTCCATGACCTTTGTTATCCAGTTTGCTCTTTTCTCATTTAACTCCTTATTTATTAAGAATGCTTTCACACTTGGATGAGAAACAAGAACATGGATTTTATTGTTCGAAAGCATATACTTGAAATTATTTAGTCCTCTGACTACTCAAAGTACTTGTTTTTCAAGAAATGTGTACCTTATTTCGTAATCATGCAAACTCTTTCCAAAGAAAGTAATATGTTGCTCAATATTTTTATCATTGACTTGAGTTAATATAGCTGAGATTGTTTCAGCTCCTGTAAGTGCATACATTGTAAAATCTTTATCAAAATTTAGATTTACAAGAGCAGGAGCTTGATAGATAACTATTTTGATTTATTCAAATCATTCTCTCCTTCATTGTTCCAAGAGAAATTTTTCTCTTTCTTTAGCGTAGTAATGAGTGGTTTAACCAATGCTACAAAATCTGGAACAAATCTTCTAACAAAGTTGATTTTTCCAAGAAAACTTCATAATGCCTTCTTATGATGGGGAAATGATAGCTGTGATATGGCTTTGATCATGAAAGGATCAATTATTAAACCTTTCTTAGAAACAATATGACCAAGTAGTTGACCTTGATGTACTAAAAAGATAAACTTTAGTGGATTTAAAGATATTCCAACTTGCCCGCACAATCTGAAAAGTCTCGCCTTAAATGCATTATATGTTCTTTAATATCTTTAAAAATATAATAACATCATCTAAATAACAAGGATGCATTTATTTAATAACCTGCAAAAATCCATGTCCATTACAAGTTGAAACATTGCATCGGCATTTGAAAGACCAAAAGATATTCTTTTGTAAGAATAAGTACCCCACTTAGTGGTAAATGGTGTTTTATATCTATTTTCTTCCGGATTAAAATCTTATTATATCCAATGTAACCATCTAGAAGAGATAGTATATCCGAACCTCGAAACTATTCTTAGAATTTGATCCATGTTTGGGAGTGGGTAATGATCTTTTAATGAAGCCTTATTAAGATCCATAAAATCTACACATAGTCTGATTTCACCATTCTTCTTCCTAACAGGAGCAAGATTGACTACCCAACTTGAATGCTTAACTAGAAAGATAATACCCAATTCAATCAACTTAGATAATTATTTCCTCATTAGAGGTTCTATTTTGGGATTCACAGCTTCTATTTCGCCTAACTTGGGTTTAGAATTTGGCTGCAAATGAATTGTATGTTGTGCTAAACTGGAACCAAATCCTTTCAAGTCTTGGTATTTCCAAGCGGAAACATCCTTAAACTCTTTGCGAAGATTAATAAATGACTTCTTTTCAGTTAAGGAACATACCTTTCCAAGAAAAATCTTTTTCCCTTCATCAACCAAGATCTCTTTGTAATTATTAGTGTGAGTTGACATTTTAGTCTTGACCTTTCTTAACTAATCATCAGTGTTGAAGATGTCTTCTAATGTGACCAGACCTTGAGGTAGTTTATTTGTCTTCAACTGAACATTCTAGTCACCATATAAGTTTAATAATTTATCTTGATTAATCGCACAAAATGAGCTTCTTCTTGTAAAACTCGCAGATTTGATTATCACTTTCAAAAAATTGCCAATTTGAATCATTATTAGGTATTGAGGGCCTGACAATTAACTTTATATGAGGCTAGATTTTGCTATTTTCAATATGTTCTAGCACTTCAAAACTAGCCCCAACTGTTGCAAGTCTGTCTGCATGTTTGTTTTCAGCTCTAGGAATAGAATGAATGTTAATAGCATAGAGTTCTTCCATTAAATCTGAAACTCTATGTTTTTAGGACTTCATTAATGGATTCTTACAAACATTAAAATTTCTTACTTGATTGATAACCAACTCAGAGTCACCAAAAATCCATAGCATATTGATACCTCTCTTTTTGGCCCAAAGCAAGCCATGAATTAAAGCTTCATATTCAACTACATTGCAAGTACATGAAAATTGGAGACTCAAATTTGAAAAATACCTTTCGTTCGTTGGGGAAGTGGTATATTTTCTTCATGTATACAATACACACAAAAGATTTTCTTCAACTTCTTTAAAAGGATCATGAGCATGTTCTTCCATTGTCTTTTCATCCATGAACATGTTAGAAACACCATCTAATGCTGAAACCTGAGCTACCTCATCAAAGTCAGACTGATCTAAGGATGAATAATTAGCCACTACATTTAGAGAGTGAGGCTCAATATGAAATTCGCCAATGGCTCTTAATTGATAGTAACTTTGGTTCTATAACAAGTAGTGAAAAAAAAGGACCAATCTGAAAAAGATAACCTCCTATTTTGTCCATGAAATATCTAGATAAGCATAAGGAAAAGTATGGAGGTAAATTCAAAACAATAACATCTTATAGAATAGAAACATTTGGGCAAGCATGTAAAGTCACTTATAAATTTTTTATTATGCCAAATGTATTAGTTGAGTTCCATCAAGCTATAAGACATTCCTTTTCGTAGGATCATACCGCAAACCCAATTTTTCTATAATCACTTTTTGTATAACCGGGATACTTGCACCACTGTCCACCATGCAATTATGAACTAAATGTTCTCCAATAATTAGTGATAAATAAAATGGTGGTGGTTTCTTGATGTCATGAGCATTCGGGACCTTGTGAACAATCCACTTAACTTCTTTAATGCGGTCTTGTTCAACCATTCTAAGGACCATGTACGCTTATGAACTTCCTTTTCTGTTGTATTTTAAGAAATATTGTTGTCAGGAATACATAGAGTGTTCCACATTAAGATGTTAACATTATGATTTTTCTTTACATCAACAATGTTAAAAGAAGAAACTATTTTAGAGATGGATTCAACCTGTCTTAGAGTAGGCCTAAGGGAAAATTGATTTCGCTTCAACCGCCTTAGATATCCGAGGTATAAATAGTCTTGTTGGATTAAATTTGTAGATATTTTTGATGACCTTTATCAATTGGAACACTTGTTGTTTGAGGAACATCAGGGTTGTTGGTTGACTTTAGAACTGTAGATGTTTTCTTATCAATGATAGTAGGTAGGATAGGCCTATTTTGTTGTTTTTGACTTTCAGTAGCTTTCCCTTGAGCCCTAATAGTGACTATAATGAAATCCTCCTCACTAAAATTGACTAAATTCTATTCAGGTACCTTTTAAACATGAGTTTCTTGCTGCCCACCCTCCATTTGAGGCATGAACAATTTTTTAGATTGAGGTTGTGCAACAAGATTGATTCGTAAAAGCATTTGGGCAAGTTGCGGTTGAATGAGGTTGATTGCAAGGTTGACACTAATATTTTGTAGCCATATTAATCTGAAAATAAAGTGTTACAAGAACTAGGAGCCTTTGGGTCAAACTTTGCCTTTGTTGGTAAGGTTGCCTATACTTTTGATTCTCGTTGATAGGGCTACCTATTTTTGATCTCGTTGATTTTGTTGATAAGGAGCCTAACAGGGTTTGGTCATGAATGCAATTCTATTTTCAATCAAAGTCAATTTATTTCCCATAGTCTATAAATATTTAAATACGTCATCGATGGAGCTACAACAATAGGTTCTATGATTGTAATAGGTGAGGAATAGGTGTTAAATCTGCCAAAAATTGCAATGAAGGCCTTGGTGTTAATTTTTAAGCTTGAATAAGACTATTTTCAGCTCGAGATAGCGATATTGTAGGCTACTAGGAGTGTCTCTCCCCCATTGACTGAATCATAGTTGAGATATAATTGTTCAATGCCCTAAGATAATAAAGGAAATCATGATCATCTTGAGGCTTGAAACTTGCTAGAATTCTTTCCTGTGTTTTGGAAAAATGGATATTGAATCTGGACATAAACTCATTTGGATCTCTTTTAATAGTATACAAGTGTTCAATGAGAGATAAATGATTTGAATTATCCTAGAACCTGTTTCAACAATTTTTCACCTAAGTTATCCCAAGTTCTTATGCTTCCAATTTCTAGGTTTCGTACCATTGCAAGGCCGCGCCTTTAAAAGATGAAGCTAAAAGTATTAAAGCTACCTCTTCATGAGTGATATTATGGACTGCTTATAGGGTTGCAACATCTTTGATATGTTCAGCAGGTGTATCCTGATTTTCACCCGTGAATGTAGGTAAACTTTTCATGGCAGCATTAGGAATGTCATGGTAGACTCGGGATTACTAATAGATTGTCATTAGTAAAGGTCACAAAATTCCTTGGTGGTTGAATATCCATTTGAAAAATTGGAATGTTAATAGAGAAATATATACGTGGTGAAGGAACATCAGGAGGAGGGTTATCAAAACCAGGTCTATTATAAGGTAAAGTATTACCAACTCTTCTCCTTCTAGCATAATTCAAGGGTAAAGAAACAAACCCATGAGAAATTCCTCTTACCGATGATCTTTTAGTCACTTTAGGCATGGAACATGCTACAATACTGGTCTGATATCAGCTTAATGGAGTCACCAAAAGATCTTCAAATATTTACAATAAATTGCTGAACCTTGCTCCCGAAAGTGACTTTGTAATTGCTGTAAATCAGCTATAGAATTTGTAACTTGCATGTAGATCTGATTCGTGGTCCCACTGGGCATGCCAAAAATTGTTATCTCTCGAAATTACACCCTGTAGAGAGATGGATGCAGGTTTTCTAAGATTGCAATATTTTATCTCTATCTTTCGTAGACATAATGGAAACACCTTAGGTTTGTGGGTATACCTATTTTGAGGTGAGTCTCCAGTATCAAGGTCAGTTCCTTGTTGATGTATCCTAAATTGATTATGGGGTTTTAAAGTTAAAAGATGACTATAAGGTAGTTAAAAATAAGGTGATACACCAAATTTGTATGAGGGATTTGACTGAGTATATGCACAATTGATATATGAAATTTTTTTGATCCACGAGCCAACAATCTTCTACTGAATTTAAGGGCAAACACTTAGTTATACCTTGAGGAGAATCACAACAGTACTAATAAGTTAACATGCACATTAAAATTAAGTAGAAAGGACTGAATTTGCAGCAGGGTAAGGTAATTTGTCAGGAAATTTCTTCACAAGACTAATGAAAGATACACAAGACTACAAAATAACTTGGAAAGGCAGAAAATACTTCACACTCAGAGGGAAAAACTGGAAAAATTTGCTTTAGTACTCCTATATCCAAAAGTCCTCTAGAAGTTCTCTTAGTGCTTTGCAAAGGAACACAATATATAGCAAAAATAATTTTTCCACCTTTCCTAAAAATAGCCTAAGGCTTATACTCACCCATGCATCTTATTTTTATCCTTTATTTAATAATAGATAAAGGAATAAAAATAGAGCATGCAATTACAAATAGGCATTATTAGCCTTAATTACAATATAGTCAAACTGAAGTTGACTATTCTATTTTTAAGAAAGAAGGGTGAATAATTTTCTAAAAATAAGATTGCTTGCTAGGCAAGTCTCTCTCCATGAACATGCAACTCTATCTTCTTCTCTATTATGTCCTGTTGTGAAGGCATGCAAAAATACTCCTATGTATTGAGCAAAAATAAATTACATTAATTGCAATACTTTACAAAATAATTCATCCAAATATCTATCCTGATTGGGACCACCTTTGTCTCTGATGTTGACACTTGTTCTGTCTTCTAGTGATCACATGGATAACACAGTGTAAATTATCTCTAACCTTCCCACTAGTGGGGACCACCTTTGAACTTGACCATTAGTCTTCATTGGTTTGGCCACTCTTGATTATCCGACCTTAGACTATAGTACTAACATAGTCCAATGAATTCGGCCCCCTTTGAATACACATATGGCACATTATAATACTCAACCACTTTGATTATTATTTCCTTGTCAAATTTTGGATTATTTGGTATTTTAATTCTCGGCGTGCCTTCAAGCCTCTTTGGAAAATATAAGAACTTGTAACTTTTTTACAAGCCTTAAAGGAAAAAATTCCTCCGGCCTTCCGCCTAGGGGAAATGTAGGCACACGGAATAACCTGAGACTTTTAAGCCTGTTTGTATAAAGTCTCAAAACCCTAAGAAAGCCCCCATCTTCGCCAATACTATGTGGAATCGATGTATTGACTTTTCCTTTGATATTGACTTTGTCCTTGCGGGGCTAGGGCTTTGGAAACTTTGGAACTTTTAACTTTTTACATTTTTAAGGTTTGAAAACCTAAGTGACTCCCGACCTCCATTTCTCCACTTCCACTATGGTGATGACACATGTCCTTCTTGGGCTTGTGGATGAAAGTTTTACAATTTGAAATTTTGGTAAATTGGTCAACCGACCGCCATTTTGATTGGATGACTTTTGCCTTGATTTTGATGAACCATTTGGGAACATCGATCTCTGTACCTATTAATTTTTTATCATTGACCTATAAAGTGTAATTTTAAGGTTTACGCCATGGAATAAATGCATTTTAATGGCTCAAACCATTTGCTTTGAACTTGGAGATTGATTCTCGAGCGTTAATCTATGCATGAATTGATCTTCAAACGTTGATTATCTGACTATTGTTGAGTTTCATAAACTCACCCCTTAGGTTTTCATGGTAAAGGGTAACTTCGACCCTAATAATCATTTCATTTGGATTTTTGGTTCTTTGGGTGAAGCCCTAGAAATTTTTTTGAAACCATTGTTTAATCTGTGAAGCTCATATTTTGCACCTATATACTTGTCTCTATGAGTTCTTTAGAGGATTCTGCCATTGTTACTCCTTTTGTATTGGGTTAAAGCTCGGCCCTTCTTTCTGAGGAAGATTCAAGTTTGGTTTTGTATTGGCTGCCATCGTTTGAAGCTTCTGAGCTTGGCCATGATCATTTCTAACTTCTGCATGTTTTCTTTAACATGACTTCCAATGTTAGTGAGAGCTTAGAGCTTGGTCTGTATTATTTTGGGCCTGCAATAATCTGGGGACTCAAACACTTGTATTTTCTTGTCATTTTGAGTTGCTATTTGGCCCCTGCTAAAGATTCTGTAACTCACCCGCCATTATGAGTTCGAGCTCTTATTGTGATTTATCTGATGTTTTGAGCTTTGAACTGTGTGAGTGGTATCGATGCTCGATGAGCATGGTAAGTTCTCAACCTTTGAATTTTGCTATTACCTAGTCTTTGTCATTTTGAAATCTAAAACTGATACTCATTTTTCTCTTGCATTTATTTGTGTTTATGTGGCTTGGTCATGGTTTTTTTGAGTTGAAACCATTTTGGGTACTCATTTTTAGCTCTGATTTTAATTCATGACTCTAAGTTCCATCTTGATTCACTGACATCTACTAAATTTTCTCTTCCCTATTTGTGGGAAAATTGGGACAAAATTACGCACGGACCCGAAAAGCTGAAATTGTCACTCTTAAAGCATTGCAGGTTATGGCGAGAGTCAATAGCCCACCAAGCCCGGACAATGACAGATGCGCGGGAATAGAAAATCTAGAATCGAGTGATGTGGAGAAAAAAATCCCAGATGATCCAAGTGCTGTAGCGACATGAGCTTCCCAAAAATCTGCAATCCAAAGGGGAAGTCAACGCCTGACCCTGAATTTCAAACAATCATAACATTTGACCCAGAGCTCTGATTTTCACAAAATTTGACTTTTGGAAAGGGCACGATGTTCTCTACACAAAAAAATTAGATTTATTATTTTTAATGAGGGTAGATGGGTGAAAATAAATAAAAATATCTATCTCCAAAAAGTTAAATGCTCAATCTGTCAAATGCAAGAAATCCCTGGCAAACCCAAAATAGCTGCTCACACTCAAAAGACCATAACTTTTGTAATTCTCAATGGATTTTCATAAAATTGGTCTCGTTGGAATCGTGATTCCAAACTAAATGCACATAAATTAATAAATACAAAAATTTATGAAGTTTTGATGATCATGTTTTTGAAAACATGGCCGGAGTTCATAATGAGTAATTTTTATTGGTGGTTGTGAGAACATTTAATGAAGCATGGGCATACATTTTTCACTATTGCAAGTTATGGGATAGTATGGGGAGCCTTTTTCAAGAAACATACCATCATTTCACTTCATTTATTACCTCTTGCAAGTTGTGGGAAGTAAAATTTCAGGATTTTCATTTCTCCCTCTCTCTCCTCTCAGAATTCTATAAATTAGAGTGTTGGGCTCATTGTAAGATAGTGGTTTTAAGTAGTAAAACTCTTTTACTTTATTTTATGAAGCCAATATCTGCAGAACCCCCGTAGTGTAATCCTTGCATGGTGATCCAGGCCTTTACTTTGTAATATATTGAACTGTGTATATCATGAAGTAATAGATGCAAGTTTTTGGATGTATCTTCCCTTGTTGTGTTGTTTACATTCTTCTTTCATCTTCAATCTTATTGCAAATATATTGTGTCTACTTTATGCTATTACATGGATTCATTATCATTGTGTGTGTATGATATATTGTTGTGAATGCGCAGTTTCTAGACTGTGGAGAAGCTGTTATCACCCTCTTAAGAATGCACTTCACTTCCATTTTTCACACATTTGAAAGCTATTTTCATTCCCTCCTTTTCTATTGTATCACCGCTATTAGCACCGTATTTACTTTCATACACTCTATCTCCCTGGTCCCTTAGAAATTTAGATTAGGATAAGATAGTTTTTCGTACATTAAATTAGAGTGTGACAAGCACTTTAAGAGTAAGAACCATTTTTCTCTCGGAGGTCTATCTCAAGTAGCAAGTCCCACAACTTGATTATAGCACCCATGTTACCTAGTCACACCGTGATATCAAACAAACAAACTTGTGTAAATCTAAGGGTGTTGTGATTCAATGATAACAATTTTTTCTTACACAATTGATGGAGATCACTTATTCAACTCAAAAAACCTAGGTCTTCAATATTTCTCTTACTTATTTTTTCTCAACTTGGAATTGCTCTAAAATATTGCTCTCATGACTTAAATTATTAATAAAAATGTTATCCTATGCTTAATCCTTCAACTCATGCACGTTTATTGCTTATCACTCTCCTCTAGGTCACACTTCTTCCCTCCAAGAGCAGTAGTTAAAAATGAACCCAAAACATCACTTTTATACATTTTTCTTTCTTTCAACCAAAAGGAGGTCAATCCAACACCTTTGTATATAAAAATTCATCATTAAAAAAATCCTATAAATTTAACACAACATTCAAAATTGACCCAATTATGTCAAGTATAGAACAAAAACATGATTCATGCACAAAAACTTCTTAATATCCTTATATTGGAATGAAAAAATCCCCTCATTCCAAGAAAATTCTTAGTAAGGATCCCATATTAATAAAACATGAGTAATAAATAATTTTAAAATTAATTATTGTTTCAATTTTCAGCAACCAATCAAATTATTTCATGTAATGAGACCACTTCTCTTTGTTCTTATCAAAACAACTCTTTCCTACACTCTGCAGACCTTGAAAACATCTTTATGCCACTAGATCACTCCAAAACATAAAATATATCTCATGTGACAAGTTAATGGAAATTAAAATACCTTTATAAATTTTTTAAAAAGTTATAAGCCTTGAAACAATCACCTATGCAAACCACAACCATTTGTTGTCTTTACTAAATCAAACCGCGCCCAAAAAGTTGTTTTCATAGAGCAATTAGTTAACACCTTTCTAGAGCAATCAAGACATATAAATTAATTAATTAAATTAAAATTAATCCATATTAACATTATAGGTTATATAAATAATCACTTAATCCATATGGTGCTTCAAATAACTCAATATTGCAGCAAGAATAACCATGTCCTAAAACTTCCAAAAACCTCTTGTCCACAAAATGACTGTAAACCATAGTAAAACTCAACATCATGAAGAAATACTTATATAAATGGAAATATATATTAATATTATTTCTAAAAAAACTTTAATCACCTCCTAACTTCATATGTAGGTCATGTTATGCTCATTTTACCACAAATTGTTACAAATTGTCCCAAAAATGCCATTTGACTAGTCAACCTAAATAGGGCACACTTTGCACTTTTTCCATTTCCGTGACCTAAAACATTCATTTACATATATTCAAACTCATGATCTATCATAAATACTAATTTAGTCATTATCTTCTTTGGATAACTTTTCCGAAAACAAAACTAGTTCGAAACATGCATTTTTCATGTGGGGCCCACATACAGTCACATGCTCTATTATACATTTATGAAAATATGGAAGATTACTTTAAAACATCAAATCATAAATATTGAAGAATCAATCAAAATAGACTCACTATATCTCTTCTTTTGCAAACTACTCCTAGCTAGGGTTTAGCTATGATTTGAAACCACTTTGGCGTCATAGTGATCATTCATAAAAATGTGATTATCAAACCACCTCATTATGTTTTTGAAATGTGCACAAATTACCTAATAAAATATACCAAAGATATTAAATCCCTATGAAAATTATAAAGTTCAAAACGAGCATTAGAAGGTCTAACTTTGTCTTAAAACCACACTCAAACATACCCGGTTTGTCTAAAACTTTCATATATTCTAATTCCTTATTCAGAATGACCTCAAATTTGGCATGCATAACCTTGAAAAAATTATCTAACTATATATGCTCACCAAATAGCTCAGATATACATCAAAGTCTCCAACTACAATGACTTACCTATGCCAAACTGCATGTTTCTCACTTCTAGCTTCCTAAGGACCATGTAAATACATCAAACAAATAAATGTAGACCTAAAAATAACCATAAATTTCTTGTATATCATCACAATTCTTTTTAAATTCTTGGAAAATACTCATTTGGTCCAAAACTCACATCTCCATGTCATTTTGCATGCTCCATAAAGAACGAAATAACTTGAATGACCTGACTCAATGCTAACAACTCATGTACTAACTATGCTGACTAAATGTATACCCATATACACTACACACACATCATATGGACCTTGTATGAGCTCATGAAATCAAAAAATCACATCAAAATAATTCAAACCATGATTCTCCATACTTAGCCAAGCACAAGGACATTAATGAGCTCACCAAAACACTAAACATTCATGCTTGACACCTAAATAACATCATATGTGGACTCAAATAACTATATGACACCCTTTCCATCAATGGTGGTTGACATAAATAACAAAAACACCCCACAATGGGAAATAGAGTGGGCCTCGTCTATCATCGAGATGATCTTATAGCCCTCATTGGTCAATTGTCACTCTATAATCACGTAGTTAAGCTTCTTAGATCTCAAAAATATCAAATTTCAAATGAAACAATTGTTAGGAAATTGACTATTTATAACCCCCAAATATTTTCGTAGGAATCGCGAGCTATTCCTATAATTGTCGATGATTCACCCCGATCGTCAACAATTCCCGTTAACCACCCGTGCTTTATTAAAATGGTTAGTGATCCATTATTCTATATCGTGCAAGCCATCATTTTTTAATACAAACAATTATTTTCAACCACGTTAGTATACCCTTCTACAATGTGGCTCATTTTGAGGACCCCAAAACTAGTCATCCTTCATAGGAATCATTTCATGACCTCAACACTGGTAACCCATACATTTATATGTTGTGAACCATTTGGTTCTCCTATCACTTGCATCCAAAATTATTTTACCTATCCCAATGAATGATATGTCTATAGGATAAAAACACTTTGGTTTCCCTATCACTTGATTATATGGTGTTATCCATTTTGTTTCGATACCTTATCTTGGGAAAACTTTAAATGAAACACATGTGCTAAACCTATCCAATAAATTCACTCAAAATGGTGATCCTTGTACTACATTTTAGTCAACCTTATTTTTAGGGGGATCATGTATACAAAAACATTGTAGACTAGATCAAACTGTTTTTGTCGAGCAATTTGGTCATCATAAATTATTTGACCAAAAATGAAAATGTATTCACTCGGTTTCCATCCACTTAACTACTTCATCTTCAAAAACAATATTTAATCTAAAAACTATATAAAATAAATTATCCTAAGTCATCCTCTCCACGCCTCCAGTAAAAAAAAAAATTACACTTTGATAAAATTAGCATTTTACACATCCTAAACCACCTAATGAATTTAAATTTACCTTAACCATATTAAAATTACTCAAACCTATTTTATTTTCACAACCCAACCTCCCCAACTCATCCATTACCTCCTCCTAACCATTTCCCTCATCATTTACTTGAAACCCCATTTAGGAAGTAGTTTTAACCATTTACTAAACATTTTCCCAAAAATATCAGATCAATGTCTATCCTAATTGATCATTAGCAATTATAAATAGAATTTTTCCCTTATCTTTCAAGTATCTTCATTAACCTTTTGCTCATAATGGAAATTTATTTTCAATTCAAAAATTAATATCAACCATTACGAGAGATCATCAAGGACTGTATCAAATTCAATTTCTCAAAAACACATTATTCGGATAGATTTTTCATCAAATCTTTCCTAACAAGTTCAAAAACTAACAATAAGATCCAATTAGCTCCATCTGATGTTTACAAACATATTTCAGCCCATTTTCCACAAAAAGGTATTTATTTATCTTGTTTTTCATTTACATTTCATCTAAACATCAAAAATAATAAAAATCATCATTTAGATCTTTGTTTACCATTTTTATCAAATTTGATCATTTCCACAATAATCACCAATGATTTTTTGAATCACCCATGATTCCCTTAAATCAGTAACAATCCCTATCAAAAAAATATTTTTATAAATTTCTTTGTTTCGCGTAAAATTTTATTAATATTTTACGTTTAACTTGTTCTCTAAGCATGGATTTACTTTAGATGGAATTTCATGAGCATTCCCATCCTATAACAAGCATCTACAACCTCACTATAGTTTAGAAATCCTTATTTTGGGAACAATAGAAAATCCTCCATGAGCTTACATTGTGTGCAAAGTATAATTAGTCACGGATATAAAGGACATTGATGATCAAATCAAGTTCCTCAAAAACATTCAACAAGAGTGAGAGGTCCTTGGGTATGATTACTTTGAGTCCATTAATTTATTGCATACACCCTAGCTTGGGACACATTTGAAGATGCACAAGACTTTCCCTTAAAGCTTGAGTTCTAAAGTTTCTTATCTAATATTTATCCATTATATGTCAGTATCGCTATTGTCAATCTACTTAATTATATCAAAGTGAGCTAAAATCCTCCATGTAAGTCCCTTTTGAAATCTTGGAATCATCTTTTTCTAAACATCTCGTTTATCCATTTGTCTAATCTATCATGTTTATTTTTCTTTCATCCGGAGGTTTCTTTGTCAAGACAAGAAGAAGGCAATTTATCAACATTAATTGACGTCCATAATAGCGAGTATCGGTAAACCTCATCATATTTTGACGTCAATTTGTTTTTGTTATTTTATTTTATTAACTTCAATTTGGAAAGAAAAAACTCTTTGATATAGTAACACTCTTTAATATTTTGTTTCACAAGTATTTTTGGTGTATTGGTCATTCATTTATATAGACTAAAATATATATGCACATTTTATTTATTCCATTGGTTTGTCTTATTATTGTTATGGCCTTGGTTCTATCCACCCCTTAGTTATCCCATCTTATTTTTGAACCCCAGTAGGATACCTATATTTATCTTGATTGTAAGGATTGGAATAAAATTACTTTTTACTACCATCTATATTTATGTAATTAACATTGATTGAGCACCTTTTTATTTACATGATGTGGGCAGTTTATATCTAATCCATATATTAAAGAAACTTGTCAATAACCTATCTTTTACTTGTCATACAATCTAGTGAAAATTACATGAATATTACTCTACCTTAAATTAAGTCATATTCACTCCTTTTAATAATCATGATATGTAAAATTCCATCGTCCCATGCATAATAATCTATTTCACAATCAATCTAGTTTCAGCATAAACTTATTCTTCCAAATTCCATCATCCTCTATACATATGTGTTGTACAACTGATCCCATTAAAAATTATCATTATTTACACATCCATCTTCCAACTGTTGACAAAATTCCCTATGTAAAATTACTACATGACCGATCCCATCATAAAGACACCTTCAAGATAAACCTCCTATGAGAATATTCACTCTACCATGTAGTATTTTCTCTGTAATTCTAATATATCTTTAGTTTATCCATATATATTAATCATAATAACTTCTATAATGATGGGATTCATAATATATTTCAATATGATGTTGACAATATTACCATAGGAGCCATTACTAGGAGTTCAAATCTTCCACCTTGCATTATACAAAAATATCTAACATTTGAAACCTATATTTCATTACTGAAGAAGAAGGGGAAAACAAAGTATGTTTGTTAGACCCTAGTTATTGAAAATTTTATAAAATAATTTCCTAAGTACATAAGAGTGTCACTTAAGATATTATGGTATCATCTTGAGGACTATCTTTCTAAAAATTAGATGATGATATCAACCATCTTGAGCTTCCTCTATATGTAGTGAATTTCAATTCATCTCATAATACAAACATCCCTTACAATATTGATTCTAACTAATGCATAACGCAAATCATTAATCGTTCTAGTCAACATAAAATCATGGTCAATTTTTTAATAATTCCAAACAAATGTCACTTATCTTATTAATTAACCTCAAATGATATCTTGGGGTACATCAAATAAAATTCAATCCCTTCCACTTAAAATTTGTCCCAATGGAGTTATCATTGCACAACCTTCCATCCATTACTAGAACATTCAAGCTATTTAAAGTGATCCACAAGTTATTTTTATTTTTGTTATAGACATTGGAGGTGTCATCCCTTCCATAAATTATATAGGCTCTAGTAACCCTCCTATTTAGATTAAGACTTTTGAAATACCTACAAAATTAGGTCATGAATAAATTGTAAAATACTACTAAAATATTTTCTAAGAAGCAAAAGATATTATGGTTTAATATGGTACCCCAGAGGTCAACACTATCATTGATGTAGAAACCTTGGTGACTATCCTAGTCAATGAATTTCAAAATATTATGATCTTCCAAAAATGAAATTGACACCTTTAACAAACACAAGTAGATGGAAAATGAACCTTCCCAACCATTCATCAAATATTAAAAATCCTTGTCTACTAGGGTTGAACATAGCATGCCTAATAAGAGATTATTCTACTTGTTATTTAGAGAAATTGAGCCATTCCTTCAATATAAAGTTAGATAGTTATCTCCTACCTCTTTGGAGGTAGCATTCAACCTAATAAAATTCTAATATTATCTTGTGAGAGAGTTCAAATATCATTCTCCAAAACATAGGACCCCTAGAATATTCAAGTCCTCATGTGTCCTAGCAATAAGAATGTTATTGATGATGGATTCACATAAAATATTTTGAAGGAACTTCTTCTAATAGGATCATCCATAACATCAATCAATGTATTTTCAAATCACATTTACCTCCTCATATACTAGCTATCACCAAACTCTATCTAAGGAATAGTTGTGAAGGACTCTTCCCCACCCATTTAAACTCATGTTAGACCCTTCTTTCCCTCTCCCTCAATTACATGATAAAATCAAATTTTATTAGTGAAACTACAGCTAGGGCCGCTCATATGATAAATTTCATTTTCTTTAATCCTTTGATTATTCCTTCCTCCTTTGAAACAAATATTATCATGATGTTATCACTTCAAAAAGGTTAAATGAGGCTATAAATGCAACCGATATAATATAAAAAAATTGATTGACATGAAGTTGTTAATCAAAATAATGATCATCTCAAAATATATAATAACCACCTTCCCGATCACTCAAAATCTAAAAAATTCAATCCTAATCATACTATCCAGGAGGTTACCAACATTTTCAATATGTCATATCCCTCTACTACTGCATCCACTAAAAGTATTATTCATCATAACAATTTTAAGAATATTATCACTTATACATGACTATCTTATCCTTCCTCCGAGCATGATAATTCATACATGAACATCTATCCTATTACAATTTTATGAGACACACCTCATAAACAAGCCCCTATATATGATTCCTCAACATAGGTGAAATTCATTGGCCCCTATGCAAAAAACCATACAATGTTTATTTTTCCTACCTATGATCCATAATATTCTACCATCCTCTCTCCTTCAAAACCTATTGAGGTTGATCCTCCTCTGGTCAAGACTATTGCAAAACCCATCCCCGATCCTCTTATAAAAGTATCTCACCTTTCTATTCAAATCCTATCCTTAAATATTACTTTTAGCTCACCTCAAAATTTCAAGTGCCTCATGTTTGTACTATTTGTTATGAACATTCCCTTTATAACCACTTTGGGGAAATATCCCTCCCTTCCTAGTTTGGAATAATGAATCATGTGTCAATTATGAGAGTTTTATATTTCAGGGACCTTTCCACCAATCATTCTCATGTAATAGATTCTCTTTATTCCCTGTTCTCCGATGATCCTTAATATTATGATGAAGACCATCATCTCTTTATCTAATTTCACATTTGCCGCATTATAGTTAAAATATCACTTATATGTGAAGGTTATAGAACTTATGTCTCTTCTCTTGAATTATTTAGGACACTTGGTTACTCCATAGAAAAATAATTATCCACTCGCATCATGTTTCAGGACTACAATCGTAGAAATATTCACCGCAAGGGTTTAATTTGGATAGCTATCATTTTTACCCCTCAAAACATTCGTGTAAAAGTATCAGTATTCAATTTAACCTCGTCTTACAACATCCTCTTAGGACTAATTTGGAATCATTAAATGTAGACACTTCATCATCAACATGTCAATGTGTAACATTCATGTCCCTAGGAGATATTTATATTATATAAGATGACACCAACCCTTAAAACTTTAAATTAGTTCAGGAACTCAGGAAGCTAACAATTCTCACCGTTGAATAAATTCCTACCATCCCATTTAAGTAATTGTAAGGCTTAAAATATCTAGTGGATTATGTTTTTCGATATAGTGGTCATCAGAAGGCTGTGCACCACACTCCTCCCGTCCGCCTCGAATTTTAAGATGATAATCTTGATTAAATGAACCTTCAAATTCTGAGCTCTAATATTTGTAATGTCAATATATCCAAATTACTTGCCTCTTTATGACCACTATTACGCAAGAAAGATGTCAACTATATCCCTATCATTATAACGCAAACTTAACATCCTCCTCTATAACATTATTTTAAGCATAATATTATCATCAAATCATGTGCTATCAAATATACCACACATAATTATAATCACAATTATTCTCTCGATGATCCTTTCCTACTAGGCTATACCTAGTCTAGTACTTTATTAATCCTTAAATACTATGAAACCCTAAGCTTTACCTTAACTTATCGGTAAGTTCACTAATTTGGGGGCCAAAAATATATGCATTAAAGTTTATCGGGTTTGGTATTTTAAAACTTAAAACGTGTACGCATTTTTAGTGTTATAGAATGTGTACGCATTTTGAGTTACATGAATTTTGGAATGTGTAGACATTTAAGTTATGGAAAAGGATTTCGGAGGCATGTATCATATAAACATTGAAACACATGTGTTATAATGTGCATACACTATAACATGCATGCGCTATTACATGCACACATTATAACGAGTACGCATTTTTTTCCTTTTAACAAGGCAAACCTCTTGTCTTGTATCCTGCTAGGATCCCCAAGCCCGAGGTATAGACCAACTAAAACACAACAAGAAGCATGTTTTTGAAGAAAATGTTAAAATGTATCTTCCTCCATAAAAATTGACTAAAACAATCAAAAAAATTATTTAAAAATATGACTACGAGATCAAGTAACCTTTCTTCTTTCTAAGTATATGATTATTCAAATTTTATAACTAGTATAAGGTTTCCATACTAAATATTTTGTAACTATGTCTTTTATAGATATTGTTTTTAGTTTATACATGTCTATCTTTCATCATGTATATTTTTTTCAACTCATTGAAATTGAATAAACAATATACAGTCACAAACTAGGACTAATTCTATACATATTAAAAAGTTAATTTTTTTATATTTTGTGAGTTATTTAGGTGGGGGCATGATCGGATGTCCCTTATTTTTCAAAATTAAAAATATTTATTCTCGAAAAATCACTAAAAATAGTTACTTTAAAAAAAAACTAAAATTTTTATCCCAAACTAGATGCTCTTATCTATCTTTCTACCAAAGAGTTTTCAAAAATATTAAATAGTGCTAAAAATGGTGGCGGAACGACCAACCTGTTTACTATTTTTTTTTACAAAAATAGGAGAACCTATCGGAATTTTAGATATTTAACCCACTTACACCTAAATTTTTCAAAAAAAAAAATATTAGTTTAGAAACTAGAGTCAAAATGTTATAATTCATGTTCCTATAACATTTCCAAATTTTAAGTGTAACTATCTCAAATAACAAGTGTCCACTTAAGTCCCCCTTTTGTCCCTCATTTCCATGCACTTAGCCTCATAACATCAATACTTACCCTCATAATACTATAATCTAATGAAATCATGTTCATATGTTAATACTTTAGGTTTGATTTCGATATGGTATCATTAAATGACCTAGAGTTATGTGTGAAGTGATCTTTGGGAAAAAAATAGGTTTTGCCATGGAAGGAAAATACATCAAAATTGGGATAGATATGTAAGTACATTATCAAAAACCCCTATTTGTGGGTCAACCTTCAATGAGTACCTTATACTAAGGAATTTTTTGTTCTTGGTTGTAAGTTTAAATTGAAATAACACCTTATAAAGATAATAGAGTTTGGTCATAATTTTTATAAGATAACATAAGAAATTGTTAGGAAATTAATATTTTAGTGCTGCATTATTATGATTGTAAACAATAATTACAGTGGTAATTATTATGGTTTGTTATGGTTATGTCAGTAAGTGGTTATATTCTATATATATATTGTTTTAACAATATATATTGAGGGAATATGTTTTTAAGGGTTGAGGTTTTTGAACAAACTACACCTTATTTATAGGATTCATCGTCTCCTATATATTTATAACATGTGATATTCAACAATGCAATAGAGAAGAAGTTCATTGTGTTTTGTGTTAGCAAACCTATTCCGACCACTTTATTTGGTATCAGAGCAGGAAATTCATGGAAGTTTATGTCAGGTTTTGAAGAAGTGATTGGGGGCAACTCGACCTTTATTTATTGTCCCAATCCATGTTTCAAATTAAATTAGTATTTGTTTTCTAGAATCATTTGTAGATTTGTTAGAATTTTGTTCTCGGAAGTTTGGTTCGGCACGGTCGTGTTGTATTGGTTCGGCCTTGAGTTTTTGTGTATTGTGAATTGTTCTATTCTCAATTGATGTGCTAATCACTTGACACAGCTGTGTGAATTCTGTCAGATTCGCTGACTCAACTGGACCTAGAAAGGGATTCGGTTCTACTTAACTATCATCGGAATACTACAAACATTACGAGCGCAGAACTGTCTAGAACTTGTGCATACCGGTCTTTACATCTCTTTTCACTCGCATCAGATCTCCCAACGTTTGCTTGTTTTAATAGACGGTGTTCTGTATGCTAGATATGATCCTTGATACACATATTTGGCTATTGGTAGTGTTGACTTTACTATGAAAATAGACCTGTTATTATTATTTGACATCCTCCTCTTGTTGATGATTGTTCACTCATGTGGTATATGACCAAGAAAAAGGAGCCCCGAATTAAATCTTTACACGTCTGATAATATAGTCTTATCATCAGCTCTGCCTCCGCAATCCAACAGTCCTTCAATCCGACCAATTCCATTTGTCTTCTATCTTTCGCCTTGGAAATTATTTGTTTGTAGTTGGTTTCATGTCGATCTTTGACAATGTTGGATAATTATATGGACAGTTGCACAAAAACTCCCACGGACTACTTGCATAGTAACATCCAGATCTATCAGTGTAACTACCATATTAATGCATGCATTTATCTCATCCGACCAGACAACGAGCGATATATTATCTATCAGGGAGTTGAAAGCATTCTACCTCGGCTTCTATGATGCTCACAGCTACTATCACATTGAAAGATCAGAATTAGTTTACCTCTAGCTCAAAGATCTTGACGTGGTAATATGAATATTATTCAGCACATTGCTTTGAATACCCTATCAACTACTTTCCAGCGGTATGCAGTTTTTTTAAAGAAGTCTTAGTATATTTTTACCGTCAAAATTATTTGTTCCCGTTGTGTTAAAAGGAAGTAAAGTAATTGTTATTTCTTAAGGTAGTGTAAATCATTTTGGTTTGTAAAAGTTCCTTGACATAACATTATAGTCTTGTTTCAAAGTATAGAGCCATATCATTCTCTTGTCAATATTATAAATCATTGCTTTGTATCATAAATGTATCATTGTCAATAGGTATATTTGTGTAAGTTTTCATTTTAGTGAGTTGATGTTATCAAGTTGTCAAGATTTATATATGTCAAAAAGTCCAAAAATAAAATTAAAAATTGCGTTACATGATGTATTTTTGGTGGAATCGACGTCTATTTAAGGCATGTTTTTGAGCTTCATGGTAACATTCCGGTGAGTTAGCATCATACCATAGGATGGAGGAAAACGGAGGTTGGAGGTCATTCAACGACCTCTCATTAGTCACCAACGATGGGGCCACTTCAGCTGTGGTGACATCTATGTAGTGTGGGTATGTGCTTTCTGTTGTGTGCCTATTTGCAGTGTTCAATAAGTGGAAATTTCACATTGAGGGGGGAACATGATCCAATGTTCCATTTCCATTATGTCATCTTTTTATATGTATGTATGAGCAACAGATTTCAATAGAATTTCCTATGTTATTCCCTGCAATGAGATGTGATGAGGGCTGAGAATAGTCCGTGGCATATCATGATGTGGTTGTAGGTAAACCACTTGAAAACTTTCATTTGTGGTTTCGGTAAACCAATAGCAAAACCATCATTCTTGGTTGTTGGTAATCCATTTGCAAACCATCACTTTGTGGTTTGTGGGAAACCAATTGCAAAACAACCATTCTCGATTTGTCGTCAATCATTTGCAAAACCATCCCACGAGGTTTGTGATCATCTTGTGAAAATCACCGAGATCATGTGGTAGGTGCACAAAGTTGGTGGACAATTCCGTGGACATAAAAACCCAAAATAAAGGAACCGCGATCGCGGTTCGAATTCTAGGTTCAGATAATTACCGAACCTAAAACCGGGATCATGATTTATAACCGCATGAGCGCAGATTATAAACAAATGATCGCAGAACTCGAGACAAAATTTAATGATCCGCGACTCGTTATTTTCCTCATTTTCATTTCAAACCGCGACTTTTCCTAAAGCGTTTTTCACTCACGCTTTGAATACCATCTCAAAATTGCTCATTGGACTTCTGGATAGTAATATATTCAACCATGCTGCCAAGACGAGGAGGTAAGTCCTCAATTGTAATCATTTTTTTGCATTTTAGGTTTTTTTTTTTGCATTTTAGGTTTTTTTTTGCATTTTCATGGGTTTTTTGAAATGTTTGTTTATGTATACAATTTTCTTGTTTTATCAGTTGGTCGGCAAGCTCGAAATCGTGCAAATCGTCAAAACATTCCTCAAAACCCATGGAACATTCCTCAAAACCCTCCGAACATTACTCAAAACCCTCCTCCAAACATAGATCCGCCTCCTGTGGCTCCTTCTGTCCCCACTCGGCCAAAGCGAGAACGCAAGATAATATCATTGGAAGAATCCAAGAAAATAAAATTGCCATTGAGAACCTAATTCAAAATATAAGACAAAATCATGCTACAAATCCATCCCGTATGACTTTAGCCAATACATTGCAAACATTGATTGGCGAAGTCAAGTCGCAACCAACCAAATACTAGATGGAACACCTTTAGAAGTGATTTGTAGGTGGTGGTATGCGAGATAAACTATGTCATGCGGTTGTCAAAGACAAAAAAATTAGAAAAGACCTCATTTGTGTATTATTTACCGACCCTAGAACCAATGCCCCCCCTGCAGATTACTTTGCAAACCGGTTCCCAATCCATTGGTGCCATGATGATAGAATTGAAATTTTTTTTTGGGACTGATGGTGGATGGTTTTTGATTATCCACCATGCAACAACAATGAGGTTCCTCTTTATTTTTGAATAAATTATATTGTGAGTTCGTGCTCAATGAGGTCCGAATTATTTTGACTTTTCGACTTTTTTGGTCGAGGAGGTGGCTCGCATGAGCGGCACTGGTGCACACGTAGGTCGGCCTAGGATCCCCATGCTCCAAAACCCCCACTACCTTCGTTATCCCTCATACAGTGAAGGAGGTTGTGGAGATTGATACATTGCATGCATTGAGGGAGCTCACTAACACTCTCACCCAGCATAGCACCTAGATTGCATCTGTTGATGTTGGTGGAGGCACCAGTTCTAGTGCACCACACCACTATGGATCATGTGGTCCCGTATGCACCTGCAGCGAGACATCATTTGCTGGTTCACAGGATTTCTTTTCTATAGATGAGATCTTTGGGGAGTGTTTTTGAACTAGAGCCACGATATTGGTCTTTCACGAGGTAAATTTTAAATAAATTTAAATAATATATATACAATAGTTTAATTCATATGTTTGAGATATTAATATATATATATATATATATATATATATATATATATATATATATATATATATATATATATATATTTGATTACGTACGTCATGTACATAAATGTAAAAAAAAAAAATTTATTTTATTTTAAATAGCAAGAGTCGGTGAAGGAAACATCCGGTGTCGACATGCTACCTCTTGTGGTGGGTGTGTTTCAAACGTAAGTTTCAAGTTGTACAAAATTACATTTTTAATAAATCATTTAATTGCACTAGATTATTATTATAATTTGTTTCACGTGTATGTTGTACATGTATTAATATTTATCTCTTTTATACACAGGAGCACAGCGAGTCATCATCCGCTCAAGGCGAGGCTATCTTGGCATGCCTCACATGAGTTTTACGCAGGTTAGTAAATCTCTTTACACTTTGTTTCTAATTACTGGAAATTCACGCACGGATTGCATGCTTTGGACCTCTGTACATGAGTTTCACTTTCTTATACTCAACCTATATATTATTTAGTAGGAAATGCCAATTCATTTGATATAACTAGCCATGTATGTAATCATATATTGGTTTTACATGTCTTGAAAGTACCACCTAGGGTAAGATTGTATAGTAGGGATGGGAATGAATGTATAATTTCCCTCCTTTGTATAGTTTTTTTACCTTCTTAAAATCTCAACATGTGGAATGAGTGCTTGTAAATGTTTCATGTACCTATATATAGATCTGGTGTTTCCTTGATGAACGTGAAAAGATATGTTTAGAGTGTAGGGACCTTTGAGTTCCTTTACTATTATTTTTTTAATAGGTTTCGATAGGAGTGCTAAGCTCTTAAGTAGATTTTAATATTGATTTGTACATGTTTTTTGTATAGCTTATGATTGCTAGAGAGACTCCTCCATATATGCAGACTGTGGAGGTCGGCTTGTAGATCTTTGCCAAGATCTCTGCAGATCCACTAACTGAGGTACACAATTTTTAAATTTGTTAAATTTTGGAGACCTTCATTATTTTTTATTAAACTTAAATCTACAATATCAAATTTTGTAGGTATATATGTGAAATATTTAATTTGAAAATTAATTATTTGTATGTAGCTTACCCCTCGTGAGTCTATTGTTGTCCCTATGACGTGTCAACAACAAATTGATAGGGATCATGACATTGCGGTAAGATTTCACATGCATTTTAACTAAATTGTACAAGTTTCTAAATTTTGAATGTATTTTAAAATTTTGGGTGTTAAAAACTTGTTGTTTATGAATGTGCAGGTTAGGTTGCAGGCATGCTTAGAGACACCTAGGACCACACGGATGAAATCCGTAGTGGCATCTCCCTCCACTACATCCCTAGGTCGTGGACGTGCTACTTCTAGCAGGGCGAAGAGAGGGAAGATGTTTCATGAGTAGATTTATAGTCCACCTGGATGTACATATGTGGTCATGAGTAGATTCACAGTCCATTGTACTATATATAGCCTTTTGCGACCGCATGTGGTCCCATATGTACATTATGACACGTGCTTAGTTCGAGATGTATACATACATTATGAACTTATGTACATATATATTTTCAGAGACGTGCGCGTCTGGAGCACACTTTGTTTGATTCTTATATATATATATATATATATATATATATATATATATATATATATATATATATATCCATGTGTGTTGGTTAAATCATATTTATTTTGGTTATTTTGGCGATTCCTCCATATATGGAACTCCTATGGATATCTCTGCTACGGTTTTGTTTCCGAGGCTATAAATTTGAACTATTTCAGGTCTTTTAAATCTTGAGGTGGATTTAGTGTATTACTTCTAGTTATATATTTTCTAGTATCTTTCTGATTATTATTTGTGGTATATTTCACCATGGGCATTTTGAATTTTTATTTTTCAAACTAAAACAATATTGTTAGCTCTATTGCCAACTTAAGTATTAGTAACTAAAGCTTATATTTAATGGAATTCATCAATTTATCATCCTGTTGTATTTGGAAAAGTGTGCTTGAAACTCTGGTGTATTTGACTGTACATCTTGATAATATTACAGGTATACCCAAAATTGGGTCTGCATTGTTTGTAACTTTTGTGTACATATGAGTTAATCCTTGAAACTTAACTGTATTGATTTTCCAATCCTGTAGCCGTACTGTTCTTTTGTAACTCATAATAATCCTGAAATATTGTTAAATCTGAATGATATGTGGCTGTATCTTTATATTATTTTTATTTGCATCATAAGCTTGTACTGTTAGATGTGCATTACTGAAACATGCCATTATAGTTGCAATCTTCTTAGACTTCTGGATATGAAACTAATACCATGAAACTACATTCTTTCAATTGCTCTACAACCTAGAAGTTATTTTCAAATGTATTTGTACATTTGTTTTAGCTGATTGCTTCATGTATTTTGAGTTCCAAAACTATGAAGACTGTAAGTACCTTCCAACATGGGCATTGTTGTATTTGCCTATGCATCATGGATATTGAACTTGGCAGTTGAAGATGGTAGTTGATCATTTTGATTACGCTCATAGTATCTACATTAGAGTTAGATAAATAATATCAGTAAGAAACCATATAGAGGATAAGGGATAATATTAAATTTGGAGTATGTTAACTAGTGAAAAGGAGTTGTTTGAACTTGATCAAAAGACAGAGTTGAGTTTTTAGGGAAACATAGAAACCATTGAATACATATGTTATAAATTTTTTGAACTGCAACATGTGGTATCATAGCTTGAAGATCAAGGAAGATTAGCTAAAAGGATTTGAGATAAGGTTGATACAGTGGTCCAAGAAGAGAGACAAAGAGATAGATGAAAATGATGGGTGAAGTAAAGAGTGAGGTCATGGTTACAAAATGCCACATTGGATGGAGAAGTTAGTATCAGAGAGATAAGATGCTAGACTAAAGAAATTACATGAAAGGATAAGAGAGTTCAAGAACATATGTGAAAAATAGAAAAGATGATGGAAACAAGGAAGAAACGTAGAGAAAGGTAATTGAAGGTTATTAGGCCTCATGAATCAGACTTGATATATATGGTGAAGAAGAAGAAGAACTAGCAGGAAATGTGATTCAAAGGTTGATAGAGCTAATGAGGTACAAGAAGAGAGAGAGAGAGAGAGAGAGAGAGAGAGAGAGGAAAGAAGAAAGGAGGAAGAGAAGATAATTATGGTTTCACAGGAGGTCAGAGAGTTGAATCAAGAGGTAGCACAACTGATGGTCTTCATAGAAAGAGAGAAAGAAGAGAAAGGAAAAGAAAACCGTAGAACAATATTACCCATAATATTATAACAAAACCAAGTGTTAAGGATAAGGTAGAAAATAAGATTCATGAGCCCCATATATCATCCTACCAAGGACAAGATGACAACAAGAGATAACATAACAACCAAGTCATTGTAATTTAATTTAAATAAATAAGGAAACACTATATTTTACAAATGGTGGGTCGTGGCACCGAACGGACTGCGCCGACATGTCTGGGTGGCCAGGTGAATGCTATAGGAGGTGGTTTTTTGGTGCACGAAATGGTCATTGATTTCGGGCTACTTCGTTTGGGCACAGTCCCTTAAGAGCCCTGAGACCAAAATATCGTTTGACTTCGACAGGTGACTACTCAGACTCCGTGGCACCTAGAGAGGCCTCGTCTGATCCGACACCTTGGTGTAGGGACCCTCTACAATAGCCTCTCTCAAGTTTTTTCCTTCTCATTTCGGTGCTCTCGCTATCCTACTGTTTGCAAATGCGCGAAATAGTGCAGTTGGAGCCAGTGTAAGGTTGTCAAACACTATATTTTGCAAACGATGGGTCGTGGCACCGAACGGATGTCTTGCCGAAACATCGGTGGCAGGTGAATGATAGAGGAGGTGGTGTTTCGGTGCGTGAAAGCGTTCATTGCTTAGGGCTACTTCGTTCGGTCGTAGTCCCTTAAGAGCCCTGAGACCAAAATATCGTTCAAATTTGACAGGTGACTACTCGGACTCCATGGTACCTAGAGAGGCCTCGTCTGATCTAAAACCTCGGTGTAGGGACCCTCTACAATAGCCTCTCTCAGTTTTTTCCTTCTCATTTTGGTGCTCTCGCTGTCCTACTGTTTGCAAACGCGTGAAATAGTGCAGTTGGAGCCAGTGTAAGGTTGTCAAACGCTATATTTTGCAAACGGTGGGTCGTGGCACCGAACGGACTCGACACGTCCGGGTGGCCAGGTGAATGCTAGAGGAGGTGGTGTTTCGGTGCGCGAAACGGTCGTTGCTTTCGGGCTACTTCGTTCGGGCGCAGTCCCTTAAGAGCCCTGAGACCAAAATATTGTTCAACTTCGACGGGTGACTACTCAGACTCCGTGGCACCTAGAGAGGCCTCGTCTGATCCAAAACCTTGGCGTAGGGACCCTCTACAATAGCCTCTCTCGGTTTTTTCCTTCTCATTTTGGTGCTCTCGCTGTCCTATTGTTTGCAAACGCACAAAATAGTGCAGTTGGAGCCAGTGTAAGGTTGTCAAACGCTATATTTTGCAAATGGTGGGTCATGGCACCGAACGGACTACGCCGACACGTCCGGGTGGCTAGGTGAATGCTAGAGGAGGCGGTGTTTCGGTGCGCAAAATGGTCGTTGCTTCCGGGCTACTTCGTTCGGGCGTAGTCCCTTAAGAGCCCTGAGACCAAAATATCGTTCAACTTCAACGGGTGACTACTCAGACTCGTGGCACCTAGAGAGGCCTCGTCTGATCTGACACCTCGGCATAGGGACCCTCTACAATAGCCTCTCTCAGTTTTTTCCTTCTCATATCGGTGCACATGCATAAGTATGGTCTTGTAAACACTTAGGGAGGAGTCGTTTTCAAAATTTACAACATTTTCAAAATTTACAACATTTTCAAAATTTACAACATTTTGAAAATTTACAACATTTTCAAAATTTACAACATTTTCAAAATTTACAACTTTTTCAAAATTTACAACTTTTTCAAACAATGAAAGCTTCTCTTAGCTTCAAGAATTTAAAATTCTCTACTAATAGTGCCAACCACGTGAAGGTGGAAGCTTTTATGGCACCACTAACCTAAACATAAAAGTGTTAGTCAAAGAAATTTAAGTTTCAAATCAAAACCATATATACTATAGATCTAGATATAATGTACGTGCAAAATACACAAATTTAAAATAAAATATATATTCAAACTTAAATCTAGATCTTTAAGTTCTAAAAAAATTATATATATATATAAATTGAAAAGAAATTATATATATACCAGACATGTTCGCATTGTAAAAACTCATTCCAATGAACCATCAATTGCTTTCATTAGAGTTTTTCGATTAACTTGCAACATTCAACTTGTTTGCGTAATCAAACGTTGTTTTTTTATTGATTCACTTACAACACTAGTAGCAAGTACATGACGCACAATATTACTATCCCTAGTACATCTCTTGACACCAATAGTGTGATATGCATCATGAAGGTTTTCAACAATTGTAGAGGTTTGACCACGTATATTAGATGTTGTCAATCCTAAGGTGTTTAATGTAGGTCTCATTTTAATCAATTTCATCAAACTAACCAACAACTGACATCTTTGGGAATCATTTAAAATTTCAAAATGATTATCCCAAATTTCAGTGGCTTTTCTTC
Source organism: Taxus wallichiana var. yunnanensis (assembly GCA_018340775.1). Lineage (NCBI taxonomy): Eukaryota > Viridiplantae > Streptophyta > Pinopsida > Cupressales > Taxaceae > Taxus > Taxus wallichiana. The sequence continues at coordinate 962,078,267 of CM031242.1, read as the reverse complement.
TGATTTGTCATTCAGAAAGTTTGTCAGACATTGGTTTCAAAATGTTTTCATCAATTTCAATAAAAAATTAGGTTTCTTACGTAAAATCCTAGGAGGTGTTTTTGTCAAATTTTACTTGTCTACAGTTTCAACATGAATTTCCTTATTCACATTTTCATCGTCTCCTTCAATTTCAACATTTGCTACATCATGAGTATTTAATTCTTCTTCAACATTGACAGTAAAAACTTCTTCATCACGAGTATTTAATTCAACTTCAACATTGACAGTAGAAACATTACCTAGTTCTTCATTGCTTACAATAGTTGGGATTGAAGATGAACCTCTTCTAGATTCATGAAGTTTCCGCATTCGCTCAGCATTTTGAATTTTGTTGGCCTCTAATTCGTTTGGTGTTTTTTACTTAATGACTTCCTTTTTTGACTTCATTTTTGTCTCCCATGATGTTTTGCTTCCGGTGATAAGAAAAACGTGCAGAAAAAGACAGAATTTCATAGTAATTCATACGGTAAGGTCAGAGAGTAAAAATCACATGGTAATTCGAACATTGGGATGTGTGTAAATATGATTTATAAACCGTGATCGCGCTTTATAAACCGTGATCACGGTTTATAAAAGCTGCGCTCATGGTTTATAAAGCGTGATCACGTTTATGTTTAAAAAACCGCGATCGCGGATCTATCTGCCGAACCTAAGGCTCGAGAAAATCTTTGTTTTTCCCCAACCAAAGCTATGGAAGGTCATTATGAAGTGTAAAAGGTCAAAAAACCTCAAATCTGCTCTTCCAAAGACTTGAACCGTGCTAAAAAACTGAAAACATTTCACAAAAATGGTGCCATCGCGTAGGGGAGACTCTTAGCTTCGTAGAAATATTGTTTTTAAAGTGAATATAATAAGATAAATATCATTTTATAATTTTTTACTAACAATAGGTCTTTAAGACATTTTTTCCCGTGAATGTTCATGTCTACGTTTAAGATGTAAATTTTTTTCGCTTATCAAAATATGATAAAACTTACACTATCCCAAGCATGGAAAAATTCTATACACGTTAAAAAAAAAAAAATTGATTTTGATATTTTTTTATATAGTTATGGCGGGAAAATGGAAAGCGCTCCATTTTCTAAATATTTTCAGACCACTTTCACGGAAAAAATCATAAAAAAATATTGCTAAAAAAATACAAAATAAAATCCATCCCGGGATAGAACAACTACATCTAACGTTTCACCAAAGGAAAAAAATAACAAGATTTGGTTATCCAAAATGTGGGTAAACGGACTACAATCTTATAAGTTTTTTTTAAAAAACCACTAAGTCATATAATTTTAAGTGTTTAATATAGCTAAACTTGTCCGTTTTTTACAAAAATTAGTATTTTAGAAACTAGATTTTGAATGCTACGATTCATATTTATATAAATTTTTCTAATTTAGAGTGCGTGTATAGCTAATAATCCCTACAAGTTGAGATTTTGCTATTTTTGCAATATGATGTCCACAGATGACCCTATATTTGTCCATCAACTTCCTGCACTTACCCCATGAATAGGTGCAAGTACGAAGCGGAGTTTTCCCCTTGTTTCCACTAAGGGCGGAAATGTTAGGAAATTTATATTTTAGTGCTACATTAGTATGATTGTAAATAATAATTACAAGTGGTAATTATTATGGTTGTTATGGTTATTCGGTAAGTGGTTATATTATATGTATGTGTGTGTGTGTGTGTGTATATATATATATATAATATATTACGGAAATATGGTTTTAGGGGTTGATGTTTTTGAACAACCTACATGTTATTTACAGGATTGATTATCTCCTATATATTTGTAACTGTGATATTCAACAATGCAATAGAGGAGAAGTTCATTGTGTTTTGTATTAGCAAAAATACCACCCGATAGAGAAACAAACACGTCAATGCCGACAACAACCGTTAGAGAGAAACCCTCCCAAGCAAAAAAGGTCCCCCAACTATCTACCAAAAGTTTAGAAATCCTTCAATTATTTTACCTTCAAATGCTTGGATGAGCTAGTGTGTTGAAAATCACGACCTTCTATTTATCGTTCTAGTCGGCTAGGGTATGAGTGTCATCATTTATCCTCTCCTCATAATTTGAGATATAAAGGCACATCTTTAACTTGTGGTTCTTCCAACGTTGTTCCAGCTTTTCCACCCTCCCCTTCATATCCATAACCATTTTTTTAATCTAGTGAGCTCCTCTCTAAAAGTATTTTGGAAATTAGAAATACTCTTAGAAACCTTAACACAATTCTTCATACTATCTCCTAAATTGGTTCCAACCTCGGTAAGATCTAGGCAACATATTTTTCCACCGATGGACCCAGAGAGTAATATTGTCAAAATATAGGCCCCAATCATAAGCCATCCTTTCTTTTACATTGAAAGATTCACCTTTCATTATAGATAAACTAACCATAACCTCTCTATAGCCCTTTCCTTTTCCATGAGTATAAATACTCTTCTTCTTCTCGTAACCTACTTATGAACTCAGCTAAGGTACAGCTTATTGTTTGAGTCAAGTAAAGTTTTTCTCCATCTCATTTTCCAATATTTTCTTTCCATTTCTATAGAGAAGTAAGAGGAGTCCATAGTGTAAGGGGGTATACACATTGCCCTGCTTGAAAACCTTAATAGACACGGAAAGAGACCTAAAAAGATAAAATGGCATACTCATGGAGACATTGTGGTGAAACATATTGAGAATTGGTAAAATGATGGGTGTAAATTTTCCTATGTTTTCTCTCAAGGGTAATATATCTCATTAGATACAAACATACAAGTATTTAAGATCCCGGGATGTAGTATCGTGCAATACCATCCACCAAAAATTAAACTTTTTAATTACAATGAAGGTCTAGATTTCGTGATTTCTACGTGTACTATATTTAAAGGTATTCAATCCATTCAATTCCTTACTTGAATCAAAAGAAATAAAAATTTCAAAGTCTTATACTTCAATACCACGCACAACTAGTTTTCTTTTGGCCCAAGCTCTTGAGAAATCCGAGGAGAGAAATAGATTGGACCTCGCCTCGAAATGTAGTCTCTAAAACCTCTTTTCTTGAAAATTCTCCACAAGTAAGATTTATCCTTCAAATCCCCATAGGAAGTAGGTTTAGTGTGAAGTCATCCACATCCCATGATATCCCATCCAACATGAAAATGAGAAATGAAAATGAAATGATTGGTATAAGTAATAAACCAGAAATTAATACCAATCTCGTAAATTTTTTCACATGTGCCATTAGTCTTGCCTCTCATGTTACCATTGATGACAAGGATCAAAGTAAAACAAGAAAATAAATAAAAACATAAATTACTACTTTTCATCATCTATAAGAGAGTTAATTTTAATTATATTCTTCTTTCCTATGTTTTTACATGGGAAAATTCACTAAAAAGTAGGACAACCATACAAAAGTGTTTAAACTTTTCAAATTCATACCTTTCAGGACACCCACAAGTTAGTCTAACCCCAGATTATCAAAACTATCCTATCATAAAAGTGATCCATAAGTGATTTTCATCCACTCCCTAGGTAATTTAGGAAGTAAATATCATTCAAAGAACTTTTGGAGGAAAGTATTCAACCATGGAGTTTTGAGAAATATTGGGAATGGCTATCATCAACCTTCCTAAAGCTCGGGCGCATCACTCCCGAAGAAAATAAAAAGGATTAAACTAATCATGGAAGAGTATTTAAGATCTAAACTTGACATGAAACTTATTTAGGAGGATTATGGGAATCTTCAAAGGTTTTGGAGCCAATTCAATCAAAGCGAGGTTTTAAGGCTTGAAGGACCCTCCAAAGTGTAAAAAGCACCTACACTTTAAGGATTGATTCTCGGGATCTCTAGAATGAGTTATGATCCAAAAAATATCATTGGAAAATATTTTCAATCCAACACATTCTGGTGAAATCATTTCTACGAAAATTACCATGCATTTTTAGGTCAACTCAATCTTTCCATGAATAACGAGGTGATCTTGAGAAAAAAAGAAGTATTTAGAGGAATTTAAATAATAATTAAGTCATGGTACCCCTTTCATTCATTTATAAATATTTTTTTCATGAAAATCATATAAAATAAGGACCAAAAAACTCATCTGTAAGCTCGCGATATGGTCTTTCTAATCTCCCTCCAAGCTATACTATTCAATGCTTAGTGAAATTTTCTAAGGGACACATGGAAACCTGAGCTAAAGGTGCATTTTCATGTCCCCATTGCACCTTTCCAAAGGGAAAATATATCTAAAAATAATTCCCTCCCCATTATGCATGTTTTTCACTCATATGACCCCAATGACACTTGTTAAACTCCTTTAACAAGTTTGACCTGGTCTCCCATGGGAGGTTCACTTAGTAAAAGTATTGTATAACACATGCATTCTAAGGGTATTAAAAATACCCTTAATGTTATTTTTTACCTCTAATTATTAATTGATAAATCTTGTTATATTATCAAATTAAAACATCCCCTATTTTTCCATGTCGTTATTTACCCATTTTTCCATTATAATTTTATTTACCCCTATTAATTTATACCCTAATATATCAAATAGAAAATATATCATGTTTCCCACTCATTTATTTTTTCCCAATGGGTATTTTCTTTTAGAAAGAGAGTTTAAAGCCATTTATGATCTATTACCAATTACCTCAATGTTAATCTTTAACCATTTATCAATATTTCTTTAAATATTTAATATGGTGAAATAATATCATTTTTGTTGAAAAACATAATCAATCCTAGTTTTCCACCATATTATTATTTCTCTTTAAAGAATCTCTTGATTTAGATTTTTTTCAAAACGTGATTATAATATAACTTTATGACCACTAACCTTTCGTTGTGATTCTAAGTTATTTAGCTTTAAAAAATAAGTTTGAAATGTTTTAGTTTTCTTCCCCATCTCTCTAGCCTACCCCCAATACCCAATTCAAAATATTAATAAATTAAATCCTTTCACCCCATAATGTCTCTTTGGTATATTTAGTTCTATTTTATCAAACTTAATTACCTCAATATGAATGCACATGCTAGGATATTTCCTTGTTAATGAACCCCATGTGTCCTATCCAAACTACTCGACATGCATGCCACTTGTCACTATGCGGTTAGGGTGCATTTTTGATAAAATGTTTTCCATATAAAAGGGGACAATATGGACATGAAAATGCACCCCACCCCATTTTGGATTCATGGTTCCTTATACAACCATTGTTGGGCCTCCAGGTGTTTATATTTAGCCCCCTCCTTCACTTTATTCAGTGAATAAACTTACAATACTTAGAAACACTAGGATTACACTCATTTTGGTTCACCTATTATCCCTAAACAAAAGGGACAATGGGGACAAAAATATTCCCCACCCCATCTCTTCATTTTCAAAAGATCAAACTTAGAACTTGCCATTTTTTGCTCATTCTCCCACCATCTCTCCATCTGCTCCCAAAACTTTGCCAAATTTCCATTGAATATCCCTCAACCTTTTTCATGATCTACTGCTGATGTTATTTTTACTTCATCAGAAGAAGAAAAACAAGAAAAAACACGTATTTTTAAAGGCTTCAAGCTTGTTCTTCGTCGAATGACTTCATAACCTCTGAAGTGAAAAATATTCATAACTTGAAGACCGGTGAACGAATTGATATGGGATTATCTGCAATCATCCAAATTTTCATATACCATTATAATCCAAGTGAAATATTTCACAAACATGACCTATATTGTTTGTAGCAACGAAAGCCAAGTTTCCCTGTGGATTTTTTTTTAAATTTAAAATCTGCATTTCCGTGCATCGGAAGACTTGAAATTTCAGAGGTGCAAAGAAGAGTAAAACTAGATATCATAAAATTTGGTTTCTTCATGAACGGAGGTCCATAGCAATAATTTAAAAAAATAGTACAATCCTCATACATATGCACTTGCTATTTTTTGTAAGCCATAATCAAAGGCGGTTTCGGCGAAGGCAATATGCACGAAGATCATTCGGAAGGTCGAGTGAGTGATTGGAGCTGAAAGTGGGAAAAAAATTTCGCCTACTTGAAAAATAGTAATCCCCTTTCATGGTACAAAATAGTAACTGGATAAAAAATGAAGTTCAAGTTTGGAAGTCCAAAACAGTCTCAACTTCAATCATTAGTGCATTCAAGTTGATAAGATCATCATGGATACAATTCCCAAGTAATTATTCTAGTTTCTCATCCAAAGGTGTAAACAAAAGAACGATGGAATACTAAAACTTCATGACTTGCGAATTCATCATCTCAAGAGTAATTTGTTTTAGTAGAACATGGCAGTATTACAAAGAGTCATGACAGGATCAATTCCAAGCTTCAATCTCTTTAAAGGAGATCATCATAAATGACACTCACAGTCACCAAAGGAATCATTCAAGAGTGTTTTTAAACACTTAGTTCATGCTTTCTATGTGTCATCCAAATAATTCATCTCTTCATGTGAAAAATTTAAGGATTCAAAGTTCACTACATTGGACCATTTCATTAGATCATCTCATAAGGATCGAGTGGACTTCATCGAGCCTTATTTTTCCTCTTTAGCATTCCTTCCCAAGTATCTCTCTCTCCTCTTTCTCTCTCTTCTCTTCCCCCAATTTATCTCTCGTCATTATTATTCTCTTAGGGTTGAAACTTTTTATAATTCTTGTAATGTAATTAAAAAATGATTTTAGCATTATAATGTAATAAGTCAGCTTTAGTTTATAAAAAGGACTTAATATTTTCCTAAAGTCAAATTGTGCAAAATAAATATCTCTCCAAAGGGTTTTCATTTTTGTAGTCTCATGTGAGAGTGATTATTGTGAAGGAATAAAAAGATAACAATTTCTTCCACTTCTTACTTTTCTACATTTTTCCCACTCTTACATATACAATTTTTCTCAAGTTTTAATAAAAGAGGATTTTATACCTTTTCAACTAGGAGGTTTATTGAAACTTTGTGATCATTAAATATTACATGGTCTTGTTGCAATTTCTTAATTGTTTCTTATAGAATTTACATCTATTTAAGATTTCAATAAATGAATGTAGGAATAGTATTTTCTACAAAGACATTCCCTCTCCCATATTTCTCACTCCCTTTCCTGATCACTTGCAAATTCCTCTCTAACAAGAAATTTCTAGATTTTCCATAGGGTTAGAAGAGTTCCCTTGTTTTATCCCTAGCCACAAGGCCATAAAAATATCAATTTCATATAAACACAAAGCTACAACTTTCAAGTATATGGACTTAGATTCCTAGAATATTAGCAAGAAGTCCACTGATTTGTCCACCCAAAAAATGTTCTTGCCAACAAAATCTAAACCACCTCTATCCATACTTTTAAATAATTAAATCTCACTTCCATATTACTGAATACATCCATACATTTATTTCCTCCTCTAGGGGTGTGGAGAAGGACTAAGTTTTTTTTTTTTTATCAATTCCCTAATATCTCGAATTATTTGTTTGAGAGACCAATTATGATTCACATCTCTTTTTAGAATGTTTATGATAGGAAGGAGTCCCCTTTGGTATGGAAATTCTTGAAACCTTTCTCCTTGGATAAATTGATACCTCATACAAGATATCCATGGCCTCAATGAATTTGTTACATTGAACACATAAGGGCCAAACATAAGAAATTATACAATTTCCTTCATCATCATGAAAATTACCCCTACCTCCTCCCTAACCATGGTTACCTTCATGACCACATAGAATTTTAGCTTAACATAACAAACATCTAGTTTAAATATTTTATGCGGGGTTAAGGGAGATGGCTGAAAATGAGGGGTTGGAAAAGAATTATTGGAGGAATGAAATTTCATAGTTGGGGTGAGGATATTTGATTCTTCTACTTGATGAGATCAAAATATGTCTCATTATCTTACCAATAAGCACTCTTATTCTCTCTCTTAAAATCAAGCTTCTAAGGGAATTTATACGAAGTTTTAATAATGGATAACATATTTGAGGTAGAATATAGGATTTATCTTATCATCTCTTTAGGAATCTATTTGAAATATAATTGTTGTTATTTCCTTATATTACTTATAAAGTTGAAATGTAATACTGTGTAGACAATAAGTCATAAAAACTCTTCTCCAAGTTCATAGATCACAATTGTTGAAATGCCCCACTACCGAAAGTATTCACACAACTACGGAAATGCCCACCACCGAAAGTCTTCAGGAAGCTACGGAGATTACCAGCTAGTGAAAGTATTTTGGTTTGTTCCAAAGTAATGTAAATGAGAACCAAACTATTTAGGTCACTCTTTACTTCCATGTCATCAACCAAGAATAAAAATCCAATCATGAGGCAATCCAAAGTCATGTATGTATGTGGCATTCCAATAATAATTCAAAGTCATGGACGTAGCACTCCTCCATTTTCTCTCCTTGTTTTAAGAATGAGAAAATAGTAGAATAATATTAGGAAGGTTGAATATGTACTCTCCCACTTTGTTTTCCTAGATTATAGGGATGAGTTGTAGAAATGTTCTCCACGATAAGTGGACTATTGTAGTTAAGTTTGTTTAGGATTTATTGCTTTGAATAAATCCTCTCAACAATAGGTAGTTAGTTATTGGTGTGTGGACTAAGTAAATTAGAATAAATAGTAGATCAAATTGTATTCTCCAAAAAGAGGAGTTGGTTGGATACATGAACTATAAATGCATGCTTCCACACTCTTGTATGTAATATTTTACCAAGCAATAAAAATATGTTCTTTTCTCTCTAATATTCAAAAGTTTCAAGTAAGATCTTGGAATCATGATTTAAATCCTCTTCCAAGGAATGAGTTGGCCACTCATTCTAAGGAAGATGGATATTTGTATTTATGTTTTTATCTTGTAATAATTTATGTTTATGTTTATTCCTTTTTCTGTGATAATCATTTTGTTGTATTGTTTTTCCCTTTGTATTGTAATATTCATTTTCATTCAGTTTTTTGTGAACCTACAAGTGTTTTATTTGATTTATTTCCAATTCAGAAATTTCCTTTATACAAGTGTGCTTTCATTTCTACAAGTGTCATTTTGATTATTGCAAGTGTTTTTTCCATTTCCACAAGTGTGTTTTTAATTAATGGAAGTTTGGATTGTTTTTGGAGGATTTTTTTCCAAAGATCACTTTCTTTGATTGCATAAAACTAACATGAGACACTTACCTTAGATTGAAATTATTAATGAAGAGGATTAACAACCCTCATCACGCCGACAAGTATCATAATTTCCTTAAATGAGTGGAAAAGGTGATCACCCATCTTGTTGGTTGAAGTAAAATGTTCTCTACAAATCCTCCCATTTCTCTCCTCCCATAAAGACAAGAGAAAATTGGGATAGGCCATATCCAAAGTAGAAACTAGTAGGGGAAATATTAAGGAAAACACCATTGGAAAAAAATCCCATCCATGGAATCGGGGTTCATTTTAAGACACCTCTATAAAATTGTAGGTGGAAAATACTTGGCGAATATCCCCGGAACCAGTTTCAGTGAAAGGCGAATTTGACAGTATTCCAAAACAAAAATTTTGAATATTTTTTCATGGCTCCATCATTAACGCAGCACGAAACAAGATGTCAATGATCACTCTTGACGTGAGTCATTGGCTCCAATTGGCGACGTCACTAGCTTCTATTGACGCGTCAATGGCTTCTATCGACGCGCGTCAATGGCTTCTATTGACGCGTCAATGGCTTCTATTGATGCGCGTCAATGGCTTCTATTGACACGCGTCAATGGCTTCTATTGACGCGCGTCAATGGCTTCTATTGACGCGCGTCGATGGCTATTATTCGACGACGTTGATAGCTTCTATTAACGCAAGCGTCAATGGCTTCTATTGGCATGCGTCGATGGATTCTATTGGCGCATGTCGATGGCTTCTATGACGACGCGTGCGTCTATGGCTTCTATTGACGCACGTCAATGGTTTCGATTGACATGCATCAATGGCTTTCTATTGACGCGCGCGCCAATCGAAGCCATCGACGCACGATTTAGCCTATAAATACCCTTCAGGCGGTCATTTTCTCATTTTTTCCCTCCCGCTCTTGAATTTTTACAGGTCTCAATCATTGTCAAAGATGCAAGTACAACTATAATGTCGACCTCAGATGCTTCCCAACTGCAAGTTCAGCAAAAAAATCAAGAGAATCCAATTCAATCGATTTCCAAGATCAACTACAGGAATCCCTTATGCCCTCACATCCATACTGTTTTAAATCTATCTTCAGAATATAAAGATTTGATGGATGCGTGTGAATTTCTAGGGGTCGTTAATATGCCCCATTTCGAAACAGATCCGGATATTTTGAATTACCTTCTATCATCCTACAATTCAGAGGACGACATTTTTTATGTGACTCTGAACGATGGCCAAATGTTCCAATTCAGTATCGAAGCAAATGACATCCATCGGTTTATGGGCCTTCCGTTCAAAAATTTACCATTTGTTACAACCAAGGCAACACTCGTGGAAGAAGACAAGAAATTACTCGAATCAAAGTTCGGTTTCCATGTTGATTGTAAGTATAATTCGTTTTAATTTATATTTTTTATTCTGTTTTTTATTCTGATACAATTTTCTGTTATAAATTTATAGTAATTTTCACTCTTTCGCATTTGCAGCCCATGTCAATAAATCCGGTGTGGTGTGGATACACAATCAATTGCACATCACTTTCTTTTTTGCACTTATTTCATTTTTTCAATCAGAATTGTTTTGTAGGGTAGCCAAAATGATATACCAAATTGGGCCATTGCATACATTGTTGCCACTATCTCAAAACAAAAATTGATTAGTGCACATATCTATCCAAAAAATAAGAACTGAACTAACAAATTCAAAACTTTCTGAAAAACCTGTCATTTATTCAACAAACTATCTCCTTGGCCTTTATTATGAGGCACTTTTAAATTTAAGAGATAAAAAAATTCCTACTTGCAATGATGAGGAGCTGATGAAGTTGTCAATTCCATTTGAAGAACAACAGGTATAAAGTATTTAGTTTTTATTTCAATTTTCGACATTACACTGCGCAGTTATTAACACTTAAATGTTAATTTTTTGCAGAAAAGATATCTTGAAGCCCTTCCCCGAAAAAAGGCGTTATCGAGAGGAAGAGGCCAACAACACGTTGAGGCTTCGGGGGACTCCCAATCTGAAATGGAAGCTCACTCCTCTCCAAACCCTCAATAGTTTGAACTCGTTAAACGCCAGAGAAGTAATACCTTCTCATATATTATTTACAAATTCCAAAGTTGCATATTTATTTTTCAATTTAAATTTTAACCAAATGAATTGACAACATTTAATATTGATGAATTACAGGGACTTTGGAACATACACCTGTTTCACAAACTCAACCTTCTTCCCCAACTCACTCCATACAGTCACATGCATTCATATCTTCTGAACAGACACTGAGTACAACTCCTACAAGGCCACCCATAGCACCAAGAAAAACAACCCCTCAACAACAAGGTATAACTCTTCGATGATAGTTCATTTAATTTGAAATTTTTGACTTTATGAATTGTTTTCCTATTTTTTCATTTTTTTCTTGTACTTTTCAGCACATGTCAGTCCTGATCAAACTGCGGCACCAACTCCCACTCAACCATTAATTTTTAAAATTCCAACCAGAGGAACAGTGAAAAAGAACATTGGTAAACGCATGCCTTTTGCTCCGGCCCCTAGTGGGACACTAAACCTTGCCTCCTCCTTTTGAATTCCAACTCTCTCACTTGGTGGCTTGCCCAGTGCAACGGCATATCTGTTTTGAACAATATAAATTTAGATGAAGATTATTTGGGCATTGATAGCAATGACCCAACTGGTTTTTTCGATACCCGCGAGATGATTCAAGGCCAGCAGGTATACTTCAAATTTCAATTTAAATATGCTTTACAATTTTGAATTACATTTCGATTTAAATTTATTTATCTAAATCTTGATTAATTTTTTCACAAACAGGATCAGCCCACCCAAAGGTAGAAACACGTAGCAGTTGATCTTGGTGAAAGCCCCCATACTTCTCCAGCAAGATCGTCTTCATCGAATTCAGATAGTGAACAGTTGCCACCTTTTCCTTTGGAGAACTTAATTGGTTATGATTGTCAATCCCATGTCAGTGAGTTTATTCTTCCTCATATCAAACAGCTTATAGAATGGGAGAGAAGGGCTAAAGTTCTTATCAATGAGATTATTAGTCATTATGAAAATTATTGGCAACGGGATAGTTTATACGCTGCAGTCCAGAATCAACCTGCGAAGATGGATTCCTTACTTACCCAAGTAAGAAGTGGGACTGTCACGTATAACAACAACTATAAAGACGACATTTTAGATAAGGCATTAAACAAATTGGAAAATATTAGTGCCGAGGCCCAGGCATATTTTAACAAATGGTCCAAGGACAAGGATTTGGTAGCAATCACAAATGCCGAAAGAGATAGAGCGGTTGTAAGTACTATTACATTCAAACAATCATTCTTGTTAATTTGAAATTTTCATTTTTTAGTAATATTTTGAATTGACATTACTCTTTTTGTGCAGTTGAAATATGAAAATTTGAAGAGTCAAGGTAAGGTTTTCAAGTTCACTTGGAAACAATGAAAGAACAACTTATCCGCAAAAAAAATTTGAAGCAAAATATTGTTTTGGTTAACAAACAAAACAATACACTAAAGCGGATAATTAAAGAGCATGGTTTTGACCCTAACATATTATTCAAAGCTAAAGCAGCAGCTGATCCAAATTTTGTTGTTGCTTGCAGGAGATGCGACAAATCAAGAAGAAAGAATTTTAAAAAATGCGGACAAGTCTTTGCAGAAGATCTTATAAGTTCGGGGATAATTTCGGTGTTTGGGAAAGAGGTACAACCAAAGTGGAATAAGGCGTTGGGGAAGAGAGCAGAGGAGTAGAATTGGATAAAGAAAAAGAGGGTTTTGAAAACTAGAAACTTTTATTATTGAGGAAAATTTAAATATTGAATTTGAAAAATTTAGTATTATATGGTATTTGAATTTAATTATATGGATTTATATAGTCTTTAATTTTAATTTCATTAGATGGTGATTATTATGAATTATATGTATGTTTCTTGTTTACTTGCATTGTCATGAATTGTATGTGGACGTAGATGATGAATGATGATAATTGATAATTAGTGATAGATGATGCTGAAAGACGATGAATGACGATAATGATATGATATATATGGATGATGATCAATTTAATGTGGACGTAGATTTATCATCAAGCACAGTAATTCTTCTTCTCTAGACTTTTGTAATTCTTCTTCTCTAGAATGGATATAGATGATAAATAAATGGAATGTGTTATAATGGATATAGATGACATTAATGATTAGAATGGATATAGATGACATTAGAACGAATAGAATTGTAATGATATGATTATGAATTATTTTAAAAAACTGAATTGTTTTAATAAATTTAAATTAGATAAATAATTGTGTTAATAATAATTGTAGTGTCAGGAGTCAGGATATGATAATGATATGGTGATGATATGATATATATGGATGATGAGGAATTTTATGTGGACTTATATTTAAAATTGTATAATGTATTGTTTATCCCACAGTTAAAAAAATATATCAAAGGATTTTGCACATATAAAAAATAAATTAAATATAATTCTAAGAAATCAAGAAAGAATCATCACTGGCAAGAAATTAAACATAATTGCAAATATGATAGGGTTTAGCTTACCTCTTGCGTATTAGATTGCTGTGAAATCATCAAGGGTAACGTGCTATGAAATCATCAAGGGTAAGCGTATTAGATTGCTTTGAAATCTTGCGTATATGATAGGGTTTGTTTTACCTGACATTGTAGATAGAGGGGTGAGTTGCCTGACATTGTCAGTCCTGAGAAGTGCCAGCAACATCTTTAAATATATAGACCAACAATATCTTTAAATAAATGTAAATATATAGAATTAGACCTGTAACATCTTTAATGATAACAAGAGCTGAAAAAATGTAAAGTAACAAACAATAAGATTATGTTGAAGAAGATACCTATTTAAAATTGAAATCATCACCGGTAATGTGCTAGATCTTTGTCTTAAAAAAATTCAACACAAAAAATGGATTAGTAGATAGATGGGTGAGTTGCCTGACATTGTCATCCCAGAAAATGTGACTTCCTCGGACGGATGTCAACCCACGTTTTCAAAAAATAAAAAGATTGTATTTAACTAAATGTAAATACATAGACCTGTAACATCTTTAATGATAACCAGAGCTGAAAAAAATGAATAGTAACAAACAATAAGATGAATAGTAATTTCAACGTTCCTATCTTTTTGTAATGTCAACATTAAGAGGTAATTCAATTATGATATTGCAATATGTGTATATAAGATTATTGAAAACATCAAATATAGAAACAAAAGTCCTAAATTGTGTAAGGATATAATATTCTATCAACACTAATTCCAGAAAGTATATAGCTTAAATTAGGATTAGGGTTAAAAATAATTCACCGTTCTACCAGATGTAGGGGTATAACGGTGATTTGAAACTGGATAAGGATGTTGTGCAGAGTGTCATAAATTTTCCTTTGAGATTTGGGATCCTAAAATCAGAGGAAATGTTCATCTATTTTAGAACAAGTTTTCTTGATGAATGTGTCATAGGGCTACTGAATGTGTCCTTTGATACTAAGATATCTAATCTATATCTAACACATACTTCACACGTGTTTATTGATCTAGGATATGTGTATTTATCTAACACATATCTAACACATATTAAGGGGGGATGTCAGTGTATTTAAATAACCATACACTATTGTATATAATTAAGGTGCACTTGTAATATTAGTTGTATTTTAGTATTTGGATAATTCACCCATTAGTGTACATTTATCCACATATATTAATAGGGAAGAGTATGAACCAATTTATTGACTTGATTATCTTCATTATTAATAGAAAAGTAAATTTTCCTTACAAGTTAACTACTCTCCAAGCCTAATAATAGCCTCTACATGTTTTTATAAAAGTATGGAGAGCTAGTGTTAGTGATCAATCTTGTGGAAGAGAGTTTTTATTACTATGAAGAATTCAAGCCATAACATCTTAATAAAATTGTGGTACTCATGATACTCTCGGTAGATTTGTGTTATGTCTTTACTTTAAGCTTTCATTAATTAATCATGTATACATGCTTGTGGGTGTTTGTTTTATGGTTGTTAACTACGATTTTGGAGAGTAAATTGTACATTAATAATCATCCCAAATATTTCAATTCAAATTTTCAATGATGACATCTTCAAAATGTGACACTTTCTTTTTTCTTGTCAATAGCTTCATCAAACTCGACGTTGTCTTCTGTAGAATGTGACGTGCAACAACAAGACGTCAATAATCACTCCTGACGCACGTCAATTTAACGTCAATGGTCTTGACTGACGCGCGTCACCGGCTTCAATTGATGCGCGTCAAAGGTTTTACCTGACGCATGACAATAGTCCTAGCTGTCACGCGTCAATAGGATCGGTGGCGCGTCAAAAGAGCGGTGCATGCGCCGCGCGCCTGATTCTATGACGCCGCGCATCATCGCTCCTACCGACGCGCGCCATCGCGCTCCTATTGACGACGCGCCATCGAACCTATTGACGCGTGACAGCCAGGACTATTGTCGCGCGTCACTGGATCCTATTGACACACGTCACTGGCTCCTATGGACGCGCGTCACTGGATCCTATTGACGCGTGACAAGCTAGGACTATTGTCGCGCGTCAGGTAAGACCTTTGGACGCGTCAATTGAAGCCATTGACGCCCGATTTAGCCTATAAATACTCTTCAACTAGTCATTTTCTCATTTTCACCTTCCCGCTCTTGAATTTTTACAGGTCTCATTCGTTGTCAAAGATGCAAGTACAACTATAATGTCGACTTCACATGCTTCCCAACTGCAAGTTCAGCAAAAAAATCTAGAGAATCCAATTCAATCGATTTCCAAGATCAACTACAGGAATCCCTTATGCCCTCACATCCATACTGTTAATATGCCCCATTTCGAAACAGATCCGGATATTTTGAATTACCTTCTGTCATCCTACAATTCAGAGGATGGCATTTTTTATGTGACTCTGAACGATATCCGAATGTTCCAATTTAGTATCGAAGCAAATGACATCCATCGGTTTATGGGCCTTCCGTTCAAAAATTTACCAATTGTTACAACCAAGGCAACACTTGTGGAAGAAGACAAGAAATTTCTTGAATCAACGTTCGGTTTCCATGATGATTGTAATTATAATTCGTTTTAATTCATATTTTTTATTTTGTTTTTTATTCTGATATAATTTGCTGTTATAAATTTATAGTAATTTTCACTGTTTCACATTTGCAGCCCATGTCAATAAATCCAGGTGTGGTGTCTAAGATGTAGCATTTCTGAGTACATGTAATTTTTGCAATGCTAGGGTCTAAGATGAGCTTTGTAACTTTGTTTGACCTGATGAGTGTAGTGGAAAAGTGTGTACTTGAAAGTATACTAGTGTGGGCAGAGTTTAAACAAAAAAAAGATCTTAAGAAAACTGATGGAACCAAGAAGGAGAAATTAATTGATGTTCCCAAACTTGATGATGTAAATGAAGCAGGGGAAGAATTCTGATGAATGTACTTTAATATTAACAAAGGGTGACTCAGCCAAGGCTCTTGCTGTAAGTGTTTGTGCCTTGAATCAGGGAAATGTGAATACTAAATTTGGTAGTATTGTGACATGTTTCGACATCACTTTCCAATTTAATTTTTTGTTATTTTAGTTATCTTTATCCTATCAGGTGGCAGGAATATCTGTTGTTGGTCAAGATTATTATGGCTTGTTTCCTCTCAGAGGTAAGTTGCTCAATCTCATGGAAGCTACCACTCACCAACAAATGGAGAATAAAGATAAAATCCTTGGTCTACAGGAAGATAAAATATATGACAGCATTAAATCTTTAAGATATGGCCATCTGATGATAATGACAGACCAGGTACATGATCTTTGTCTAGCGTTGTTTAGTTTCTGCTTAATTCTGACACATCCTTTCTAGTGAGATCCTTTTTGACTTGTCCTTTGTCTCTTAAAGGACCATGATGGTTCCCACATCAAAGGATTGCTGATCAATTTCATACTCCTATTGTCAGGGTAAATGTTCCCCCTGTATTTGGTTGAGTGTATTGAGACTCTTTATATTTGTTTTTAAGCCTCCAGAGGTTATGTATCTCCATGTCTAATTTTGGCACATGTTGATGTAGGCAACTCACAAAAATGGAAATGTGTTATCTTTTTACACCATTCCTGAGTATGAAGCTTGGAGAGAATCATTGAGTGGATCGATAACAGGCTGGACCATAAAGTACTACAAAGTAATGCTAGTTTGTTTTCTCTTTATATGTTTTTAAGTTCTGGTTTTGTTCACTGGCTGATTAGGTATCACTTGTTGCTTGGACCATACAGGGTTTGGGCACAAGTACTTCTAAAGAGGGCAAGGAATATTTCATAGATCTGGACAAGTACAAAAAGATTTTGTGTGGGTTGATGAGAAAGATGGAGATGCAATTGAGTGGCCTTCACGGGGAAGAAGATAGAGGCGAGAAAAAACTGGCTGAGACAATTTGAGGTAGTTAGGCCAGGGGTGCAAGGTGAAATGAAATCTGAATTAAAATGATATTCATTTCAACACTAACAAGTTAACAGTTTCCACCTTTTCAATCAGTGTATTCTTCGGTGAGTTTATTCTTCCTCATATCAATCATCTTATAGAATGGGAGAGAAGGGCTAAGGTTCTTATCAATGAGATTATTAGTCATTATGAAAATTATTGGCAACGGAATAGTTTATACGCTGCAGCTGATCCAAATTTGCTGTCGCATGGAGATGCGAAAAATCAAGAAGAAATAATTTAAAAAATCTGGACAGTGCTGGGGAAAGAGGTACAGCCACAGTGGAAGAAGCCGTTGGGGAAGAGAGCAGAGGAGTAGAATTGGATAAAGAAAAAGAGGGTTTTGAAAACTAGAAACTTTTATTATTGAGGAAACTTTAAATATTGAATTTGAAAACTTATATTATTGAGTATGTACTATGGTATTTGAATTTAATTATATGGATTTATATACAATCTTTAATTTTAATTGCATTAGATGGTGATTATCATGAATTATATGTATGTTTCTTGTTTACTTGCATTGTCATGAATTATATGTGGACGTAGATGATGAATGATGATAATTGATAATTAATGATAGATGATGATGAAAGACGATGAATGATGATAATGATATGATATATATGGACGATGATCAATTTAATGTGGACGTAGATTTATCATCAAGCACAGTAATTCTTCTTCTCTAGACTTTTGAACTTGTTTTAAGATAATTATTCTCTATACTTGTAACGATATGATCATAATGTCATTAGAATGGATAAAGATGATAAATAAATGGAATGTGTTATAATGGATATAGATGACATTAATGATTAGAATGGATATAGATGACATTAGAACGAATAGAATTGTGTTAATAATAATTGTAGTGTCAGGACTCAGGATATGATAATGATATGGTGATGATATGATATATATGGATGATGAGGAATTTTATGATATGATATATATAATTCTAAGAAATCAAGAAAGAATCATCACTGGTAAGAAATTAAACATAATTGCAAATATGATAGGGTTTAGCTTACCTCTTGCATATTAGATTGTTGTGAAATCATCAAGGGTAAGCGTATTAGATTGCTGTGAAATCTTGCGTATATGACAGGGTTTGTTTTACCTAACATTGTAGATAGAGGGGTGAGTTGCCTGACATTGTCAGTCCTGAGAAGTGCCAGCAACATCTTTAAATATATAGACCAACAATATCTTTAAATAAATGTAAATATATAGAATTAGACCTGTAACATCTTTAATGATAACAAGAGCTGAAAAAATGTAAAGTAACAAACAATAAGATTATGTTGAAAAAGATACCGATTTAAAATTGAAATCATCACCGGTAATGTGCTAGATCTTTGTCTTAAAAAAATTCAACACAAAAAATGGATTAGTAGGTAGATGGGTGAGTTGCCTGACATTGTCAGTCCCGAGAAGTAACAGCTTCCTCGGACGGATGTCAACCCACATTTTCAAAAAATAAAAAGATTGTATTTAACTAAATGTAAATACATAGACCTGTTACCCTGTAACATCTTTAATGATAACCAGAGCTGAAAAAAATGAATAGTAATAAACAATAAGATTAAGGGGAAAAAGATACCTGCTTAAAGTTGAAATCATCACTGCCACTGGTAATGAGCTAGATCTGTGTTTTAAAAAAACCCAACACGAGAAATGGATTAGTAGATAGATGGGTGAATTGCCTAACATTTTTAGTATATAGACCTGTAACATCTTTAATGATAAAGATAAAAGATAGATAAAGAAGATACCTATTTAAAGTTGAAACAATCCATTATCAACAACTTCATCAAACTCGATGTTGTCTTCTATAGAATGTGACGAAGAGCCAATTACACTCTCAAGGTTGGGAATATTTGTACTTGTAGCTGTATTATTCACACCTCTTCTTTCGCAAAGGGAATTCCAGTGCGCAATTGCTCTGTCGAACGGAAAGGTTTCGATGGAGTATCGAGAAACATAACACCTCATGCAACTTTCCAGATTTTTATCCAACTATTTCTCAGTTTTGATTTTATAAATGACAATGCACTGAAAACCCTTTCATCCTCCACAGACCCCAAAATCATTGTTTGGCATAACTCATATAATCTGAAATATTCACTGATATCTTCTTGTAAGATAGAACTTTGATAGATTCCTCGCCATAGCCTTGTAATAGCACCACTTTCTGAAGGTTGATCTAAATTCTTATATTGGTTCCTCATTGTTGTTGCAAAATTTTTGATGAAACTTTAATAAATCGGCATTCATTATACCTTTGATTTCCATATCCTTGAGCTCGACGTCTTTGTAAATTGTTCCATTATTGTACCCATTGATTTATGGAAATGCTTTCGACAAAGTCTCGCAGCCACCTTGATATTCCAAAAATTAGGATTCATCACACCCATGGCTTCCGAATTTTATCTTTATAGAAACATTCCTAATTTCGATGACAATGTTTGAAAAATTTTTTTAAGCTTTATTCTTGTTTCAACTATAACAGACTCAAACAAATTACGTGTCATGGGAACATCTTCTCGTTTCGATCCTGTAATATCTTGATGTTTTTGTAAAATGTGCATTGGTATTTCCCTCCCATTAACAGTGATGCATAGGTGATCGTCGATATTAAATCTCAAAAATGTGTTAGGATTTTTAAGATCTAATAAATCTTTCCAATTTTCAAAAACAGGTGCATCAAAACTATCCTGGGAACAATACAATATATCAAGACTTTGACATACCATTTTTCTCATCCGTATAAAATCCACAATATAGATTAATCTGCCCTGTGCATGCTTCATCAGTGTATTGATCTCCTTTAACATTGGAAGAATACCAACCAATGTAAGCAATGTCTCCAAATCAGTTAAACGGAACAACAAGTCCCTTGCCCTATCAACTTCATGACGGTATTTGTGCATGAAACCAACCAATGAAGGATACTCCTCACGAACTCTGCATGCAGGTTCATACAAAGAGATCCATCTAGTCTCCACATCCTTCAGAAGTTTTTTGCCATCTATAATTCCAATTGCAAATTTTTGGAACTCGAGAAAACGCTTTGGGCTGCTTGACATATAGGCATGAAGTTCTCTTATAAGGTCTTCTAATTTAGCAACATTTTCGTGGTTGCTTACCATTTTATACGCTAAATTCATTCTGTGAGCCATACAGTGAATTGGTAGCATATATGGGGCCACTGTTGTTTGTAATCTAACACAGAGCCCTGTTCGGTGACCCTGCATGACAGATGCACCATCTGCTCCAATGCATACCAACTTCGTAGCAATTTCATAATCAGTCATTCCAGCAACATCTTTCAAATGAGAAACAACTATTTTATATAGGTTTTCGGCATTGCAGTTTTCAACCATTTTCATAACACCCAATAGATGAGGTGTCCTTATATGATTTTCTAAAGTATAGATGTGGATACATACCCATGCGGTGTTGTCAACTATTGTCACTTCATCAATTGAAAGAGAGATAAAGTTTGCTTTTTTTACATTCTCTTTCAAATATTCCTTCTCTATCATTGAGAGGCATTTTTCCATTTCCCATCCATTACTTTCAGACC
This sequence comes from Taxus wallichiana var. yunnanensis, assembly GCA_018340775.1. NCBI lineage: Eukaryota > Viridiplantae > Streptophyta > Pinopsida > Cupressales > Taxaceae > Taxus > Taxus wallichiana. The sequence continues at coordinate 962,056,940 of CM031242.1, read as the reverse complement.
AATGAGACTGAGGTACATTCAACATTCCGTTAAATTGATACAAAACTTTGAAATCGAGGAAATCTGAAATCGCTCTTCCTTTTTTTAGTATTTGAAAAAGAGTAGAGAATTGTATAAATTTTGCATGTAGATTTGTTTCTTTCATCTTACCAATATGCAATGTGATCGTTCCTCCCTTTTCTAACAAATGTCTGTGTTTTTTCTGCTCTGCCTCATATTCTGCTGCATATCTAACATGCATGCATTCTTTTTCAGTTTTCCACCTATGTGTTTTGATTTTCTGGCCATCCGCCCCTGTTACAGTAAAATATTGTTTTCCACAATGTTTTCTATAGTGTCCAGCTTCAGTTGCATTTTTTGTTGCTTTCCCAATTTCCACGTACATATTGTACATGTACATTCAGATGGGATTTCTTCAAAATTAGATGATTGTACAGGTTCAATAAACGGAAATTTAGTTGCCCAATCAAACTTGTATGTCCTGCCAATGGTCCACATATTCTTGTTCGTTTTCAATGCTTTACTTTTTTGAGTAGAATTTTGAGCAATATCACAATCACCTGGTTTCCTCTTTCTTGGACCGGAGTTTGATTTTGATTTTTGTCTTCCATTTTGCTCAAGTGTTTGTATCTGTGATATCTAGCTACACTTCTAGTTGCACCCCAACAGGAACAATATCTTCAAGATCTGGCATATTATCGTAGGTTTCATTTGTTTGACTTTGATACTGTGTAGAATGCATGTCCACCTCAATAATACCTTCCACACAGTCAGTATTCTGATTCTTTGTGGTGGCATCTATATGATTGGTATTTACAATATCTGTATCCGCAGAGTTTCCAAAATACTTGAAGAGTGATTTCTGAGATTTCTTACTTACTTTTAGGTTATTCGTATTCTTTGAGCTGGCACCTTCCATTATTCTGAAAAGAGTCCTGCATCAGCAAAAGAACCAAGTAGTGACACTTCCTCTGTCGCGCGTCAACACTTCCTCTATCGCGCGTCAACACTTCCTCTGTCGCATCACGCGTCAACACTTCCTCTCGCGCATCCGCGTTAGCACAATTGTTGTCACACGTCAATGCCCTTGTCGTCACGCGTCAACAATCACAAAGCAAAATGAATCTGAATCTCTGGTGCTTAAGGGTATGCGAGTTCAAATTTCACAGTATTGGTAATTTGTTAAGATACTTGAGGTATACTACCCGGCGAATCAGCTAGGTTTTTATAGGAGATGTTTTCAAATGAAGGCGAAGCCGACCCCCCAAAAAAAATATACTATATATTTTAGGCGAACAGGACACCGACCCACTCCGAATAATTCGCCTTTTCAAAATTTCCTAAAATGAAATTTTCACCATATTAGGAATATTCGCCGCTAAAATTATCCCCGCATGGAATCGAAAAAATCCACTGGAGATTGAAAATACCAAAAAGAGATGAAAAAACATCAAAAGAGAAAGGACACTAAAAGAACATATGGTTGTCATTTTGGTCATGTTTACCGTAGAGAATGTATCTTTATGTGATGACCATTCCCCTTTTCCTTAAATTTTCCTAAATGAGGATCCTATTTTGAGCAACTAGCCAATATAATATATTTACCATGGGAAGAAAATTCATCATCCAAAGTTTGTTGAAAAAAAAATTATTCTCCCGAGGTTTGAAATTTAAAATATAATATGTCTTGACAGATAATTCCCGAGTCCTTATCTCTCAAGACCATTGAATCGTCTTGTTGAACTGGGAATACTTGATATTTTGAAGTTTAAGATTAATTACATTAAAAGTGTGGATAGGTCCCTTGAAATAATGGGGAGGGAGGATAGTAATCCATCATCTACCCTCACCCTCACTTCCCAATAATCTTGGATCAGTCTTCATCATTCGACATAAAATTGGAAACAAAGTCTTACATGGTTCTTTAGAAATAAAATGTTTATCATGAAGCCAAATATCTTCCCAGAATCTGATTTTATAACCTTTCCCCATATTCGACTTAATTACTCGGGAAATTTTTTTCTTAGAATAGAAAAAGAGATCGAGAAAATAGATCCCAAGGATAGATCATTAGTAAAAAGAATGTTTCCACTTTGTCAACATTCCTCGGATATTTCCTTTTCAAGATATCAATCACTAGACATTCCTCATCGTAATGTTGTAGCCAATCAGAGCCAACAAATATTAATTCATCAGTTTATTAAATTTCATCCCAAGACAACTACAATATTTATGTTTAGTGAATTTATTCTAGGTCACTAGAGGATATTTATAGTCATCCTAAGCTCTAGACAAGAGAAACCTCATATCAATCCTTTCAAGGGTCACAATAATTTTAGAAGGAAGCTTAGAAATAGACTGACATATGGGGAATACATTATAGGGAGATTTGGAGAAGTTTCACTTTATCATCTTGTGAAAGGAGAAGAACTTTCCATGAGCACAGTTTCCGTGAACCCGATCACCGAAAGGACTCCAAATTAAGATATCCACTTTTTTATGAATTAGGGGCATTGTTATCTCTCAAAAGTGAACCCTGTAGAGAGATGAATACATGTGTTCTAATATTTCTCTCGAACCTCTCTCTTTCATAGATACAATTGAAACACCTCATTTTTGTTGGTTAACAATAGTTGAGATGAGTCTTCAATATCGAGGCCGGTTCCTTTTGATGTATCCTACTCTAATTTTTATACGTTTTGAGCGTAAAAGGATGACTGTAAATGAATTGTAAACTATGGTGCTACACCAAACTTGAAGAGGGATTTGATTGAGTACATGCACAATTAATTTGAGAATAGATTTTGGATGCACAAACTAATAGTTTTCAGCAGAATATTAAGGCAGAGCACTTGATGTTTTGAGAGAATGAATCACATAAATACATCAAGAAAACAATGCACACTACTATTACACAAAAATTACTACATTTTCAGCAAGGTAAGATGATTAATCAGGGAATTTGAAATTCACAATAATTAATGAGATATACACACGATTGCAAATAATTAGAAAGGCAAAAACTCAATTTTCATTCAAAGGAAAAACTACTAAAAATTCTTCAAAGACTCCTATGTCCACAAATTCTTCCTTGTGATTTGCAATTGCACACAATATATACCAAAAATTATTCACCAATCCCATCCTAAAAATAGGTTAAAAATTGTACATGCCCATGCATCTTATTTTTATCCTTTATCATGAATAAATAAAGGAATAAAAAAAACATGCTAAGTCAATGAGACATTGATTTCCTTGATTACAAAAGTACATCCTAGTGAAAATGCAGTTGATTGCCCCATTTTTAATTAAATAAAGGTGAATAATTTGGCGACGCATATATTTTTATTCATGTGTAAGTCTCCTCCAATGTGCATGCAATTTCTTTCTTCTAGTGCTTGATGTGACACTTACAAAATGATCCACTTGTAGTGATAAAATTAGCACTTCAATCCTGCCCCTTTGATGCACATGCAAAACTAAATTTTGAATGTGAGAACAATAACTCCTTTATCTGAAATACTTGGAAAAATAATTCACCCATGCATCCATCTTTATGGGGAGCACCTTTAGTTCGATGGCCACATATTTTTTGTCTTCTTATGATCACATGAAAAATTTCAGTCCTGGGTAGATGAAAATAATGCTTTTGTTTTTTTATACCTTAGTAACAAAAATAATCAAACCCAATCCACCCACTGTTGCGACCACCTTTGATGTGCACACTTAGGGGTATGAGGTTCTTTTGCAAAAATAAAGTAATGTGAATCTTGATTAGTTTAACTAGGGGGTGAAATAGTCTTTATATTCCTTGGTCCATTTTTGAAATTCATATGGCATATACTTTGGATAAGACCTTAGCCAAGGTCAAAAAATGATTTTTAGAATATCATTCACTCCTCTATGTGGAAATAATGATCACAACCATATACTTACATCTTTTGGCCTTTAAATAATTGTTACTATTGTTGGTGTTTAATCTCATTAGACTAAGGTTTGGATTTCATCAAATGTAAAAATTATATACTTTTGAGGCATGCCCCCTTTTGCATGATCACTTGACCCTTCTATTTTGTCGGTGGATGAGACATTAACCATTGTTAAATTTGAAAGATGGTTAAATTACTTATTTTGGTGAGATCTGTTGATTTTTTGTGCATGATCACACACCATTGATTCTTATGTACCCTTGGTTAGGGTTGTGACCCTACAATTAATATGGTTAGTGATTTTTACATCATTGATTTCACATCATTTGATATACACCATTGTTTGTGACCTTGGTTGGTTTAGGGTTTCATGGCGAATTGTAATGTTTGTACTTTTTCTACCGTGGTGTATTTTCATTAACTCACTGAAAGTTAATGTAACAAAACGTCAAGAACCCCATCATTTATGCATTATCACTTTGAGATCTCTATGAGCTAGTGCAGCTATGATGAAATTTTCCTATAGTGGCCATTTGAGGTTTTTAAAGCTCTGTATTTCTTCCTCATAATCGAGACATTTCTGGGGAATGAAGCTTTTGCCTTGGTTCAATTATTTCAAGATCACATGGAAGTTGAGTTATCTTCCTTCACCGGATTTGTTTTTTTTGTTTCTCTATACTCGCTGAAAGATTTTTGAACGAATTGTCCATTATTCCTTCCTTCTGATGATATGGAGGCATGCATCTAATTTTAGGATAAGTACTCATCTTTTTTTGTAGGATTTTAGACTCTTGTTATTTCACAGATTGGGTGCTATTTCAATATATTTTTGATGTGATACTCATTGGGGTTTTTGTATTTCTGTTTTCTTATTTCAAGCTTAGATTTTATAGATTACCCATATTTGGGTTCTGATTTGTGCTATTTCCTTTTTTCGTTGGCATTTCTTATGGGTATTTTCCATTGTTTTTCATTCAATATTGAATGAAGGCTTTATGTTAAGTTAGATATCTCTGTGTAAGCTTCGTGCTGCAATTTGTATTAAAAGTGGTTCTTTGGAAATTTTTATGGAAGGTTGAGCTTTACCAAACTTTCTTCAATGAGTTTTTGAACATCCTTTTTCTCTTTTGGAAAGTTCTTAGTTTGATTTTCAGTGGTATTTTCCCAAAACTTAAAGAAGATCTTTCGTGGACACTCTGACTTGAGAATATTCCTGATTGTATCTGTCTTTATTTTCCATTCATACCTGAAAAGAATATTTCGCTACAGGGTGGTTAGTTTATCCATTTCATGTTAGCCGTCAACGGAGAATGTTCTAGCTATGTCTCTGCAAAATGTGAGTTTGTTCGGGTTGATATATAATCACTTGTATATGCCATTATAAGTTTTGACCGAGATATGCTAGCTGGATATGATTTATTCTATTATGGGCTTATGAATGCGGGTTTGGAGCTTGAATTTCTTCCCTGAAAGGGTCACTCTGAACTAATTCAGTTTCATGGTTTGTTATTCAATATTATCTTGTATGTTTGGTCTTTGGCTCCAAGTTTTATGAAATCCTTTTTGTTTTCGATCTAGGTTTGTGGAGCTCAAATACTTGTTGCATAATGTCTTTTTCTAGTTTTTGTTGGAAAACTTGTGCTATATTTTGTCATTGTATATCTTTTGTCATTGTATGATGGAAATGGGTATATATAAAACCCTTGTTTTGTGCAAAACCCCATTTGGGGATTTCCTTGTGTTTTTATTTCATAATTTTACCTGGATCTATTTAGCTTTGGAATTGGTATAAAACCACCATATGGAATAGAGCTTAGTCTCACCTTTTGCATTCGATGAATTTATTCTAACAGGTTCTGTGGTGTGTACCAATTAATATTTCCATTGTTATCTTAATTATGCATTTGATTTGTGTAATATTTTAGTTTAACTTCATCTATTTGAAGCTCCGTTGGCTCAATGTATAATTTTTTTCAATGCTCATGGTCTAGGTAGTACACATCTGAAGTTGTATCATTCATAACAATATATTTGAAAGTTTCACCCTTCTAATAATGATTGAAAGTCATTTGTACTTGTTGATTCATTTGTTTGGTTCCTTTTGATTCTTTATGCACTGTACTTGATCAATTTCTATGATGGTGCCATGAAATAAGTATTTGGAAGCAAATCACTGTACTCCATAATTTTCCACTATTCCTTGGAGTTAGTTAACTTGATAATTGAAAGGTGTTCTGATTGATTGAAATTGAAACTAGAATTTAATGATTATTTCTAAAGATGCAAAATGAAATTCCTGAGGCAAAGTATTTCCTTTTTTATCTTGATTCTTGTATCTGAAGATTTCAACTGTTGTATTTATTCTTCTTCAGTAACTGTTTCAAAACACACATTCTAGAAAATGTTGTTCTATGTTTTATTTTATCATTTTGGCATTGATGGAAATTCTCTATTGCATCTTAAACTAGACTTTGTGATTTGACCAATTCAACCTGCAACCTACATTTTCTTAATTTTTAAGCTGAAGTGGCATTTCCTATAGCTTTTCTGGAACTATACTCTTATTTTCATTTCTTGAGAAGAAAACAACTTAATATATTTGTACTTATTCTGTAATCACCATTCTACATGTAGAATTTTACCACCCTATCTTAAGAAAGTGTGCAATATCATCGTATAACTGAGAGCATTAAATGTGTCACTATATTTTATTTTATTTGGCTGAAAATGTTGCATTCTTTGATGATTGAAAAACCAAAACTTGAACCATCTGTAAGTGATTTCATGAATCATCCTAATGGGTATATGATAGGATCTTGTATGCATTCAATGATGATTATGTTTCATCCTTTTCATTTGAATGGATAAATGTAGTGGATTTCTTGCATCATTTCTATTGCTGCAACATGATTCTCTCCTTTTAGTACTTGATGCATTGATTTTCATGATTGGATTCATTGTTATGCACTATTTGATTAATTTGTACTTTTAGATCATCTTTTTGATCCTCTATTCCATGCTTTCTGAAAATGGAATTCTATTATGTATTTTACTGTACTTGTTTCTAATTCAACTTTACTTTGATATTTTAGCTTTATTTTGAGATGGAAATATCATTTGTCCTTTATAGTGGCCTTTACATTAAATTTTACTTGAATGATATCATTTTCTTCTTTGCGCATTTGACCACTCTTAAGCGTACTTTCCGAGATTATGTATCTCATTCATATAAAGGTCTCCTTGCTTATATTATATCTTGTAACTCTCCTCTTCTTGGGTTACGGTAGAGGTTTGTTAATGAAATTGGAAGATACCATTTCTCATTTCTTGTGTTTTCATGAAGACTTTGATCGAGTAAACAAAACTTCTACTTGTATCTTGCTTCCTCACTTCGATTTCATTTTCTTGATACCTTTCTTTTATGGTCTTCCATCTGAATTTTATTTTGGAATAGTTGTTGTAGATTCGATACTCATTATGTACTTTTCAAGTAGTTGTAATTTGATGAAAACCTTTAGTGAAAGACTTTTTTTACAGTTTATATTTTCCTTCTTGTACAATGATCATTTTCGAAAGACTTTTTTCTCTCTTGTTACTACTGTACTTACACACTTAAAGAAATAGTTAGAAAATATTCAAGCTTTTGGCTTCTCTTATTTTCCATGATTTTCTTTTCTCTTTCTTTTCAGTAATGATTCTAGGAATCATATGTATTGATATATAATAATGCTCTTATCAATTTCGTATATGTTTCAATGTACCTTATGCTTGTTGATGTCAATTGATTCATTTATGTGAAAATTTTGTCATAAGTATACAAATTAAACCTCGAGCTCAATGTCTAACGACAATTCTATTTTGTTTCCTCGGGGATGATGATGAAAGCTGGATGATGCGGAAGAAGATGATGAAGTAGCTATAACTGATGAAGACCAACAAAATCCCTACAGAAATGATGGGTTTTATCTAATTCTTATGTTATTAGCTTTTTGTACTTGAATCTTTTACTTCAATAGTTATAAGGTACATCCCATGGCTTGTGTGGGAAATATTGTACTTCATCATAAATAAATACCATTTAATTTTTGTACTTAACTTGTATACGTCTTTTCTCGCTTTAATATTTTGACATGTATATTGATAGCATAATAGAATAAACAACTCAAATGCGTAATAAAATGTATTTATATAGAAATAAAGAGTTTTGGAATACCTGTAACTTAAATAATTAACTCTCCTTCTTGTAAACCGCAACATTTTTGTTGTTCCCAAATATGATATTTCACCTAAACTGTGATTCCCACCTTTGTGAAGGTAATGCATTTGTCCTTCAAGGCATTTTTGTTTCCTTGCTGAAGGTGAACATGGAATGGCATCTATGTGAGGTGTTACCTTTAGTAACAACACACATAACCACATATTACATGAAAATAATCAATTGTTGGAGTTGAAAACATGATAATAATGTAATGCATTCCCATAGTTAGTGTTAGGAAATATTTAGTGCTCTCATTATTATATATTGTAATATTATTAATATGAGTTATATTATAACTCATTATTAATAATACAGGTTTGTTATATTGTTTCAACAATATAATTTTGTTATACCCGTAATGATATTAACGGGTTGTTTTGTTGTGTGACTTCCTGGTTTGTAGGAAGTCAGTTTTCTATTTCCATGGCTATTTATTAGCCTTATTATTATTTGTAATCAGGTTGAATACAATATCAGTATATTATTTCCTGTGTAAACAATATTGTTGTTCCAATATTTGGTATCAGAGCGTGCTATTTCTCAGATTGCATGGAGTTTTCAAATTAGCAAAGGGGCAGCTCTTTGTGCCTCGTTGGATGAGAAAAATCATTTACTGATTAACTTGGGTGCCTATACATTTGTTATATTCAGGTTTGTGGCATTCGTACTCATTGGTGGAGCAAACCAATACAGAGCATATGATTCAGTTGTGTGCATAACAGTTTACTTGATTTGATTCTGCAAAATCGCTTCATCACTTTGCATTGATTTCAATGATGCATGGCTGAGTAATTCCATGTGGACATCATATATATGTTAAATTCCAAATAGCATCTGTAAGAATTTGAAGATTTATTCTCGTATTGACAAATACGTGGTGTGCGTTGAAAATTACGAAGAGCACTGGACGTGTCTGGCAATTTTGTAGTTGACGCGTTTAAAAGATTTCTGTTTTGCCAAAACGTGGAGTGCATATTTGCTGACCTGTGTGGAGTTTTGTTTTGCAAACTCTTCCAATCAAATCGTCCAGATCTGCAGAGGTATTTTCCAACGTGGCACTCTATTTCTATGAAGCAAAACCAACCGTCTTTTTCACTGTTCATACGTGGCATTTAAAGAAAATAGATTTAATTTCTGGAAGAATTTGGTAGTCTTTTTAAAGTGCGACCTGGTGGTTTTAAGCTGCACGTGGGCAAATAGATATTCACTGGATATGATTAGAGATACCTGCGTGGATATTTTTTATTTTTATTTTTGCTAAGGCGTTTAGTCATTGCTAAGCTTGGTCGTGGGAAGAGAGCAGTAGAAAAAATGGCAGCATAACGATGAAAGACAGGTTCATGGGAATGCGCCATAATAGTGTGAAAGTTTGACAAATCAAAAAGTCTATTTGTCACCGTAGTCCTTTGTGTAGCACCTTGTCTTGTTTTTTTAAGTTTTTTTTATTACTCCACCGTATTCATTCCATTAGAAAACGTGTTTAGGTAATGTGTTGTTTTTTTCACTTGTTTATTAATAATTTTAGAAGGGTCTGGTTATGTTTTTATAATAAGTGTCTTTTTATTTTACAAGTGAAATATTTGGTATAGTTTTTTAATATGTTTTGCATCCATCGTAAAGATTGTATGTCTTCTTGACAAGTCATAGTCTTTTGTTTGTAAAAGTGTCAAATAGGTGATCTTAGGATTATTCGTATTGTAGTTTTGAGTCTAAAGTGTCGTTATTTATTGTCAGTCTGTCTAGGTAAATAATTTTGTAAAAAAAAAAAAAAAAGGGGGTGTATTTTCGGTTGTATCCGACACCTATCTCACTATGGTCAAGAAAAGAAGAAAACAATGTATTCTCATGGAACCAATTACCATGGAGAGTGACATAAAAAATATACAAGATCAAGAAAATTCAGCTATGCTAAATTTAGAAGAAGGATATGAAGGTGACAGTGAATTTGAACCACCTAGATCTCTAAAAAGAAAAAGGTTGACAGCTAAAGAATACAAAGACCATCTTTTACGAAAAATGAGAAGTTCGGAAAAGAAGTCTGAGCACATTTCTCTGACCTAAGCGGTATGTATAATTGGAGGATGGAGGCAACGGAGGCAGGAGGACAATCAGCGTCCTCGAGTTCGTCACTACCTCAGAGGCCGCAAACTGCTTTAGTGACATCTTTGTGTTTTGTGTGATGAATAAGAACAGATGAGCATCACTGTTCCTGTGTGCAGTGCAGTGCTTGTGTGTCCCCGAGATGATAATGATTTGTACCATTGATACTATTGCAGGAAGTGTTCTTGATCAGACTGATTTGATGGTTGATGTGAATTGGTTGAACGGTCCCAATTCATGTATTCATCTAATAGGTTGAACGGTCCCTGGATGATGTAGTTCCCACAGTCAGTGTTGAGGATCGAGACCATGTGCAGCTACGGAGTGGCATGCTGCTTGGTTGAAGATGGTGTTTTCCCCATGTTCGCACTAAGGGGGGGAATGTTAGGAAATATCATAGTGCTCTCATTATTATATATTGTAATATTATTAATATGAGTTATATTATAACTCATTATTAATAATACAAGTTTGTTATATTGTTTCAACAATATAATTTTGTTATACCCGTAATGATATTAATGGGTTGTTTTGTTGTGTGACTTCCTGGTTTGTAGGAAGTCAGTTTTCTATTTCCATGGCTATTTATTAGCCTTATTATTATTTGTAATCAGGTTGAATACAATATCAGTATATTATTTCCTGTGTAAACAATATTGTTTTTCCAATAGTTAGGTCAACTTCATCAATACCGTCCATCATAATGAAGTTTTGAGTTGCCCGCTTTTTTCACAAATGCAAAAATTGTCAACATTTCTTGTGATTATGTGGGGAAAGTGTTCGATAGCTTGTAGACCATTGTGTTTCTCTTGTCCATTGGGCATGGAGTTAAAGTATATAATTTAAACCACCTTTTTGAAAAACAAAGTAAAGATAGGAAAGGATCTTGAAACCAGATCATGTGCATAAAGGCAATTATTGAATTAAAAACATTGTAATGTGCATGAAGAAATTATTTAAAGGAAATCCTACTCAAAAAGACATTCTAGGATTTTCAATAATAGTGTTTAAGAAACATACCATTTATAGGAATGGTAAGTTCTTCTCCATTAAACATTGAGAGTTGAAATGCATTGTGTTCTTTGCAAGGTGAAATCATGTAAGGACCACTCTAGATTGTATTGAACATCCCATTTTAACACAATGTCTCCTTCATCGAAGACTCGAAATTAGAATTATTATCAAAAGTTTTCTTTATCTATTTTTGATTCTTTTCCATGTTCGGATGAGCTTGATATATTAGCTCCTACAATTCCATTAACTCTACATAATGAACTGCAGCAGTTCATTCTCAAGTAATTCCATCTAATGCTACAAATGTAATGCATGCAAATCAACCGAGATGGGAATTATTTCCTCTCTTCTATAAACAAGCTTTTATGGTGAATTTCCAAGTGATCTTTCAGAATCACTCTGTCACACCAAAGTGTTGAATTCAAATTATATGCCAAGCTCCTTGGATGTCTTTGAGTGTTCTTCCGATGATCCTAAAAATATTCTTGTTAGTACTTTTACCTAATCCATTACTTTTTGGGTAATAATTAGATGATTTAATTCAATAAATTTTTTGTTTGATAGCCCAATATGTTTCCTTTGCATGAAAAATGCTAAGGCATTATCGAAATGATAGTGGTTAGTACACAAGTCTGTAAACTATACCTTCATAAAAGGATAGTATAAAACTTTCATTAGATTCTTTTAACGCTATTTCCTTGGTCCAATGTGTAAAGTAATCAGTAGCATTTAAAATCCACTTTTGTCCTTCTCACAAAGGTGGATTTATCATACCAATAAATTCAAGACACCATTGCATGAATGGTTGATCCACTGAAATAGGTTGCAAGGGTAGCGAAGCTAAACGTTCTCTTCCAAAAAACAATTCACATTTCTTACATTTTCTGATCCAATAGAAACCAACTTTCATAATTTTTAAGGATGTAGTAGGTGCTGAAAAATGACGTACTACATCTCCTACATGGAATTTGGATAATAATTGCTGATCATAATCAATACATAAAAAAAAATCCATTTATATCTCTTTTAAATAACATGCCTTCAATAAAAACATAAGGTATAATTTGTAACCTGAAATACCTTCATTTAGTATTGTCCATACCTTTAGGATAAGTATCGTGCTATAAGTAGTTAACCAAATAAGCCATCCATATTGATTCGTGAACTTCTTGGTTAAGTTCGGGTTAATAATTTTTTTGTTGTACCAAGCTATTTGACATCGATACATAACTTCAAATGGTTTTCCGGATCTTCTAATATTGTAGCCTATTGTTTTTCCATATCAGCAATTAGATGCTCACACAAACCTTTTCCTTGAATTATTTTCACAACATAGATATCAACATCGTATTCCATAACTTTTGTAATCCATCCTGCTCTCTTTTCATTTAGCTCTTTGCTCAACAAGAATGCTTTCAAACTCGGATGAGAGACTAATGTATCTTATTATTGGAAAGCATGTACTTTAAATATTTCAATCCTCTAACTACTCGAAAGTACACTGTTTTTCAAGAAAAGTGTACCTTGTCTCGTAGTCTTGTAAAATTTTCCAAAAGAAATGAATTAGCTACTCAGTGTTTTCATCATTAACCCGAGTTAAAATAACCGAGATAGTCTCAATTGTGGAAAGTGCATACATTGTAAAATCTTTAACAAAATTTTGATTTGCAAGAGTAGAAGCTTTTGAACTGGATATTTTAATTACCTCAAATCCTTTTCTTCCTTCATGGTCCAAGAGAAACTCTTATCCCTTTTTAAGAAATTTATTAAACGCTTGATAAGTGCTACAAAATCTGGAAGAAATATTCTAACAAAGTTGATCTTTCCAAGGAAACTCTACTGCGATTTCTTATGATTAGGCAAGGATAAGCGTGAAATAGCTTCGATTCATAAAGGATCAATAGCTAAATATTTTTAGAAATAATATGACCAAAAATTTACCTTGGTATCTTGAAAATATAGACTTTTTGGGATTTTAAGATATTCCAAAACATCGAAGAGCTGAAAAGTCTCGCATTAAATGCATTATATGTTCATCAAAATTCTTTTAAATATGGTGGCATTATCTAAGTAAACCAAAATGCATTTATTTAATAAACTTTGAAAATCCATGTCCATTGCAAGTTGAAATTTTGCATTGGCATTTGAAAGATCGAAAGGCATTCTTTTATAAGCATAGGTGCAATACTTCGTGGTGAAGGTTGTTTTGTATCTTTCTTCTCCACGACAAGAATATGATTGTATCCACTGTAACCATCCAAAAGAGACAATCTATCCGAACTTAAACTGTTTTCAAAATTTGATCCATATTAGGAAACAAATAATAATATTTTAATGAAGCTTTACTAAGGTCTCTAAAATCTACACATAGTCTAATTTACGTATTCTTTTCGAATAGGAACTATATTAGCTACCCAACTTGAATGCTTAATAGAAAAAATAATACCTGATTCAATCAACTTAGATAACTCTTTTCTCATTAATGGCTCAATTTTTGATTTACGGGTCTTTGCTTCTACCTAACTGGCTTGGAATTTGGTTGTAACTCTATTGTATGCTGAGATAAAATTGGATCAAATCCTCTTAGATATTTGTACTTCCAAGAAAAAACATCTCTGAATTCTTTACATAATTTGATAAATGACTGTTTTTCAGCTGAAGAACATACCTTTCGAATAAGTATTTTCTTTTTATCATCCACCAATATTTCTTCATAGTTATCTGCATGAGTTGAAATCTTGCCTTTTTCCTTTCTTAACTGATCATCAAAACTGAAAAATGTCTTCTAGAGTGACCAATCCTTGAGGAAACTTGTTTGTCTTCAACTGAACAATTTGATCACCATAGAAGTGTTTGTAATTTTTTCCGATTTACTACAGAAAATTCAGCTTCTTGTTATAAAAATTTGTAGATTTGTTCATCATCTTCGAAAACTTGCCAATTTTCTTCATTGTTAGGAACTGAAGGTTTGATAATTAACTTTATATGTGGTTGTACTTTGTTTTTTTCGATATTTTCTAGTACATCAAAGCTGGTACCAACTACTACAAGTTTGTTTACATGTTTATTTTCAGCTCTTGGGACAAATTGAATGTTAATAGCATAAAAATCATCCATTAAGTCTGAAACTCTATGTTTTTAAGACTTCAAAAATGAATTCTTACACACCTTTAAGTTTTTCACTCGATTAAAAACTAATTCCAAATCACCAAAAAATGTTAAGTAATGATACCTCTCTTTATGGGCCATTACAAGCCATGAATTAACGCGTTGTATTCAGCTATGTTAAAAGTACATGAAAACTATAGAATTAAAGCTAAAAAGTACTTTTTATTTTAAGGGAAGTAAACATTAAACCAACACCTTATCCTATCTTATTTTTAGAGCCATCGAAATGAAGCTTCCATAGTCCTGTTATTTTTCCTATTTTGGACAGAATGGGAATTGGTGCATTTTCTTCATGCTAGAAATAAACATTGAAAAAATATTATTATTCTTATTTGAAATGGTCATAATAATGTTATTATTGAGTTTTTTCATCCATAAATAGATTAGAGACTCAGTTTAGTGCAAAAACATGTGTTGTAAAATAAAAATCGAGAATGATCTAAAGTGTATAATTTGTTGTAGTGTTTGAAGCATGTGGTGAATATGAAATCTAGCCAAAGGATTTGAATTTACGATAACCTTGGTTCCATATCTTGTAGTAAATAACAAAAATGACCAATTTGAAGAGAGATAACCTCCTATTTTTGTTGTAAAATCTTGCGATAAACATAAAGAAAAATAGGGAGATAAATCTACAACAGTTACATGTTGTAAAATAGTAACATTGAGACAAACATGTAAGGTTACCTCCAAATCTCTTATAATACCAATTGTGTTGGTTCTTTGTTCTACCTAGCTGCAACACACTTTTCTCCCGAGGCTTGTATTGTAGGCCCAATTTTTCTGCAATCATTTTTAGTATAATCTGTGCAGCTAATTGCACCATTGTCAACCATGCGATTATGAACTAAATTGTTTCCAATAATCAGAGTTAAATAAAATGGTGGTGGATTATTGATGTCTTAAGCATTTAAGACCACCTAAACCATCCATTTAACCTCTTTAATGTGGTCTTGCTCCATTGTTCCAAGGACCATGTCTTCTCTCTTGGGTTACTTTTCTATTGTATTTGAAGAAATCTCTCCAGTTTAGCAAGTCGTAAGAAAGTAAATCTCGTTGTCCTGGAATACTTAAAGCATCCCAAAGTGAAATATTAATATTATGCTTCTTCATTACATCAACAATGTTAAAAGAAGAAACCATTTTTGAAACAACTTCTATCGTTTTAGGATAACCTTTAGCAAAACTGACTATGCTTAAGAAGCTTTTGAAATATGAGGTTTGAAAAGTTTTTTGGGATCAGGCTGTAATTGTTTTTGTTGGTCCTTTTGAGAAGAACTGCTAGTTGTTTTTTGAGGAACAATAGAATTATTTGTTGTTTTATACCCTGAAGTTGATGTTTTATTAGTGACTATGGGTACAACTAGTCTGTTTTGCTGTTTTTCTTTCCCCGAGCCTTATTTTGGGATATAGTTATGACTGCAATAAAATCTTCCTCCCCAAAGCTTACCAAATTTTGTTTTGGTGGTTTTGACTATGAGCTTCTTGCTGCCCACCCTCCATTTGAGGCATGTACAATGCTTCAGGTTGAGGTTGTGCAATAAGGATTATATTCAGGAATGCATTTGGATAATTTGCAGCTGAATGAGGTTGATTACAAGGTTGAAACCATTCCTCGGAATCAATTTTTACTGGAACAAGAGTGCTAGATGTATTAGGAGATTTTGGGTCAAACTACCTTGGCTGATATGGCTATCTATAATTCTAATTTTGCTGATAAGGATGTCTATTTAGTTAATTATGTTGATTTTCTTTGATAAGGAGCTTGATATGGCCTGCTAGACTGAGCTAATTTGTTTTCAATTGATGTTAATTTATTACCCATAGTCTACAGAGCTTTGAATACATCATCTGATGGAGCTAAAACAGTAGGCTCTATAATAGTAATAGGCTATGGAATAGGTAATAAATATTCTATAAGAGGCATTAAAGCCTTGGTGCCAATTTACCTAGCTTAAATAAGGTTGTTTTCATCTTGAATAGCAATATCATAAGATTTGGGAGAGTATCTCCTCCCATAGACTAAATCATAGTTGAAATATCATTTTTAGGGCTCTAAGATAATAAAGAAAAGCATGATCAGCTTGAGGCTTGACACTTGCTGGAATTCTTTCCCAAGTTCTAGCAAAACAGATATTAAAACTAGCCATAAATTCATGAGGGGATCTTTTAATTGTGGATAGTTACTCTATGAGGGATAAATGATTAGAATGATCTTGAAATTGCTTCGTAATTATTTTCCCAATTCGTCAAATTTTTTTATGCTCCCAATTTCTAAGGTTCTATACCATTGCAAGGCTTTCCCTTTAAAGGATGTAGCTAGAAGTCTTAAGGCTACATCTTCATGAGTTATGTTATGGACAACACAAAGGGCTGCAACATATTTTATGTGCTCTATGGGAGTAATCTAATTTTCACTAGTGAATGAAGGTAAACTTTTCATGGCAGCATTGGGAATATCATGATAAACTTGAATTACTAAAGGGATGCCATTAGTAAAGGTTACAAAATTCCTAGGTGGTTGAATAGCCATTGGAATAACTAGAATTTGAACAAAGAGATTAATACGTGGTGAAGGAATATTAGGAGGGTTGTCAAAACTAGGCCTATTATAAGGTAAGGTATTACAAACTCTTCTTCTTCTTGCAGAATTCAAAGGTAAAGAAATAAACTCAGAAATTATTCCTCTTATCGATGATATCGTAGTAACTTTAGGTATGAAACATGCTACAAAAATGGTCAGAAATTACTTTACAGAGTCACCAAATAAATCTTTTGATTTTTAGAATAAATTGTTGCAGACTTGTTTGTTGAAAAAGTGATTTTTCTTACCTTGCAAATATGGTTCGTCATCCCACCTAGGGCATGCTAAAAATATTATGTCTCAAAAGTACACCTGTAGAGAGATGAAATCATGTGTTCTAATATTTCTCTAAACCTCTCTCTTTCAGAGGATATAATGGAAACATTTTAGGTCTATGGGTATACCTATTATTGAGGTGAGTCTTTGGTATCAAGGCTGATTCCTTTTTGATGTATCCTAAACTAATTTTTAGGGTTTTGAGGGTAAAAATATGACTATAAATGAATTGTAAACTGGGGTGATACACCAAAATTGATGAGGGATGTGACTGATTACATGCACAATTAATTTGAGAATAAAGTTTGGATGCACAAACCATTAGTTTTCAACAAAATATTAAGGACAATCACTTGATGTATTAAGAGAATGAATCACAACAATACATCAAGAAAAACATGCACACAATATTATGCATAAATTACTACATTATAAGCAAGGTAAGATGATTAGTTTAGGGAATGTGACATTCACAAGAATTAATGAGGTATACACACCACTACAAATAATTGGAAAGACAAAAATCAATTTTCATTCACAAGGCAAAAATTCCAAAATTGCTTCAAGCACTTCTATGTCAAAAAGTCCTCCTTGTGCTTTGCAATTGCACACAATATACAAGAAAAATTATTCACCCATCCCATCCTAAAAATAGGCTAAAAATTGTACTCTCCCATGCATCTTATTTTTATCCTTTATCATGAATAAATAAAGGAATAAAATAAACATGCTAATTCAATGAGGCATACAAAGCGTTGAATACAAAAATACATCCCAATCAAACTAAATTTGGTGACCTATTTTTAATCAAAGAAAGATGAATAATTTGGATAATAATAGCTTTTATTTTTCTCTAAGTCTCCTCCAATGTGCATGCAATATCTGTCTTCTAGTGCTTGATGTGACACTCACAAATTGATCCACTTCTAGTGATAAAATAAGCACTTTAATCCTGCCCCTTGGATGCAAAAGAAAAAAAAATCTCTAAATGTAAGAAAAATAACTCCTTTATCTGAAATAATTGGAAACATAATTCACCCATGCATTCATCTTGATGGAGACCACCTTTGGTTTTGATGCCGACATTTGTTTCATCTTCTTATGATCACATGAAAAATTTCGCTCCTATGTAAATGAAATTAATGCTTGTTTTTATACCTTAGTAAAATAAAACACTCAAACCCCAATCCACCCACTGTGGGGACCACCTTTGATGTGCACACTTGGAGGTACGAGGTTCTTTTGTAAAAAATAAGGTAATGTGATTCTTCGTTGGTTTGACTAGGGTGATAAAATAGTCTTCATTTTCCTTAGTCCCTATTTTAAATTCATATGGCATATACTTTGGATAATACCTTAGCCAAGGTCTGACAATGATTTTTTAGAATATCATTCACTCCTCTATGTGAAAATAATGATCACAACCATAAACTTATGTCATTCATCTTTTCAATAATCATTACTATTTTTAGTGTTTGATCCCGTTAGAATAAGGTTTAGATTTGATCAAATGCAATCATTTAATACTTTTAAGGCTGGCCCCCTTTTGCATGATCACCCGACCCTTCTATTTTTCAGTGGATGAGACATTGAACATGGTTAAATTTTAAACATGGTTGAATTACTTCTTTTGGTGAGGACTGTTGATATACTATGCATGATCACACGTCGTTGTTTCTTATGTACCCTCGGTTAGGGTTGTGACTCTATAATTAAGATGATCAGTGCCTTTTATGCCGTTGATTTTGCATCATTTGATTTGCACCATTGATTGTTACCATTTTTGATTTTGGGTTTCATAGTGAGTTGACACGTTGGTAATTTTCCTACCATGGTTGAGTTTCATTAACTCACCGAGAGTTAAGGTAGCAAAATGTCGAGAACCCCATCATTTTTACATTATCACTTTGAGATCTACGTGAACTAGTGGAGCAATGTCAAAATTTTCCTATAGTGGCCATTTGAGTTCTCTACCTTCACCGGCTGTATTTTTTTATTTCTTTATACTCATGAAAGCTTTTTGAAATGGTTTAGCCATTATTCCTTCCTTCTAATGACATGGAGGCATGCATTATTTTTTCCGGTAGGTACTCATCTCTGTTTGTAGGGTTTTAGATTCTCATTATTTCAAAGATTGGGTGCTATTTCAAGAGAGTTGTGATTTGACCCTCATTGCGGTTTCGTATTTCTCTTTACTTATATTGAGCTCAGATTTTATAGATTACCCATGTTTGGGTTCTTATTTGTGTTATTTCCTTTTTCATTGCCATTTCTTCCGGGTATTCACCATTGTTGTTCATTCAAAATTGAATGAAGGCTTTTGTTAAGTTCAAGCTCTTAGTGTAAGCTTCATGCTACATTTTTATTGAAAGTGATTCTCTGGAAAGTTTTATTGAAGGTTGAGCTTTACCAAACCTGTCTTCGATGGGTTTTGAGACTCCTTTTTCTCTGTTTAGTTATTTATCTATTTTATTTTCAGTGCTATTTTTCCAAAACTTAAAGAAGATATTTCATGGACACTCTAACTTGAGGCTATTCTTGATTGTATCTTTCTTTATTTTCCATTCATGCCTCAAAAGAGTTTTTGCTATTGGGTGGTTAGTTTTTCCCTTTGATATTAGCCATCAATGGAGGATGTTCTAGGTATGTCTCTACAAAATGTGTGTTTTTGGGGTTGACATATAATCACTTGTATCCGCTTTATGGGTCTTCACTAAGCTCTCGCTAGCTCAATATGATGTACTCTATTCTAGGCTCATGAATGAGGGTTTCAAGCTTTAATTTCTTCCCTAAAAGGGCCACTCGAACTCATTAAGTTTCATGGTTCGTTATTCGAGCTTATTTTATATTTTTGGTCTTTAGCTCCAAGTTTTATTAAAACCTTGTTGTTTTTGGATCTGGTTTTGTGGAGCTCAAATACTTGATGCATAATGTCTTTTTCTAGTTTTTTTGCAAAAAAATTGTTATCCTATATCATTGTATATATTTTGTAATTCTACGGCTGAAATGGGTATATCTAAAACCCTTGTTTTGTGCAAAAACCCATTTTGGGATTTACCTATGTTTACATTTCATAATTTTACCTATATCTATTTAGCTTTGGAACTGGTACAAAACCACCCTATGGAACCAAGATTAGTCCCACTTTTTTCATTCGATGCATTTATTTTAACTAGATCAAGGTGTGTAATAATTAATATTTCCATTGTTCTCTTAATTATGCATTTGATTTTTGTAATAATTTCCTTCCAAATTTGTCTATTTGAAGCTCTCGTGGCTCAATTTAGAATTTTTTTCCAATGCTCATGGTCTAGGTAGTACACATCTGAAGTTTTATCATTCATAATAATATATTTGAAAGTTTCACCCTTCTGATAATGATTGAAAGGCATTTGTACTTGTTGATTCATCTGTTTGGTTCCTTTTGATTATTCATGCACTATACTTGATCAATTTCTACGATGGTGCCATAAAATAAGTATCGGAAGCAAATCACTATACTCCATAATTTTTCACCATTCCTTGGAGTTAGTTAACTTGATAATTGAAAGTTGTTTTAATTGATTGAAATTGAAACTGAAATTTAATGATGCTTTCTAAAGATGCAACATGCACTTCCTAAAGAAAAGTATTTCCTTTATTATCTTGATTCCTGTATGTGAAGATTTCATCTGCTATATTTATTCTTCTTGAGTAGCTTTTTTGAAACATGCATTCTAGAAACTATTGTTCTCTTTTTAATTTTCTCGTTTAGGCATTGATGGAAATTATATGTTGCATCTTATCTTTGGACTTTTTGATCTAACTTATTCAACGTGCAACCTGAATTTTATGAATTTTTAAGCTGAAGTGGCATTTCCTATATCTTTTATGGAGATATACTCATATTTGCATTTCTTGAGAAGAAAACAACTTAAGATATTTGTACTTATTCTGTAATTACCATTCTACATGTAGAATTTTTACTACCATGTCTCTGGAAAGTGTGCAATATCATCATATAATTGAGAGCATTAAATGTGTCATTATCTTTAATTCTATTTGGCTGAAAATGTTGTTATCTTTGATGATTGAAAAACCAAAACTTGAACCATCTGTAAGTGATTTCATGAATCATCCTAATGGGCATATGATAGGATCATGTATGCATTCAATGATGACTTTGTTTCATCTTTTTATTTTAAATGGAGAAATGTAGTGGATTTCTTGCATCATTTCTATTGATGAAACACGATTCTATCCTTTTAGTACTTGATGCATTGATTTTCATGATTGTATTCATTTCTACGCTCTATGTGATTACTCGTACTTTGATCATCTATTTGATCCTATGTGCCATGATTTTTGAAAATGGAATTCTATTATGCATTTTTGTACTTGTTTATGATTTAATTTTACTTTGATATTTTAGCTTGATTTTGAGATGGAAATATCATTTCTCCCTTATAGTGGCTTCTACATAAAATTGTACTTGGTGATATAATTTACTTGTTACACACTTGACAAATCTTAACTATAATTCAGAGGCTTTGTCTCTCTTTAATATCTTTAAGGTCTCCTTTCCTATGGTATCTCCTGTAACTCTCCTCTTCATGGGTTATGGTAGAGGTTTGTTAATGAAACAAGAAAATACCCTTGCTCATTTCTTGTGTTTTGATGAAGAATTTGATCATTAAAAAAATGCTACTTGTATCTTGCTTCCTCACTTCTGATTTCATTGTCTTGATACCTTTCTCTTATAGTCTTCCATCTTAATTTTATTTTGGAACAATTCTTCTGATTCTAATACTCATGTATTTTTCAGCTAGCTTTAATATGATGAAAACCTTTGATGAAAGAATTTGTTTTCAGTTTGTATTTTCCTTCTTGTACAATAATCATTTTGGAAGGATTTTTCACTCTCTAGTCTGCTACATGTACCTACACACTTAAAGAAATAGTTAGAAAATATTTAGGATTTTTGGCCTCTCTTATTTTCCATGGTTTTTTTCTCTTTCTTTTCTAGAATGATTCTAGGAATCATATGTGTACTGATATAGAATATTGCTCTTATCAATTCTACATATTTTTCTAATGTACCTTAACCCTTGTGATGTAAATATATTCATTTGCATGAAATTTTTAGCATAAGTATACAAATTAAACCCTGAGCTCAATTTCGACAACAATTATGTTTCCTTTCATCAAGGATGATGATGGAACTGGATGATGCAAAAGAAGAGGATGAAGAAGCTATAATTGGATGAGGACAAAAAGAAGACCCATAGGTAGTGATGGGTTTTCTCTATACTCTTATGCTTTTAACTTTGTGTACATGCATCTTTTACTTCAGTAGTTATAAGTTACATCCCACGACTTGAGTGGGAAATATTTTACTTGCTCATAAATAAATAACATTTTATTTTTGTAATAGAGTTGTATACTTCTTTCTGATTTCAAATTCTAACATGTATATTTGTATTATAACGGAATAAACAACTCAAAAACATAGTTAAATGTATTTATACAAAAATAAAGAGTTTTGGAATACCTGCAACTCAAATAATTAACTCTCCTTATTGTAAATTTCAATTTTGTTTGTTGTTCTTAAATATGAAATTTCACCTAAATTGTGATTCCCACCTTCATGAAGGTAGTGCATTAGTCCTTCAAGGCATTTGTGTTTCCTTGCTGAAGACGAACATGGAATGGTAGTCTATGTTAGGTGTTACATTTAGTAACAACACACATACCCACATAATACATGTAAATAATCAATTATTGGAGTTGAAAACATGGTAATAATGTAATGCATTCCCTTAGTTAGGTTTACTTCATCAATATTGTCCATCGTAACGAAGTTTCAAGTTGCCCATTTTTGCACAAGTGCAAAAATTATCAACGGGCATTACCAAATAACTATCTAGAAACGATTTTATTTTGTAGCCCATAATTGTAGCCAACTGTTCAGATTTTACTCTTGGAAATTAATGAAGAAAAAAACAATTTTCTTCAATTTGACTAATTGATTAGAGAACATCTCATAGTATTTTAACAATTCCTTATAATTTTTCGCTTCATGTACAAAATTGTTTCTACTAGAAAGTTTTCATCCGAAAATTGGCTCGAGATAGACATGGGATAATCCATTTGAAATTTTGATCCCGTAGAGTAGATTTTTATTAAGCTTCTCATTGAAAATTATGCTAAGGGTTTTGGCCATTACAATGCAAACGAATATAGGGGGTCCCCATTTCTAATACACCTTCTAGCCTAAAAAACCTTCCAAATTTCCATTGAGTAACTAAGAAGCTAGCGGAAGTGATGCAGATCGTCAAAATTTTAAAAAAAATCTCATTAAACCTAAGTTGAATCAAAATAGTCCTAAGAAAGGACCAAGTGACCTTATCATAGGATTTGTGTATATACAATTTGAATAACATAACCGACGTTCTTTAATTTTTGACATAATGAGTGGCCTCTAGATAAAAATGACAATGTCAAGAATTTGTCTTCCAAGCACAAAAGTACCTTTGTTGGGAGAAATGAACTTTAAATAACTTTACTAAATAGTATTGCACAAAGTAATGGGCCAGAATTATTTAAGATCATTATCCCCAAGATGTTTAGGAATAAGCACAAATAAAGTGCTTTGTTAATTTTTCTAAGAAGATGTGCAGATGGAAAGAAATCTTAAACAACATCCATGATGTCTTGTTTGATAATCTCCCAAAAATGTATAGAAAAGGTTAGGAAGTCGTTCATCCCTAGAGATTTAATGAGACCCATTAATATTCTTTTAATATTGTCTTAATTTTCTCATCTGCTATAGGTTATCATGTATGTATACCCTTGTACTTTGTTATTTTGGTCATCCTTTGAAGACATTCCCACCTGAACTTAAGTTTACGAAACTTATGCATTAATTAATATATTTATTACTAAGTTACTTTATTTCATATATTTTGAATGTGTATTTTAATCTCTTTGATGAAATGAATGGTTATTGAGTGCTTCATATAGATGTTGTACTTATTACAAGGAGTTGTTATGCATTTTTACTAACAGATAGTATAAGAAAGTATTCTAGAAAGAAAAGGAATCATCCAAAGTAATTGGGATTCATACGCAACAAAGAACATGCACCCAAAGGAAAATATGGACATATACATAGCCATGATTATGGGAAAGATGGTCAATGATAATGCTTCACTTAAGTTCACACCTACTAGTAAAGAAGTAGTTATGTAAACAAGATTAGATCTCACGCCAATTCCTAATTATTCTCTACAACTACAACTTGGAACTAGTTGATTTAATTTCATAACTGGTTGTTTGAATGAATAGTTAGTTATGTTGATGTATTAGAAAAAGTATCTTCAATTCGATTGCATGCATAGGAATCCATGGATTATGTGTGAATGATCACATACTCAATCAAAATGTAAATACTAGTTAAACAAGTCTCCTCATGTCTCTATGGAATATAAAGAGAATGATATGACTATAGAAGATAGATTTTGATAGGAAGGAAATTGTTGTAAGTTGTATTATGTAATATTCATGCGGATGAATAAATTTCGAGTTCTATCATTTTTGGAGTGACAAGCCTTAGGAAGGGATAACACACAAGGAAAGGACCACTTGTGGTTCACTAGATCCCTCTCCTTTTTCTTTGTTGTTTTAAGTTTTGTGCATGAGTAGATAAGAGTTACAATAATTCTTTTTTAATTTTGAGTCATTTTTACCTATTTTATTCACTATCTATACTATCTATTTTTACATGCGGATAGTTTAGTTCCAGACTATGTTTTTAGTTATTGTGATAAAATTCCTTTAGTTATATCTATTGAAAACATATAATGTGTATACAACACTCGACAATGTTAAAAGTCTATGTCACTAGGTTTAATGAATAAATAATTGTGGATAAGTAAACAATATACTAATTACTGCAAGTTTATTTTCACCACCATTTTTGGCACTATTTCTTGGAACCCCACCAAGTTATAAGTTTGTTGAAGAAGGTATTTCATTTTTAGAAGCCTAGATTTTAGAATTAAAAACACCTTAACTAATTACCATTAAATGAGTGAGTAGTTGATGCATGCACCGTATAAGGGATTTCCATGGTTTATTTTTACCTAATCCACAAGTAGCACAAATATCTTAATTTACCACTAAATATTATGAAGAAGAAACCTTTGTACTCGGTTTTCTTTTTGAATAAAATCCTATGCAAGTGACTATTTTGTAGTTACTCCTGAACAACGAGGGATGGTAGAAGAACTAGATCAGGATACTCAAAATGGGGCAAATTTTTTTGAGTTCCCCATAAATAAGGAAAATGAAACTACTAGACTCGAGAATATTTCTCCATCACCTTTCCAATTTTTTGTGGATTCATGTTAGAAGATCCAAACACCTTCTCGTTGAGTTTGATGTTTTTGGAGAAGCTATGATTATATTATTGATGCACATAAGTTGAAATTATTTCCTACAACACTCAAAGATGCTACTTTAAGGTGGTTCGTGGGATTGGGAAGGAATGCTATTACTGAGGCCATACATGAAGGAGAAATTCCTTAGTAACTATCAAGAAAATTTCAAACCAAGAAGTAGAGGTGGAGAGAAAATTTATACAATGCAACAAAAAGAGAATGAACCACTAGAAGATTATTTGGTACAGTTCTTGTTCTATGTTAAAAAGTCAAAACATATCATTGATATACCACCTAACTCCCTCAAATTTCTATTTTTAAAAGGACTCAGTGATGAAGACATGGATGCTTTGGACCAGATAGGAGTAGGAGATATTTCAAAGGCCAATTTTATGGAAATTGGTAATGGCTCTAAAAAAATTCAAGATATACCATGAAGAGAGTAAGGAATTTAAGATAAAGAGGTGGAGTATCTACGAAAACAACGGGGACATCTCTAAGTCCATGATTGATAGCATGTCCAAAAATATGAAGAAAAATATTTTCAATGAATTGGTTAATCAATTGGATTCTCTACATGCCAAAAAGGAAAGAAGATGTAGATGCAATGCTCAAAGAGTACTTCCATTCATGTAGAAGAAAGAAATCAAACTTTAGATGAAAATAATTGGCTAGTATTGCTCAATAAAGAGAGGTTTCACGTGATTTCAAAATGTTGGAAACAGAAGATGGGAAAGTTTTCTATGTTACTCAAAGGAAATCATGGCCACCAAGGAAAGGAGGTATGACACAAGACCATATGCATTTATTTAACAATTGGTCTAATAATTCATATATGCAACACCCATCTTGGGCTAACCCTCAAGGATGGACCCCATATCCTAATTAGTACCAACAACAATAGAAACCTCTATACCAAGGGCAACCAAACCAATAATAGAAACAACCTACCCAATCATGCAAATAGCCATGAGGGGAAAATAGTGGAATAACCCACCTCCTAATTATCAAAAACAAATATCCACAGCCTCCCTACAAATAGTAGTAGCAAGCTTTGATGTCAATCCCCAATATGAATCCCAATCAAAAGCTACACAACTACTTTCTTAAACAATTCCTAACGCTAATAATAAATCTACTCAGCCAACCTATTCCACTAAAATAGCTCAATACCCTACTTATTTTGTTGATATCAACAATATTTATCATCTCTCAAGAAGAATACTTCCTTCACTAGTTGGACCAACCATTATTTAAAATCGTAGGAACCACAGGTTGCTGCATGATGACCCACATCAAGGATAGAAGATTTTGTAAGATAATTTGTAGTAACCTTTGCAAAACTCTAGCAAATGTAAAACATGGGATAATGGGCCTCCATTCTTGAAGGCTACAATAAAATAAAACTACCCCGATATACAAATCGATATTGACTTTATCAACCGTGATTAAACACATTGGTGTTAAAATACCATTAATACATGTTATTAAGGATGTGCCCATCCACAATAGACTAGTTAAGCACCTATACATTAAAAATCCACTCGAAAGAGGAAGGATCCATTTATTATATAGGTCATTGTACAATTGAGTGATATTCTAATTGAGAACTCGGTTCTACCCAAGTATATTGATCCATGAGTCCTCTACTAAATGTCACAATTAATGGTATGGTGATAAAAACACATTCATTGATCTGGGAGGAGAAATAAATGTGATGAAAAAAAAATGGATGATTTGAAATTGAAATGATTAAGACCAACAACCACAATCTTCCAGTTTACAAATAGATCCATAGTAATGCCTAAAGGATTTTTGGAGGATGTGGTAGTAGTGGTAGATTTTGGGAGTCCCTTGCTGACTTCATTGTTCTAGAGCCAAAAAAGCTTAGGGGGATATTCTATCATCCTAGGGAGACCATGATTAGCAACTCCTGATGCATTCATTGGATGCAGATCAGGAAATATGATCATCTCCAATGGAATTGGTACCAGAATTCTTATGCTCTACCCCCCTATACAACTATTCAATGAAGAAGACCAAAATGTTTGGGTAGAACAATGAGAAGAAGACCATAGTTGAGTTGAGAATCTCATAATGCAAGAGAAGTCATGCATAATAGAAGGAAAGGAGGAAGGTGTGGTTCTTTCAAATGTTTTCTAGAACAATGGTAAGAGTGAAGAGGAATGTGGCAATTTGCAATATATAAGATGCTCGAAAATCAAATCTTGCCTCAAGAAAATACTAAGAATATTCCAAGTAAGAACTACATCATACACACACTTCTTCCTCATGATTATATCTTGAATTATGTAAGTAACATCGTATGCCACATGACCGATATTTCCAAAAATGGATATCATACCCGATAAGCCACTCAATGTGTACAAGACATTACGCATGTAGGAGGAGTAGCTGTTAATTTAACTTCTCAAAAAGCACAAGACAAAATTTTCAGGATTATGGAGATATACATGAAATCCATCCTAAAATATATAGTTATAATATTTACATGAAGGAAAACTCCATGCCAATAAAGTTGCCATGAAGAACAATGAACCCAAAAGATGGGACATTGTGAAGGAGAAATTATAGAAAATGTTGGTTGCTGGATTTATATATCCAATCTCAAACATTGAATGGGTGTCACCCCTTATTATTGTCCCGAAAAAATGAAAAATAAAGGATTTTCATGGACTACAAAGAGCTAAACACAAAAACTAAAAAGGAACATTTCCTACTTCCAGGTTATTGATCGAACTGTTATCACGAATCACAGCACCCTTGTGTTAATACAAGCGCATATACTTGAACTCACGGTGTGATTGGATAACATGGGTACTATCTCCAAGTTGTGGGACTTGCTACTTGAGATAGACCTCCAGAGAAAGTTGGTCCTTGCTCCTAAACTACCTGCCACAATCTACTCTAATGCAGGGTAAGCTAACTATTCTAATCTAGTTTTCCAAGGAACCAAGGAGAGAGAGTGCATAAAATGAAAGCCTACACTAAAGTGGTGATACACCAGAAAAGGAGGGTGTGTGAGAGTATCCTTCCAATGTGTGAGATAAAGAAGCAAAATGCACACTAGAGGGAGTGATGACAATTCCCCACGATCTAGCAAAAATGCATTTTACAACAACATTTCAAACATACACAATGATAGTGGATCCCTGCGTGAACATAATAATAGACACAGTATTCTTGTAATAAATATTAAAGAGGCAAGAAGAATGCAAGAAAACACAGCAGGGGAAGATACATCCACAAACTTATATTTTATTGCTTCATGATATGCACAGTTCAATCTATTACAAGATAAGGGCCTGGATCGCCATGCAAGGATTCCTCTACAAGGGCCTATAGAACATTGGCTTCATAAATCAATTTTGACAGAGCTTTGCTATCTGAAAACTCCCCACTTTACAATTAGCCCAACACTCCAATTTATAGAAAAAATGAGAAGAGAGAGAGGAAAAATCAAAATCCCGAAATCTGTCCTTCCACCACTTGTAAGAGGCATTAAATGGAGTAAAATGATTGTATATTACTTGAAAAAGGCTCCCCATACTGTCCCAGGTGCTGCAGCAGAGAAAGAATGATGACCATGCCTCTTAATTGCACTCCCAACCACCAAATAAAAAACTGTTATGAACCCAGCCACGTTTTCTAAAAATCTCATTCAATCTCTCATCAAATCTGGAATTTCTTGATTGTTTTGTGTCGAGTTAAGAGCCACGATTCTAATGGTTCCAATTTTGTGTAATTTTGTTGAGAAATGCAGAAGATATGGCCTTCGAGCTTGCTAAGTAGCTATTCTAGGTCTGGCAGGCATTTTCTGTCATTTGACGGGAATGAGCATTAACTAACTGGAGCTGAATATGTTTCTTTTATTTAAATATATCTAACCTCATTAAAAATAAGAAATCAGTTTTTTGGCGTAGAGGATGTCGTGCTCATTCTAGAAACTCCAATTTTGTGAAAATCGGAGCTCGGAGTCAAAAGTTATGGCCATTTGAAGTTCACGGGTCAAACGTTGACTTTTCTTCTTTGCCTTTAGCCGCTTCAGTTTTTTACATCCCGCGTGTACTTTTGTCCTGGCTGTCCCGAACAAAAATCTTTGAACTGCCCGAAATGGACCATCTTTCAAAGAAATCGGTGATTAAGCGTCCCATGCGTACTTTTGTCCCGGCTGTCCCAAACCGCGCAAAACAAAAGACTTGATGATTTTTACTACCTTGGGCCGCCGGCTTTCGCGTTCGGCGTCCGAGCGTCCCAACTATCCCACAGACCGCCTAGGAAAAAAATGTCTGACTTAGCAAATTTTCTTTGTATTTCAGCCGCGAACTTGGTACGACAAACCTCGGTGCACGACCCACACTAATACGATCTCGCACCCTTGGACCGAAATGCTTTAAAACATCCGCAACCTTATTTTTGCATTTTTCCATTTTTCTAACTCGTTGGGATTTCTTCTTAGATGAGAGAGTTAGAGAGAAGCCGAGGGGCCCAAAAACATGATTTCGGGCCTTGAATCAATCTACTTGCTCGAGACTGAAGAATTTGATGCATGCTATCAAAATTGCCTTGAGGGTGAATTTTGGATAACCGGTACTTCACACTCTTGGTCATAAAAATTATTTTTCTTTCTTGGATGGTTATAATGGCTACAATAAAATAAATATTTCTCCAAAGGATCAAGACAAAAAAATTTCACATGTCCATGGAGATCATTTTTTTACTTTGTTCTTCCATTGAGATTGTGTAGTGCACCTACAAAATTTCAAAGCATGGTTCTGATATCTTACCAATGATTATATGGAGGTATCATGTATGATTTTATAGTCCTTGGAAACACTTTTTATGAAGAAATGAAAAACCAAGGTAAAGTTCTCTATAGATCCAAGAAGCATAATCTATCCTTGAGCAATGAAAATTGTTACATGATGATGTTTAAAGGGATAGTATTAGGTCAATATTTTTCATTTGCTGACATGTAGGTAGATCCAACAAAAATATCAGTAATTATAAATTTTCCAATGCCCAAAAAGTATAAGGATTTAAGGATATTCTTGGGTCATGTTGGGCATTACCAAATATTAATCTGAGATTTTAGAAAAATTGCAGCACCATTGTTTGGTTAATTAGGAAGTATGCTAATTTTGTATGGACAAAAAAATATGAAGTTGTGTTTCAAGTGTTAAAACAAATACTGACCTCTACACATGTGGTGAGAGAGATGGATTGGAACTTGCCATTTCATATACATACAAATGCTTTCTAATCGCGCAATTGGAGTTGTTCTAGGTCAGAAGGATGTGATACTCAATTATACCATCTATTATGTGATTAATAACTTCAGTAGCATGTTGATCTTAATTAGACGGCCACCGAGAAATAATTCCTAGTTGTTGTATATGCCGTCAACAAGTTTTGAAATTATATAATGGGATATCTAGTTTTTATCTAAACAAATCATGTTGCCATTAAATATTTGATCAAAAAATCAGTTGTAAGTAGCAAGATAATTAGACGGTTCCTACTCATTTAGGATTTTTATGTCACAATTGTTGATAAGCCTGGAAAAGATAATCTTCTAGCATATTTTCTCTTAAGAATGGAAAATAATAATGAAGAGGCAGTCGTGGATGATTCTTGTATAGATGAGTTCTTGTTTTATATTTCCACCAAGACACTCTAGTATGTTGATATAGATAACTCTTTGGTTTCAGGTAAGAAACCTCCACACTATCTATATCATTAAAACAAATATATTCTAGAGAAAAGTGTGAATTTATCTTGGATAGTTGGTTTCTTATTACACATAGGGAAGGATAATGTTATGGGAAGATGTATTGATTATGAGGAAATTTATGGTTTCTGAAAGCCTTCCATAGTGAGCCATATAAAGGACACTTCTACAAAAGGAACAACACAAAGGTATTAACAAAAGGGTATTAATGGCCTACATTGCATAAGGATGCAACATTGAATGAAAAAATATGTGATAAGTGCCAATGAATGGGGAGACCTACCAAATCAGATGAAATTCCATTGTTGTCTCGGATAATATTACAACCATCTAATAAGTGGGTATTGGACTTTATTGAACCCATTGACCCAAAGTCTCAAAAAAAAGAATACATCATAGTATGCATATAGTACCTCACCAAATGGATATAAGTGAAGGCCTTAACAAATCAAAAGAGTGAAAATGATTCAAAATTCATATATGACCATACCTTTATAAGATATGGTGTGCCAAGAAAGATTGTCACGATCAAGGTACCCACCGCACTACTAAAGCTATTTCGATTTAGCTATCAAATATGAAATCGGCACAAGAATTCCACATCTTATCATTAACAATCCAATGGCCAATATGAAGTAACAAACAAGGAAATTGAGGCCATCTTGACAAAGACTAGTGTACTTGCATAAAAAGGAATGGTGGAAAGACTTCCTAAAGTGTTTTGGGCAATCAATACAACATGGAAGAAAAAAACTAGATTTACGCCTTTTGAGCTATTGTATGGTAAGATGGTTGTCTCTCTATTGAGTTTGAGCATAAGATATTAATAAAAACATTAGAATTAGGTATAGATTTATCTCAAGCATATAGAGGCAAAGGGTTCTTCAACTCAATGAGTTGGATGAAATGAGGAGGCAAGATTTCCATAATACAAAGGTGGTACAAAAACAAAGGATCAAGTGGCATGATGTTAGGATTATACCAGTTGTACAGATAAACAAGCATGCAATGAATAATATGGGAAACGTAAAATAGAAATAAAATGCAATAAAATAGAGACACAAATTTAACGTGGTTCACCCAAAATCGGCTACATCCACTAGACAAAACTCTCTTACAGTGCATCAATTCCTATAGTGAGCCTCATTCACATGACCCTTTAAATATATTTGGGTTTATATCATTTCGGGAAAACATAGAAAGCCACCCATTAGATTTGTGACCTAATAAGGAACGGTCCAGATTTCACAATGCATAAATACATATTAAATGTGGTAGGTGGGGACGCGCCTCGAGCACCCCACCAGGGCACGTGGCCCTTGGTCCCCACAAATAGGGAAAAGCCCCCCCTTGCAACCCCCATTGCTATTGGGCTCCACAACCAATAGTTATCGGGCTCCATAACCAACAATCTCCCACTTGGAGACTGACTGATGTAACTCCACCACTACAATGCCTGCTTGGACTTTTCTTCTTGGCTTGTTTCTTCCACTTCAAGATCAATCTTGAAGACCCACAGAAGTTGAATGAAAATCAAACTTCTCCTTTGTGATTGGCTTAGTAAACATATCATCAGGATTATCATCTGTATGAATCTTCACTAACTCAAGATTCCCATCCTCCAACACTTTTCGTATGAAGTGATATCTTAGTTGAATGTGTTTTGTTTTTGAATGGAAGGCTAAGTTATTTTCCAAGTGAATTGCACCATGACTATCACGTGTAACTTACAATCCCATTGCTCCTTTATGAACGTGCTCATCCATAACATTTCCTTACTTGCCTAAGTGACTGCAACATATTTTGCCTCTGTAGTAGATAGGGCAACAACTTTCTACAACTTTTAGATCCAACTCACTGCTGCACCACCAACTATAAACATGTATCCAATAGTGCTCCTCCTGCTATCCACATCTCTTGTCATTTCGAATCCAAAATCCTGTAAAGTATAATTTGACCCTCCGAAGCATGAGTGCCTACTAGTGGTCCCTCTCAAGTACATGAGAATTCACTGGACTGCCTTCCAGTGTGCTTTACCTATATTTTCCATATACTTGCTAACAAATCCCATTATTTGGGCAATGTCTGGCCTGGTACAAACCATGGCATACATAAGGCTCTCAACTACTGAAGAATAAGGAACCCATGCCATATAATCTTTGTCCTCTTGTGTTGTTGGGCATTACTCTTTATTTAGTCTAAAATGTCCAGGTAAAGGTGTACTAACTGGTTTCACATTACGCATCCGAAAGCATTCTAACACCTTTTCTACATAGTCCTCTTGAGACAACACCAATTTCTTATTTATTTTGTCCCTCTTGATTTTAGTACGAAGGATTTTCTTTGCTACACCCAAATCCTTCATTTCAAATGTTTGTGCAAGATTTTCCTTAAGCTTTACAATTTCCTGCATATTAGACCCTACTACAAGTATATTGTCCACATATAATAGAAGAATAATGTAGCTCCCACTAACCAACCATTTAAAGTATACATAATGATCTGATTGACATCTAGTAAAACCATGTTCATGCATGAAACTATCAAACTTTAGATACCATTTCTAGGGAGCTTGCTTCAGCCCGTATAGGCTCCTCTTCAACTTGCTAACCAATTTCTCCTTACCCTTCACCTCATATCCAAGTAATTGCTGCATATAAATCTCCTCATCCAAGTCACCATGGAGAAATTTTGTCTTGACATCAAGTTTCTCTAAGTGTAAATCTTCAACAAAAACTAAACTCAGTAAAGTACGAATGGAAGACATATTTACAACAGGGGAGAAAATTTCATCAAAATCGTTACCTTTGTTTTGTTTGTAACCCTTCACTACAAGACTTGCTTTGTACCTTTTCCATCCACCTTCTTCTTCTTTCACATGGTAGACCCATTTGTTTTGTAGTACTCTCTTCCCAACTGACAATTTGACTAAATTCCATGTTTGGTTCTTCTCTAGGGATTCCATTTCCTCCTTCATACCATGCTCCCACTCCTTAGTGGACTCTACATGCATTGCCTCATCAAAGATCTCTAGCTCACCACTATTTGTTAGTAACAAATAATAAAAAGCAGGGGAAGATATTTTTGGAGGTCTACTAATATGTTGTGACCTTCTTATCAAAGATGGGGGTGACTCGGGATCATTATTTTCTTCCTACTCATTTTCTTGAATTTTTGATAGAGGTGCCAATGTGAACTTTGGCTGTAATGCTTAGCCTACAAAAATGTCAACCTTGGTACTGTAGGTGGATATTTTCCATCGAAAGTTCATTTTTGGAGCTATATCCTTAACCAAATTTTCCTTGGGCTTTTTTTTTTTATCCCGTGCACTGATCCTGTACATTCTATTTTCACACCAAATAACATCACAATTCCTAATTATCTTAGATTCATCTAGATCCCAAAACCAAAATCCATAATCACTTTTGGAGCCATATCCTATGAATGTATAATGTTTGGATTTTGAATCCAATTTCTTCCTGTTTTCTTTATTAACATGCACAAATGCCTCTGAACCAAATACTCTTAAAACTGAAAGGTCTACCTCTTTCTCAGTCGACTATTATTTGGGAATTCCTCCATCTAATGCACTCAAAGGCCCATAGTTGATTAAGTACACAACAATATCTATAGCCTCTGCCCAAAATTGAAGAGGTAGCCCCACATGCAATCTCATTGACCGTGCATGCTCCATTATTGTTCTATTCATCCTCTCATTAACACCATTTTGTTGCGGAGTCCTAGGAACTATTTTCTCTCTATGTCATCAAATTTCTTACTACAATACTCATCGCCATTATCAGATATCAAACATTTCAATTTAAAATCACATTCATTCTTATCAAGTGCTTTCCATTTCTTAAATGTATCAAAGACATTAGACTTACACTTAATGCAATATACCCATACCTTCCTTGTGGCATCATCTATGAATGTGACATAGTATAGAGAACCACCAAGAGATGCAACATGGGCCAGCCCCCACACATTTGTATGAACTAGCTCCAACTTTTTCTCTTTCTTGGTATTCCCTTCCTTGAGAAATTTAACTCTTTTCTGTTTCCCAAAAATACAATGCTCACAAAACTCTAATTCCAATTGCTTCAAAAATTAAAGCTTACCTTTTTCCTATAGAATTTTCATGCCCTTCTCACTCATATGTCCCAATATATTGTGCCACATGCTAGCATCCTTATCTGAAGTAGACAATATGGTAGAAGAATTAGATATACAAGTAGATAAATAAAGAGTGCCTACTTTCTTACTCCGTGCCACTACTAGGGCACCCTTGGAAACCTTCCAAGCATCTGAAGTGAATGTGACTATGCAACCTTCACCACCCAACTATCTTACAGAGATGAGATTTCTCTTGAGACTAGGTACATGCCTCACATCTCTCAATATCCATGTAGTTTTGTTCTGTAATTTTAGGTGTACATTGCCCTTCCCGACAATGTTGCACGACTCATCATCGCCTAAATAAACCTGTCTCAAATTTTCCCTATACATACTCTTTAAAATATCCCTTATCAGGGGTTGTATGGAAAGAGGCACCTGAATCTATTACCGAATATTCTACTCTAGTATCAAGAGAAAGTATAAGAGCATCTTGAACAAGATATTATCAACAATCCTTTTAGCATGTCCTCTCGTTTCAAATTTCCAACAAGTAATGCCTCCACTCCTAGATTTGGGTCTGGCCATATTCGGTTTAGATCTCCCATGAGCCTTAATCTTTGAATTCTCCTTTCTCCTCCCTCTACTCCCCATATTCAACGCATTTCCAAGAAGAAGAATTTTCCCCTATACCTTTCCTGTGCATTTCCTTATTTAAAATGACACTTACTACATCTTCAAATTCAAGAGAAGTAGATGATGTATTACTAACTACCATTACTAATTTGTCCCAAATTTATGGCAAAGAACATAGGAATAATAATGCTCTAACCTCCTCATCAAATGGGATATTAACTAAATCTAACTGATTTACAATAGTGTGGAAATCATTAAGATGGTTGGATACAAATCCACCTTCTTGCATTTGTAGATTAAACAATCTTTTCATCAAATAAACTTTATTGGATGCACTAGGTGTTTCATATAAATTAGCTAGAGTTTTCATCAACTCTACCGTACTCTTCACCTATGAGATATTTGAAGCTACGGACAATGCCAGACTCAATCAAATCGCACCAAGAGCCTTCCTATCTAGAACCTTCCACTCATCATCAGACATGAATGGGGGCTTCACTCCTACACCTCCCATCGGTAGGTATAGATCCTTTTGATACAGGTAATCTTCCACCTGCATTTTCCATAGCTGGTAATTTCAGCCATCAAACTTCTCAACTCTAAAATTACTCTCCTCTACCATCACGCTTCTCCAAATAAAAAGAAATCCCTCTATGAGTATACTACCAACAAATAAATCTCAAACTCAGTTATGATACTCGTTGTTAGGATTATACTAGTTGTACAGATAAACAAGCATGTAATGAATAATGTGGGAAACATAAAATAGAAATAAAATGTAATAAAATAGAGACATAAATTTAATGTGGTTCACCCAAAATGGGCTACGTCCACCAGAAATAGCCAATCCTTTTATTCAGTCCAGCAAAACTCTCTTACAGTGCATCAACTACTATAGTGAGCCTCATTCACATGACCCTTTAAAGATATTTTAGTTTATATCATTTCGGGGAAAACATAGAAATCCACCTGTTAGATCTGTGACCTAATAAGGAACAATATGGATTTCACAATGCATAAATGCATATTAAATTTGGAAGGTGGGGATGTTGCCCTGTAGCCCCCCGCTAGGGGCGCAACCATTGGTCCTTGTTAAGGGGGCGAAGTACCCCCTGCAACCCCCTTCGCTATCACCGCACAACCAACACATGACAAGTACATCAAAATAAGACAATTCCATAAATGATATTGGGCACATCTCTTTGACTTCAAATACAAGGACCACATGGGGAAGCTGTTAGGAATAATATTAGATATTGTGAACATTATTATGAGTGTGGAAATAAATAATATAGTCTAATGTAATACAACTATTTATGAGTTGTTAACTCATGTAAATAGTTGTAACTAGATAATGTTTGTTGTGAGAAAATAATGGGATTGAGAGTTTGAGTGAGATATTGTGGGGATTAGGAGAGATATGTGGGATAAGTTGAGAGATTTGTGGAGAGATAAGTGGATTCAAGATGAGATTTGACTCCACCATAATAGGAAGGTCAATCTCTATATAATGTAATCTCTCATATGAATAAAATATCCCGGATGAATAAAATTGGAGTCTTGTATTATTTCCGGTGTTATGTGATTAGTTTTTTGTGCATGCAAACTGAACCAACTTCTAGATTTGGTATCAGAGCAGGCTAGGGAAATTTATGAGATTCATTGCAGGACAAAATCGCAGCCTCTAAGATGCAGATATGAGAGTTTTGAAGCTTTCATTGCCTTTTTCAGAATTCTGATCTGAAAAAAAAACGACTGGTAATTCACGTTTTTCTCAAAAACCCAGATTCGAAATTTACTGAAATTTTTTGGGTTTGTTAATTTATATTTTTTAAAACTTCTGTCAAAAAATTACAGAAACCCATTTCGTATTTTACGAGAAATCGTGGAAACAATTCTGACAGTTTCTATTTATTCTGTAAAAAAAATAGTGACTGATTTCTAGCAATTAAAATCTGATATGCTTTATTATTTTGAATAAATATAAAGCTGATTATTATTGTAAGGGTGTATTTTCAGTTGAAACTGACACCTATTTGTGTCAAATTGTGGAGAGTCATAATGGATAAATTGGGTTATGTTGAAAAATTTGATGGAAAGGATTTTCACACTTGGCAAGTACGAACTCAGTTGACACTCATTAACAAAGATTTGTGGGACATTGCGGATGGAACATTCAAGAAACCAACCGATGCTGATGAAGCAACCAAATGGGAGAGTAGAGATCGTAAAGCAACAGCAATCATTGGACTTGGGTTGTCTGATGCATATTTGCATCATATAGACCTTTCAAAAAGTTCAAATTTCATTTGGACAACATTGAACAAGTTGTTTGGATCCCAAACCGGAAGCGCAGCAGTGACCTTGAAGCAGAAGCTGTTTGGACTCAAGATGGATGAAGGAGAAAACATGGTACAACATATAAGTAAGTTTCGGTCTATTTTGAATCAATTGTCAGGGATAAAAATTAAAGTAGAGGATGATGATGCAAAAGCTGTTTTGTTGAATAGTATGCCATCTCGCTATTCAAACATTGTTTTTACTTTGAGCAAGATCAATCCCAGCCTAGAAGATCTAATTTCTTCACTGATAGATGAAGAAAATAAGAATGTTACACCAGAAGAAACTGCAATGTATGGTAAAAACAAGTCATATGATAAAGGGAGATTTAAATCTTCTTTTAAACAAAGATCAACTTTCAGAGATACAAAGAAACATATCACTTGTTACTATTGTAAACAAGATGGACATCTATCTATAAACTGCAAGAAAAGAGCACGAGATTTACTTGATGGAAAAATAGAAGAAAGTGCCATGGTTGCTAATGAAGAAGAAGACAGTGATAAAGAAGAACCTTTGGGTGATGGTTATAATTGTGACGATTTTCTATTATAAATAAGCAGCAGTAGATGGAGGCTGGAGGCAACGGAGGCAGGAGGGCAATCGGCGACCTCTCGTCAGGCACCATCGATGAGGCCGCGGTATTGATTTGGTGGCCAAGTATTTCAGTTGTGTGTTTCATTGTTTGTAATAAGAACAGATGTCACATTCCTGTTCAGAATTGTATTTCCTTTTATAACCTCCTGATGTAAATATGTTATAGTAGAAAGATAAAAGCACAAGAAAAAGTAGCATCATGTTTTTCTTGAAGAGGATGAACAGAGGTTCATGAGCAGGGGCTCGTACCTAGGACAGAGGTCCGTTATTGTCGAACAGGGGTTCGTATTGATGAACAGAGGTTCATGAACAGGGGTTCTTACCTTGGACTGAGGTCCATATGTGTACCAAGATCATGAGCAAATAGGGGTGTGCAAGCTGCAGAGAAAGTGTAACTATTCTTTTCTACATTGTTCACATTAGGGGAGTGTATGTGTGGAAATAATAATGTTAACAATAGGGGAGTGAATGTTAGGAATAATATTAGATATTGTGAACATTATTATGAGTGTGGAAATAAATAATATAGTCTAATGTAATACAACTATTTATGAGTTGTTAACTCATGTAAATAGTTGTAACTAGATAATGTTTGTTGTGAGAAAATAATGGGATTGAGAGTTTGAGTGAGATATTGTGGGGATTAGGAGAGATATGTGGGATAAGTTGAGAGATTTGTGGAGAGAGATTTGTGGAGAGATAAGTGGATTCAAGATGAGATTTGACTCCACCATAATAGGAAGGTCAATCTCTATATAATGTAATCTCTCAACTTATCCCACATATCTCTCCTAATCCCCACAATATCTCACTTAAACTCTCAATCCCATTATTTTCTCACAACAAACATTATCTAGTTACAACTATTTACATGAGTTAACAATTCATAAATAGTTGTATTACATTAGACTATATTATTTATTTCCACACTCATAATAATGTTCACAATATCTAATATTATTCCTAACATTCACTCCCTATTGTTAACATTATTATTTCCACACAAAAACTTGGGACAAGGTGGGTAGGTCCATATGATATTGAGAAGATATTTTACAATTGATCTATGAAACTCACCACTATTAATCCTACAATATTTAAACTATTGGTAAATGGTCATAGATTGAGGTTGTACAAAAATCCAACCAATAGGAATACATTCATCTAGTAGTTCAAAGGAGGCTAAAACATGATGGAAATGAGAACATTAGAATTAAGGACAGAAGTTGAACCTGTTGGTTCATCTCTTGAAATTTTGAAAAAATGAGATCTTCAGTGGCCTTGGTTTATCCAAATTGATGGATATCCAAGGGAGGAATAAAAGTGATGTGATCATCCTTCATGGTGACCAACACCACTCACTAACATGTTTTATTTTATTAGCATTTCTATTTTTTAGGATTTGAAGAATTTACAACAAGGAGTGCATAATCTCTAATAAAAAGACATGGTGCAAAT
This sequence comes from Taxus wallichiana var. yunnanensis, assembly GCA_018340775.1. Taxonomy (NCBI): domain Eukaryota; kingdom Viridiplantae; phylum Streptophyta; class Pinopsida; order Cupressales; family Taxaceae; genus Taxus; species Taxus wallichiana. The sequence goes on along the minus strand of CM031242.1, from coordinate 962,016,292 downwards.
ATTCATATAGCCTCATGAATGCATCTAGTATACATATAATTCAATATTCCTTTTCCAGGAATTAGTTAGATTAATTATGGAACTAATTCTATAAAGCATCACCGCAGCAATACTAGTTGTAGCCATGCAGTACATCAACATGTAGCCTCATGAATGCATCCACAGTTGAGAAATCCAAACACAACACATGTCAACATCATTTGGTGCATATCTCGAGTTACGTGTAGTTGATTTCCTTATGATTTAGTATCGATAGAATAAGTATAAATAATTAATATACGAGTCATGTTGTTCATTAAACTTTATTGTCAATAATTTTTTGCTCCCTTTTTATTCGTGAGCTATCTTCCACATCATCCAATGACCATCACTTCACCTGAGCATGCTTCCACTCAAATTAATGATTCCATTTGTGAGTTACATGTGTAATTAGACTCAAATTTTGAATCCTCCGAACACTTCTTACTTCAATTAATTTGTATTTGCATTCTCAAATCAAACAGAAAAAAAATCTCCTACATTGCAGAGTTCTCAAAGTTACAAAAACTTAGAATGGGAGGAGATTTGATAAGGAATGATCCAAAAATCATTCTCAATTGTGGATTCGTCCCCTAATCCTTCATTATTTTCATGATAACTATTGGATGGATTATATCAATAAGTTTCAAGGCTTTAATGAGTCAATAGCTACAGAATTCACAACTACATTCAGGGATTGTCATGTGATGGTGAAGGGCTTGCATGTTAAGGTTGACAATGTAATACTAACTATGATAACTAGTTTTCGGTAGAAGGTGAACTCTATCTTCAAAAACTAATTCTGAAGGAGCTCTAGAAAAAATTTAAAGATGAATATGAAAATTTCATGGCAAATAGACAGGGTACATTGCGTACTTCTCTAAAACCTTTCGGGAAGATTATTCTAATTATTTATCAAATGTTTCACAGTGGTGGAATATATTCCCTATTGTAAACTATCCATTTTAAATTTTTAAATCATTTGAACAAAGGTAGACGTGTGAATGTGCCAAATTTCTTGCATGAGGGAATAAATAAGATGAGTAGAGAGTTATAGAGTGGAAGGTCTGCACTTTCTCATAAGTGTGTTATTACTCTAGTTATAAATCATGATTTTGTAATAGAACATCCGTATTAAATTGGGGAGATTCAACATAAGGAAAACATGTTGACGACTTGTTAGGGAAGGGTAAGAAGAAGAATAAGAGTTCATATAGTCCCTCTATGCCTCCAAATTAACCCTTACTTCATGAAAAACCTGTGCCTAAAGAAACTCTAGTTCCTCTTGAAGTTTCCCTACCTTCAAAACACCACTTCTTGAATATATCCTTATTCCTCTATCTCTTGAATGAGTTTTTATAGAGGCATTTTTAAATATCTCAACCCCATCATCTTCTATTTCTGGGGGAAAATAAAATCTTCCTTCAAATCCTCTAAACCATGAAGAATATTCCATAGACTCAAAACAAAAAATCCAAAACCTTCAAAGTCTGGGAAAAATATTCCAATAGCACTAGACATTAAGGAGGAGAGGATAAGTAGGGTTGATGAATTTATTCCAATGGAACTTGAACATGTAGTTCCCATAGTAAAAAATGTAGACATAATTATGGAGGAATGACCTATGAGAGTTGACAAGACAAAAGAAGAGGAATTAGATGCACAATCTACTTCATAGGGCCCTACTGAATCCATTAGGATTCAAAAAGAGGCCTTTCATGATGGGGTAACCCATACAATGCATGAAGGAAAAATTTTCTTGAGGAAACTAAAATTTTAACCAATCTTCATGAAATCTTTGAGGAAGTAGAAATTGTTTGTATATTTCTTGAAGAGGATTTAGTAACTAGGAAAAGTAAGGTAGAAGAATTTGGAGCTATAGATTATAAGGGGCGAGGTTAAGGAAGCGTCACAAGAAATAATAGCTATAAGTTACCCTAGTGGTATTGTTATGAACCTAATTTAACATTTGGTGTAGAGGATGAAATTAACAACCTTGTCCAATCGTGAGGCATATATTGCCCAAGAATCCATTCAGCGATGCGGATAGATAACCCTCAATTACTCTTATTCCATTTGAATCTATGTCTCAAGCAACCAACCCGTAGATGCAGGTTATTATACAAGAAGTATTCAGAGATCCCCTAGGCCATCCTATAACAATATAAAGCAACACCAAACTAATTCAGAGTATTGGGTGAAAAAAATTGAGAACTATTGTAATAGACTACAAAGAGGATGGGAAAGAGAAAATAAGAATTACACATCCAACATCAACAAGATTTGGAAAAAAAAATGATAAGTCTGTTAACAATAGAAGACAATTAAATTTTAAGGTTGCAAAAAAGAAATAAGAGGACACAATACATGTAAGAAATGAGATTTTCAAGTGTAGACCACCATCAAGTGTTTAATTTTTCTTCTTAAAATAACAAGTGTTGGAGTTGAAATTTACTTGTATTGATAGTGAATCTCCATTAAAAATAAATTAGGCAAGGCCATTTTTCATAATATATCTGCAGATGACCCATGAAATACAATTGGTTATTTGTGAGTTGATCATTCAATTATGCCTTAGAATTTGACAAAGATTAGATCCCTTTTCTATACATTCCGGATGTACAAGTGTGGGCACTACACTCCTATTTAAATAATGAATTCTATAGAGATAAATAGATTGTTGAATATAGGCGGTTGTGCAAAGAGTAGCCGTTGAATATTAGGGAAAAGGAAAACAATACAAAGGCCATGATTGAATAATATGCCAAATTCATTAAGGAAAAGAAAATCGGGAAGAGAATATATAGAATGCAAGAAGAATCTCATGATGAGGTTGAGAACCACATTATCTACAATGTAGCCGAAGAACATAATCCTATAGGAAGAGATGGGAGGAGATATCAACATAGCTAAAGATGAAGGAAATGCATTCCTATCCAAATATTATCCAAACTCTCTAGTGAGTCAACCGATATATTTATATAGTGAAGAGTTGTGGACCAACTTGGTTCCTAATTAGATAATATCCACCTATTTTATATTATGTAATCCCTCATTGGTCTGGGGATAGAAAACTCAATGAAGAAGTATAAGAAATAGTAATGGAGTACTACTAGAAGAATTTTGGTTTCTTATTTACCGATCCAAAGGGAACATCCATGTCGACTGATTTGAGACAACTCTATAGTAGCCTCTCGCGGAACTCAACAAAGAAAAGGATATACAAGAAAAATTAGAAATGGGGATGAAAGAAAAGCTACAATGAGGTCATTTAAGACATTAAGTCCGGGGGCAATACGACCCATTAATATTGTTTTAATATTATCTTTATTGTCTCATCTGCTATAGTTTTTCATGTTTGTATACCCTGTATGTTTTTATTTTGATCATCCTATCAACACATTCCCACCTAAACTTAATTTTATGGAAGTAATATATTAATTAATATAGTTATTATTAAGTTACTTTATCTCATGGATTTTCAATGTGCATTTTAATATATTTGATGCAATGAATGGTTATTGATTGTTTCATCCGAATGTTGTAATTTTTGTAAGGATTTGTTATGTATTGTCACTAACATGCAGCCAAAGAAACTTTTCCATAAAGCAAATGGGACTCGTTTCAGCAGCAACCGACATGCAACAATGGAACTCATCTACGTAAGGCACCTACAAACCCAAAGGAAAATACACACATATACATAGCCATGATTATGGGAAAGATAATCAATGAGAATTATTCACCGAGTTCAAACCTACAAGTAAAGGAGTAGTTATGTCAACAAAATTGAATCTCACGCCAATGCCTAATTATTCTCTACAACTACAACTTGACACTATTTGATCTAATTTCAAAATTGGTTATTTGAATGAATAGTTAGTTATGTGGATCTATTAGAACAATTCTCTTGATTCTGATTACATTTATAGGAATCCATGGATTTCTTAGGAATGATTTGGCACTTGAATCAAAACGTAACTACTACTTAAACAACGTCTCCTCACATCTATATGGAATATAAATAGAATGATATGAGTTTAGAAGATAGATTTTGATAGGAAGGAAATTGAAGTCGGTTGTATTCTGTAATCTTCATGTTGATGAATAAAAATATGAGTTCTATCATTTTGTTGTACACACAAGCCTTAGGAAGGGATAGCACCCGGGGAAGGGCCCACTTGTTTTTCGCTAGACCTCTCTCCTTTTTCTTTGTTGTTTTAAGTTCTTTTGCATGAGTAGATTAGAGTTACGAAATTTATTTCTTTACTTATGAGTCATTTTACCTATTTTATTCAAGAACCGTAGTAACTATTTTTACCTCGCATTCTAGTTTAGTTCCAACACTATGTTTTTCATTTCTTTGACACAAATCCTTTAGTTATATCTCTCTAACACTTGTAATTGTGAATAAAAACTGACAAGTATTTAAATTCTATGTCTTTATGTTTGATGAATAAAGGACTGTGGATTAGTGAACCATATACTAATTGCTGCAAGTTAATTTACACCACCAAGCTTTATCATTTTCCATATCAAACATTGCAAAATCAATTTCCTCCTCAACAAGAACAACAATAAGATATTTCTTATTTCGATTAGAAATATCCCTTTAAAAGAGGGCCAATTTTTTATCCTTCACATATTCATCGTGTACCAAGGCTTGCAAAAATTATCCTTAAAATAGTTGACCATTGCTTCTTTGATCTCCTCCTCTAGGGATGTAAGCTCCTATTCTTCCTTTTAGTTTCATGGATCCTTATAAGATTAACTTTAGTGGTAGCTATGAGATGTAATAATTTCATGTTCCTATCTCACTCCTCGAGACACGTAACACAATATTTTTATCTCGGTATATTTCTTCTTTAGTAAGAAGGCTATCATATTAATTAAACAATTTTTTTCTTAATTCTTGAGAAGTTGATTTAGACCATCCAGTTCCATCGGTTCCTTAATAGTCCTCAATTCTTCCACAATCTTAAATTTTTACAGAAAATTGTTTCCAAAAGTTTCCTTGTTATAGAAATTAATCTTGGGTTTTACATGCTTCGTTTTATATCTTGATTTAGACATGGGAAACCTGTGAGCCGCCACCCCACCACACCTAAATTTTATTATGTAGCTCTTCATGTTTTAACCACATCTACTCGAATATAAAAGGCCTATAATTTTTATGTAGACCCAAACCCAAATTCAAAAGGATGGGGTTATCATCCAATGAGAATCTTCTAAGGATAAGAGATAAAATACAACTAGTTGAGCATACCTTGGTGATTAATCATTAAGCAATCGAGTTTTATTTGGATGATCTCTCCTCCAGCTTCTTCTATTTAAGAAAGTGATTTGGAACTTCCCAATTCCAGATCACGAAAACCATTCCTCATCAAGAAGTTAGCTAAATCCTCCATACCATCTTAGTATGAAGAAAACCCACCCTTTTTATTAGTAGGAGACAAAGAAGTATTAAAATCTCCTTAGATGATGAATCCCCCATCCTTAAATAGTTTTCTTAACTTAGTAAGATCCTGCCATAAACTCCTTCAACCCCCATAAAGTTTAGAGCATAAATATTAGACATTAGAATAGTTTTCTTTGAAGCTATCTCCCAAAATTTGATCGTGACATGATTAGGGGAAGCTAGTAAAATTTACCCTTTAATAACCTCCGAATTCAAAAAATAGGCAATACTACCAAAAGCTCCTAAAGAATTCGAACCCATACAACAACCATCCTTCTTCATAACCCCGCTAACCTCGTTACATCTATCAAAACTCGTCATAGTTTATTTAATGAAAAATATCGGGTTTATACCTACAACTCAAATACTTTAAGATTATCTTCTTACTATGGTACTTTAACCCTCTAACATTCGAAGGTATAAAAATCATTTGGATTTATGGAGTTTCAAAAAGTTTCCTTCAATTATATTTGTTTACCCTTCTCTATCTCCTGGATGTTGATATTTCCATTTTATCCTTGTTTTTCCTTCTTCCCTTACATTTGATATCTTTTCCCACATATGGTTTTTAGATTGTACTCCTCATGTTGGGTTTATATTTTTCATCGTGGTCATAAGAGAAGAAGCCACCTCTTAGTGTATAAGGAAGCACCTCCTCTAAAAGGGCATCAAAATAATTTAAGGTGACCAATAAGTTTTCCTACTACCTTTTCTCATAAGATATCCTACTAATAAAAGAGGTCTCCTCTAGGGAAAGTACTAGAGATACCTTCTTATCACAATCATCTATAGAATATGAGGGTTGAAGTTCTAACTATGGTAAATATTCTAGAGAATTCCAAGAAGAGACAACAATGTCTTCCCGGAGTGTTAGAGTTCTCTCGGCCTACCCACCGATTTCCTCCCATGTTTTCAAGATATATGTATCTATCCGCTCACCCGGGACCCCCATTAGACCTAGAGATTAAGGAAATAACCCTCATGACTTCAAGTATCCCCTCTATAGGGTCCTTCACTTTGGGAGGACTAACTATCTTTCCATTCTTTCCTACTTGCTTCCACTCAAAGTTTTCCTTCATATTATGTTTGCCATCCGCTTGATACTATCATATACCTTGTTCTTCAAGAAGTGAAAGCCCCTAAAATCATGCCCCACTATTTTGTACTTGGTTCAGATAAAAGGAGGTTGTTCATAATCTAAGCTTTGGGTCTAATCTTCTAATTTTGATAGAAGTTTAATTACCTTTCAAGGTAGCACCCTATTGCATGTTAATGTAGAACCTAACATGGGTAATATAGTCTTGGATTTTGTCAATGGATCAATAACAATTATGGATCCTAGGAGTTTTACAATTCCCACCAACACCTTTGACTCTATGAAATCAAAATGGATGATCAACATCCTCACCTAGATGGGCAACTTAGACACAATCCTTTCAAAAGGAATGAAAGCTAGTTCTATATTTGATAAAAAAACATGGGTCTTTCCAATAAACCATGGGCCCTCACTAAGAATCTTCATTAAATCCTCTTTATTAGAGAGGGTGTCTATGAATACACTATTAGCATAAGCCACTACTTCAATATTTCCACGAGGCGCCCATCTCTGTTTTTCACAACTTTAAAAAATCAATATTTGGGCGAACACCAAAAAAATTGCAAATAGGAGTTGTCCATTGAGGTTTTGGCTATATCTAATACAGCATCAAGAACCATGAAATAAAATCCTTGTTTGTCTTAAATCCAGTCCAAGCAATCAAAATATTTCTTATCTAGTTTTTACCCACTATTCTTTCTACCCACGTGAGCATATAATGGGGTCCCTCGTGCCCATCATTATCATGGGTTAAGCCCACGCAAATGCCAAATGGGTCAGGATTCCCTTGAGGATCCGAGAAGTCTCAGTAGAGTTTTTATGCTCAACAACAAAATTCAAATTATCCACCCCACTACCACTGTTCGTAATTTTTCCCCACTTTGTGGAGTTATGTAATAGTGAAAAGGAAAATTTTATGATGTTTCTTGATCACACTCATGCCTTAGCAGAGAATGCCAATGTTAACAAATTAAGATAAAAAATGGTGTCAACCGTACTATTTGTACCTATGAAACACCTTGATGAGAAGTTCATCAGCCTTGTGAGATTTCGAGTTAAACTCATCCCACTTTATGTTGCTTGGATCGCATGTAAGACAAAAATTTTAGAAGAGTGGTGGTTGGGAAGAATGTCCGTAGGTTAAGAAACTTCTTCTTGCATTCCTTACTTCATGTGTGATGCTTAGATTTTATATCATTTTTCGCTAAGCTACACACTCTTAAATCTAACATTTTCATCTTTAAGAATGGAAGGTGACATGAGTGTTTGGATATGGGTAGTATAAAATACATATAGAATTCTAACAGTCATATAAACCTTAGAATGAAATAAAACTAACATGCATTGTGTCATTGTGAGTCATAATTACTTAAACTATCCATATGTAAAGGTAATATTTAGCAGTTAAAAAAATTTGCAATGCTTTAATGTAGTGTCCAATGCTTAACCAAAAACAAAATCACGAAATAAAAATAAATAAAAATGTCAGAAATGCATACGGTGGTAAGGTGGCTACCTTTTCAGGGAACCTGGTAGTTGACATCCTGGAGAGTGACACATCCTAGACAACCTTTTAGACTTGTCACGTCCCTTCCATAACAATAAAAACACATTATATTTTATCCCAAGGCATTATGGTAAAGAATGGTCACCCTTAAGAACCTTCATACCCCTGACTTTCGTTACACAATAATTCCTGAACTTTATTTTTACCACAGGAATAAACACTGTAAAAATCAAGTGAACATTGCAAGTTTTGTAGTGAATAGGTTAATGACAGCGAGGGTAGAACGTTTAAGGAACTGTGCTAAGAGGAGATCTCTTCAATAGCTGTCTAAAATCAGTACATTATGGATTAAAGCATCCATGCACATAAAGATAATGTCTCCTCATTTTAATTTTGTAAATGGGTTGATCTGGATCTATATTTGTTTGAAGCGGGTTCATTGTCTTTGAGAGAAAATGCCTACCTGTCACTGGTTTTTTTATTGTACGTAGAGAAGAAGAAGAATGAGGTGAGGGGGCACTTCAACTAGGTATAATGTCTAGCTGTATGGATTTTTCTTCTTCTTCTCCTAAGCACATGTGTCATGTGCACTGTAACATTTATTATGCCACTTGTTTCCTGCTGCATATCTTTTATTTTGAGTTATTTGACCCATTTTTGTTTCCCCTCATCTCGTCACTACCATGGATCTTGGTTTTCCGCCATTAATTTTTCTATAGGTCTCTATTCTCTTTTCAACGATGGCTTTGCTTCTATTCTCAACTGGTTCTTTTTCCTTTTGAGTTGGGGTTGTTATACCTTAGTTTAATCGTATTTCCTTAATGGCTTGTATTTGGTTTGAGATAAGCCAATTTTCCTTCATTTATTTTCCTAAACTTACTCGATGGTTTGTAATGTGAGCTCTTTTCTAGGTCTGCATTCTTTTACCCAATTCAAGATGTGGGTTTTTAGTTTGTGACTCGAGCTCTGCTTGTGTTGAGTTGGCTCGTTATTTTTTAATTTCCCAACTCGCCCACTTAGGATCCCAACTCGAGCTTGATGTGTGTACTGCCTTGCATTGGGTGCCGTATATGCATTAATATTTTCCCCTTCATTTGAGCTCAAGGTTTCACCTATCTATCTCCAACTCAGGGATTTGTTATGACTTGATTTATTTCATGTGGTTCTAGCCAATTATGCATGTGGACTATTTGATATAATGCTGAAGAGTGAATAAACCTTTAGGAATTCATTGATTGTGGAATATTATCAATTTTTGTTCCTTGAGGAGACTTTAATTACTATGAAAAAATGCATTTAGGGCATTACCTAGCCAATTCCATAAATTGTTTGATCGAATATGTGAAGCTGATGCGGTCTCGTCAAGTGTGGGGATCATTGGATTAGCGTAAAAGGTGTGTATCACTCTTCCTCTCGCTTCAAACTAAACATTTCATTATTTTTTTCTTTATATGTTTGATTTCAGCATGTTATATATATATATAAAATAAATTGAAATGAATGACATGGATTTTACCTTTCTGAAAATATTTTTCTTTAAACTCTTAAGAAAAAATAAAAATTAGGCCTTTGGAACCATGCGCATGGAGCACCATGTCGAATGGTTAATGGGAACCAAAACCTCAAACAAGACCCATGTCGACCCAAGACACCATGAAGTTTCTTAACCAAGATGACTAACATGATTAGATGCCTTAACAAGGTGAGATTCAATACCCTTTGTACACTTCAGTCACTCTTGGTGATGTTCCCACTTTATGAAATTGTGATCAGTTTTCACTTACAAATGTCGTATCAATTTGGTGTAACTGGAAAACATCTTCACCTACCTCTAGCACTCCTATGTGAGAATGGAAACCAAATCTTAGTTTTGTAAAATTAATTTCGTAAGTTAGAGTTTCAAGTGGACGTTGGGGCCCACCAGTTGTCATACAACATAAGTGTTCGATGTGTTCACGATAATTGGGCTTGAAATCACCTTCATAAATTGAACCTTGTTTGACGTAATCAAATTCTATCGAATCTCGGTGAGTTCTTTGTTTATAGGGGGATAGGTAGGAATCGATGAATTTATGTTTGAAGATAAAATGAGTGGTTTTGGAAACCATACTGTAAGCACTTTAGTTGATTTGGTTAGTTGTCACACACTCACAACTTAAGATAGAAAATCTTCTTGAGCATCCCATTGATTATGTAAATTACTCATGAACCCTTTTTATAGCGTTAAAGTGTGTGTAGAGTATTATTTAATCAATTACTTTGTATGAAAGGATTTTGCAATATATTGTGTTCTCTCTCTCTCCTTCCCCTCTCTCTCTTAAATAAATATAAATTTGTTGTTGGTCTTGGAAACGTGAATGGATTAAGAATGTAAATGATTTTGAAATAAAATGAAAATGTGTATCTATTGAGAAATGGTCAAAATATTGTGAGTAGCCAAGAAAATGTTTTACAACTTCTCTCTCTTCCCTACTCTCTCTCTTGAAAAAAATCAAATGAATGTGTGAGGAAATTATCTCTCCTCTCTCTCCTTATATCTAACACTTTTCATACATTTTTGAAATTGTTTGAAATGATGAATGCCTTGTTTGTGCTTGAGTGTAAGGGTTTTCCATACTCATTCCTAGGACTGACGCAACGTTGGTTTGTGTACTCCAAACAAGAGAAATTTTATTGACGTTATATTTTGTAATTAACGATTTGTCATTGTCAAGTTATATTCATCTTGCAATAGATGTATTACCATAGAATAATGATAGTTATTATTGTTTCGAAGAATTTTTCTTTGTATATTTTGAAAGGGAATGCCAATGTGGATATATTTTATAGTGTCGAATTGGATGTGAAGTAGTATTCAATGTTTTACCTATGTTACAAATATATCCAACTAATCTTTTTCTATGTTAATTATTGGTTTATTTTGTTAACAACCAAAATGCTACGTGGAATCTCCTCTCATCAAAAATACCAAAATACAAAAGAATAAGCTATAAATCCTATTGTACATCCTCCTCCCATTTGAGTCTATTTCTAGGGTGTGAAACATTGATTGTGTTAATAAAATACTCTAACCTCATTAATCATCTTCCTGTTTCACACCTAAGACATCTTATTAAGGACCTTTAGCTCTGAATGTTTTAAGAGGCGAAAATTTTATGTTGTGAAACCTATCATTTTGGGATGAGTGAGGTGATCATGTCTAGGTGTTGTAGGTCTAGCTATATCATGAATAAGTTAACCACCTTGTGCATAATTTTCCTTGTTACCCTAGTGGGTGGTCAATGCCTTGCAAGATAGTTGGGTTGTTGTACATATGATTGATCTCTTGTGAGATCTAAAATTTGTGAGTGGAGACTAAATTTATAATTACTTACGTATTTACCCAACAATTAAAATAGGTGCTTAGGAGGATTTTGTAATTCTTAAGATTATTTGGGATATCTCTCTTGTAATATACCCTTAATAATTTCTGTCTAACAACAACGAAATGAATTGTCTTGAGTGAGATCATACCCCTTGTAGTATTAAATCCCTAAGTGTTACTTAGGTGTTATTTTAATTACACTTGCTCTAAAACAATGTCTGTAATAATCCAAACCAACCATGCAAGACTAATGGGAAACAAGACTAAATAATATAGTCTTTAGGAATAGAGTTATAATTGAACTATTCATAATTGATCGAAGCTTCTCTTGTTGTTTAAAAAACAAAATATTAATAATAAATAAAGATGAATTGTTCTTGGGGAAATCAAACATTTGAGCCAACACAAAGTCTTACATAACAAAAAAAGAAATTTATGACACGTGTAAAGGTTAAATCTAATTAAACTAACTATTGATTTATAAAAAATTGCAACACTAAAAATAATGTACTATGATGGAAGGATGTTTATGGAAAGAGGTATCTTGAATCTACATCACACCTTAAATCCTAATAATTCCTTCTTTGATCTCATGATAGTTTCCCCTTTTCTACTAAAGGTAAAATTTAAATAGTGAATAAACGTAATCGTTACAGAATTACATTTATTCCAAAATTATGTGAATACAATACCGAAGTAACTATGTAAATATAGTTAGTGAAAGGGTGAATAAGATTTAACTATGTAGTGAGCACTATAAAAGAATAGTATGCCATTGAATGATGTCAAAACCAACTAAAATGTTGAATGTGGTCATAAATTAATGTAATAGAGTAGATCTCCATGACTAATACAACAACGTAACAAATTGAAAAACCAAATATGATGTATGATCACATGCTTTGTTGGCATAAATGTTGATTAAACAATGATGATAATTAAAAAATAAAATTTATCCCGAGAATGAGATAAATTCACCTATAGCCAACGTCTTACAAGTTAACAAAATTTTACTCTAGTTGAACTTGTAAATGTTAGCGAACAATTGACGAGATAGGAATATATTAAACCAAGTATTAAGAAGGAAGTAGAATTTATGGTTAAAAAATTTATTTAACCCGTTGCTTTTGAGAGTAAATCCTTAAGATGATGAAGCTGAAGTAGTTTGAAATGTGAAATTCGTTACTTAAATTCAAATAAAAAACCTCTATAACAGGAACACATGTGTAATGTACCATTACATGGGGATTATGATTGTGAAAATATGAATTCCTAAGGGAGTAATGGATTGTGAATCAAGGATGATACAACTTAATTAGTTAACCTTCATAGTTGGCTATAATAACTTGAAGTTTAAATGAGTGCATTATTAGAATTTTTAAAAAATCTATGGAATGAACTCGGGATAGGTTTTCTATTGATTTGGTAACCTTCCTTTTTCTTCCTATGAATTTTCCTCCTTGTAATGAGAGTATTTTCCAAACCAAGTAAACACGGCTCCCTCAAACAATCCTTAAGTCAAGTATTAGAAGACGCATGGGTGTATATACGTTCCTAATCACAATCATGCTATATAAAGTTATTTCCATAAGAGAAATGAGAAAATACAAAAGGGACCACTATAGGTGAAATGTTAAACCAAAAACATGCACCCTAGTTGTAAAGGAATGAAGGGTCCCATGTTATGTGTTCTTCAGGAAATTATAGTCAACTAATAAAACTAGAATTGAGATAAATATTTCACCATGAATAATGATGTGTTGTGGGAAGTTCCTATGAGTAAGTATATCTTGTCATGGGTCATTGTTGTGCTTTATCCTTTTTGGACATGTGGATTTGATATGCATCTTGTGTTTCATTTTATATATGTGGGTCCATGGTTACACAAATATCTTATGTTTTATGCACTATCCTAAGTGAACCTGTGTGATGTTGTGTATCAAGAAATGTAAGACCTTAAAAAAACTTATCATGTTATTATGTCTGTTGTTTTTTGGTGTTGAAAATGTGGGCATTACATATGGTATTAGAGAGGAGGTTCATGATCTCGAATCTCCTGGTACAAATTGGAGTTGTGACGATCTTCTAAGGTGGTGGTGGAGATGGGAAGATGAATGTGATATATATTTTGATGTTACCAATATTGTAATATTTATATTATAAACGTAGATGTTATGCATGCCACTTAGTGTGTATTAGTTATCATGTTGATGTGTTATAATGAGAGTATTTTCTCTCCTTTTGTAGACTCAATGGCGAGTGCACGTGTGAAGTAACAAATTGTTGTGTGTGAAAATAATGTTATTGTGGATTACAAAGTGTTGGAGTGTTTTGTTATTATGTGATATGAAGGTATGTTGATGTGTGGCATGAAAAATTGGTTTCTAATGAATTGGATTTTATTGTGATGTCGCCAACATGTTGTGATGAATCATGTGTGTCACCATGTTGTATTGTAATTGACTATATGTTGTAATGTTAGTCACTATTTTCATTATACGTATAATTTGTGTAATATGTGATGGTTCATGTCATGAATTAGGGACATATGGTGATCGTATGACCCCTATTGTGTAGTAATTACACCTTAGGTGAATTATGTGGAAAATTGATGTATCATAACCCGTGAAAGTAATGATTTTGTTATACCCTGTATATATACCATGCGTAAGACAATATGGTTAATGGGCGCGAATCACTAATGTGTTAGTGATGTAGTTATGTGTTATGTTTTTAACCTTACACTAGATGAACCTAAGGGAGAAACCGTAAAGAGTGTATGTGTGGAGAGAGGAGGCATGGACTAGGTTTTCATAATCTTGAGTCGAGTATGAGTGAGGAAGTGGAGTCTTATATAGACTAAAAACCCACTTCTATCTTTTTAGTATACTTACATCTTACTCATTATATTGTGAATGTGCATCACCTTAGGCTCCACTTATGAAAACTAGCTTCCCTACTCTTTCGTATTGGGTTTTCCATTGAACAATCCTATGTGAGTTTTCCTATGTTGAGCCTTGTTGGAGTATAGAGGGTTAGTTCGGGTAGAGATGATGAAATTTACATTATATGATATACTCATTTCTTATTACACGTATATTTTTTTTTACGAGCTAAGGCTCGATATCTGAGTGCCAACAACTCAATGAGTACCCCTTTGGTAGCCATATGAGGGCCACATAGTGATTGTAATGTCGTATTTCTCAATATGAATTTTTTTCATAAATTGATCATTATCTCTTTTCTTGTAAGAAGTAAAAGTTTTCTATATTGATGTGTTCTTATATTTTGGGTTTTTTATTTTTTTGCACTAACATGCAAATGTTTTCACTAACTATGGCTAATTATCCACTCATATTTCTTAGTTTTAAACTTTCTTTTCATGTTTAAAATTTTTATAGCCTAGCACGAGGCTTTGGATTTTTTCCACTTGGAAATTGGAATGGATTATTATGTTGGTTCTAATGTCATAATGTGTTAGAATAGGGTTATGGGATTCACCATGGAGTGATGGAACCCATGGACCCACTTCATTTTATGGGGGAATGCCCCAAGGAGTTACTGAGATAACTACCATGTTGTTGAATAATGAGTTATTATGTCACTTGGGTGGGGGTGACATGGCTCTATGTACCCAAATCCATAGGGTGACCTCACCTCATTAAATGGATAAAGGAGATGGGGCTCTATGTGAGAGTGACCCAATATTCTTGATGGTACTCTATGGGAGAGTGGCTTAATGCTCTAAATGACACTCTATGGTTGAGTGACCTGATATTCTCGACGCCACTCTATGGTTGAGTGCCCTAATATTCTTGATAGGGATCTATGGTTGAGTGACCCAAACATGGTTTTGGAATTATGATTATTTCTTTGGGAGGCATATGGAGTTTTTGGGAGGTATATGGGGTTGTTTTGTGTTGCTTTTGAAGATATATGGAGATTTTTTTGTGATGTTTTGTGAATGAGTTATGTTTACTCTTGTGAGTCTTGTAACACATTGTTATTATTGAGGCTTGGTGCTCCCCTTACTTGGTATGGACTATTGTATCTTGTCTCGGAACTATATGATTATTCTCGTGGTTTTCAAGTCATTTGAATACCATCTACCTTTGTATCAGCATCATGATTCACTATTTGTTATAGTGACACAATTGTTAGAAATTATTTGCTATGTGGACTACTTATTATCATTCCATGGTGGAATTAAAGGTCTTGTGATGTGATACAATTGTGAAATTATGTATCAAGATGTCTCGTGGGTAGTTTGTGTTATGCTAAGTTTTGTGTGACATCTTGAGGCCAATTACTATTGGGTAGCCACAAACATAAGACAACTAAAAATTATAAACAATGAGTATCAAGCGATTGAGATTAAGAAGTATTCAAAGGAAAATATTAATTAAGTTATAAAGTAAAAAGGAACTAACTACCAATCTTCACAAAACTTTTAAATTTGAATTATTTCCAAAGTTAGTTTTCTTCCTTGTGTACACATTTTACCAACAAGTTGTTAGGTTAAATGACCAAAGTGTCATTATTAAATTTCTTTCCTTTGTACCCTCTAAGCTTCGTTGTTGTTTCGAATCGAGGACAATGTTATTATAAGGGGTTGGGAAATGTAGTGCCCAACACTCAACCAACAAACAAAATAAAAAAATAAACACAAATAAAAATGTAGAAAACACATAGGGCGGGAAGGTGGCCATCTTTGTCGGGAACACGGTAGTTGACATCATAGAGAGTGACACATCTTAGACAACCTTTCAGACATGTCACATCCCTTACATGACAATAAAAACAAATTATATCTTATCCCAATGCAATCTAACAAAGAATGGTCACCTGAAGAACCTTAAGACTGTAACTTTCATTGCACAATAATTCTTGCACTTTATTTTGATCGAGTCAATAACCACTATAAAAATCAAGTGAATGTTGCAATTTGTGCAATGAATAGGTTAATGGAAGTTAGGGTAGAACGTTTAATGAAGCGTACTAAGAAGATATCTCTTCAATAGTCATCTAAAACCAAGACGTTATGGATTAACACAACCATACACATAAAGATAATGTCTCCTCATTTTACTTTTGTAAATGGGTCAATCTAGATCTATATCTATTTGAAGAGGGTTCATTGTCTAAGAGAAAACCCCTATATGGCACTTGTTTATTTATTGTATGTACGAGAAGAAGAAGAATGAGGTGAGGGTGGTGCTTTAACTACGCATAATTTCTATTTGTATGGATTTATCTTCTTCTCGCTCATAAGCACTTGTGTCATGTGCACTATAACATTTATTGTGCCACTTATTTCTCGCTGCATATCTTTTATTTCAAGTTTTTGACCCATTTTTAGTTCCCGCATCTCGTCAATACGATGGATCTCGTTTTCCGACATTTATTTTTGTATGGATCTCTATTATCTTTTAAACTATGGCTTTTTATCTTTTCTCGAATGGTTCTCATGTCCTATTTGAGTTGTGAGTGTTGTGCCTTATCTTAGTCATATTTCATTAATGACTTGTATTTGGTTTGAAGTGAGGCAATTTTCCTTCATTGATTTTTGTAATCTTACCCGAGAGTTTGTAATGTGAGCTCTTTTGTAGGTCTGCATTATTTTACCCATTTCGATATTTGGTTTTTCAGCTGTGATTCAAGATATTTTTGTGTTGTGTTGGCTCACTATTTCGTAATTTCCCAACTCACCCACTGAGGATCCCAGCTCAAGCTTTATGTGTGTACTAGCTCGCATTAGGTGTCATTTATGCATTGATATTTTCCCTTTCATTTGAGCTTAGGGTTTCACTTGTCTATCTCCAACTCGGGGGTCTATTATGGATTTATTTACTTCATCTAGATGTAGCCAATTTTTCACATGAACGTTTTGATAAAATGCCGAAGAGTGAAGCATCCTTTAGACTTCATTGATTGTGGGATATTGTATATTTTGGTTCATTGAAGAGACTTTAATAACTATGAAACAATGCATCCCGCACATTACCCAGCTAAACCCATTAATACTTTGATCGAATACCTGAAGTTGATGTTGTCTTGTCAAGTGTGGGGATCATTGGATTAGTGTAAAAGTTATGGACCACTCTTCCTCTCATTTCAACCTAAACATTTAATCATTTTTTTATTTATGTATGGATTCCATCATGTTATATATATAAAAAAATGCAAATTGAAATGAATGACATGGATTTTACCTTTCATGAAAATATTTTCTTTAAGATCTTAAGAAAAAAATAAAATTAGGCTTTTTGAACCATGTGCGGGAGCGCCATGTCGAAGGTTAATGGGACCCAATACCCCAAACACGACCATGTCAACCCAAGACACCATGAAGTTTCTTAACCAAGATGACTAACATGATTAGATGCCTTAATAAGGTGAGATTCAATACCCTTTGTACACTTCAGTCACTCTTGGTGATGAAATTATGATCGATTTTTTCTTACAAAAGTCATATCGATTTGGTTTAAGCTGGAAGACATATTCACCTCCTCTAGCACTCCTATGTGAGAATGGAAACCAAATCTCAGTTTCATAAAAATAATTTCATAAGTTAGAGTTTCAAGTGGATATTGGGGCCCACCGGTTGTCGTATAACATAAGTGTTCGATGTGTTTACGATAATAGGGCTCGAAATAAATTTCATAAATTGAACCTTGTTTGACGTAATCAAATTCCATCGAATCCGATGAGTTATTTGTTTATAGGGGGATAGGTAGGAATCGATGAATTTATGTTTGAAGATAAAATGAGTGGTTTTGGAAACCATACTATAAGCAATTTAGTTTATTTGGTTAGTTTTCGCACACTCGCAACTTAAGCTAGAAAATATTCCTGAGGATCCCATTGGTTATGTAAATTACTTGTGAACCCTTTTTATAGTGTTAAAATGTGTGTAGAGTATTATTTAATCAATTACTTTGTATGAAAGGATTTTGCAATATATAGTGTTCTCTCTCTCCTTCCCCTATCTCTTAAAATAAATATAAAATTGTGGTTGGTCTTGGAAACGTGAATAGATTTTTTAATTATTGGCAAATAGTTTTTGAAAGGGACTATACCCTTGAATACAAAAAGAAGGCCACGAGAGCCGGAATAAGAGTGAGAAACAAAGAGAATGGATCAAGATCCAAGTGTTACAATGAAGCTCAAAGTAGCTCGTAAAAGCACTACACAAACGAGACATAATGAAAAACAACAAAGCAAAAAAAAAGAAACCAACCAACGCGAGAAACAAGAAACGAAGCTCATGATTGTTACCCTTACCTGTGCGAAGCATTACCCTTGAGTGGTAGATTTTTTTCTTTTGCTGACCGTTACCCACCCTAATGGAGCCTTCGCGGTTGGAGAAGAAGACAAAGGAGGAGTATTTTCCTTAGTCGCAAATGTCCCATTTGGGAACCAAGTTGTTCTCCGAGAGATATATTTTTCATTTTCCATGTGCCCTCAGTGACTTGTGAATTTTCCATGTTTCTAACAAGGAAACGTGAATAGATTAAGAATGCAGATGATTTTGAAATAAAATGTAAATGTGTATCTATTGAGAAATGTTCAAAATATTATTTGTAGTCAAGAAATTTTTACTGACTTCTCTCTCTTCCATACTCTCTCTCTTAAAAAAAAATGTGTGAGGAAATTATCCCTCTCTCTCTCCTTATATCTACCACTTTCTAACATTGTTTGAAATTGATTGAAATGATGAATGTCTTGTTTGTGCTTGAGTGTAAGGGTTTTCCATACTCAGTCCTAGGAATGACGCAATGTTGGTTGCATGTACTCCAAAAAAGAGGAATTTTATTGATGTGATATGTTGTAATTAATGAGTTTTCGTTGCTAAGTTATATTCATCTTGCAATATAAGTACTACCAAAGAATAAGGATAGATTTTTTTTTCATAGAATTTTTCTTTGTATATTTTGAAAGGGATTGCAAATGTTGATATATTTTATAGTGTCGAATTGGATGTGAAGTTTTATTTAATGGTGTACCTATGTTATCAATATATCCAAATAATCTTTTGTTATGTTAATTATTGGTTTATTTTGTTAGCAACCAAAATGATACGTAGAATATCCTCTCATCAAAACTAACAAAAATAAAAGAATGAGCTATAAAGCCTATTATACATCCTCCTCCCATTTAAGTCTTTTTTTAGGGTATGAAATATTGATCATGTTGATAAAATACTCTAATCACATTAATCATATTCTTTTTCGCACCTAGGACATCTTATTAAGGACCATTTTCCTAAATGTTTTAAGAGGTGGTGATTTTATGTTGTGAAACCTATCATTTTGGGATGAGTGAGGTGATCATGTCTAGGTGTTGTAGGTCTAGCCATATCATGAATAAGTTAACCCCCTTGTGCATAATTTCCTTGTTACCCTAGTGGGTGGCCAAAGCCTTGCAAGATAGTTGGTTTTTGTACCTATGATTGATCTCTTGTGAGATCTAAATTTTGTGAGTGGAGACTACATTTCAAATTACTTGCATATTTACCCAACAATTGAAATACATGATTAATAGGATTTTTTAATTCTTAATATTATGTGGGATATCTCTCATGTAATATACCCTTAATAATTACGTGTCTATGAGCAATGAAATGAATTGTCTTGTGCGAGGTTGTACTCTCTTGTAGTCCGAAATCCATAAGTTTTACTTAGGTGTGAGTTGAATTGTAATTGTTCTAAAACAATGTCCTGTAAGAATCCAAATTAACCATACTAGATTAATGGGAAACAAGAGTAAATAAGATATTATTTAGGAATAAAGTTATGCTTGAAGTCTTCATAATTGATTTAGGCATTCTCTTGTTGTTTAAAAAACAAAATATTAATAATAAATAAATATGAATTGTTCTTAGAGAAATCAAGCATTTGAGCCAACATAAAGTCTTATATAACAATAATAATAATTTTATGGCACGTGTAAAGGTTAAATATAATGAAACTAACTATGGAATTATAAAAACCCGTATGTGAGGAAAAATAGGGCACTATGATGGACGGATTTTTATGGGAAGAGGTATCTTGAATCTACATCACCCTTAAATCCTAATAATTCCTTCTTTGATCTCGCGATAGTTTCCCTTTTTCTACAAAAGGTAAAATTTAAACATCGAATAAACGTAAGCATTATATTAATTACATTTGTTCCAAAATGATGTTAATATAGTACTAAAAATCAGCATAAATATAGTTAGTGAAAGGATAAATAAGGATAAACTAAGTAGTAATGACTACAAAACAATGGTATTCCATTGAATGATGTCAAAACCAACTAAAATTTCAAATGTGGTCATAAAATTAATGCAATAAAGTAGAGATCCAAGAATAATATAATAACCTAACAAATTGAAAAACCAAATATGATGTATGATCTCATGCTTTTTTGGCTTAAATGTGGATTAAACAATGATGCTAATGAAAAAATAAAATGTAGTCCTGACAATGGGATAACTTCAGCTATAGCCAATGTCTTGGAAGTTAAGGAAATTTTTCTCTAGTTGGACTTGTAAAATTTAGTAGAACCATTGACGTAGATAGGAATATACTAAACCCAGTATTATGAAGGAAGTAGAATTTATGGTTGAAACTTGTATTTAACCCATTCCTTTTGAAAGTAAATCCTTAAGATGATGAAACAAAAGTAGTTCGAAATGTTAAATTCGTTACAAAAATTAAAATAAAAACCTCTCGTAACGGGAGCACATGTGTAATGTACCATTCCATACACATTATTATTGTGAAAATATGAATTCCTAAATAGAGAAAGCAGATCTTGAATCAAGGATGATTCAACTTAATTAGTTAACCTTCATAGTTGGTTGTATAAACTTGAAGTTTAAATGAGTGCATTGTTAGAATTAAAAACAAAATGCTATGGAATGAATTCGAGATAGGTTTTCTATTGATCTAGTAACCTTCCTTTTCCTTCCTATGAATTTTCCTTCTCAGAATAGCGGGAGTATTTTCAAAGCGAAGTAAACATGGCTCCCTCAATTAATCCTTAAATCAAGTATTAAAAGATGCATGGGTGTATATAAATTCGTAATCACAATCATGCTATATATATTTATTTCCATAAGAGAAATGAGCAAATCCAAATGGTACCACTATAGGTGAAATTTTAAACTAAAAACATACACCCTAGTTCTAAAGGAATGAAGGGTCCCATGTTATGTGTTCTATAAGAAATTATAGTCAACTAATAAAAATAGGATTGAGATAAATATTTCACCATGAATAATGATGTGTTGTGGGAAGTGCCTATGAGTAAGTGTATCTTGTCATGGGTCATTGTTGTACTTTGTCATTTTTAGACATGTGGCTTTGATATGCATCTTTTGTTTCATGTTATATGTGTGGGTCCATGGTTACACAAACGTCGCATGTGTTATACACTATCCTAAGTAAACCTAAGTGATGGTATATATCAAGCAATGTAAGCCCAAAATACTAATATAAATTCTCATGTTATTATGTCTATTTTTTTATGTTGAAAAGGTGAGCGCTACATTGAACATGTCACAATTGTAAATTTTGCTATGTTGTTTTATTGTAACGTAAGTGTTGGTGTTAAGTGTTTATTGCTTACTGTAATAGTTCTTAATTGATTCATTTTATGATCTCAAATAAACAAATTTCCAGTTTTTTGGTGACATTTTTAGTGGTAAAATAGTGGGCATGGAAAACGGACGAAGTTGGATCTACATTTTCTTTAGTGTGGGAAGTGGATGACCCTTGTTTTTTTAGTTTTATAGGCTATGATGGATAGAAACCAGATGTATAATGAAGTTTCAAAGTGATAGTAAGGTTTGTGGGGATCCACCCTAGTATTGATTTGACTAAAAACTTGGATAAATAAAAATGGGGAGCCCTTGGAGAGCTTGGAGATTTTTATATTTCCTTCATGTTTTGTTTCATGTTGGAATATGATCTTCACATTGTGCTAAGGAGTGGCCATAGTTTTAAGGAAAATAATTTTGCACATTTATAAATAGTAGATTGGTGCTTCTCAAGAGGATTTGGTTGCTCGTGCCCATCCTATTTAGGTGAGGCTATTTCTCTCTGGCCCTAAATTTTTACGAAAAGAATGGGCCAATATGAATATCGAAATACTTTGGACATCTCCTTCCTATTCAACCTACTAATTTAGCTAGGACTAGAATGGTCAGTGTTGGGTTTTGTGTCAATGTTAGTCTAGGGAAGTCCATTCTTGGCTTCTATAATGCCCATAAAAATTGTCGCAGAGACCCAAGAACAACCTAGGTTTAGTTAGAAAAACAATGGGAATATTTTTTGAAAACATGCCAACAAAAGTTTTACAAAACAACAAGTTGCCACATTAATGTCTCTAAGGCGATGAACTTAATAAAATAATATTCCATGATAACACAATATTTAAAATCTACATTAAACTTTAATACATTGATTGGACTAATCCTATTTAATCTCTCTAAGGATTATTTAAATAATAAATTAATTCCTAATAAAGTTGAATATTCCCCCATCGGGTGTCAAAGGTAAAAGTGGCCAATGAAATTAAATCCCAAGGATATTTAATTTCTATAATGTTGAAACAAATAACAAGGTCCCTTATTAAATGTTGGGTTAGGATAATGAACACTTCCCTTACCCTTATAAAGTTACCCCTACAAAAGTCAACTCATGTTTTAAAATTAAGACATTTAAATTAAAAAGGTAATTTCCACTCACCCACTCTCCACCTACTTTTTGTAGGGATGAATCTCATCCCTTGGATGGATTCAGTTAGGACCCTTGATGAAGAAAAGAGGGCAACTAACCCTAAAGCATGCTTATGAAGTCTTCTTTCTCTTTTCATTTGTCTCATTGTTTCTCTTTTGTTTTGCAGGTTATTGGAGGAGGAAAGGAAGCCATTGAAGGCCATTCCAATATTTTGGAGGATCTTACATTTTTCATTTATTTTCTTATTTTGCTTACACCCTCTCCTAGGGTTTCATGTGTTTGTAAATTTTATTGAGCTCATTTTCGTTTAGGTTTAACCCAAATGAATTTTTGGGTAGTATCATTTTTTATATAGTGGGTGTATTTTATTTTTCGTTTCGGTATATAAACAAAAGTGTAATTATATATACAAATATACCTATATATATATATATATATATATATATATATATATATATATATATATATATATATATATATATATATTTCTCTTATTGGTGAATTTGATTGGGTTGAATAGAGAAACAAGATTTTATAGATATATTTAAGTATAAATGATACTTAAATATATCTATAAAATCTTGTTTCTCTCTATTCAACCCAATTCGGGTTCACCTAATAAGAGAAAATATATATATATATATATATATATAAAAACAAAATTACAAAGGATTGACCGCAATGACCAAACACAATGTGTAGGGTTTGCTTGAATGCTTTGGCCACTTAAGGCATTGGGGGCGGGTTTCAATAGTGTGGGAACATATCATTAGTTTTAATAGGGTAGTATTAACAATAAGAAACATATCATTAGTGTTAAAAATTAAGTTATTAACAAATATAGTTGTAATACTTTGAATTTCTTTTTAAGGATTGATGGTATTTAAGCTAAGAAGTATAAGGAAATTCCTACCTAAATTCTACGTGTTGTTGTATTTTTCACTTTAAGTTATAAGAAATTTTATAATCACTAGATAATGGATCTACACATTCTCATCGGAAAAAGATTAATTTTCAAAAGAGTAATTTCTTTTCTCTACTAGTGTTAAGAATTTCTAAGATTTAATAAACGAAGCTAATGAAAATTTACAACTTAAGCCCTTTCCATCCAACTTTAATATGTTTAACTTTCCTACAACAATACAAGAAAAGCAAGAAGGTAGTCCAAATTTTCAATGCATGCCTTTCAAATAACACAATGAAATGTAACATCTTTTGATACAAAATTTCCCAACATTCCAAAAGGAGATTACAAAATATATCCAATAATGTCTTTTCTAACAAGAGTAACACCCTTTTATGGGAAATAAATCAACTACAATGGAATGATATTTATTCTTCTTAACTTCATTTCTACTCCAAAACTAACTTTTCAAACACAATTTCTCCCTTCCCTTTTAATATACAATACAACTTTTGAATTCCATAATCAATACAACTTTTCCTTCTCAAATAATAATTACAATTCCTTCCACATAAAGTGGGGAGTAATAAAAGAATGAAGGCTAAAATGAAAAGCAAGTTGTCTTCAAACATAGCTCTAAAAATAAACCTTCAATCAAGATCCATGTTCTCAACACCAACAAGAGAGATGTACCATGCTTAATTTAATCACAACAAAAAGGGGGAGAGGAAACACTGTCCACCCAACCAAGAATTCCAATGAGAAGGAGAAGCCATCCTCATCATTAGCCCTCGAGCCCCAACTACATTGCAACAAGGGATGCTTTAAGTCATGGCAACTAAAACAATGCTTCAACATTCACTATCAAACAACCAAACACATACAAGAGAAAAATCACATAATATTTTTAAACACAAATAATTCCCAACAAAGGCTTCCCAAAAATAGCCTAAAAGAGATAGGAAAAATGGGGGTGCCCTTGTGCCTCCCAAGGGTTTGGATTCCCACCTCTAAGTCCCTCCAACACACATTCAATCTCAAGTCTCTTATGCCTCCCTCACAACAAAACCAAGTCTCTTATGCCTCCCTCACTCTTATGGCTCCCACAATACATAATATAATAGTATAAAATAAGGTGGGGCATCCAAAACCCACTCCCTCCTAAACCCAACAACAATCTCTTATGCCTCCCTACATTATTTCATCCCCATATCCAAATCTCAACACAAC
The DNA here is from genome assembly GCA_018340775.1 of Taxus wallichiana var. yunnanensis. NCBI lineage: Eukaryota > Viridiplantae > Streptophyta > Pinopsida > Cupressales > Taxaceae > Taxus > Taxus wallichiana. The sequence continues at coordinate 961,990,986 of CM031242.1, read as the reverse complement.
CTAAGGTCAACATTCTACCCAATACATCACAAGAATACCATTTCACACAAACACATTGCATGCAAGAATTTAGGAAGCAAGATAAAAGAATAAGATCCTACCTTGCCATGGTAAGCTCCTCTTTGAAAACTAGATCCAAAATCTTCAACACAAGAAAATTCCAAGCAATCTTCTAACTCCCACAAGCAAGCACCCAAGAGAAAGAGCTCCAAAAATAAGTGAGTAACCCCAAATTCCCCTCAAAATTTTGAATAAATAGAAAGAAGGAGGAGGAGGATGATGTGGCTCCAAGTAGGATGCCACATCATTTCCTCTCCACTCCACATCACCCAAGTCAACCCCATACTCCAAAGCATAATTAATAAGTGGTTGAAGAAATGACATTTTACTTACACACACAATCCAAACCCACACCCCTTAAGGACTAAAAGTAATTACATGTAAGAAGGTGCAATAAAGACTTACAATTTGTCTTCCCAAAATGCATAATGGGGCCTAATTTTGACCCCCCAACCCATAGGTAGGGTTGGTATAAAAATTTAAGAGGTGTGGGACAAGTTTAACTTGTCCCACAAGCCTCCAAAATTTCCCCTAAGGACAAATCCGAATTTCTAAGGGAAGGTGGAGTGTTTCACACTCAAAGTTACTTACACATCACTTAAAACACATAAACCAAGAGCCATCAAGTCTAATAAATGCATTCTTTTGACCCTTTTATAATTTAGTTTAGTAAAATAATTAATTTACTAATCTAGACATAAATCAAGTAATTAATAAAAGGAGAATACATCACTAAAATTAAATAAGGAAACTACGAAAATGCAACACATAACCCCTTGGTCATAATTTTCCCCTAACAATAATTCAAACACACACACACATAAATAGATGTTGTCATGGTGACCCTTGTTGAATTCACCTAGAATTCCAATGTGGTTTGCCTTCAATCACCCTGATGTTTTTCATGACATGTGCACCTGTAAAACACATAACACCTCCTTTAGCCTCATGGCCACATCAAAAACATCTAGGATAAAATATAAGTATAATTTCACAAGATCATCTACATATGAATCAATTATCATCTAGGTAAATATGATATCATTTAGAATTTCTATCAATGCATCTATTCTACATCTCATCCATGTCAAAATTATCACAACATTAGTTCAATTATCAAATTTCTACTCATCATGATGAAATATCACATGCCCGAAATATATATATATATATATATAAAACCCTAAAGCAACAACATATCAACATTAATATAAAATGTCTCTAATTTTCCACATGCATCATATATGAATTGAAATAAAAATAGTCTAGTATATCTAACATCTAATCATAATGCTAAATAAAAAGCTATAATAATATCCATAAGTATAGTCGACAGATTATCATAATCAATAACAAAAAGGTGTCTAAGGGAAGTGTCACTACAGGTTTCGTCCATATAATTTGAAAGAAATGAGTGTGGGAGAAATATTTTGTATTATGAGAGCTCCAAATTATTTTGTGAAGTGTTGGGTGCGGGTTATGGTTGTAGCGGTTGTGTGGTGCCTTCGCAAGAATGAAAGAAGGGCCATTAATATGAACATGAGGGGTGGGATTTGATCTCGTGAACTTTGTGAGGCTTCCCCACTACAACCTATGGGTGAACGTGATGAGTGGGTGGATGCGTAAGGGATTGGAATAGATGGAGAGAAGAGTTTGTTCCCTTGGTTCCAACTAGAAGGATCCCTAATATGAGCCACAACTTCGGCTAGGAAGAGGAAGAACAGAAGGGAAGATAAATACATGGAAGAAAAGAAGAGGGAGAGTATAAATCGATCAATTGTAAGAAATACTTATAAGTGAAAACTAAAGGGGAAGAGACACACCAAAACTAGGAATAATGAAAGAGGGGTAGAGGAACCAAATAGAGAACACGACATCATTTTTTACAAACATGTAAACGAGGAACGAGAATCCAAAAGAGACAATATAAGAGAAGAATGAAGAAAGAGGTGAATAATATGGGAAAAGGTTTTGGAATATTCCAGTTGGTCAAGATTGGAAAGTTACGAATTTTGGACTTTTGATAAGTATTTCAAGTATAAAGAGTTTATTGGAATAACTAAGGTAAAGAGGACCTCGAAACATGGTTGATAGGGAGGTAGGTTCAAATCTTATTCAACTGAGCACTAGAGTAACTATGAGTGTGAGATATTGAGCTTCATGTTTTATCTCATCTAGTTTAAGGTTTTGGTATCTTTGAAATCCCTCTCAGAACAAGATTTCTTTGATCCTAATCCATGCTTATTGTTAGAGGCTTATTATTGTTATATCTTTTGGTATTTGTAAAACGTTTGATTATTCCTTTCAAAACCTCATTATTACCTAATAAATAAAATGTATTGAAAGAAAATTCAATTTTATGCCAAAAACTAGTAATCTTGTTTGTAAATTAGCAAATTAAGAGCTATAGTGTCCTTTTAAACATATTTAGTTACATGAATAAGGTTATACAATTTTTTGGCATGCAAAACATGTGATCTTATTTTAAATTCAACTAATTTTGGAGAATACCAAGAGGAAAAAAATCATTGTAATCTTTGTATTCTTTTTCTAATAATCTCTTTCCATGAAACATTAAAATAGGATAAAGAGAAAAATTTACTATGTCTATGAATTTATAAACTAATTTTCCAACCATTTACCCTTCTACTCAATTTAATATTAATTAAATTAATTAAATTATAAGTTACGTAGAATGCATGGAGCTTGTTATTTTTTTTTGTGTTTGAAATCATTTATCTATTTAAAACTTAATTTATGAGTCATCTTCAATATTTTATTATAAGAAACCAATATCTATGTGAGTCTTAATATAATTAATCTATTGAATTTTATTGTATACACATGATCACTTTGGTTACCATAAGTTTCACTCAATAATATTTACATTTAGGTCCATGTTTAATGCTCCATTAAATGATATACTAGGGTATTATCAAATAGTTTATGCTCATCATGTTTTTGTGTCTTTTACATACAATTTTATTAAGTATTGTTTGTTTTAGGATGATACATTACGAGAAACTTATAAACAAGGATACTTCCATATTTGGTGTTTAGTAATAATCTTATTCTTTGAAATTGCACTAAAATTACCAACTCAAATAGATATTTTACAATGAATTGAAGATTTTAAAATTTAGTATATGCTTTATAAGGAGTTAAAGCCTAAAAATCTATGATACGAATGTCCATAACATGCTCATAAATTATCAATATAGTGATTATATACTTCGATAGATTTTGTAAGTATCCCTAGTTGAAAAGAGTTCCACAAGATTAAATAGTGCACTACTTAACATTCAAGTTCATCTGCAAAAATCGGAAGAAAACATCATCCAAATGTGCATAAATAATAATATAATATTAATTAAGGATTGATTGACCTCTTTTCATTTGAACATTAATCTTTGAAATAATTTGCTTAATATGATGTATAATATTATTTGTTAATGTGTCTTGCTAGTATTATATATGATTATTTAAAAATATTAACTAAAGACCTTAAACCATTCATAAATTTTATAAACTATGACTTGGACTTGAGTTTGTAAGTTAGACACTTATAATTATCAAGACTCCTTTTATCAAGACATTGGGGTTCGATTGGCAAAATAAATATGCAAGAAATGGAAACACTCACACAGTTAATTCAATCTTAAGTGTAATTTGAACCAACCTATCCCAATGCACTAATTATATTAATCTAAAATAAATTGGTATCTAATTATATTTATTTATTTAATTGGAAAAATAAATACATGAAAAAATAAACTCTCTTTTTAAAGAACTCATTCTTATCATAAAAGCATACATGTCAAAAAGAAATCAAATCAAATACTTGTTACTGAAATTTTGGAAGATATCAAATGGCCGTCGGCCCAATGGTTAAGTTGCCTCGCTCACAAAGAGCCCACCACGGTTCAATTCTAGTTAAGCCCAAAGGCTCGGAGATATCGTAATAAGGGATGAGACCGGTATTGTGCCTCAAGTACACCTAAGAGTATCCGGGATGAGGGTTGAATTCTAGTAGAGTGCAAAGGCTCGGAGATCGTAGTAAGGGATGAGCCCAGATTGTGCCTCAAGTACCCCGAGAGTATCCGGGATGAGTGTTCAATTCTAGTTGAGTGCAAAGGCTTGGAAATATTATAGTAAGGGATGAGGCTGGGATTGTGCTTCAAGTACACCTAAGAAAATCCGGGATGAGACCGGAATTGTGCATCGTATGCCTAAGAATTTTGTTCACCTCACCTGCATAAAAAAATGTACGTTCAATGAAAAATAATTTTTGGAAGATACTATTAATGCCACAATACATTTGACAAAGAAATTCAATCGAAAACATAAATGTTTATAACAACCACCATACATGCAAGAAAAAACAAAAGCGGAACAATTTAAAAACGAAAGCACCAATCCACCATCACCATATGAGGAGCAAGATTACGCCGGTGTGAATTTGTTTGGGAGTAGTCTTCTGGTGTAGGGTTCGGGGAGATTTTTATGTTTAGTATGGGTAGAAATTAAAGTGACTTTTTTTTAAGTTTTTAACGAAAACAAGAAACCAAGAAATGCAAAACAAGGAAAACAACCACTCATTTTTCTAATTATTCTTGAATAATAATTACCTCGAACCTGGCATGGGTAGGTCTCCAATGGCATTAATCAATTACACAAGCTAATTCAGTTTCATCCAGATTAAGATTGAGCTTATAAGTGGACATTAACCGTGATAATGGTGATGACTTGATATCAAATACTACAAAGAGGCCCGTCATACATTCATATGGAAAATTTGTTTTTTTACATTTAACCTTTACATTTTATACTTTTGCAAATTGAATATAATGTAGTGCCAGCCAGGTTTAAACTTAAACATCTATTTCCACATAATAAAGACAAACATCGATTATTTCGTGAGTAATGTGTCCAAGCTATGTTCTTTGCAGGCATGCAGGAACATTTTCTGCAATAAACCAAGAAGAACAAATGCATGAACATGCATTTTCTTGGATAACTTGAATTTTGGATACATATCCAACTATCATCCCATTTGGATTTTAAGAGCAACAATAATTGCAGATGAAACATGAAACAAATCTGAATAATTAAGTAAAAATTGTACCTACCCATCAATGCAACCTTGTTGTGATTTTGGAACTCATCTTTTTACCACAAGTAGACATCAAATGCTGCTAATGCCCACCACCCATCAATGCAAGCTTTAATGAAAATTTGGAACTCATCTTTTAGCACAACAAAACATCAAATGCTGCTAATGCCCTCGAATACATTCCTAGAATGTGATTTAAATCAATATTTGCCTCAAAATGAAGATCAATACTAAAAAAGGTGCACATACACCTTTGAATACATTTTCTCACAAGAACCAGTATAGTTGATTACTCGCAACTTGAGTGACCCTTCTACTAACTAACAGGTCAAATATGTCATTACTATCATTTATCCATTTCCCATATCAGTACCACAAAGTAATTGTGCTAATATATATGAAGAAACAATCCAAAGCATGATTGTGCTAATATAATATTTTAAATGAAATAAATTCAAAAAAATGCTTTGTTAAAAACCTTACATAAAATTACACTAGAAAACATGGGCTGAGATAATTCATAGTAGTTTATATTTTCACGGGAAATGGTAACAAAATTGAATAGAAAGTAGCTAAATCATATCTAGGACATTCATCCAAGAACCTAACTTTATTTAAATAAACTTGCCTTTGCCCATCCCCTTGAGGGCAATGCGTGACTTTTTTTTGGCAAGCTTTCAATACCATGCTCAAAGGAGAAAAATGATTCCGTTTAGTAGAGTTTGAGGAACACTTCTATAGCTTAAACAACAACACACATGGGTTGCAAAGAAGGGAGCAAACACCAGCGACTCAACAGCCATAAGCTTGATCCAAATGTTAAGAGACAGTCCAGATGTGTCCTTCAGTGGGTCTCCAATGGTGTCACCAATGACAGCAGCCTTGTGAGGATCAGAACCCTTTGGACCAAGTGTCTTGGCATGTTCTGACGCTCCAGCCTGCAATGAAAGTCGTGCAGTAGAAAGCAGTCAATAGGATAAAGCAATTTTAGAAATACCATTGGCACTGCCAAATTGAGAATCCCAAAAATATCCGATTGTCATTCCAAAAAGCACTCACCTCAATGTACTTCTTTGCATTGTCCCAAGCACCACCAGTGTTTGAAGCTGATATAGCAACCTGATATCCAATTGAAGATGGATGTTAAAACAAAAACAATAACTAACATGAAGCAGAGTTACAAAAAGACAAAAATAAGGCCAATCCTGGGTGTCAGGAAAATTGAAGATTAGGAACAAAGTGTTAGAGATGATGTCCCCTTATATACCTTAGAAGTTTTTTTGGTAACATTTAATCAATCATTGCACTTAATGGAGCCAAGAAATGAAGGGTACTAAAAACAAGATTATGTTACCTTAATATTTTGTTCAGTACCACTTGTTGATCCTACGCTCTCTAGATAAGTTGGGTAAAATTAATAACCATCGCTAGATAATCATTCTTGGCATATAACACTAAAACTTATCTGGAAACATCATAATGATAGTACTTAAATAGCAGATTGCATTGTTGGGACTATAGAAATGGAGATGAAACAGTTTATTGCCAAAAAAAAATTGGTGGGGACAATAATATTGATTTAGCTATTCATTATTTAGCCATATATATTAATGACGGGTGAAACGGATGCCACATCTTGATAAGTATTAAATAAGACTTAGTATTCATGTAAATTTTTACCCTCGAAAAGTTCTAGCTCTTTTGTGCAGAGCACGGGTCTTATCATGTGCAGGCTCTGCTTGCATAAGCAAGTAATACGATTGTCTGAAACTACTGGGGCAAGAAATTTTAAGTGATTAAGCCAATGATTGGAGTCAAAGGGAACCTACGTACACATGTAGAATGCTGCTTGTTGATAAATATTTGGATCCCGTGGGCCTAAATTTTGATAGGGTTTGGCATAGAATTTTGTACAGGAAAAATAGGGGGCCCAAACACTCCAAAGTTTCTCCATCAATAATTGCTCACAGTATGTCTAGTTTTCAACAAATGCAGTTATTAGATTTGTCATGGCCTCACATTCTCTAAACAATGTCATTATCAATTACTTCAATTTCTCAGGTAGCTAAACCCATCTGACACAATGGAGCCTTGGTAGCTAAATCCAAGTATCAATGCCATAACTAAAACTATAAATAAAAACAAACAGTAGAGACGCATGTTTCGAATATAGAGAGCTTAAGAATGATACATGAACGTGTGTCATTGTACCTGTAACTGTAAATCCACACCAAAATGTCAAACTGCGGTCTTGTATTACTTTCACAAACATAGGTTACCTATATTGACTTAAAATACACCACTGCAAAGGAATTGAACTAAATGGTTCCAATACACAGAGTAATTAGGGCAATAGTTTGTTCATTGCCTTGTTTGTGAAACAGTAGACAATCACTCCTAGGCGGGGTCCAGGGCAGGGTGTGTGTCTTTGCACAACTCTAACATTGAATAATTTGAGCAGAAGGGGGTCAAATAAGTTTTCATGATAAACCACGTCTGATGCAAAAATCAAGTCAAAATTGTTCCCCATCAAAGAGAATTATCTTATACATTAATAAAAAAGTCAAGAAAGTCAAATTTTTCCGAACATTTAAAAACTAAAATTTGACATTGAAAATGATTTGCCAAGATTTCTAAACGTACATGATTCATCTAAATTATGCCTACCTGCAAGCATCCCTGCACCCAATTTAAGAACCCTCAATTCCTCACCCCTACTCTGTAACAGCTGATGTGCAACATAACCCACATCACTATAACCTTTTTCCAATGGATTTAACTTACATCAATAGCTAGTGAAACATGGTCTTCCAGACCATCATTTACAACTGAAATCGCCCCAATATGGCAATTTCCACACTCTTCGGCTTTACCATATGATATCTTTTGTGGGGAAATTTCCAGCGCTCGATTCTGATTGACTTTTTTCCCCTTTCCGTCACTGAGATTGTCTTCCTCACTGGCGCTAGAATCCCTTGATCCATGTTCAGCTTGTCTTGATCTTATCGGCTTCATCCGCTAGAAGAAAAGCCTTGTCCAATTGAGGTAAATTATCAAGTTTCACATCTAATTTGTCCAAGTTATTATCCATAAAAACTGTGCTTCCAATTGTCATACTTTCACCAACCACAATTTGCTCCTTCTCTGAAACTTCATATTTTGCAGGCAAATCTGAGCTGATATAAGCATCCTCTGATTTCTCTTCCAAATCTTCTATATCCTCTTGGTCACCAGCAGAGTGACCATGTGGTTGCTTTGATTCCTCTTCTTCAAACTCAAGAGATTCATCCAAGTCATCAACATTAAAATTTGTCTTTCCAACCATTATACTCTCTCCAGAAAAAATCTCTTCTTTCTCTGAAAAAATCTTCTGCATTTGGAGTAAAATGGGGACTGAAATTAAATCAGCCAAGCTTGCCTCTTCCTCCTTTATACCAACATGAACCAAGAACTCGGAATCTTGAACTTTAGTATTTTCATCAAGTATGTCTAGGTTATCAACTTCAAGAGCTTCTAGGTTATCAACTTCAGCATTACCTACTCCAGATTTGGGATGTAAAACTTCCTTCGTTACTGGAACTTGATGCTTTTCTATTTTCTCTTTGTCTGGGCAGCATTCAACATAAAACATAATGTCAGAATCTTGGCTTTCCATATTTTCATCAGGTATGTCTGGAAAATCTGCTGGGAGAGCTTTTAGATCATCAACTTCTGCAGAACCTAATCTAGATTTGGCATGAAGAATTTCCAACATTTTTGGAACTTGCCCTTCCAACCTCACTTTATCTGAGCTTTCATCTTCAGCCCCATTGAAGCAGTTTATCTTATTCCCAGAGCATTCAACACATGCAACCTCTAGATTTTGTATATCTTGATTTTGATCTATCAATGACGAAATATGAAATCCACCTTCAACTTGATCATGTGGTGAAGTCAATTCAGTCACAAATTGACTGTGGTGTTTCTCTAAAACCCCAACTTCAACTTGCATTGGCATCCTTTGTCCACATACACTGGAACTCCAAGTTCACTTTCATTTGTGTTTTCACTTGTAAGCAATACAACCTTATAAATCTGCTATTGTTCATCCCAAACTTTCTCCTGTTCTGATTCAATTACAGATTCCTTGGCGCTTGCAAATTTGTCATCCTCACTATCATGTAGATATATACCGTGATCCATATGAATCGCATCTCCTAGATTACTAAGCTGCAATTTGCACAGCTTTGGATGCTATGCAATCAGCTAAGATCATGTAGAGAAACAAATCATACCAGGGAAAGGTAGAATTCGAATCAGAATGGCCGAAGAGGCTTCTCTAAAACTGCAGAAAAATAAACTTCTTTATCATCCTTACCCACTTGTGTTTCTTGTATCTGAGCTGAAGAAAAATATACTGATAACCATCCAAATCATTTTTGGTACAGAAAAATCCATCAACCCATAGTAATCCTCCAGGCCTCAAAACCTTGTCCCAGTCAAAGATCACAAAATCCAGGAACTGCAAATCTATCCAACTATCAAGAAAGCGATTGGCATGGATAAGATCCAATGTATTGTCAAAAAAGGGAAACCTCTTATTGATGGTTATGTAAAGAGGAACAAGGCCTCTGAGAGCAATAATCTCATTGAAAGGAGCCCCAAGATTCATAGTAGCAGAAACAATTGTCACATTGAACTCACGCATTCTAGCAGCAAAAGTCCCACTTCCAACACTGAATTCAGGTATTGATTAGGAGTGTAAAAAATTTAAAATGTGCTATTCTATTTTCTTCATTATAGTCCTCTGTTTCGTGAAAACATCCAGAATATATGAGGTCTTATGGCTTGTATTGTTACATAATTGCATTTAAGCTTTAGACCGGATGAAGCCAAATGGATTTGGTTGGGAGTGCAAAAATAATAAAAGTTCTATTCCTCTATTATTCTTCATACCAGGACTTGTGGGTATTGTAGTATTGTTGTATTTAAGCTTAGACGGGATGGAGCCGAGAAGGAAGGCCTTGATTGGAAGTGTAAAAAAATTAAAAAGTCTTCTTCTCCCTTCTTCATTACACTCCCCTGTTTTGTGAAAACAGGTATGTTGTGACTTGTGGTTAGTATTGTAATATTATTGAATTGAAGCATAGACAGGATGAATTCAAGAAGGCAGGCCTACAGGCACCCAGTAACTACATCTCTTTGAATCATTTTGTCAAACAGTTCACGTGCCTTGCGTATGCAACAATGTCTAGGTGCCAAATTCAAGCTTGAATATTAGCCTAAGTTGGGAGCACAATGCTATAGGCAAGTTGTTTGAGTTTTTTTCCCCTGTTTTTGTATTTGGTGATTCTATGACCCTTCTTGGAGTGGAATATCTATTATCTGTGCAACCGCAATGGTGTGAGAAATTCAGCCACTGGCTTCAATACTATACAGGTAATAAACAGGACGGGTGAAGGGATTGAAAAAGCTAGCAGTTTTAGAACTTATGTACATCAGAAAGTTACAACAAAGGACTTGTATGACTATGTTTTCTGCTACATGAATGCATAAGATTAAAATGCCTCTTAGGAGGCTACCAGGTCCATCTCCGCATCATAAAATCCAAAATTGATCCAAATGTTCTTCAGCTAAACAATCTTCTCGATATATATGTCAAGGTGTTTTTGGTTATGCAAGAAAATGTTTGACAAAATGTCTAACCGAGTAGCAGAGCCATGGACTATTTTGATAATGGGACAAGCTCCTGATGGAGATGGGATAAAGGCCTTGAGACTTTTCAGGTAGATGGGAGGAGAAGTTTCTGAGATGGACCAGCAGACCTTCTCCCACGCTCTCAAGGTGTGTGCAGATGATGGTGATATGCAAATTGGGAAATAGATTTGTGCTCGCATTGTGAAAACTGGATTTGAATCTCATTTTCCTGTGGGGAGTGACCTTTTTAATATGTATGCCAAATGTGGGATTCAAGAGGATGCGTGCGAAGTGTTTGACAGAATTATTAACCGGAATACTGTGTTGTGGACTGCTATAATTTCAGTCTACGCACAGAATGCGTCTGAAGAAAAAGCTTTCAAACTCTGTTGTGAAATATAGTGGAGTGTTAGGAAACCAAACCATTTCACCTTTGGCACTACACTACAAGATTGTGCCAGTTTGGGATTTATAAAATAGGCTGGAGAAGGATGATCTCAGGGTAAATGAGGCAGGAAAAATCATTGAAACAGATCCTGTCGTCTTTAAAAAGCAGCTGGAACATCCATAGGGACTCAACCCAAAATAGATCGTGCAAACCAAAAGAGCTGTAGACAGGCTACGACTGGCATAGCTGGTTTAAAAACCCTAACTCGGATCTGAAGCTGACCTAGCTCCACGCAAGTATAAAGGATAATCTACGCATAGCCAGGAAAAAATAAGGTGGCTAGGACATTATAGAGGCGATCTCCAGGTTACACAACACCCAAGCAAAATGGCGGCCAGATGCTTAGGGCAGATCCCATCAAAATGCACAGAACAGAGAGAGCAATCCTTTCAAGTAACCCACGAACAAAACCCTTAAGCAAAGACACGAGCTCGAACCAGATCTACCAAATTTCATAATGACAGCCACACAGCAAAGAAATGACAAACCAGAGCTTCAAACCAATTACCGTGGCATCCAGAGTAATAGCCAAGTGCATAGTAGCAAAATCAGAAATTTAGTTTGTATAATGGTAAATAGAAAAGAAGCATTTACACAAATCAGGGATAAAAATGCAGAGAAGAAGACAAACCTTTGAAATCGAGAGCAGAGCAGGAAAAACAAAACAACAAAAACTGGGCAGATAGGTAGCGCAAACAGATACAACCACCGACTGAGAGCTGAAGCAGGAGGTGGCAAACAGGTGGAAACCAAGCATGACAACTGCGCGACGGGTGGCTACACCATGACAGGTAGGTCGAAGCTGGTCAAGCAGGAGAGCGTCGTCGTTGGAGGTCTATTGCACTATAGCCACGCCTCCGGCGTAATTAGAATTCAAATTGCACTGACATTTTCCTCTCTTTTAACCGTGTTCATTACCACATTAAATGTTACGGAAATGAACAAGGACCATACTATCGGTTCTATGCGTAGTTCAATTATTGTGTCATTAAGGACATTCTTGTGAGGCAGATTACAATTTATTTTCTCGTCGGATTCGTGCGTGATTGTGCCTATTAAATATATTAGAGGAATCTAGTCACTTCATACCACAATTATTGTCATCTTGAGCAATCCAAACAAACATCACGGGAGTCTATTTATTAAAATAACGAAATGCATACTGTTTATGTTGTGTTTGCAGCATAGAACGTGAAACCTGCCAAAGTCCACCAAAATTGCAGATTCACATATTTATTTTAGGTGTTTTAGCTTTGGAACGCCATGTGATTCAGATGCCCTCTTAATTTTTATAAAATAGCTAAGATCCATAGCAAGGCCAGCTAGTTTTTGTACAATTCATTTTCAGAACTAAGCTCAAAACCTGCTACACTACTTTATGCAACTAACGAAATCATTACCTGGAATTTTTCGTTAGAGTGATATAGTTAAATTCCTATATGTAGCTTCATTCTCCTCCTCATTTCACAAAAGGTGAATGTATTCTTTATGAGGATGAGGCAGTTTCAGTACATGCTCTCTCTGGTTTTGATATTTTGCATAGTGTCAGATTTTTCTCTTATCCAAGCCCAGCCAATATATGTGGGTGGGAGTATTTCAGTGGGAATTATAGTGGATGTGCCTCCTACGGGTGGGGCTAGTGCAATTGCTTCTACTGGAACTGATGGTCTAGGCACATATCGTGCAAATGTTGTTGCAGATCAGCGTGATATGAAACCATAAAAGTTCGTATGTGGCCAGATTTTAGTTTCGAACAATGGTAACGTTGTGAACTTTATTTCAAATAATTGTTGCAATGTAAACAAATTTGTCCTGGATGATTGTAAGATGAAGATAGATTATTTTGCATATACTTGTTATTAGTTAATATTTTTTGTAGAGTCTTGTACAGTGAACAACAAAACAAATAATAAAAAAACATAAATCGAAACAGAGTAATTATTGAAATTAGCATTTCTGTGCATAAAATATTTATTTCTTCTGTCACAATGCTTCGGCTCTTTACAATCTGAGCTGTGCATGCAGCACTTTGTCTACATCTGTGTATAGCTATGCTATACATCTACAACAATTACAATTGCTTCTCTTATATAAAAAAGACTATTCCTAAACTTAGCTTCAAATTGCACTAAAGAGAGCATTACCAAAAGAGAACTGCAGTCGAAATTGTACGGCATGTTGTGCATGCATACAATTTTTTTGTTTTGCTTTTTTTTTTTTTTTGGACTTATTTAATTCCTAAAAATAAGACTGAGCTGAACTCAACTAAACAGTTACAGACTACACACTCAAGCTAAAATTAACTTTTCTAAATCTTATGGGTGAAATTACATGCATATTCCAACACTCCCCCTTAATTTCGACCTTGGAGCTTTCATTATTCTATAGCTGAGTTTGTATTTCTAGATCTGACATATTCAAGATCACAAACTCCCAAACAACTTCGTAAATATTCAAAAACTTCCTTTGATAAAGCTTTTGTAAAATTAACAGCAAACTAATCTTCGGATGTAAATAATTTAAGATAAATTTCTTTGTTATCAACCAACTCTCTAATAAAACGATACCTCATATCAATATGTTTTCTCTTGTTGTGAAAAACATGATTTTTTTACAATGCTATTGCAAAGTTGTTGTTAAAAAAATCTGTTTAGCATCCACTTGATTATCTATCAAATATTTCAAAACTCTTCTCATCTACACAACTTGACATGTTGATCGTGTTGCTTCTACATACTCTTCCTTTATTGAAGATAGTATGACAATGGGATGCTTCTTTGTTGTCGATGAAACCACCCTTGTTCTAAAGTTAAAAGTATAGCCACATGTTCTTTTCTGTCATCTATATGTAATGCCCCATTCGGTGTTACTCCTATTCATATGTCGGTGACCTTGCTCCTAAGCGTTGAACGATGTTGTGCTTCGTTGACCGTTAGGTGACGTCAACCATGTCACGTAAAAGGATTAGCATCCTTCCTCCCCTTCTTGTCTCCCCGTGTTGTTGTTGATGCCTCTAGTGGTGGGCCCCCAACGTCCATTACGATTTTTTCCTATTAAAGGAAAATCATTTTCTGGAATTGTCAAGCTTGAATGTCCGTCATTATTAATATGAATTATAATTATTTTTTTAGTTGTAAAATTAATTTAAAAAAATATATATATATATAATGATAATAATGATATTATTAAGTTATGTGTCGATTGGCCATTATTTTATATTATTATTATTTTATTCTTTTGTCATTTTGTAATCGATATTAATATTAACTCTCTCTATGTCATTTTGTTGCATCGTTTTGATTGCACCCGTAGATCGAACCTCATTCTCGCGCTATAGAATGGATTACCCCATCATGGCGCCATGATCTATGTGAATTGGTCGCCGTCCGTGTTTTATTTCGAACTCTAACCACTAGTTTTTCCCCTACCCCCCCTCCACACTTGCCTTAATTTTTTTCTTTAGAAATACTTGTTTATTGGTAAACTAGTTGATGTAACCACCTCCTTGAACATGTTGGAAGGCACCCCACCATTCATTATTCTTGTTGGCCACTCACTCCATTTTTTTAATCATTTTTTTGACCTGCTTGTCATTGGAGGAAGTCATGCTTGGCGTGGGGGAAAAAGTTCTCCAAACTGCATTTTTTTTTTGTTCTTTTGTTGGAGGGAGGTAAGTGGAATTGATGGCCACCTGCCGTTCATTTAATTCTCTTTAATACCAAACCTGCTTGGCTTTGCCTTTTTGATCCTAAGGCGGGTGGATGCTAGCCGCTTCATTTATGTGAGTCCTATTTTTAAATTTCTACTCGACTAGTAGGGTGTGACATGTATGGTCATGTGAGCTACTTCGTGGGGAGTGTTATTTTGAGGGTAGTTGTTAAGGTGTGCACATCCAGAAAGTGCGTTGGGCAAGAGCAAGGCCATCCACCATGACTGCAACCACATTCTTCCCCTGCCTATGCCAAAGCGTGACTATGTTTGGAGTATGGACGTTTTGCTAGTAGAGAAAAGGAGATGATTACTGTCATAGCAAGCTCGTGGCTCTACCATGTGGGTGCGACTTGGGGAAAAGAATACTTTTCAGGCATGTTAAGCCTAAACTCTGCAATTTTCTACTACCCTTTTCTATAATTCCATGAAATGTATGATTCTCTTCCTGAATGGCATCTACAAATGGTTCTATTTTTGGTTGGTTATGGATTTATTGGAGTGTACTATTATCCCTCTATTTTTCCTCCTTCGAATCATTGTTCTTTTTGGATGACTAGCTTGCAAAGCGAGAAAAATGCATTATTTTCTTTTTACTCTATTATATTTTAGTGGGAAATGAACAATATGATACGAGTTGGGAATTCTTTAACTCAACATTATCTTAATATTTTTTTCATGCCATAGTATTTATATCATGATACTTATATTTATATATGTCAAAATGCCCAAGACTTGGGGTGGAAGTTCGAATGGTTGATACTCTTATTCGTTGGATTGAATCCCTAGATTCAAGAATGGGTTACCTAGTTCTAGACACCACTTTGTTTTTGCTATCATACTTAAGTGAAGCTCTATGAATCCTCTATGTTCAACATGGTTTCATTACTCCCGTATTGTTCATTTCGATATTTGAGTCTCATTAAAGATTTCTCTAGCTAGTGGAACGATTATTACATTCTTTTACATTTTAATGAAATAGAAACATTTTCCTATAGTAATGAATGGGGTAAGAGTTTGAATAACTTGTTGTTGGTGGGCATATAGAGTTGGTTGTTTTAATTTTTATTTTATTTTTATTGAAAGCACCCCTGAGGAGTAACATGACTAATATTAGAAGTTAAATCTAGCTTCATATATAATGGGTTTTGTAAAAATATGATCTATCTTAACCTATGATTCCATTGTCCCTGTTATCATAGTGTTCGGTGGCCATGACCTTGGCTAGTTGGTAAAGAAGCCATAGTCACTTAACATTTCATAAGTATATGATTAAAGAGTTTCTTTTGGTAAATGGGTATTTTGGATTTTAGTTGCTCTATAATACATGATCTGAGATTGTAAAATAGTATAAATTTTTGCCTAGTTGAGCTATGCTTTGGAATCCAAAAGTGTAGTCTACCTTTGGTATGTGTGTTTGATTTCCTTTTCTTTGATTGGTGCTTGTGGAGCCATGAGCTTGTCAAAATTGGTTAGGTGTTTCAAAAAAAACTCAAAGGGGCTAGGAATTAATGTTCCATTTTTTTACTTTGTTGAAACCATTAAGTTGAGTATGGAATCCTTTTAGATTTAGATATTGCACTTGGATTACCTTATAAGTGTTGGGTTCTCGGATGAGTGAAGTTACTTTTCATTCATGATGGACTTGTGTTTATTTTTGTGGATCGTTAGTGAACGTATTAGTAATGGTCATAAGTTTATGATCAAACCTCTGTGTTGGTTTTGGAATTTGAAATGTGTGTGGGATGACTGTTTTCATTTTTGAAATAGGACTCTTGTTAACTCATGAATTTTGGTGTTACGTCATGAGGATAGTCTTGGGATTACGAATGGAAATTATTATATAAATACATTGTTGGCCTATGTCGGAAAAGTGTTAAAAATTATTAATGACATTTGGGGGTTACTGTCTGTTATATTATTTAGATAAGTTATCGATTATGAGGGGATTTGTTGCTAAGATTAATGGTTGTTTGTGACTCTTTTTAATGCATTCGAAGAGTGGCATTGATTATGTTAACTTGTAGTACTTTTAAAATATATTGTAAGGAAGAGGTGGTAAACTTCTTGTTTAGACTGTAACTATGGATTGCTTCTTTTGGGGTTGCGAATCCCATTATGCTAGGAAACCCGAAAGGATGTTTAGATGGTAACCTCATATTAAATGGACTTGAAAATATGAGGCCTTTCGCTGCCCCGTACTTTATTTTTCAAGTAACTTGGTTGTCGAGTAATGTCATCTTGGGTTTTTTCAGCTATCCTTCTTCTCTTATCATTACCTTGTGGAGTCTCTTTTCGATGAGAGAAATTAGTTGTGGGTTGAACTTTAGTTTTCAAATCCTTTGATCACGTGATGATTTACCCTTCTTACCTCATTTGGTTTCTCTAGTTTTAGGCCAATGAAACATTCCTTCGGAAGGACTAATTTACCTTTTTGTTTTGCATCTATGATTGTATCTAGTATGTTTTTGGCTTCTCAAAGATTTTAGTGATGGATGGACTGAGTATTAGATTTCAATCACATAATCTATAGGATTACAAGATTGAAATCCCAATACTCTTGATATTTGTTCTTAACTCAAATGTTTGACTTCCTTACGGATGGTTGGTTTTAAAAAAATAAAATAAAATTCGTATCCCATGTGAAGAATGTGTGATTTATGGTTTGTGATTTGAACTATTCTTAAAATAGAACATTCCTTTCGTGTTATTGTAAAATGATAGCTTACAATTGTAATGTGTAGTCTTAACATGCTCGGTTCGCAAAATGACTCGAGATAATACTTGTGTAGATGGATTTTGTGAGTAGATAAAAGGAAAGATTGATAAAGGTTTCATCGGGTTGTTTATGAAGTTCGTTGTTAGAATGCCTATTGTGTCGTAAATCTTGCAATGGTGCTTGTAATGGAGTTTATAAGGCCTCTTTCCTTTAATATTTTAGTATTTGTGAATGAAGTTTCCTTATCCTTTTTGTAGCAAAACTTGTAATTATCTTTGTGAGGAATAAAGATCAATCATCACCTTGTTATTTATATTTTCTTTATGATACTATTTTAGTAATGAAAATGTTGTAGCATGGCTTGGCCTATTTTTTTACCTTCTTGTTCTTATCTAAAGTGCAATCGAATCTCTTAACACCTTTGGCTCATGTGCCATGTTGAATAGAAATGTTATAACCGTGATTAGTTTTCTCGATAAGTAATGGTAATTTATTCTTTTGAGTCATAAAAATTTCATGTTTAATAACCCTCCATGGTATTGGTATCAATGCTATTCTAGGCATTTTTAGTGGGTTGACAATCCTTTTTCTAAAGATAATAAAAAATAAAATAAGATGAATACATAGATGAATAAATAAAGAAGATAATAATGAAGTTGTACTTGGTTGATAAAATTAAGAGTCTTTAATTGGAAAGAAAGTAGTTATCTACCGGTGTAAAATAATTTACCCTCGTTAACCTTAAAGTCTGATTAAACTTCATTCTCGTTATTGTGAAACAATAAGTCTTGTGCTTCCATTTTGGTAACCCCATGTGTATCCATTGTCGAACTTAATCAACATTTACTAAATGAATCTTTTACCCAAATCCAGTTAAACTCTTCAGTCTCATTAAAATACCGGTTAATAACTAAGGAGATGATGATGACAAAATAAATTGACCTTATCACTCTAACCTTTCCCTAGCACATTGTAATCTTCTCTTAAACATAGTTATATATTGATATTTGCACCATGAGGTTGTTGATCCGAACCTAAAATGGTTCATTCCTCGATAGGAGATTTCACTCATCTCCTTGTACAATGGAGATTTGAATGAGATTATGTAGCTTGCATTGTTTAAGATAACCTTGTGGGGATTGGTTCACCCTACCCCTTTTAGCATTAATCTCATAACTGATCAATCAAATAATTTTCATATTAAAGATGATCCTTTTTCAGAAATTTTTATCCAAGCCTAATGTCTCTAGAATAAAAGAAAGGAATCTAACCTTTTAAGAAGAATTATACGGTTCATAACCTGAATCTCCTAGAATGTAAGTCAAGATTGAAGGTCGTGTATCAGTAAAATAAATAACCTTAAAGGATTTTACACCGTGGGGTGCACTTAACTGAGACTGTGTATTGTGGTTGGACTTTTTGTGGTGCCTTGTCAAAGAGAAAAGTGAACTATCTTTAATGGGTGTTGGATGTTTCGTGTTTCCTATGTGGTCATCGTTGTGTCAAGATGTTTGAAGAGTTAGTTGTAACCTTTGTGTCCACTTGTAATGTCGTTCTATACTTTGAACAAGTCAAAAAAATTATCCTATATTTTTCTTTTTGTCTTGTGTGTCTAAAATAGTGGGTGTTACACTTGGTATCAAAGCAGAGGTTCATGCTCTCAAACCTCTAGGCCATATTGGAGTTGTGATGGTGTTACATGATGGTGTTGCATGATGGTGGTTGATATTGGAAGAGTAATGTCATTTAATTGTGATGTGAACTATGTCATAATTTTGATATTGTTAGCACACGTTGTGTATGCCACTTAGTGCGTAACTGATTGCATGTTGACGTGTTAAAGATGAGAGTATTATCTCTAATTTTCAGGAATTATATGTGAATTTGAGTGTGAAACATTGTTTTGTGGTGTGTGTGGAAGAAATGTGATTGTTGAATTCAGAGTGTTGGATCCTTTTGGAATTTGTGATATGTGGGTGTGTTGATATGTTGTGTGGCTAGGTTGATTGTAGTGAACTAGCTTTCTTAATGATGTCATTAGCATTTGTGTAGAAATGTGTGCATTCCCATGTTATATGGTGGTTGACTATGTGTGTAATTGTGCTCATCATAAGTAAAATTCATGTAAGATGTAATGATTAATGTCGTAAATTTGGGACATATGGTGAGTGTATGATCCCTATCATGTAGTGAGTGCACTTTGGGTGTACAGTATGTGGTGATGTGGTGTGTTGTAAACTATGATTGTAAGGTATGTGATATACCTTGTATTGGTGTCATTCGTAAGACACTACATAACGTGCAAGAATTGTCATTGTGTAAGTGATGTAGTTACATGTTATGTTGTGAACCTTACACTAACTGACCTTGAGTGAAATCAGTAAAATTGTATGTTGGAGTGAGGGAATGTGTACCATGGGTTAGTAACTTGAGCTGACATTAGGGTCAGTAGATGATGACATGCGTCCTCTATTTCTCTCTCCTTGTGGTTGTTATATGGATGCAACCCAAGTGTAGCTATGATTGTGTTTGGCCTTGTCGAAGTGGTGGCGAGATGATTTAGATAGAGATGATGACAATTTTATTATTGATATGTTATTATGAAAGATAAGGCTCGATGTTACGAGTTCCAAGAACTCATTGAGTACCCCACCTTTGTTGCTAGATAAGTTCACATAGTCATCGTAATGTGCTATTCTTATATGTGTATTTTATTCAAAACTTGAACTTTTTATTATATTTTTATAAGGACAAGTAGTTTTCTTGATTGCCATGTTTTATATTTTGGGCATCTCCTTGGTTTGTGGCACTAACATGGGGATTTTTTGACACTAACTATGTTTATTTGGTGATTTATTTTGCTTGGTTTTGAATCTTCTTTTAAATTTCAAGATTTTACCACCTTGCCCAAGGCTTGTACTTTACCGCTTGGCATTTGGATCGTATTGATATGTTGGTTCTATTGTCGTGATGTGTGGAATAGGGTCTTGGGATGCACCATGGAATGGTTGAACCGATGGACCCACTTCGTTGTATGGGGTATGCCCCAAGGATTTATAAATAACTAGTGTGTTGTTGAACCATGAGTTATTATGTCACTTAGGTTAGGGGTGTTTGTACTCTATGTTCCTAGGGCCATACGGAGACCGACCTCTTAACGGAGGCATTAGAGATTGAGGAAGGCATAAGATACTTGAGGGACGCATAAGAGATTGATGGATGCATAACAAACTTGAAGGAGGAATAAGATATTGAGGGAGGAATAAGAGATTGATGGAGGCATAAGAGACTTGAGGGAGGCATAAGATATTTGTGTGTGTGTGATTGATGGTGCTGGGAGATATGTTGAGTTATTATGATGTCTTGAAGTGGTCCTATGATGTATGTGCTACTCATTTTAGTTGGATATGTTTTTGATGTTGTGGATATGGCATTGATGCCCTTGTTGACTCTATGTACATGTATCTATTTTCTGAGTTATGTAAAATCTTCATCTGTGGAATTGTGGAAATTTCAGGTTGTTGTAGTACACTTGTGTTCGAGTATGGTATGGTAGTCATAGATGTGTGACCAAGTAATACATTTGTGGACCGAGTCTGTTCTCTTCTATTTTCTATTAAGCTTTTGCAATGTGGAACATAAATGAAAGTATGTAAAAGTATGCTTGTGAATCTTTAGTGTTGTGTATGACCCTGACAGGGTGTTGTGATTGTAGTTTATATTGGGCACCCACAAGATTGAATAAACTAAAAATTCTGCAACAATGAAATTTTAAAGAACTTGAATTAAGGATAGTGTAAACGGAAAGATTATAATTAAATAATGAAGTAAGAGAAAATTGTCAATCTTCACAGAACTTTGAAAGTTAAAATTTTGCCAAAATGTTTTAAGGCTACCCCATGGCTGTGCTTTAATGACTGAAATTTTAACCATAGGGTGCACTTTCGCCTTTATCTATTCCTTGATGCTTACCATCCTTCCTTCCTTCAATGTTGTGTTGCATCGGGGATGATGCTTTCTTAAGGGGAGGAGAATGTAATGCCCCATTTGGTGTTACTCCTGTTCATACTTTGGTGACCTTGTTGCTAAGCATTCAATATTGTTGTGCTTTTTTCACCGTTAAGCGACTTGAACTTATCACGGGAAAGGATTAGCATCCTTCCTCCCCATATTGTTTACCCGTGTCGTTGTTGATGCCTCTAGTGGCGGGCCCCGCAACATCCGTTATGATTTTCCTATTAAAGGAAAATCGTGTTCTCAAATTGTCAAGCTTGACTATCCATCATTATTAATATGAATTATAATAATTATTTTTAAGTTATAAAATTAATTAAAAATTAAAAATAAAAATATAATGATAATAATGATATTATTAAGTTATGTGTCGATCGACAATAATTTTATATTATTATTATTTTAATCTTTTGTCATTAAGTAATCGATATTAATATTAACTCTTTCTATGTCATTTTATTGCATCATTTATATTGTGCCCATAAACCGAACCTTGTTACGCACTAAAGAAGGGATTACCCCATCATGGCACCATGGTCTATGCAAATTGGTCCTTTTCCCATGTTTGGTTTTGAACTCTAACTACCTTTTCTCCCCCTTCATCTTGTTCCACTCTTGCCTTAAATGTTTTCTTTAACAATAGTTGTTTATTGGTAAACTAGTGGGTGTAACCACCTCCTTGAATATGTTGGAAGGATCCCCACCATTTATTATTCTTGTTGGCCTCTCACTCCTTTTTTTTGCTTCTTTTTTGACGTGGTATTGATTGGAGGAAATCATGCTTAGCATGGGGAAAATGTTCTCCAAAGCGCATGTTTTTTTGTCTTTTATTAGAGGGAGGTAGGTGGAATCAATGGCCACCTGCCATTCATTTAATTCTCTTTACTACCAAACCTTATTGGCTTTTCCTTGTTGATCCTAAGGCCAATTGGGCCTTTGGCCATTTTCTTTATGTGATTCAATTTTTTAATTTTTGCTTTGGTGGTAGGGCACGCCATATCTTTCCATGTGAGCTACTTTGGGGGGAGTGTTATTTGAAGGGTAGATATTAAGTGTGCACATCCGAGAAGTATGTTGGGCAAGAGCAATGCCATCCACCATGACTCGCAATTGTAATTTTCCTCTATCTATGCCAAAGCATGAATATTTTGGAGTATGGAAGTTTTGCTAGCGGAGAAAAGTAGATGATTACCTGTCATAGCAAGCTCGTGATTCTGTCATGTGGATGTGATTAGTGGAAAAGGATACATTTCGGGCATGTTAAACCTAAACTCGAAATCATCTACTACCCTTTCTATAATTCCATGAAATGTATTATTCTCTTCCTAAATGGCATCAGGAAATGGTTCTTTTTGTGTTTGGTTATGGATTTCTTAGAGTGTAAAGTTATCCTTCTTTTTTCATCCTTCAAGCTAATGTAATTTTGGAAGACAAGATTGTAAAGGGGAAAACTTCATTAGTTTCTTTTTTACTTGGTTATCTTTTAGTGCGAAGTGAACAATATGATACAACTGGAAATTCTTTAAATCAACATTATTTTAATCTTTTTTTAATGCCATAGTATTTATAACATGATACTTGTAATTATTGATGTCAAAACGCCCAGTACTTGGGGTCGGTCTTATGGTTGATACTCTTATTCGTTGGATTGAATCCCTAGATTCAAGAATGGGTTACCTGGTTCTAGACACCACCTCTTTTTTTGTTGTCATAATTTTGTGACTCTCTATGAATCCTCTATGTTCAGCATGGTTTCATTACTCCCATCTATTGTTCATTCTGAGATTTGAGTCTGTTAAAGAGTTCTCGCCTAGTGGAATGATTATTACATTCTTTTACATTTTAATGAAATTGAAATCTTTTCTGTAGTAATGAATGGGGTAAGAGTTTGAATAGCTTGCTGTTGGCGGGTATATCGAGTTGGTTGTTTCAAATTTTCTTTTATTTTGATTGAAAGCACCCCTGAGGAGTAACATGACTAATATTAGAAGTTAAATATAGCTTCATATATAATCAGATTTGTAAAAATGTGATCTATCTTAACCTATTATTCCGTTATGCTTGTTATCATAGTGTTCAGTGGCCATGACCTTGGCTAGTCGGTAAAGAATCCATAGTCACTTAACATTTCATAAGTATATTATTAGAGAGTTTCTTTTGGTAAATGGGTATTTTCGATTTTAGTTGCTCTATAATACATGATCTGAGATTGTAAAATAGAATAAATATCAGCCTGGTTAAGCCATGCCGAAATCTAAAAGTGTAGTTTACCTTTGGTATGTGTGTTTGATTTCCTTTTCTTTGATTGTTGCTTGTGGAGCCATGAGTTCATCAAAATTGGTTAGGTGTTTCGAACAACTCAAAGCGGCTGGGAAGTAATGTTCCATTTTTTTTACTTTGTTGAAACCATTAAGTTGAGTATGGAATCCTTTTAGATTTAGATAATGCAGGTGGATCACCTTATAAGTGTTGGGTTCTCGGATGAGTGAAGTTACTTTTGATTCATGATGGAATTATGTTTTTGTTTTTGGATTGTTAGTGAACGTATTAGTAATGGTCATAAGTTTATGATCAAACATCTGTGTTGGTTTTAGAAGTTGAAATGTGTGTGGGATAAATGTTTTCATTTTTAAAATAGTAATCTTGTTAACTCATGACTTTTGGTGTTACATGATGAAGATAGTTTTGGGATTATGAATAGAAATTATTATATAAATACATTGTTTTCCTATGTCAGAAAAGTCTTAAAAATTATTAATGACATTTGGGGGTTACTGTCTGTCATATTATTTAGATAATTTGTTGATTATGAGGGGGTTTGTTGATAATATTAATGGTTGTTTGTGACTTTTTTAAATTCATTTGAAGAGTGAAATTGATTATTTTAACTTTAGTACGTTTTAAAGATCTTATAAGGAAGAGGTGGTAAACTTATTGTTTTTTAGATCAGTAACTATGGATTGGTTCTTTTGGGGTTCCAAATCCCATTATACTAGGAAACACTGGAAGGATGTTTAGATGGTAACCTCATCTTAAATAGACTTGAAAATAGGAGGAATTTCGTTGCCACATAATTTATTTTTCAAGTAACTTGGTTGTCGAGTAATGCTATCTTGGGTTTTTTCAGCTACCCTTCTTGTCTTATAATTACGTTGTGGAGTCTCTTTTCGATGAGATAAATTAGTTGTGGGTTAAGGAAATCATGATGATGAAATAAATTTACCTTCTCACTCTAACCTTGCCCTAGCACATTGCAATCTTCTCTTAAGCATAGTTAATTGTTGATACTTGGACCAGGAGGTTGTTGATCCTAACCTAAAATGGTTCATCCCTTGATATGAGCTTTCACTTGTCTCCTTGTGCAATGGAGATTGAAATGATATTCTGTAGCTCACATTGTTTAAGAAAACCTTGTGTTGATTGGTTAACTCTACCCCTTTTAGCATTAATCTCATAATTGATCAATCAAATAATTGTCATATTAAAGATGATCCTTTTTTAGAAAGTTTTATCCAAGCCTAATGTCTCTAGAATAAAAGAAAGGAATCTAACCTTTTAAGAAGAATTATACGGTTCATAACCTAAATCTCCTAGAACGCAAGTCAATATTGAATGCCATGTATTAGTAAAATAAATAATCTTAAAGGATTTTACACCGTAGGGTTGCACTTAACTCGATACTAGTGTATTATGGTTGGACTTTTCATGGTTCCTTGTCAAAGAGAAAAGTGAACTATCTTTAATGGGTGTCTAATGTTTCCGTGTTGCCTATGTGGTCGGTGTTGTGTCAAGATGTTCGAAGAGCTAGTTTTGACCTTTGTGTCCACCTCTAATTTTGTTCTATACTTCAAACAAGTAAAAACAATTATCCTATATTTTTCTTGGTGTCTTGTGCGTCTGAAATCTTGGGTGTTACACTATACTTATGACACTTTCATTGTCTATATAACCTATGAGTTTGAACCCATCTGAAGTTGAATACAAAGTTTCAAGATTCTTTGTTTCACACACATACCTCTAAATAGTTTTTCCAGCTTGCCAATGTGAATCATTTGGATATTTTATGAACCTTGATATGAGACTCACAAAATACATAATATTATGCCTTGAGGTTGTTAGATACATAATACTTCAAACTAATCTTTTGAACAATGTTGGATCAACACATGATTCACTATCCTTTTGTTTAACTTGAAACCCTCGCAACTAGTGTTAGCGTTTACTTACAACTCAACATGTTAAATCTCTTCAAAACATGTTTAGCACATATTTTTGTGAAATAGAAACTCAACTGTTTATTGTTGATTTTCAACTCCCAAAGTGTAATGCATAATACTTAGATCTCCCATCTCAAATTCTTTCCTCATGGCTAATTTTAATGACTCTTTAGATATATTTCCATTAATGATTAAATCATCCACATATAAACAAACAATCAAAATCTTACCTTCCTCATTTATCTTTGTGTATAAGCTACGCTCACTATTGTTTTGACAGAAAGCATTCTATATCAAATAAGAATCAATAATACTATACCAAGCTTTAGGTGCTTGCTTGAGTCCATATAGTTCATTTTTCAACCTATATACATTTCCTTCATGACCTTCAATATCATAACCTTCGTTGGATTCACATAAATTTCATCCTCAAGAAAACCATTCAAGAATGCTCATTTGATTCCATATAATAAATATTCCTTTTCCTTTGAAATGAAATTGATAAAACCATTCTTACCATGTCCAAATGTATAATTGGTGCAAATATTTTGTTGTAATGAAATTCATATTGCTGCGTGAAACCTCTTGTAACCATCCTTACTTTATGTGTCTGTTCTTTTCCATTAGCATTATACTTGGTCTTGTAAACCCACTTCACTCTATTCACATCCTTTCCTTTTGGAAGATCCACCAAATCCCATGTCTGATTCTTCTCTATAGAATCTATCTCATCATCAATGGATTTTTCCCAAAATTCATCGTTTAAAGCCTCTTAAAAATATATTGGATTTACAGCTTGAGAAAATAATGCCAAAATTGAAAAAAAAATAGTTTTATCAATATAAATCTAACTTAGAGTATTTTTTTCCACTGCAAAGGGCTATTAGATGATGTATTATTTTGTGGTGAAAGAGTTGTTTTTGGTGTCTCTTGCATGGTTGAAGATGAATAAAATCTTGGAGACCTCTGAAATATAGAAGAAGGTGTATCTTGTGTTACAACTTGAGATGCATGTCCAAGGTTTGAAGAAGATAAAATAACTTATTGTTCTAATGTTTCATCTACCTTATCATCATGTGTAATTGTTGCTGCTAAACTGACTATTTTTCTATACTTCCATCTCATGCTTAATTTTAAATAAATTGTACATCTTTGTTGATCACTACCTTTCTAGTGACTAGATTATATAGCTTGCATGCTTTTGTATTATCTCAATAACAAAAAATGTGCACATTTTACCTTTGTTGTGTAACATTTTCCTTAGCTCATTAGGCACCTATGCATATACCACACAACCAAAAATTCTAAAATGTGAAACATTCCATTTCATGTTAGTCTAAGCTTGTTAAGGAACCATGTTCCTAAAATTTTTCATTAGACACATGTTTAAAATATAAATAACATTACTATTTCTTCTTCACAATACTCACTTGTGAGATGTTTTTCATTCATCATAATTATTTTCATTTCCATAATAGTTATATTCTTTTTCTTTACGACACCGATCTGCTATAGTTTATAACTCATAGTAAATTGCTTATGTATACCATGATATTTGTGAAAATTATAAAAGCATTCAAAACATCTTGACCTCCTCTATTTTTCCTCAAAATTTTGATTTAGTATTCAATTTTCTTCTCCACTAAATTATTGACCCGTTGAAATATATCAAAAACATTTTGTTTATGTTTGAAAAATACACCCATGTCTTCCTTATATAATCGTCAATAAATGTCATAAAATATGAATAACCTCAAATAGAAGTTTTTAGGATAGGTCCACATAAATCTTAGTGTACAATCTCAAGAGATGCACTTCATCTTACTATTTTACCAACCGGGAAAGACTCTCTGTGTTGCTTCCTAGAAAAACACCCTTTGCATAGTCTTTCTAGTTTCTAAATCATGGGAAAACCTTTCACCATATTTTTACTACGTAATAAATTTAAACCTCTAAAATTTAAATGAGAAAACCTAAGATGTCAAATTCATGATTCATCTTTCACAACTTGTTGAAAGGATGACTAGATTCCTTGAGCATAAGATTCAATTGTATTAGCACAAGACTTAACGCAGGACTTGTTTGAATTAACAAAAGACTCATTTACACTAACAAATAAATCACTTCCCTGAGTAAAATAATGAGTGAAACACTGATTTGGATTAGAGCATGACTTATTTGGCTTGCATGCAAGCCTGGATGATGAGTGAGTTGCTGATTGATTTTTACAAACATATCTGATTTTTTCTTTTTTCCCGTTTGTAATCTCAAGGGAAAGAATTTATTTCTTTTCATCTTCACTTTTTCAATCGATGAGTGCCGGGGATTTGTCCAAAATTATGTATTCATTATTTTCAATATAAACTTTGTAACCTTTTTGTATTAATTTTCCAATACTCATAGGATTTTTCTTCAAACTGCAACATAGTAAATATCGTGCATATTATACTTCACCCTATTTTTATTTAGAATATGGACTATTCCATTTCCTTTTATGGAGAGAATATTATTATTACCCAGAGTAACATCACTCTTTTTTTGTGTCATTCAAACTGAAAAATAAATCTAAGTTACATGACATGTGATTACTACAACCCAAATCTAAATACAATACATAACATGTACTCTCTTTTGATAAATTACACTCAATATATGATAAAGAAGGTGTTTTTTCAGCAATCCTTGTGCATGTAACAAACATGGAGCTAAGACTAGAGCCTAAAACATGATTTTGATTCAGTGTATTTTGATCATATTGTTTGTTCCTACCATCATAAGCGCATCTTGTCCATACTTATTGCAATAATTACAATAAACATGAGACATCCTATCTCTTACCATGATTGTTTTCTTCACTTTTTCCTCTTCCACTTTTTTGATGAACCATTGCTTATCTTTAGATGAACTTATTCCTCTTCCTTTATGGCTAACCCTTCCTCTTCCTCTTCCACAAATACTTGATCTCTCGTGATAAAAAATTTTTATGTACAACTTCATGTGATATATTCATCCTTTGTTCATGATTTATTAGTGCTACATGCAAATCATCAATTGAAAAATTAATTAATTCATTAGTTTCTTCAATAGCAACAACTAGAGGATCAAATTTTGTAGGAAAAATCCTAAGCAATTTTGAATAAGATTTCTATCTTCAAGAGTCTCACCATGGGATTTAATTTGATTGACTAATTTGAATACATAAGTAAAGAAATATTATACGAAATCTATATCTTTCATTGATGTATTTTTAAAATCTCTATGAAGTAACTATAGCTTGGTAGCTTTTACTTTCTCCTTACCTTAATACACAACTTGGAGACTGTCCCATGTGGTTTTTTTCTTGACTAATTGCTGCAACTCTAAGAAGGATGTTTTCATGCATGCCTTAATGAATATAGAAAAAACTCTTTAATCTTTCTTCAATAACTCCTTCAAAGTATCTTTATCTACCTATTAAAGTGTAATATACATTGTTACATCTATAGGCTCTCTGTACCCATTCTCAATAACGTCCCACACATATATGGATCTAATTAGCACCTTCGTGGTCAGCGACTAGTTCTCGTAATTCTTTCCATTAAATTGTGGTGTCTGCATCTTGGATTTGGAAGCCATAGATTGTTGTTAATTTAATAATGTTTTGGAAAACAGCATTCGATACCAATTTGTAGAAATTATTTAGTCTTATTTAGTGATAAAAAAACAAATAATAAAGAAAATATAGATAAAAATAGAGTAATCATTGAAATCAACACTCCTATATATAAATTAGTTATGTATTCTATCAAACAACTTCATCTCTTTACAATTTGAACTCTTCTCGCAACACTCTATCTACATCTATATATGTCTATGTTACACATCTACAAAAATTACAATTGCTCCTCTTATATAAAAATACTATTCCTACTCTTAGCTTAAAACGTCTCTAAAGAGAGTATAAAAATAGAATCATAGTCTAAATTCTATCGCATGTTGTGCATGCATATAAAATAGAGTTCTTTATTTTATTTGACTTATGTAATTGCTAAAAATAAGACTGAAATGGACTCAACTAAACGAAAAACATAGATTTCTTAAACATTAGAGGAGAAATTACATGCATATTCCAACATTTTTTATTGGATTTAAAACTTACCCAAAGTGCAAAAATTATTATACTTTAAGCTGTTATATATTCTACCAAATTTCTATGGCATAGATATAACCCATTTAATTTATTAAATGATATTTCCATATACATATTTTAATCATTAAAATGCAAACTTACAATTGAATAAACTCCCACAACAATTTTAGTATAAAAGTAAAGAAAATTAAAGAAAAAAAATTTTAATAAATGTAACTAATCGGAAGTTTATAATTATAACACCAACTATTTCTGACACACAAGACTACATAGAAAAACATAGGATAATTGTTTTTGACTTTCTTGACACATAACATAACACAACATGCTATCACCAAGGTTACAACTAACTCTATGAACAACTTGATACAAGGATGACCATAAAGGCAACACGTAAACGATCATACCCATCAAGGACAATTCACCCTTCTCTTTGAAAAGACACCACCAAAGGCCAACCACAATACCTAGTTACATCTTAAGACATCTAAGCGTGAAAATCTTCTTAAGGTTTTTATTCACTAATAGTATTTCAGACCTAACTTTGGGGTCTAGAAGGTTCATGCTATGATTCTTACAATTCTTCTTATAGGGTTAGGTTTCTTTCCTTTCATACTATTAAGTTTTATCCTAGGATCATCTCTAATATGAAAATTAATTGTTTAATTTGTTTACAAAACCAGGAGGTAAACGATTCCGCAAGCTCTCTATCCGGACCCACACTACCGAGAATTGTTCCATACTTCCTTTACATAAGGAAGGAAGCATAAATTCAAAAGAAGTGGAGTATTGTTTAGGTTCAGAACCATAATCTTCTTTGTTCAAGGATTTACATTTTATCAAAACTTAAGAAAGGGATTACAAAGTACTGTGGAAATTGTTAGAGAGAGGATGTCAATTTATTTCATTATGTCAAACTTTGTAGTTATTAACCGGTCTTTTAAAGAGGCTTAAGGGTCCAACTGAATTTGGGTAAAAACTTCATTTAGCATTCTCTTGATTAATTTCACTAAAGGATGCACAAGGGGGGTGTTCCCAAAATGGTTGTATTAGACTTAAGGTGTTCTTGTTCAAACACCCTTACTAACTAAAACATAACTATAACCCCAAAACCAACAATGACTTTACTCTTTCTTAGAATACTTATCGTTTCACAAACAAGACAATAAAGTTTAATTCGTAGCTTCAGGTTAGCAAGGGCAGATTCTTTTACACTAGTAGAAAACTCCTTTCATTCCAAATTAAGATTCTTAAATTTCTCAACAAGAAACCAATTTCATTGTTATTTTATTTATTGAGTTATCTATGAATTCATTTTGTTTTGTTTTTGTTTAAATTTAGAAGAAGGATTTTCACTAACTAAAATATACAAAGAATTGCACTTACATCAAGACCATGGAGGTTATTAAAGCATGAGAGTTTTATAAGTCGAGAATAGAAACTACTATATCTAAACATGAGAATTAAACATGGTTATAACACCTCTATTCATCATGGCACACATAACAAGGCACCAAAAGAATCAATAGAACTTTTCTCGAGAACAAGCAGTAACAGTTGGTCAAGCCATGCTACGACATTATCACGGTGATAAAAGACATTACTAAAAGAATACTCATAACAAGGTGATTATTATAAATTATTTCTCACAAAGATAATTACAAGTTTTAGGACAAAAGACAAGGTAACCTTATTTCACAATTACTGAAATCTAAGGCAATAGGACATCTAAAATCCATTACATGTATCATTGTAATAATTACAACACATTAACATTTGTACAAGGAAACACATACAACAAACTATTGAAACCTTCATAGATCTTTCCTTTATCAACATGCATAGGCCATCCAAACCTTCGCGAGAACCGAGCATGCTAAGACTACTCATTGCAACAGTGAGCTAACATTTAACAATATCATGAAAGGAATGTTCTATTTCAAGAATGGATCAAGGAAAAAACCACTAATCAAACTTCTTCACACGAGATAGAGATTTAAACTAGCCAACAAGGAGGAAGCCAAAATTCCCAATTAAGAACAAAATTTCAAGAGTATTGGGAATTTGATCATGTAATCATGCAGATTACGTGATCAAAATGTAATACTCAGTCCATCCATCACTAAAAGTATTAGAGAAGCCAATACATTCAAGATACAATCATAGATGTGAAACAGAAAGGTAAAACAGTCCTTCCAAGAGGGAGGTTTCATTGGCCTAAAAGCTAGATCAACCCAACGAGTGTAAGGAGGTTAAACCACCATGTGATCAAAGTGTTGAAAACTAAAGTTCAACCCATGAAATAAATTTCCCTCATCGAAAAGAGGCTCCACAAGGTAATGATAAGAGAAGAAGGGTAGTTGGTAAAACCCAAGATGGGCTTTACTCGACAACCAAGTTACTTGATAAACAAAGTATGGGGCAAAGTGAAAGGCCTCCTATTCTCAAGTCCATTGAAGACAAGATAACCATTTAAACCTCCTTCTGGGTTTCATAGCATAATGGGATTCGTAACCCCAAAAGAACAATCCAGCTATGGATCCTAAGCCAGTTTTAAATATAGCAATAGATCTATCGAATAAAACATTTCAAACATAAAAAAAAATGAATAAACTTTTTCTTTAATTATAAGATGATTTCAACCTCAAATCTAACAAGACTATCTTATTCTATATCCAAGTCAAGGATTAGAGTGTATTTTCATTCCTTAAAGAACAAAAATCACATAAATAAGAGACGGTGATCTTACCCATGTCACCCTATGGTCCTAACATATAGGTTCTAGCTACTTACTGCAAAAGAAACTTTGTCAGACAACTACAACCTTGAGTAATGGTCACCTTGAAGGATTTCCACATTTATAGAATGTTCAAAAAGGTAATTAGTGTATGATTACCGAATGTGGGTTTTTAAAAAATAAAAATCCAAACTCCAAACCATTTTATTTATTTTTTTGCCTTTTTATTAACTTAACAACAATTCTAATACAAACGATATCAAAACTTACACTTTTCAACTTGTAAGAGCATCATACTTGGTTCACTTCATTAGTGATCTTGGAGGGCTCTTCATTCATTAAACAAATGGTCTTAAAACACTATAACTATTGTTAATATCATTTTACAGACAACGGCTGGAGCTTGAAGTATATTCCGTATCATCCCTACCCGAAATTACACTTTAAGGAAAATAACCATGGCTCCCTAAACCCCAATTCAGATTTCCTTGTCATGCCAAAAAAAAAAAAAAAAAAAAATAGAAATTTACGCAAGTATTATAATTCCCTAATATCATATATATATTTCTTTATTTATTTTTAGAAAATCACCTTCTAAATTGTGAATATGAAAATATTAACTTGAATTATCCCAACTAAAATAAGCAAAAGAAGAACATGTTGTTTCTAGAGAATGGGATTACCATCTAAAATCATCATAAACATCAATAAATTTCCCAATACTTTATCCTGTAAGAAATAATGCAAAATTATACAACATCAATGTTTACTTCTTTCACAATTCAGCATTCAAAAACTACGAATAGCAAAGAGACCAACATACTTTCCTTTGTGAAAACCCCACTAAACAAACAGAAATGGTTTACAAATACAAGGGGTGTTTCTTTTATCCTGTCAATAATTCCTTTACTAATCAGTCCTATTTAGGTATCACAAATTACAGATTTAACTCAAGTATGAACAGAAAGCTCTCGGGAATGGCTTCTGTCAAAAGAGAAACTACCTTTAGCACCTATTATGTTTCCATGGTTGAATCTCCACTTCCAAATTTGGGTTGTCACATTAAAATAACTAGAAATCATTTCATTAGAGAGGAAATAAAATTTCGAGGTGATAACTTCTTAAAGATCCCACGATCTCCCAAGCTAGGTGGTCTCGTTATCACAGAAGTCAAGATAACCCAATAAGGAGACAAGAGTACCACAGTTTGACAAGGTCTAACTAACCCAAACATTTTCCGCATAAACTTTGAGGTAGTTATTTACAACCAACGGGATTGCATCTCCCTTTCACAAAAACAATATAGTTAAGTATTGATCGGGAAAACCATTGATCAGAGTAAGGGGTAGAGGGGCAATCAATACGCTCCAGAAGTAAATAAACAACCAAAAATATGAAACAGTGTAGGATGAGGGTTTGGAAGGAATTCACGTGCATCAAACAATTGCACTTCACCAAAAAGGAGTTGCAAGATAAGGAAAGAAATTTTTAAGAAGCAATGTGCATTCATAGAAAGCTCAAGATTCGAAAATGGAGTGGAATGAAATGCCCTTGGATTGCTATGGACCAAAAAGAAGAGGAGTACAAATATGGGAGTAAATGTGTAACTCTCATGTAAGAGAATATTCCTTCATAATGGAGAAGAGGAGTTACTTTCCCAAATGGGAATGTAACTCCTATGACACACTTACACATATGACAGATTCTGTAAGAGAATCTTTCATAAATAAAATGAAACCTAGATCCATGTCCAGTTAAGTGAGATGACTCACATGGTGTAGGTGGAAATAAAACTAAATAATTAAATAAAGTGATCAAAAACACCTACACCAACACCCCCCCTTCATCGAAACTAGGATGGGGCAAGGTAAGTCAACAAGACAAACAAGAAATGGGTCCTGGCTATAAGCTTGATGAGGTACCCATGCACAAAAGGTCTCAAGTAGTGAGGGAAAACCCAGTGGGAAAAACCTCAACTTACAAGAGATAGCAAAAAAACTCTCCTAAACTACTAAGAAGAAGGAGAGAAGAAGGAGTCTATCCTACCTCCCAAGAAGATGATCCAGTCATGAGCCACCCTGTGCTGAGTGAAGAGGAGGAAGAGGACCCCGAAGTGCCAAGGTGTTGTTCCAATCAAGGGAACAATGCTCTATATGTGAGGTGGAAAATCCAGCTGCTCCATGAAGAAGTGCAGATCTGGAAGCGGTGGAAATGAAGGAAGGTGGAATGCTTTGAACCTATGAAGAAGTGTACCAAATTCCTGATGAGTCCTGAATCATAGTTCCTGTGACAAAAAAAATTCCCACACAGCAATTGGAAGGTTGAAACATTTTTTTTTATGAATGTGCAGGGATCTTCTGGTGAGTGAGAGCAAAACACAACCTGAGTGATGTGCATGAAGAGCTAACAAAGGCGCAGCTGGTCCAAACAATAGCACGTCCAAACAAGAGCACATCCAAATAGTCAGGGAACCACCCAATGCATAGAACTAAGTTTTGTTGTGTAAAAGAAGACTGTTGTGCCGTATTCTTCCTTGGCTCTCCAACACAATAAGCTGGATAGAATTCTTCTTTAGCCCTGATCACACGTAAACCAACAAGAAACACACAAACAAACCACTAAAAAATAACCACAAGAATCTGAAATATGCAAGTAAAGCACATGCAAAAGGTAAAAATTGCACAAGCAACTACATGGTGGAGCAACAATGGCGAGCAGCGTGATTCTAGTCCCAACTCGATATCATGAAAGAGTGTAGGATGAGGGTCTAGAAGAAATTCACTTGCATCAAATAGTTGTAAGATAAAGCAAGAAAACTTTTAAGAAGCAATGTGCATTCATCGAAAGCTCAAGATTCGAAAATGGAGTGGAATGAAATGCCCTTGGATTGCCATGTACCAAAAAGAAGAGGAGTACAAATAGGGGGAGTAAATGTGTAACTCCCATGTAAGAGAAGAGGAGTTACTTTTCCGAATGGGAATGTAACCCCTATGACACACTTACACATATGACAGATTTTGTAAGAGAATCTTTCATAACTAAAATGACACCTAGATCCATGTCCACCTAAGTGAGATGACTCACATGGTGTAGGTGGAAATAACACTAAATAATTAAATAAAGTCATCAAAAAACACCTACAACAACAAAACAAAATCATTTTAGGTGCCATTAAGAAAGGAGGTCATTCATTGCATTAAATTGTTAAACAGTAACAAAATGTTGCAAGGTTCAGACTTAACATGCATGATTTTCAATGTCTTTTCCCACAACCATACACGGGAAGATATCCTCCTCGAAGCATTCCATAGGACCCAAATATTTTGTCCCTTCATTTCTTACATGACTCCAAGTTACTGCCCTCCAGTGTATCCCTCACGGACAGCAACAAAAGGAGAGTAGGTCGTAAAAATGGTAGAAGGCGAGTCATCCCAGTGTGCGGTACTAGCAAGAAGAAAGAAAGTATCTCTTCCCCTAAGAAAATGTACCAGTAAAAACTACCCATATGCATTGAATAAAAAGAATAAATGGAAACCATGGTGAAGGAAAGTCAGGATTCCACTCACCGCCAAACTCCCTCATGCCAAGAAAGAAAAAATAAATGACCATAATGATTTGCATGTCAGTGGTTGAAAGAAGTCACATTACCATTATCTTCAAATAAAGTATGCGTGGATGCTGAAAAGTCTTAGTAAATTCAATAAAAATAAATATTACTTAGATCGATATGTCTATAAAAATATAATTGATACCCATTTAGATTTTTTTCATTTTTTTAATTCTAAAATGTCCTATACCAAAAAGGGGATTCGAAAAGACAAAAATCCTTTAGAACCAAAGGTGATAGCATCAAAACACAAAAAAAATC
Source organism: Taxus wallichiana var. yunnanensis (assembly GCA_018340775.1). Lineage (NCBI taxonomy): Eukaryota > Viridiplantae > Streptophyta > Pinopsida > Cupressales > Taxaceae > Taxus > Taxus wallichiana. The sequence continues at coordinate 961,954,297 of CM031242.1, read as the reverse complement.
ACTTAATCGAGAGCTCGAATATGAGAGTGGTTGATAATAAAATAGCTATAAGATGAAAGATAACAATATTGATAAAAGAATTGACACTAAGCAAATAGTCGTCAATCAAAAATTAAATTATAATGTTATTATTATCATTAATTTTTTTTTTTTTGAAAAAATGACAAATCATATTAATAAGGGCCAACAGGAAAGCTCGACAAACCGAGGACACGATTTTCCTTTAATACGGAAATCATAACGATCGTTGTGGGACCCATAACACCAGGTACAATGAAGAGGGAGAATGTTGATCATTCTCTTCGACAAGGCGAAGCCAACTAATGATCAATGGAAGTAAAACAACATTCAATGCTTGGCAACATGGTTGTCGAAGAACCAAATGAGCAACAATGAATGGGGCATTACATTCTCCTCCCCTTAAGAAAGCATCATCCTCGATGCGACATAACATAGAGGAAAAGAGATGGTAAGCAACAAGGAATAGATAAGGGCGAAGGTACACTCTAAGGTTAAGATTTCAGATGTTAGAGCATGGCCACGGGGTGGCCTTAGAAACATTTGGCAGAATTATGAAATTTCAAGTTCTGTGAAGATTGGCAGTTCTCTCTTATTGTTTATTTCATTAGTCTCTTTCCATTAACATTATTCTTAATTTCAGTTCTTTTTAAAATTTCATTTTTGTAGAATTTTAGCTTATTCATTCTTGTGGGTGCCCAACATGAACCTGCAATCACAACACCCCACTAGTGTCATATACAACTCTAAAGGCTCACAAGCATACTTTTACATACTTTCATGGTGGTACCACACCATAAGAGCTTAATCAAAATAGGGAAGGGAAAAATGGGCACGGTCCACCTAGCCTACTACTTGTCGCACAACTATGATCGACAATTAATGCTTGAATAAAGGAGTACTATAACAACTGAAATTTCCACATTCTCAAAGATGAATATTTTACATAACTCAGAAATAGTCACATGTACACATGTGGTCAACAAGGGCATAAATGTCATATGCACAACATCATAAACATATCCAACCACCATGAGTAACACGTACATCCTTAGACCACAACCAAAAGATCATAACAACTCAACCTATATCCCAAAACATCAGTCACACACACACACACACAAATCTCTTATGCCTCCCTCAAGTCTCTTATGCCTCCCTGTATCTCTTATGCCTCCCTCAAGGAGGCCGGTTTCCCTATGGCCCTAGGCACATAAAGTTGGGACACCCCTAACCCAAGTAACATAATAACACGTGGTTCAAAAACCCACTAGTTATATGTAACTCCTTGGGGCGTACCTCCATACAATGAAGTGGGTCCATAGGTACAACAATTCCATGGTGCATCCCATGACCCTATTCCACACATCACAATAATAGAACCAACATAGCAATCTGATCCAAATGCCAAGTGGCAAAGTACAAGCCTTGGGCAAGGCGGTAAAATCTTAAAATTTAAAAGAAGATTTCAAAACCAAGCAAAAAAATGACTAAATTTCCATTGTTAGTGCAAAAATCCATGTGTTAGTACCACAAACCAAGGAAATGCCCAAAATGTAAAACATGAAAATCAAGAAAATTGCTGGTTCTTGCAGAAATAAATTAAAAGTTCAATTTATGAATAAAATACAAATATAGTAATGTCACATTACGATAACTATGTGGCATTGTCTAGCCACCAAGGGGGTTCTCAACGAGTTGTTGACACTCAAAACATCAATCCTCATCTCACAATATTAAATAGAAATAGTACAATAGTCATCATCTCTATCAGAATCATCATGCCACCACTTAGAAAAGGATAAACATAGTCATAGCTATACTTAGGTTGCGTCCATACAACAACCACAAGGAGAGAGAGAAGGAAGAGCATGGGTCATCATGTCTCGACCCATGGTGCACATCCCTCACTCCAAACATACACTTTTACCGATTTCCCTTAGGGTCGGTTAGCATAAGGTTCACAACATAACATGCAACTACATCACTAACATAATGGTGGTTCATGCACATTAATCATAGCACCTTAGCAAGGTACATATACAAGGTATATCACATACATTATAGTCATAGTTATAACATACCACATCACCACATGTTGCACCCAAAGTGTAATCACCATATGAACAGGATCATATACTCACCATATGTCCCAAATTTATGACATTATTCATTACATATCACAAGAATTACAATTATGATGAGCACCATTACAACATCCAGTCAACTACCAAATAACATGGAAATACACATATTTCTACACAAATGGTAATGACATCCTTAAGAAATCTAGTTCCCTACAACCAACCTGGTTACACAACATACCAACACACCCACACATCACAAATACAAAAAGGATCCAATCAATCTGGAATCAACAATCACATTTCTTCCACAACAAAACACTGTTTCACACTCAAATTCACATAGAATTTGCTGAAGGGAGAGAAAAATGCTCTCATCTTTAACACATCATCATGCAGACAATTATGCACTAAGTGACATACACATCATGTGCGCTAACAATAACATAATTACAACATAGTTCACATCACGCTTAAATCACATTACTCTTCCAATATCAACCACCATCATGCAACACCATCACCACTCCAATCTGTTCTAGAGGTTCGATAGTATGAAAACTACGCTATCATACCAAGTGTGACACCCACTACTTCGACACACAAGACTATGAGTGTCCTAGCAACATCATGGGTTTGACAGGACACTCAGAGGTAGATAGACAATCATGTATGTCGTTTTGTAGCCATCGAAGCAATCTATCTGACTTGTTAGTACTCAGGCTCTGAAGGGAGTGGGTAGCACATGCAAAAGGATGTGATCTAATCCTAACTATTTTAGGTTATGCCTTTCAACCAAGGTAAGAGAACCTATTTTGTAACCTCTACTATTTGGAAGGAGATACAGGTACCTTTCTTTTGCATAAATTTTATAGAGAAGTCCTTGGGGAAAATATGATGAACACATAAAATCTAACTCTCACGAGTTGTCACTTCTAGATTATGGAGATAATTTCACGCAAGGAAAAGGTTCTTTGGAGACATTTGAGACCCCGATTATTTTCGCATGTTTTGGTAATGAGAGATTATGCATTTGTGTACACACATGAAAAATAAGGGTATTATGGGTAGGATTGGTTATTGTTAAATGAATTTTGGTGGGAGAGGAAACAGGATGAACTTGACTCACCGGATCCTTAATAGCTTATGCAAAATAGAAATATTCAATCAACAAAATGCCACAAAAGTTAAATTGTTTCCTTAACTAGAAGATGTGCTTCAATGAAGGCCCAGATCAGCACTCTTTCACACAACTTGTGGGATTATGTCACGAAGGATCGAGTCAAAGGACCCAATAAAGCACCAAGATTTAAACCAAGTCATGCCTGAGGTACACAAAGAGGCTTATAAATAATCTCTATCAACAAAATGAAAGAAAATTTATTTTAAACCATTTATCCCATTCCTAGATGAAGGCTCTTCTAAGAAATAAAATTGTAGATGCTAGTAAACTATCACAAGGACTAAGACCTGTGTGAATGGACTATATTTTTGTACAACATTGCAATAGAAACAAGAAAAACTACCCATATGCATTAAGAAATGAAATAAATACACTTTACTAAAGATTAACACAAAATAACTCAAAGTTTGATCAAATTTATCAGCAAGGGAAAGTTTCTAGAACAATCTCAAAGATTTTCAATGGTTGTACACTTGTAACCACCTTGACACGATAAAATTTGACACAAAGAGAGATATACAGGCTTCTCTACATGGCTTCTTAAAATGGATGGGCTGTGTCAAGATTTTTCTGTTGGAGAAAATCAGTCTTGATCTTTCCAAAACTCCCAACCATTTGCACGATGAATTCATGCCCTTTATAGAATTTCCAACAGAGCCCCTTCCTCCCAAAAGACAAAAAAACTTTAAATGCACCAGTGCTTGCCATGATTCTTTCATGATTCATAGAATCAGATCTGCAAAAGTCACCAGGTGCTCGAGGGAAAATCTCTTCGATTTCTTCCCGCATTCAACTCCTTTCTTGGGAAAAACATGCCTCCATCCATTCACCAACCACTTCTACCCCATATCAATCAAATTTGGCCCCTTGCGTGCTCATGAGAAGAAAACGGAAAAATAGATCGGGCTTGAGAGTCAGACCATTTTAATGGGGAAAGACATCTCCAGATCTCTCCCACAAAACTCTAGATATCAAATTTCACTCACTCCTCTTGTTTGGCGTGTAGAAAATACAAATAAATCATGAAGACTTGCACTCCTAGGAGTTTTACAAAAAAATGGGGAAAATCAAATTTAGACACTTAGCAGCCATTGATCTTTGATTTTGAATGTGGGTCGTCCATGTGGAAGATGCAAAAACAGGCTCGGGGCTTCCTTTGACCTTTCTGGCCCTCTTGAAAAAATGGAAAAGTTTCCTATTTTGCTCCGCACCTTTGCTCTTGAAAAATGGGCCTGACACATGTCTTGAGGTGGGTCCCAAAGGAACTGCGGAAACATTCTGCCATTTGACTCTCTTTTGGAAAAAGGAAAATTTTCCAAGTTTCCCTCATAGCTCCGCCCTTCCACTTCAAGTCCCTAATGTGGGTCCCAGTGGAACCTCGGGTCCTTTTATGCCTTTAACTCCTTTTCCCTGAAAGGGAAAAATTTCACTTTTCCTCCGAAATCCTGCACCTCTGCCGTTGACCGGGAGAAACATTAACTATTTCCCATCGAACTTATGGGCCATTTTTGATATTTTAACCTTTATGATGCAAAGAGGCAAAATTTTTAAGTTACCTCCAATGGTTTGCTTCCCCGCCCTTATGAATTTTCAAATTGCCATGTGTCACAATGGCGCACCTTGAGGCGGCCCCAAAAATTTGATACCTTGAAGCGAGCATGGGCTCGTCATGTGTCCGCTCTAGAAATTTTTTTTTGAAGGCTTGAAGCTCTGGGGAGGGCACCACGTGTCAAGCTCCGAGGTATGCTTATTTGGTCATTGAAAATTCCAAGAAAATATGAAAAGTGAGCATAATTCCTAATGTGTCATCATGGTGCTTCTTCAAAATGGTGCCCAAGTTGAGGACATTGAATGAGTGTGGGCTCCGCCATGTCCCTATTTTGCTAAAGCTGTTTCCATCTGCATAAAAAATTGTCTAAGTATGGGAAAGCAGAGGAAGCCTCCACGTGTCATCTCGGCAGTACACCAAGGCAAAGCCCAAAAGTAGATCTTCAAATGAGTGTCATTCCTCCACATATCCTAGACTTCCCGAAAAACTTTTGAAATTTTTCTAAGTATTTGAAACCTAGAGAAAACCTCCACGTGTTCTCCCGGTGCTACTTCAAGGAAAATCCCAAAATCAGATCTTCAAATGAGGATCGTTCCTCCACGTGTCCTGGACTTCCAAAAAACCTTTTGAAATTTGTCTAAGTATGGGAAACCTAGCGGAAGCCTCCATGTGTCTCTTTCCTGCCAACCCTCCACATGTCCTCCTGGCTCTACTTCAAAGTTAAACCAAAAATTTGATTATCGATAGAGCGTCATTCCTCGGCGTGAACACAATTTAAGGTTGAGGATTTTTATAGAATTTTGAAGTGTCTAGCTAAGCCATGTCCAACAAAGGATGCCACATTTCCCTATTGATACAAGGATGTAAATTTGAGTGGGGAAATTCCCATCAAACCGTAAAGCATAGAGGAACGACCATTTGAGCCTGAAAGTGAAATTTTCTTTAAGGAGAGAGATTTTAGAAATGTTGCAAGACTCAAATACGTTCCTTTGTGGTACATCAATTCATTTCTCTTTGGGTATTTAGGGGAAAAATGGAATGGATAGCAGATCTTGACTAAGGAAAATGGAGGAGACGGGAAAACATGAGTTTTGAAGGAACATACCACGGGAGACTCAAAATACATAGCTTTTCTAGAGGAAAAAGGAACCATGAGACAAATACGAGACCCACACATGATCTTCGACCTAGGAGAAGAAAAACAACGAAGCCAACAAAAATAGGTCATGACATACTAGGACGAGCAAAAACCACAAAAATAGGATGCAAACGACAAACTATACATTGTACAAGAGGTGTTTACCTTGATTAGGAGGAATTAATCCAAGAAATGATTAAAATTCCTGCCATTAATAGGAATTTCAAGCAATTCACCATCTATATCCTTCAAGAAGAAGGTGGGTTCATGAATTCGATGTCGATGGAGTAAGGGCCCATCCATAATGAGTCAAACTTTTCATGCTTTCTCTTATCCTCATGCCTGTTATCCCATAGTAGCAAAATATCTACAATATTGAAGGCTTTGGGAGTAACCTTCATGTCAAATAGTTTCTTCATCTTTTCTCTGAACTTTATATGCCTCTTGTGGGATGGCCTCCTCTCTTCATCAAGCTCAACAATCGGTGAATGCGGGCATCATAAGGACCTACCTCTTTATCTTCTAGTTGTTGCATAAACTTGTATGAAGACAGATTCATATGAAGAGGTAGCAATGCCTGAGTGCCATACACCAACTCAAACATACTCTTTCTAGTGACCTTATTGTGGTGATCCTATCTACCCGGACAACAAACTTCAATTGTTCACCCCATCTTCTCTTGTTCAACTCAAGGGTTATTCGATAATATTTAGCAAATTCTTATTGCTAGACTCAACTTTTCCATTTCCTTGGAGATTATAATTAGATGCATATGTCATATTGATCCCATATCCTTTACACATTTGCCACTAGAGGTCTAGCCCGAAACTCATGGCATTACTAGCTATTATTTTGGTGGTACTCCAAACTGCGCAAACAATATCGTTTAGCAAAAATCCATGACAACTTGGTGTGTAGCCTTTTTGGTGGGGATTGCTTCCACCCACTTAGTAAAGTAATCAGTGGCTACAAGAATCCACTTATGACCAACACTTGAAGGGTATGAAATATCACCAATGAATTCCATTCCCCATTTCCCTAATGCGGCTTCAATTGACACAAGCTGCAAAGGCGGGGAACACTGAAGCTTTCAATCTTCTAGAGAAACACTGGCAACTCTCACATCTTCTGACCAACATGGTTGCATCCTTGAAAAGAGTTGGCCACCAATAACCAGCCCTTAGGATCTTATGTGTTGTGAATCTTGTAGAAAACTTCCCCCCACAAACTCCTCCATGGAGATCAACAATTATTTTGGTGGCTTCATCTTGATGATGAATCCTAAGAGTACTCCTTACGGGTTCTTCCATGCAAACCCAAAATTAGTAATGACATATTTCGAGAAGCCAACTTAAGATCTCTTTTCTAGTTCTTGTTCAAATGGCAGGCGGTTTAAGTGTCTGAGATAGAACATTACATCCATGTACCACTAAGAATTTATCAATTTTTCAAAAACAATTGCCCTTTCCTCTTCAACCTCATTTACCTCAATGGTCTGCAAGTTTCTCTCAGCCATAATCTTAGCTAACCCCAAACCTCTCACCAACTTTTTGGTTTGGATTTCCATATCATACTCTTGCAATTTGTTCACCCATCTACATCTTCTACTTGAGACTTCCATCTCTGACAAGATGTCTTTTACCATGGTATGGGGAACATAAGCAACAACTTTTGAACTTAAAATATAAGGCTTGAAAACCTTTGTTTCTTTGACCAAGGAAAATGCCTGCTTTTCCATGATGGTGTATTTTAATTCTTCACCTTTACAGTGCCTTGTTGAAAAAGACAATTGGCCTCTTAGCCCCTTCATTATCCTTCTGCAACAGGAAAGAAGTAATAGTGTTTTCTGAAGCAAAGGAAAACATCTGGAAAGGTTTCTTATAATATAGGGCTGCCAAAATAGGGGCATGCTTCAATGTCTCTCTTTGATTCCATTAAAATCTTGGATGACAACCTCCTCCCATTTGATGATCCGGTCTTTCTTTAGCATGGAGGTGGTTGGAATGGTCAACTCAAACAAAGTATGATATGAATCTTCTAATGAAGTTTATTTTCCCAAAGAAGGACCAAATTCCTTTCTTATTCTTTGGGATTGGGACTTTTCTGATGGCCTCTATTCTTTATGGATCAATCATCACTCCTTGTGACACTGCTTTGTGGCCAAGTAACTTTGATTTTGCACTCCAAAATGCCACTTCTTGGGATTAAGTGAGATGCCATACTCTCTACATCTTATCAACATATTCTCCAAGTATAACAAGTGGTCACTTCTCTTTCTAGAAAATGCAGTTACATCATCTCGATAGACTACAATAAACTCATTGATGTAACCAACAAAAGCAACATCCATTTCTCTTTGAAAGATAGCTCTAACATTCTTCAGACCAAAGGGCATCCTGACATATACATATGTTCCCATGGATTATTGAAGGTTGTCTTGATCCTTTCGATTATTTTACAATGACTGGTTATAACCAGAGAAGTGATCTAAAGTACAAAGAAACTCAAAACCGATCACCAAGCTGAAGCATGTACTCCATGTTAGGTAAAAATAGATATCCTTAATTGAGGCCTTTTATAGATTCCTGAAGTCCACACACAACCTGATGTCATAATTCTTATTTCTTACTGGCACTCGGTTGGCAACCCAAGAAGAATACCTTGTGGGATGGATAATCCCTCCATCTCTTAGCTTCTTGAGTTTCTCCTGCATTTTGAGGGATAAGAGTGGATTCATGGGCCTCTTCTTCTACTCCGAATGGATTTACATTAGACTACAAGGAATCTCATGCTAAAACAGGTCCTCTATGTATTCTTTTAGTTCAGAATAGGTCCAAGCCATGCAGTGCTGATACCTTTTCAACAATTAGATGTATAACTTTGCTTTTCCTCTTTGATGAAATTTCTACCCAACCAAATATTTCTTGGTTTTTTATTTATGCCAAGGTCATGCTCCTCAACATCCCTTGAGGATGACATATTCCTATTAATAATGCAGTCAACATTAATAAAATTATATTCAATAGCAACCATCCCTCTAGGAATGGTATTGGTCTTCAGCTGGATGATGCCTTTGTCAAACAAGGTTTCCTTCCCCTTTGTTAAATAGACCATTGGCTCCCAATCAATGTTTTGATCAGAAAAATCTCCACCATTTTTCAAGAACCTTTTGATCTAAGCATCGTCATGAAATGCCTACCAATGTTTTATATTTTTGGGGACAGATGGTCTTCTCAATACCTCCACCTCATAATCACAATAAAGGGATTTTGTACAGTTTTTAAAGCGAGAACCCAACACTGCAAGCCTATCTGCCAAGTCATTGAACCTTCTTTCATGATCTATAATGTTGAAGGAGTCAAACATCTCAATTAAGTACCAAATTGCATGCTTGTATAGTTTTAGGCACTAAATCTTTGTGGCATACAGTTTTCTAACTTGCTTGAAAACTAACTCTAATTCTCCTTTGACAATGATGTCCTTGACACCATACTTCCAAGAAATTCTTAAACCTAACAAAAATGCCTCATACTCATAAATTTTGTTAGTACACTCAAAGTTAAGCTTAAAGGAAAAAATAAACCTTTCCTAGCTTGGAGAAACTAGGACAGCAATAACACCATTTCCAAATTTAGAGCAAGCTCCGTCAAACAATAGATTCCAAGGAGAGATTTATTTCTCAAGACACTTACACTCTATCTTGTGCTCTTTTCCCTCAGAAAATCCCACAAAGTTGTTAGCATCAACCTTTGTATATAATATTTCATAGGACACATTGTTGGGATCCTCAATAAGGTGCAACATTTTCTTCTCCCCATATAACCTGACAAGGATTCCCTCAATGGGATGGTGGCATAATACATCTCCATTTGTACACTACCACCAACACTTGCAGCCCACTTTCTTGATAGCAACATACCCCACTTGGCTGGGTAATAAACTATGACAACATAAAATTTTAAATTTTTACCTAGGTATGCTGCAAGTTGCATCACCAAACCCTTCACACATCCCCTCTCACATGTTACTTCTCTGGATTCCATGGCAATTCACTTCCCATATGCTAATGTTACTTTAATATTCATCTCATTCATTACCTCCAAAGGCATGACATTGCATGATGCCCCTGAGTCAAACATACAGTTGTGGGGCAGCCTATCCTTGATGATCGAGTGCAAAATAATGGATCCACCTTCAGCTGAGATTCTACCAAATATGTCCCCAAATAAACCTCAGGTGGTTCAACTAGCTCTTTTGATGTTGATGGTGTCTCAGACTCTTCAATGACTAGAGGATTCTCCACAATGTTCACATTTCTTCCTAGGGCTGTCTTCTCTTCACTCAATCCCAAGTATTCAAATGCTCTCCTCTTATGCTCAGGAATCCTAAGCAACTCAACAATTGGAACAAAGACTTTGATTTGACTCAAAACTTGGGAAATGTCATATGGGACATTCTTGGGCAAGGCAATATTGGAAGAAAGGCTAACACACTCATTAGGTGGTACAGGACTCTTGATAGCCTGAGCATGAGGAGGGGTGTGATTTTTTCTTGGACTGTAGGGCCTTTGGCAGGTGCATCTTTCTTAGGAGCCTCTTTAGGAATGTTTGAAAGTAGGGGAGTTTTGGCTTGGCTTGAGGCCCTACACCTTTGGCAGCCCTACTTCTTGTGTTGTGCTCCTTCTCTTGAGCCACAACAACATTCATCAGTAACTCCTTGTCCTCCTCAGATGGAATTCCTCCATCATACTTCTTTATCATTAAAGCCCTTAAATATTCAAATTCATTATTGGGCAATTCAAAAGCTTGTACATCATCTACTTCTGAAGTATGAGAGAGAGGAAGAATAGGTACCCTATGAATGTAGTCCCAAAAAGTGGCAGTAGTTCTAGCACTTATCACCTCAGTTGAGGTTGTCCCTTGTTGTGAGATGGTGGAGCATCCCATCATGAAAACATCATCATCACTCTTATAATCAGATGCATTTTCTTTTTGTTGATATTCTTCACAAGGAGCATGGGGCATGAAACATCTACCACAGTAATCAATGAATTATGTCTCTTCCATAAAAACAACTCTGACAGCCAAAGGATCAGATACTGTTCTGTTATCCCTAGCTTGAGGCTATCTATTTCCAAATCCAATATTTCTCTTTCCTCTATCATCAGATCATTGATGATTTGTAAATCTTTCTTGGCCTTGTTGCTTGTGTTGCCCTTGTGAACTCTTCCCAACTCCTTTCTCAGCTTGAGCTAGCTTATAGGAGATCTCCTTGACAACCCCTACCAAAGTTTTCACAACTTCTTCCAAATCAGTAGCCTTGCTTGTCTAAGGTTTTTTATGGGTTAACCAACTTCACACCTTCCCTCTTAGGAGGTTTTCCTATTGCCTTGATATTATTCTCTATTTGTAGGGCCATAGTGAATGTTTGCCTCAAGTTGGTAGGGTTCTTATCCCTCAAGTCGTAAACATCATTTTTATCAAATGCATCCATATATTTGATCAAACATGACTCATCACATGGCCTTATCCTAACAGGAAATCTCCTCAAGGTCTTATTGAACCTTGTATTGAAGTCATGTAATGACTCATTGGGATTCTTCTTGATGTTTTCAAATTCTGATAGAAGAAACCTAGGGTCAGTCCTATCACCATATTGTAATCTGAATGCATTTCTCATCTCAGCCCAAGAGTCAATAGAGTTATCTGGAAATGCTTTGTACTAGTCCCTTGCATCCTCCTCTAGAGTGTGAACAAAAATTTGATGTATACATCTTCATGTTCAATCTCAAAGTCTTCCATCATATTGAGGAAGAGCTTTAGATGTTGGTCACTAGTTATGGCATTATTTCCCTAGAACTTAGGAAGTCTTCCTTACATCTTGAGGTACTGCATTTGGATAACTAGCCATTCCCACAAAATTTATAGGTCCAAAGGTGTTTACAACAAATGGAGGTCTGGGTTGAGCCATATTGATTCGAGGAGGTGATCTTGGAGGGGTGACAAATTGATGAGGGGTAGAGGGTCCTTGGAACACAAGAGTGTAGTTTTCAAAATGGAGATCCCTAAAGGCCTTGCTTCTTAGAAATCCCTATCTACTTTAGAAAAGAAAGGTGTAGAATGTGAAGAAAATATTTCAAAATCAAATGAAGGCCATTCCCGGCCTAGAGAATTCAATTCCACGAAGAGGTTACACGATTGATTCACTTGAATGGAAGTCTTTAATGATGGACCAATCACTTTCATCAATGGAGATTGCTTTTCTTGTCTATTGTTTTCCTACAACTCTCCGGGATTTTCATCCTTCTGATTTTGCTTTTCCTAGCTCTGGAAATAGTGTCCTAGTAGAATCCCTAGCGAAAAAATACCTTCTTCCTTCTAGCTTTACAAATGTTAGTAACAAATCTGACCTTGAAAAAGTTTTAAGACACTGGTCCTTATCAAAATCAAATCAACAGGGAGTCGCCACTAAGGATTTCCACCTTATTTGTGTAAATGCACTAAATACGATCTGTCAAGTTTTAGGCTTTGAGTATGAACCTGTAATCCCGACAACGATGACATTAATGTTGGTACCCAAATTTAACCTACTTTAGAGACCGAGCAAAATCATGGGTTTGTGGGACACTCAAGGGAAGGTAGATAATCATGTATGTTGTTTTGTAGCAAGGAAGCAATCTATCTTACTTGTTAGCACTCATGCTCTATAGGAGTGGGTAGCACATGCAAAAGGATGTGATATGATCCTAACTATTTTAGGTTATGCCTTTCAACCAAGGTAAGAGAACCTATTTTGTAACCTCTATTATTTGAAAGGAGATACAGGTACCTTTCTTTTGCATAAATTTTATGGAGAAGGCCTTGGGGAAAATATGATGAACACACCAAATATGACTCTCATGAGTTATCACTTCCAGAATATGGACATATTCTCATAGCAAGGCAAAGGTTTCTAAAGACATTTGAGACCCTGATTATTTCTACATGTTTTGGTAACAGAGATTATGCATTTGTGTACACACATGACAAACAAGGGTATAATGGGTAGGATTGGTTGTTGTTAAATTAATTTTGGTGGGAGGGAAGCAAGATGGACTTGACTCACCAGATCCTTGAGAGCTTATGCAAAATGAAAAGATTCAATCAACAAAATGCCATAAAAATTTAAATTTTTTCCTCAACTAGAATATGTGCTTCAATGGAGGCCCAGATCAGCACTCTTTCACACAACCTGTGGGATTCTCTCATGAAGGCTCGAGTTAGAGGACCCAATAAAGAACCAAAATTTAAACCAAGTCACTCTGATGTACACCCGAGAGGCTTACTGAGATAATCTCTATCAACAAAATTAAAGAAAAGTAGTTTTAAAAGCTGTTTATCCCATTCCCGGATGAAGGATCTTCGAGAAATGAAATTGCAGATGCCACTAAACTATCACAAGGAATGAGACCTATTTCATTGCACTATATTTGTGTACAAGATTGCAATAGAAACAAGAAAAAATACCCGTATTCATTTAGAAATGAAATAAATACACTTTACTAAAGATTGACATAGAATAACTCAAAGTTTGATCAAATTTATCGCAAGGGAAATTTTCTAGAAAAATATCAAAGCTTGTCAATGGGTGTACACTTGAAACCTCCTTAACACGATCAAATTGAACACAAAGAGAGATATACGTGATTCTTTAGATGACTTCTCAAAATGGATGGGCTCTATCATGCTTTTTCTCTTGCAGAAAATTTGTCTTGATCTTTCCAAAACTCCCAACCATTTACACGATGAATTCATGCCCTTTATAGCGTTTCCAATAGAGACCCTTCCTCACAAAATATAAAAAAACTTTAAATGCACTAGTGCTTGCCAATATTCTTTCGTGATTCACAAAATCATATCTGCAAAAGTCACTAGGTGCTTGAGGAAAAATCTCTTGATTTCTTCCCACATTCACCTCCTTTCTCAGGAAAAACACACCTTGATCCATTTACCAACCACTTCCACCCCATATCAATCAAATCTGGCCCCTTACGTGCTCAGGAGAATAAAAATAGAAAACTAGATCAAGCTTGAGAGTCGGACTATTTTAATGGTGAAAGACGTCTCAAGATATCTCCCACCAAAATTTGGATATCAAAATTATCTCCTTCCTCTTTTTGGCATGTAGAAAATAGAAAGAAATCATGAAGACTTGTACTCCTAGGATTTTTACAGAAAAAATGGAAAAAAATATAATTTAGACCCTCAAGAATTTGTTGATCTTTTATTTTGAATGTGGGTTGTCCACGTGGAAGATGCAAAAATAGGCTCAGGGGGATTCCTTCGACCTTTTCTGACCCTTTTGAAAAAATGGAAAAATTTCCCATTTTTCTCTGCACCTCCACTTCTGAAAAATGGGCCTGACACATGTCCTGAGGTGGGTCCCAAAGGAACCGTGGAAAAATTATGCCATTTGACTCTCTTTTGAAAAAAGGAAAATTTTCCAAGTTTCCCCTATAGCTCCACCCTTCCACTTCAAGTCCCTAATGTGGGTCCTAGCGGAACCCCGGGTCCTTTTATGCCTTTAACTCCTTTTCCCTCAAAGGGAAAATTTTTCACTTTTCCTCGAAATCCCACACCTCCACCGTTGACCAAGGAAAAACATTGACTATTTCCCATCGGGCTTGCGGGCCATTTTTGATATTTTAACCTTTATGAGGCAAAGAGGCAAAAGTTTAAGTTGCCTTCGATGGTCCGCTTCCCGCCCCTTATGAATTTTCAAATTTCCACGTGTCACAATGGCGCACCTTGAGGCAGTCCTAAATATTTGATACCTTGAACAAGAGCGGGCTTGCCACATGTCCTACTCTAAAAAAATTTGTTTGAAGGCTTTAGGCAGTCTTCTTTGGTCATTGAAAATTCCATGCAAATATGCAAAGTGAGCAGAATGCCCCATGTGTCCTCATGGCACTTCTTCAAAATGGTGCCCAAGTTGAAGACCCTAAATGAGTGCGGGCTCGCCATGTTTCCCGATTCGCCAAGCTGTTTCCATCTAGTTAAATATTTGTCTAAGTATGGGAAAGTAGCAGAATCCTCCATGTGTCCTCCCTGTACTATTCCAAGGAAATCCCAAAAGTAGATCTTCAAATGAGCGTCGTTCCTCCACGTCTCTTGGACTTCCCGAAAACCTTTTGAAATTTTTCTAAGTATGGGAAACCTAGCAGAAGCCTCCACATGTCCTTCCGACTCTACCCAAGGCAAAGCCCAAAAGTAGATCTTCAAATGAGCTTCGTTCCTCCACGTGTCCCTGGACTTCCCAAAACCTTTTGAAATTTGTCTAAGTATAGAAAACCCAGTGAAGCCTCCACATGTCTCTTTTCGGTAACCCTCCACATGTCCTCTCGGTGCTAATTCAAAGAGAAACCAAAAATTTGATTCTCAAACGAGCGTCGTTCCTCCACATGGACACATTTTAAGGTTAAGGCTTTTTATAGAATTTTTGAAGTGTCGTTGAGCCGCATCCAACCAAAGGATAACAGATTTCCCTATTGATAAAGGATGCAAATTTGGTGGGTGAAACACCACAAACCGTAAAGCACAGAGAAACGACCATTTGAGCCTGAAAGTGAAATTTTCTTCAAGGACAAATATTTTAGAAATGTTGCAAGACTCAAATACGTTCCTCGGGGCACATCAATTCATTTCTCTTTGAGTATTTAGGGAAAAAATGATAGGGATAGAAAATCTTGACTGTGGAAAATGGAGGAAATGGGAAAACATGAGTTTTGAAGGAACAAAGCATGGGAGACTCAAAATACAGAGATTTTCCAAACAAACAAAGGAATCATGAGAAAAATATGAACCCACACATGATCTTCGACCAGAGCGATTAAAATGGCAACAAAGCGGCCAAATGCAATACGGGAAGGATAAAATGGCAAAGGCCGTGAATCAATAAATCTTAAAGGGCACAAATGGGTCCACACAACCGAGCACCAACACACAACACAACATTTCATCACCAAGGTTACAACTAACTCTATGAACATATAGATATAAGGATGACCATAAAGGAAACACGGAAATGATCATACCCATCAAGGAAAATTCACTCTTCTCTTTGACAAGGCACCACCAAAGACCAACCACAATACCTAGTTACCACTTAGGACATCCCATTGTGAAAATCATCTTAAGGTTATTTATTCACTAACAGTCTTTCAGGACCTGACTTTGGGGTCTAGAAGGTTCATGCTATGATTCTTACAATTCTTCTTATAGGGTTAGGTTTCTTTTCTTTCATACTATTAAGGTCTATCCTAGGATCATCTCTAATATGACAATTACTTGTTTAATTTGTTTACAAAACTAGGAGGTAAACGATTCCGTCAGAGCTCTCTATCCGACCCACACTATTGAGACTTGTTCCATACTTCCTTTACATAAGAAAGCAAGAATAAATTCAAAATAAGTGGAGTATTGTTTAGGTTTAGAACCATAATCTTCTTTGTTCAAGGATTAACATTTTATCATAACTTAAGAAAGCGATTACAAAGTACTATGGAAATGGTTAGAGAGAGCAGGTCAATTTATTTCATTATGGTGATCTCTGTAGTTATTAATCGGTTTTTATAGAGGCTTAAGGGTCCAAATGAATTTCGGTAAAAATTCATTTAGCATTCTCTTCGTTAAGTTCACTAAAAGATGCACAAGGGGGTTCCCAAAATGGTTGTATTAGACTTAAGGTGTTCTTGTTCAAACACCCCTACTAACTAAAACATAACTATAACCCCAAAACCAATAATGACTTTACTCTTTGTTAGAATCGTTATCATTTTGCAAAAAGACAATAAACTTTAATTCATAGCTTCAGGTTAACAAGGGAATATTCTTTTACACTAACTTAGAAAACTCCTTTAATTCCAAAATTAAGGTTCTTAAATTTCTCAACAAGAAACCAATTTCATTGTTATTTTATTTATTGATTTATCTATGAATTCATTTTGTTTTATTTCTTTTTAACTTTAGAAGAAGGATTTTCACTCACTAAAATATACAAAGGATTGCACTTACATCAA
Source organism: Taxus wallichiana var. yunnanensis (assembly GCA_018340775.1). NCBI lineage: Eukaryota > Viridiplantae > Streptophyta > Pinopsida > Cupressales > Taxaceae > Taxus > Taxus wallichiana. Next base: position 961,937,269 of record CM031242.1, on the reverse strand, counting down.
GACCATGGAGGTTATTAAAGCATGAGAGTTTTATAACTTGAGAATAGAAATTGCCATAGCTAAACATGAGAATTAAACATGGTTATAACATCTCTATTCATCATGGCACACATAACAAAGCACCAAAAGAATCAATAGAACTTTTTTTGAGAACAAGGAGGTAACAAGTTGGTCAAGCCATGCTACGACATTTTCACGACTGATAAAAACATTACTAAAAGAATACTCATAACAAGGTGAGTATTATAAATTATTTCTCACAAAGATAATTACAAGTTTTACTACAAAAGACAAGGAAACCTTATTTCACAATTACCAAAATTCCAAGGCAAGAGGCCATCCAAACTCCATTACAAGTACCATTGCAAGAATTACAACACATTGAAATTTGTACAAGGAACCAAATACAACAAATTATTTAAACCTTCATAGATCTTTCCTTTATCAACATGCATAAGCCATTTTAACAAGTATTAACTAGAGTCAGTTCACGAGAAATGAGCATTCTAAGACTACTCATTGCAAAAGTAAGCTAACATTTAACAATATCATGAAAGGAATGTTCTATTTTGAGAATGGTTCATGGCCTAAACCACTAATCAAACTTCTTCACACGAGATATATATTTAAACCAGCCAACAGGGAGGAAGAAAAATATTCCAATTAAGAACAAAATTTCAAGAGTATTGGGATTTCAATCATGTAATCCTATAGATTACGTGATCAAAATCTAATACTCGGTCCATCCATCACTAAAATTTTTAGAGAAGCTCAAAACATTCAAGATACAATCATAGATGTGAAACAGAAAGGTAAAATAGTCCTTCCAGGAGGGAAGTTTCATTGGCCTAAAATATAGATCAACCCAACGAGTGTAAGGAGGTTAAACCACCTCGTGATCAAAGTGTTGAAAACTAAAGTTCAACCCATAAACTAATTTTCCCTCATTGAAAATATGCTCCACAAGGTAATGATAAGAGAAGAAGGGTAGTTGGTAAAACCTAAGATGGGTTTTACTCGACAACTATGTTACTTGATAAATGAAGTACGGGATAGCGAGAGGCCTCCTATTCTCAAGTCCATTGAAGATGAAATAACCATTTAAATCTCCTTCTGGATTTCATAGCATAATGAGATTTTTAACCCCAAAAGAACAATCCAACTATGGATCCTAAGCCAGTTTTAAATATAGCAACAGATCTATCAAATAAAACATTTCAAACATAAAAACAAATGGATAAACCTTTTCTTTAATTATAAGATAGATTTCAACCCCAAATCTAACAAGTCTATCTTATTCTATATCCAGATCAAGGATTAGAGTGAAGTTTCATTCCTTAAAGATCAAAAATCACATCAATAAGAGAGGGTGATCTTACCCATGTCACCCAATGGTCCTAAGATCTAGGTTCTAGCTACTTACAGAAGAAACTTCGTGCAACTACAACCTTAAGTAATAGTCACCCTTAAGGCTTTCCACATTTCTAAAATGTTCAAAAAGGAAATTAGTGTATGATTACTAAGCCTAGGTTCTTAAAAAAGTAAACCAAACTCCAAACCATTGTATTTATTTTCTCCCCCTTTTTTAACTTAACAAAATTTTAATACAAACCCGATAGCAAAATGTACTCTTTTCAACTCGTAAGAGCAGTATACTCGGTTCACTTCATTAGTGATCTTAGAGGTCTCTTCATTGATTAAATGAATGGTCTTAAAACACTATAACTATTGTTAATATCATTTAATAGAGAACGGGTGGAGCTTAAAGTATATGCCATATCATCCATACCCAGAAATTACACTTTAAGGAAAACAGCCATGGCTCCCAAACCCCAATTCAGATTTCCTTGTCATGCCAAAAAAATCAATAAATAGAGATTTGCGCAAGGATTATAAATCCCTACTATCATATATACTTTCCTTGATTTAATTTGAGCAAATAACCTTCCAAATAGTGAATATGAAAAGATTAACTTGAATTATCCCAACTAAAATAAGAAAAAAAAGAATAGTTTATTTCTAGAGAATGGGATTACCATCTACAACTCATCACAAACAACAATAACTTTCCCAATACTTTATCCTTGAAGAAACAGTGAAAAATTATACAACATCAGTGTTTACTTCTTTCACAATTCATCATTTAAAAACTACAAATAAGAAAGATACGAACATACTTTCCTTTGCGCAAACCCCACTAAACACACAAAAATAGTTTACAAATTCAAGGGTGTTTCTTTTATCTTGTCAATAATTCCTTTCCTAATCCGTCCTTTTCAGGTATCACAAATTACAGATTTAACTCAATATGAACAACAAGCTCTCGAGAATGGCCTCTATAAAAAAGAAACTACCTTTAGAACTCTATTATGTTTCCATGGTCGAATATACACTTCCAAAATTTGGGTTCTCATATTAAAATAACTAGAAATCAGTTCATTAGATAGGATATAAAATTTTGAGTGATAACTTCTTAAAGATCCGACGAGCTCCCGAGCTAGGTAGTCTTGTTATCACGAGAATTCAAGATAACCCGATAAGGAGACAAGACTACCACAATTTGATAAGGTCTAACTAACCCAAACATTTCCACATAAACTTTGAGGGAGTTATTTACAACCAACGGGATTGCATCTCCCATTCACAAAAAAATAGAGTTAAGTATTGTTCAGGTAAAACTAGTGATCCGAGGAGGAAGGGGAAGATGGACAATCAATAAGTTCTAGGAAGTCAATAAACAACCACAAACAAACTCATTCTAGGTGCCATTCAGAAAGGAGATCATTCATTGCATGAAATTGTTAAAGGGTAACAAAATGTTGCAAGGATCATACTTAACATGCCTAATTTTCAATGTCTTTTCCCACAGCCACGCACAGGAAGATATCCTCCTCCAAGCAGTCCACACGGCCTAAAGAGTTTTGTCCCTTCCTTTCTGATAGGACTCCAAGTTACTTTCCCTCAGTGTATCCCACACGGCCAGCAACAAAAGGAGAGCAGGTCACAAAAATGGCAGGGCAGAGTCGGTCTAGTGTGTGGCCAGCAAGAAGAAAGAAAGGATTTCTTCCCCCAAGAAAATGTGCCAAGAAATACTACCCATACGCATTGAATAAAAGGAATAAATGGAAACCACGGTGAAGGAAAGGCAGGATTCCACCCACCCCCAAACTCCCTCACGCCAAGAAAGAAAACATTAATGACCATAATGGTTTGCAGGTCGGTGGTTGGGAGAAGTCACATTGCCATTATCTTGAAATAAAGTATGTGTGGATGCCTGAAAAGGCTTAGTAAATTCAATAAAAAGAAATATTACTTAGATTGATATGTCTACAAAAATATAATTGATACCCATTCAATTTTTTTTTTTTTCAATTATTTTTATTATATTCTAACATGTCCTATACCAAAAAGGGAATTGAAAAAAAAACAAACATCCTTTAGAACAAAAGGTGATAACATCAAAACACACAAAAAAAGATCACTTAATCAAGAGGTCAAATACAAGAGGGGTCAATAATAAAATAGCTATAAGATGAATGATAACAATATTGATAAAAGTATTGACACTAAGCAAATAGTCCTCAATCGACAACTTAAATTATAATCTTATTATTATCATTATTTTTTTAAACAAATGACAAATCATATTAATAAGGGCCAAGAGGAAAGCTCAACAAACCGACGACATGATTTTCCTTTTATAAGGAAATCGTAATGGTCATTACAACACCTATAACAGCAGAAGCGATGAAGAGGGAGAATGTTGATCATTCTCTGTGACAAATGTGAAGCCAACTAATGATCATCAGAAGTACAACGACATTCAACGCTTAGCAACACAGTCATCGAAGAAGCAAAGGAGCAGCGATGAGCGGGAATTACAATAATATTGAAAGAGAACACATTTAAGGTAAACGTATTAAACCAAAAGCAAGTAGATATATGATTTAAAACTTCCATAAACTGTAAAACTAAAGTATAATGAGTTTTTGGGATGCATATCAAATTAGGAGGCTCTAGGTCTGAGTTGTCATCCTCTTTCAGCAATATCTTCTTTTATTTCTTTTCTTCCCCTTTTTTGTTTGGAATCTGTTTGTAGATTTTGAGTGGACCTTTTTAATTTCATTTGTCTTTTTCATTTTCAATTCTTTGATGTCACAGTTGCTTATACTATTCATATGATTTAACGATCGGAAAATTTTGAGAATTTATATTGTTCACATGATTTACGATAGTAAATAGTAAATCTAGGTTTACTAAGGATATAATAAATAGTAATTCTAGGTTTACTAAGGTTAATAATAAATTATTTATACCCATGACTCTATATTCTATATTGTTTTCTTTTGTGTTAGATAAATATAATTATGAAGAGTTTTGATTATGTGAAATTCTATACCAATTATAATATAGGGTGCTAGTTTTCATTCAAATTATCTTTAAACCCAAATGTATTTTAATGAGATCATACAATTATTATGGTACTTAAATTGTTCTAAGATTAGTATTTTTATATTAGGTACATAACGAAGGGTATATTCATCGTTGGCTTTTTTTTCATTCATTTGTAATTTAATATGTTTAATATTATATATTATGTAAGGGTTTAAAAAGTGTTTCAAAACAAAATTAACTTGAAAGATTTATATTTTCCATTTTATTTCAAATATTGTTGTCATTTTAGAGTAATGAGAGTAAATATGTTTTGTAGGTTACATGTATCACATAATGTTGTCTATGTTAAACATTTTTGTAACAAAAACATAGTGTTTTCTATGTTGGAAGAGTTGTCTATCATTTTATATTATAGTTCTACAAGTCATAAAACTCACTCATATGAATTAATCAACTTTTTCACATTGTAACTATTCATATGAAACATGATTTTTGTCTCATTATGTTTAAAAATGATTTCTATTATTTCAATGACTGTATTTGCAGACTCTTTATGTCTTATACATATGTTTAACCTTTATAAAGTATTGTATTTAAGTATCGTTTTTCCATTGTAATCATTGTTTTGCCAAGAAAATAAATCATTAGACGTTTTTAACAAACTCAACATTTTAATTCTATAAGTATTTTTTTCTTTTACAAATATTGTAAGTTAATCTTTCGTACGTTAAGTCTTAAAATATCCATTATTTCATTAAATATGATGTAATTGTTGATTGATAATAAGAAAAAAGTTAATATAATCTATTTCAATTGCAAACCTTGCCCCATTTGGTCTACACACTATTATGTGCCAATATTCAAGTTTAGTTTCCAATTGCTTTTTTAAGTTAGTTGTAGGGATTCTAAGAGAGTCTCTCTTTTTGGACAAAAATCATTTTGGCGAGATATTTATAAATAAGGACACATAACAATAATTTTTAAAATTAGGAGATAACTATTTTTTTAAGTCAAAAAACTATGCTATACATCAATTATGGAATTTGAAAGTATGTAAAATATATTATAGTGATGTTATGAAAATATTACATACGATTATTTCTTATTTAGAAAATTCTACGGTAAACATATCTGGGTAAATCATCATGCAATAAAATCAAAGTGAATTAAATTCTTACTTTCTTAAGTGAAGAGTATATATGTTTTATAGGTACATGTTTCTTATTGAATCAAACATGTATACTTATTGACATTAGTAAATGTTAAAAATATTTTTCTAATTGATATGCATAGTGATTCAAATGATAGTATACATAGTATGCACTCTTTACGCACTTATGACCTATATGCTCTTGTAGATCCTTACTTAATATCTTCAGTAGATAGCCCTCCAATGATACCTTGGAGTGGGAGTTATTTATCGCATCATGTATGTTCTATATTTAAAAGTTATTTAATACGATATACTCTATTCAATTATATGTGTGTGTGTGTGTGTGTGTGTGTGTGTGGTTAAGAATAATATTTCAATAATATTTGTAATATTTCAAGACAATAAGGATACAAGAGTACCACTATGATAGAAAGGGAGAGGTCTCAGTAATGCCCACTATTTTACCACACAAAATGTAATAAAAAAATTGTATTTTTTTCCATTAATAAATGAAAAACTAAAGACACCAAGACAACTCACTAGACACAAATAACACTAACACTTTCGTTTTTAATAAATCAAAGTATCCAAAGTTTACCATCATACTTTTGTATGCATCACATACTATTAGTTCATGGGTAATATTCTTGTGGAAAATGATTAAGAAAATATTGAAATAAATAGATGCATTTATCGATTATAATGTAGTTGTAAATAAATAGGCAAATAAGTACATAAATGACCCAATAAAATAAGCAATTAAGATTTAAAACCCTAAGTACAAAGAGGAGATAAAATGAATTAGTTATTTCACAATAAATTTTGGTATGGGCGAAGTGAGGAAATGAGAAATATGAAGTACAAACTTTCACAATAAAACTCTGAAATAAATGCAGAGATGGAGGAATATATTGGATTGGGGCACGTAGATTGGGTTAGGGACACCTACCTTTATTGTAGATCAGTTGTCAGGCGCCTATAACTACCAAAATTCTTATAAAACTATCTTTGAATGTTATAAAATGTTTGGTGTCCTTCGTTTCTTATATCTAGTATGTCACACAATAATAATTGATGTCAATGATAAAATTCAATAAAGAATTGACACTGTAAAATACTCAAGAGTGCATCAAATCCTAATAAGAAAAGAATGTAAATGAGGGGTCAAACTATCCTCAACTTTCAAACAAGTGATCTTACAACTAAGCATTGTACTACATTTCAAACAAGTGATCTTATGTGTGTGTGTTAAGAATTGTTCCCTAAAGCGAGATCTTGTGAGTGTCACACTTAATAGCAAGAAATAACTAGATGTAGAATATGTAACTAGATGTGTGCATGGAATCGAATGAACTTCCCCTCATATGAAATTTATGTCGAAGAATGAAATCCCTTTTTCTTGTTTGGATGCTTGAATGATCTTGAATATCCTTTAAATCCAAACTTAGGTGGTGATAGATAATGATTAGTGATTAGTCCTTTATTATTATTACATAACTATATATTTTTATGATTCTCTTGCTTGAATTTTGTAATGAACCCCAAAAATGATGACTACAAAAATATAAGATTACCAAATGGATAAAAAGGGACCAAAAGATGTGAGCAAAGCACAAAGAGTTCGAGGGCACTTGGTACTTGCGTCTTGGCTAGTTACTTGTATCTATGTTGAGAAATGTCGAGTATAAAAAATCAAAGCTGAGGAAATACAGTGTAAGACCAAAAGTGGAAACATAAAGCAAATAAAGATGGCTCAAGGCATTAGGTTGATTCGTAATTTTCTAACTTATAAATCATATGAATAGTAGTATGTGATAGGGACTAGATATATACCCAAAGTGTGTGATTGTGTGTCTACATTTGCCTCCAGTGTAGGTTCTTAAAGGAATTCTCAATAATATAATTTAGATAAGAGATGCATAGTATGCATGTAGATAGATGGTAAAATGCATTAGAGAGACAATAAGAAGCATTGAGTGATTAAAATGTGAAGAGTGGAAACTAAGGATGAGGAAGTGCAAAAATTTATGATAATGACCCTAGGGTGAGATTGTATGTATCGGTGTCAAGATATTCATGTTGTTTATGTTTTGTTGTGGTGGTGATGTGACTACCACTTCCCATAAGGATGGACTTACAAAAGAAAAGAATGAACAAGTAGTCAAAAATGCATGTATATGATCAAAATATGTATCAATTATGTAAGAATGTTCTTGAAGTGTCAAAAAGGAAAATGTTCAACTGATCCATGATGAAAAAATTGTGTAGAAGTGATCCTAAAGATGATGTAGAAGAACTTGTTTTGGCGAGATCTCATGCCAATTGCGTTAATGTGACCAAGATATGCATTATGTTGTTGATGACATGGAATGGGATTCAGACTAAATGATAGGAGTAGCATGACCCCTGAATGAGTTTGAATGCATATGCATGTGATGAGGTTAATTTTTACATGCCCGTCAACAATCAAGAATTAACTATAGAACAAGAGAGCATCATTGATATATGGTTTGAGTTGTGTGCACTATAAATATATGATTGATAAAAGTAGAGCTTAGTGAGTGAGTAAGTGGGAATGTGAGATTGGTGAGCTCCATTTGAGATGTATATAATTAACACTCTAGTATGGACCATGTAACTAAAGTGCATCATAAGGTAATGAGTGTAGAACTTAAGAGTATATTTAACAAAGATGTTGTGTGAATATGTATAATGAGTAATGCACCTAGTGTGTGATAGAAGTTGTGAGAGGAAGATTTCATGCATGTATAACATGTGTTGTGTGAGGTGTGTATTGTGTAGCATGACTAAGAAATGATAGAGGTATGTCTTTGTGAATGTGCCAAGTGTAGAATTTGTAATGTGTCCTATTGGTGCTCAAAATAGCCTCGCCGCATTTTGCCAATGAAAATCCATTGATTTACTGACCTCTATCACATTTTAACCGTCCATCTTATGCTTAGGAAGTCTCTACTTTCCTTTTCTACCATAATTAATCTTTCATTGGGCCAACGATCACGTATGGACCTATATTTGTGTCTTTGTTCCTCTCTTTCTCTCGAAGAGGTCTGAAATTTGGGTCTCCCATCCTCTATTCATTCAAAATCTCGGGCTTTCCTATTCTTTACATTTTTATAGTAGGGATTTGCTACCCTTGTCATTTTGCCCCAAATGTTTGATGAAAAATGTATGGATGTAGCTATGAAGAGTGTATTTAAGCCTTGAAACATTTCTAAATCCTCTTTTCTTGGAAAAAAAATCATCCCTAGGCTAAAATGGTTGTGTTTCTGCATTTTATGGTTTGACGGGCATTTCCCCAAAAAAAATTGCATCCTTGCATCGATAGGGAATGTGGCTTATTTTGGTTGGTCGGGGATGGCGGGAAAATCCTTTAACTTATCACTTTTTGATTTCTTGGAAAAAGGAAAATTTGGTCCCGTGGCTCTGCTCATTTCGACTTGTTCTTTTGGTGCTTACGTTGCTTCTTCTAACCTGAATGGGGTGTGGCGGTTTTTTTGAACTTGTTCCTTTTGGCTGCTTAGGAAAAAGGTTTGAAATCACCCCACGGTTATGTCGGAGCTCGATTAAAGAAAATTTTAAGTGGCGGGGAAAAATTCTTACTTTTACCTAGCAAGAGGACACGTGGCAAAGCAAATGGCGGAGATGCGGGCCTTCGAGAGGTAATTTGAATGTTTCACCCTTTTGGAAAAATGGAATAATATTCTAAAATGGAAGAGAGCCCCCACCAAATCATTTTGAAACATTAAGGTTTTGAATTTGTGCCATAATGGCACGTGGGCGAGCCCACGCTTATTCAAGGTCTCAACCTTTGGGGATCATATCAAGATGTGCCATTATGACACGTGGAAATTTGAAAAGTCAAAGGGGGAGAAGCGGACCATCGGAGGTAATTTGAATATTTTTCCTCTTGTCTTGAAGAATTAGAACCTCAAAATGGCCCATGAAGCCATACAAAAAGAACGTCAGTGGGAGGCGGACCATCGGGGATAACTTGCATTTTTACCCCTGATATTAAAAAGATTAAAACATCAAAATGGCCCGCAAGCCCAATAGAGAAAAGGTCAAAGCTTGCTCTAATCAATGAAAAATGTGTGGACCCTCGGAGGAAATTTGGAAAATTTTCCTTTTAGAAGAAAAGAGTTAAAAGTAAAAAGGGAAGCGTGGTTCTGCTGGGACCCACATTAGGACACGTGTCAAGATCATTTATCAAGGGTGGAGGTGCGAGAGAAAAATGTGAAAATTTTACATTTTTCCAAAAGTTGTAAAAAGTCAAAGAATAACATCTGGCCCATTTTAAAATGAATCTTCCACATGGACGTCCCAAATTCAATGTAAAGATCAACGACAACTAAGAGTTTGAATATAATTTTCCCTCCATTTTACTGAAACGCACTCGGAAGTGCGAGTCTTCATGATTTCTTGGTATTTCCTACACGGAAAATAGAGAGGAGAGTTAGTTTTGATATCTAAGTTTGGTGGAGGATATCTTGAGGCGTCTCTCACCATTAAAATGGTCGACTCTCGGACTTGATATGATTTTAAGTTTTTCTTCTTCCGAGCATGCAAGGAACTAGATTTGACAGATTAGGGGTTAAAGTGGTTGGTGAGTTGAAGAAAAAGTGATCTACTAGAAGGTGGAGTTGAATGTGAGAGATATTCGAAAATATTTGGCCCCGAGCACTGTGACTTTTTGCAGATTTGATTCTTGAAATCGCTTATCATGATCATGGCGTAAGCCAGTAGCACTCAATGTCGGGATTGTTGGGAGGAAAGAGGGTCTTTTGTAAATTTTATAAATGGCACAAATTTTTTTTGAAAATGTGGGGGAGGTTAGAGAGTTAGACGTCAAAGAAAATTCCCAAGAAGAAAACTTGAGAAACCCCCTGTCTTTTGAGAAGCCATCTGAGAAGCCCGTATAACTCTTTTGTATTAAGTTTGATTGTTTCAAGGTGGTTGCAAGTGTACAACCATTGACAAGCTCTGATATTGTTCTAGAAACTTTCCCTTGTTCATAAATTTAATCAAACTTGAGTTATTCTATGTTGATCTTTAGCAAAATGTGTTTGTTTCATTTCTAAATGTCTGCAAATAAATTTTCTTGTTCCTATTGCAATCTTGTATCAAAATATGTATTAATCACACAAGTCTCAATCCTTGTGACAGTTTAGTGGCATCTATAATTTCACCTCCTAGAATATCTTTCATCTAAGGATGAAATAAATGATTTAAAATTACTTTTCTTTCATTTGTTGACATCTAGAATATCTGTAAGCCTTTGGGTGTACCTCAGGCATGATTGGGTTTGGATCTCAATAATTTGTTGGGTTTTCTAACTCGTGCCATGATTTTAAAATATCATAGATTTTTTGAAAAGGTGCTAATAAGGGCCTCCATTGAAGCACATATTCTGGTTAAAGGAACATTTTAGCTTTTCTAAAGCATTCTTTTGATTAGACTTTCCAATTTGTAAGAGTTCCCAAAGATCTAGCAAATAAAGTTCATTCTGCCTCACCTCCCACCAAAAATTCTTTAAAACAACTAATCCTACCCATACTACCGATGTTTTTCCTGTGTGTGCACAAAATTATAATTTTCGTTATGAAAGCATGCAGAAACAATCAAGATTTTAAATGTGTTTAGTAGCCCGAAGCTTGCCCAAAAAATATCTCCACTATCTAGAGTGAAAACTCGTGAGAGTTATATTTTATTGCATTGATCATATTTTCTCCAAGGTCTCCTAAACAACTTCATTGGGAAAGGAAATCCTCATGTCCTCCAAAAAAATATGCTACAAAAGGGTTCTCTTACCTAGTAGAAAGGCACAACCTAAAATAGTGATGATAGATAAAAATCCTCTTAAGGTGCTACCCACTCCTTTTCAAATCACGAGTGCTAAAAATATGCAATAATACAATGTAGAACACAAATAACGGGTTGCAAACATGTGAGAAAAATCATGATGTTGTAAGAAAATAAAGGCCAAGATGGATGAAAAAATACATTATTCACACAAGAGAAAGGGAAAATCCTGCAAACAATGGTATATAACGAACATGAAATGAAAAGCAAAATTTCAGGACAACCATGGTAGAAAATAGACATGTAAATAAAATGGAGCACATGAAGCACCCATTAGCATGTTAGGGAGATAGAAAGTATGCCAAAGTTTGTATAATCGATAAGGTAATGTGATATGAAAAATAAAACAATAACACCTATAATGTATGATAGTGGATTCCCTAGGAGATTTTGTGGGATTTGGTATGAGGTATTATGCCAAGCATGCATAAAACATGTATAAATATGTGTAAAGTCTATGATAAAAATTAAAAAAGCAAGTGAATGTGCATATGTGTATGATTAATATAGTGAAAAATAAGATATTTTTCTAGTACATGTGTAATAAACTATACATGTAAAAGTATAAGTAAGAAAGAGCTAATGTGACCAAGATATGCATTATGTTGTTGATGACATGGAATGGGATTCAGATGAATGATAGGAGTAGATGACCCCGACTGAATTTGAATGAATATGCATGTGATGAGGTTAATTTTCACATGCCCGTCAACAATCAAGAATTAACCATAGAACAAGAGTGCATCATTGATATATGGTTTGAGTTGTGTGCACTATAAATATATGATCGATAAAAAGTAGAGCTTAGTGAGTGAGTAAGTGGGAATGTGAGATTGGTGAGCTCCATTTGATATGTATATAATTAACACTCCAAGTATGGACCATGTAACTAAAGTGCATCATAAGGTAATGAGCATAGAACTTAAGAGTATATATAACAAAGATGATGTGTGAATATGTATAATGAGTAATGCACCTAGTGTGTGATAGAAGTTGTCGGAGGAAGATGTCGTGCGTGTATAACATGTGTTGTGTGAGGTGTGTATTGTTTAGCATGACTAAGAAATGATAGAGGTATGTCTTTGTGAATGTGCCAAGTGTAGAATTTGTAATGTGTCCTATTGGTGCTCAAAATAGTCTCGCTGAATTTTTCTAATGAAAATCCATTGATTTCTGATCTCTATCACATTTTATCCCCCATCTTGTGCTTGGGAAGTCTCTACTTTCCTTTGCTTCCATAATTAATCTTTCCTTGGGCCAAAGATCACGTATGGACCTATATTTGTGTCTTTGTTCCTCTCTTTCTCACGAAGAGGTCTGAAATTTGGGTCTCAGTCCTCTATTCATTAAAAAGCTCGGAGCTTTCCCGTTCTTTACATTTTATATAGTAGGGATTTGCTGCCCTTGTCATTTTGCCCCAAATACTTGATGAAAAATGTATGGATGTAGCTATGAAGAGCGTATTTGAGCCTTGCAACATTTCTAAATCCTCTGTCCTTGGAAAAAAATTCATCCCTAGGCTCAAATGGTTGTGTTTCTGCATTTTATGGTTTGATGGGAATTTCCCGAGTAAAATTTGCATCCTTGCATCGATAGGGAACGTGGCTTATTTTGGTTGGTCAGGGGATGGTGGGAAAATCCTTTAACTTATCACTTTTTGATTTCTTGGCAAAAAGGAAAATTTGGTCCCGTGGCTCTGCTTATTTCTGACTCATTCTTTTGGTGCTTACATGGCTTCTTCTAACTGAATGGGGTGTGGCAGGTTTTTTTTTGAACTTGTTCCTTTTGGATACTAGGGAAAAGGTTTGAAATCACACTGGCGGTCACGTCGGGCTACGATTAAAGAAAATTTTAAGTGGCGGGAAAAATTATTACTTTTACCTAGCAAGAGGACATGTGGCAAAGCTAATGGTGGAGATGCGGGCCTTCAGAGGTAAGTTGAATGTTTCTCCCTTATGGAAAAATGAAATAAGATTCTAAAATGGAATCGCGCCCCCACCAAATCATTTTGAAACCTTAAGGTTTTTGAAGTTGGGCCATAATCGCACGTGGCGAGCCCACGCTTATTTAAGGTCTCAACCTTTGGGGATCATATCAAGATGTGCCATTATGACACGTGGCAATTCAAAAAGTCAAAGGGAGGGGAAGCGGACCATCAGAGGTAAATTTAATTATTTTCCTCTTGTCATCAAAATAATTAGAATCTCAAAATGGCCCATGAAGCCATAAAAAAGAAGGTCAGTGGGACGTAGACCATCGAGGATAACTTGCATTTTCCCCCGATATTAATAAGAATAAAAAATCAAAATGGCTGCGCAATCCCAATAGAGGAAAGGTCAAAGCTTGCTTTAATCAATGAAAAAGGTGTGGACCCTCGGAGGAAATTTGCAAAATTTTCCTTTTAGGCGAAAAGAGTTAAAAGTAAAAATCGAAGCGTTGTTCTACTAGGACCCACATTGGGACACGTGTCAAGATAATTTCTCAAGGGTGGAGGTGCGAGAGAAAATTGTGAAAATTTTACATTTTTCCAAAAGTTGTAAAAAGTCAAAGAAGAACATCGGCCCATCTTAAAATGAATCTTCCACGTGGGCGTCCCAAATTCAACGTAAAGATCAACGACAAGCGAGAGTTTGAATATGATTTTCCCCATTTCTTGAAACATGCTCGGAAGTGTGAGTCTTCACGATTTCTTGGTATTTCCTACACGCCAAATAGAGAGGAGAGTCGGTTTGATATCTAAGTTTGGTGGAGGATATCTTAAGACGTCTTTCGCCATTAAAATGGTCCGACTCTTGGGCTTGATATGATTTTAATTTTTTTCTTCTCCCGAGCATGCAAGGAACTAGATTTGAAAGATTAGGGTGAAAGCGATTAGTGAGTTGAAGAAAAAGTGATCTACTAGAAGGTGGAGTTGAATGTGAGAGATATTCAAAAAGATTTTCCCCGAGCACTGGCAACTTTTGCGAGATATGATTCTTGAAATCGCTATCATGATCATGGCGGGCATTGGTAGTGGCACTCAATGTCGGGATTTTGGGAGGAAAAGAGGGTCTTTTGTAAATCTTACAAATAGCACAAATTTTTTGTGAAAATGTGGGGGAGGTTAGAGAGTTAGAGGTCGAAGAAAATTCCCAAGAGGAAATATTGAGAAAGCCTGTCTTTTGAGAAGCCATCTAAGGAACTGTATAACTCTTTTGTATTAAGTTTGATTGTTTCAAGGTCGTTGCAAGTGTACAACCATTGACAAGCTTTGATATTGTTCTAGAAACTTTCCCATGTTGATAAATTTAATCAAACTTAAGTTATTCTATGTTGATCTTTAGAAAAATGTGTTTCTTTCATTTCTAAATATCTGCAAACAAATTTTCTTGTTCCTATCGCAATCTTGTATCAAAATATGTATTAATCACACAGGTCTCAATCCTTGTGACAGTTTAGTGGCATCTGTAATTTCATTTCCTAGAAGATCTTTCATCTAAGGATGAAATAAATGATTTAAAATCACTTTTCTTTCATTTGTTGACATCTAGATTATCCGTAAGCCTTTGGGTGTACCTCGGGCGTGATTGGGTTTCGATCTCAATACTTTGTTAGGTTTTCTAACTCGTGCCATCATTTTAAAATATCATAGATTTTTTGAAAAGGCGGATATATGGGCCTCCATTGAAGCACATATTCTGGTTAAAGGAACATTTTAGCTTTTCTAAAGCATTCTTTTGATTAGACTTTCCAATTTGTAAGAGGTCCCAAAGATCAAGCAAATAAAGTTCATTACGCCTCACCGCCCACCAAAAATTCTTTAAAAAAACTAATGCTACCCATACTACCGATGTTTTTCCTTTGTGTGCACAAAATCATAATTTCCCTTATGAAAGCATGCAGAAACAATCAAGATTTCAAATGTCTTTAGTATCCGAAGCTTGCCCAGAAAATATCTCCACTATCAGAGTGATAACTCGTGAGAGTTATATTTTATTGCATTGATCATATTTTCTCCAAGGTCTCCTAAACAACTTCATTAGGAAGGAAATCTCCATCACCTTCAAAAAAATATGCTACAAAAGGGTTCTCTTACCTTGGTAGAAAGGCAACACCTAAAATAGTGATGATAGATCAAAATCCTCTTAAGGTGCTACCCACTCCTTTTCAAATCCCTGAGTGCTAAAAATATGCAATAATACAATGTAGAACACAAATAACGGGTTGCAAACATGTGAGAAAAATCATGATGTTGTAAGAAAATAAAGGCCAAGATGGATGAAAAATACATTATTCACACAAGAGAAAGGGAAAATCCTACAAACAATGGTATATAACGAACATGAAATGAAAAGCAAAATTTGAGACAACCATGGTAGAAAATAGACATGTAAATAAAATGGTGCACATGAAGCACCCATTAGCATGTTAGGGAGATAGAAAGTATGCCAAAGTTTGTATAATCTAATAAGGTAATGTGATATGAAAAATAAAACAATAACACTGTAATGTATGATAGTGGATTCCCTAGGAGATTTTGTGGGACTGGTATGAGGTATTATGCCAAGCATGCATAAAACATGTATAAATATGTGTAAAGTCTATGATAAAAATTTAAAAAGCAAGTGAATGTGCATATGTGTATGATTAATATAGTGAAAAATAAGATATTTTTCTAGTACATGTGTAATAAACTATACGTGTAAAAGTATAAGTAAGAAAGAGTTAATGTGACCAAGATATGCATTATGTTGTTGATGACATGGAATGGGATTCAGATGAATGATAGGAGTAGCATGACCCCCTGACTGAATTTGAATGAATATGCATGTGATGACGTTAATTTTCACATGCCCGTCAACAATCAATAATTAACCATAGAACAAGAGTGCATCATTGATATATGGTTTGAGTTGTGTGCACTATAAATATATGATCGATAAAAAGTAGAGCTTAGTGAGTGAGTAAGTGGGAATGTGAGATTGGTGAGCTCCATTTGATATGTATATAATTAACACTCCAAAGTATGGACCATGTAACTAAAGTGCATCATAAGGTAATGAGCATAGAACTTAAGAGTATATATAACAAAGATGATGTGTGAATATGTATAATGAGTAATGCACCTAGTGTGTGATAGAAGTTGTCGAGAGGAAGATGTCGTGCGTGTATAACATGTGTTGTGTGAGGTGTGTATTGTTTAGCATGACTAAGAAATGATAGAGGTATGTGCTGTGAATGTGCCAAGTGTAGAATTTGTAATGTGTCCTATTGGTGCTCAAAATAGTCTCGCTGAATTTTTCTAATGAAAATCCATTGATTTATAGCCTCTATCACATTTTATCCCCCATCTTGTGCTCCAGGAAGTCTCTACTTTCCTTTGTTTCCATAATTAACCTTTCCTTGGGCCAAAGATCACGTATGGATCTATATTTGTGTCTTTGTTCCTCTCTTTCTCACGAAGAGGTCTGAAATTTGGGTCTCCCATCCTCTATTCATTCAAAAGCTTAGGCTTTCCCGTTCTTTACATTTTATATAGTAGGGATTTTTCGACCTTGTCATTTTGCCCCAAACGCTTGATGAAAATGTATGGATATAGCTATGAATAGCGTATTTGAGCCTTGAAACATTTCTAAATCCTCTTTCTTGGAAAAAATTCATCCCTAGGCTCAAATGGTTGTGTTTCTACATTTTATGGTTTGCGAGCATTTCCCCAGTAAAATTTGCATCCTTGCATCGATAGGGAACGTGGATTATTTTGGTTGGTCAGGGGATGGTGGGAAAATCCTTTAACTTATCACTTTTTGCTTTCTTGGCAAAAATGAAAATTTGGTCCTGTGGCTCCGCTCATTTGTGACTAGTTCTTTTGGTGCTTACGTGGCTTCTTGTAGCTGAATGGGGTGCGGCGGGTTTGTTTTTAAACTTGTTCCTTTTGGCTACTAGGGGAAAAGGTTTGAACTCACCCGTGGCCACGTCGGGGCTCGATTAAAGAAAATTTTAAGTGGAGGAAAAATTCTTACTTTTACCTAGCAAGAGGACACGTGGCAAAGCTAATGGCGTAGATGCGGGCCTTCAGAAGTAAGTTGAATGTTTCACCCTTTTGGGAAAATGGAATAAGATTCTAAAATGGAAGCGCGCCCCCACCAAATCATTTTGAAACCTTAAGGTTTTTGAATTTGCACCATAATGACACGTGGTGAGCCCACGCTCATTCAAGGTCTCAACCTTTGGGGATCATCTCAAGATGTGCCATTATGACACGTGGCAATTTGAAAATTCAAAGGGGTAGGGAAGCGGACCATCGAGGTAAATTGAATCTTTTTCCTCTTGTCATCAAAATAATTAGAATCTCAAAATGGCCCGCAAGCCATACAAAAAGAAGGTCGAGGTGGGAGGCAAACCATCGGGGATAACTTGCATTTTCCCCCGATATTAATAAGAATACAAAATCAAAATGGCCCACAATCCCAATAGAGGAAAGGTCAAAGCTTTCTCTAATCAATGAAAAAGGTGTGGACCCTCGGAGGAAATTTGCAAAATTTTCCTTTTAGAAGAAAAGAGTTAAAAGCAAAAATGGAAGCGTTGTTCTACTAGGACCCACATTGGGAAACGTGTCGGGATCATTTCTCAAGGGTGAAGGTGCGAGAGAAAAATGTGAAAATTTTACATTTTTCCAAAAGTTGTAAAAGTCAAAAGAAGAACATCGGCCCATCTTAAAATGAATCTTCCACATGGACGTCCCAAATTCAATGTAAATATTAATGATGGTGAGAGTTTGAATATGATTTTCCCCCATTTCTTGAAACATGCTCGGAAGTGTGAGTCTTCACGATTTCTTGGTATTTCCTACACGCCAAATAGAGAGGAGAGTCGGTTTTCATATGTAAGTTTGGTGGAGGATATCTTGAGATGACTTTCGCCATTAAAATGGTCCGACTCTTGGGCTTGATATGATTTTAAGTTTTTCTTCTCCCGAGCATGCAAGGAACTAGATTTGAAAGATTAGGGTGAAAGTGATTGGTGAGTTGAAGAAAAAGTGATCTACTAGAAGGTGGAGTTGAATGTGAGAGATATTCAAAAAGATTTTCCCCCTGAGCACCTGGCAAATTTTTGCAGATATGATTCTTGAAATCGCTATCATGATCATGGCGGGCACTGGTAGCACTCAATGTTGGGATTTTTGGGAGGAAAAGAGGGTTTTTGTAAATCTTACAAATAGCACAAATTTTTGTGAAAATGTGGGGAGGTTAGAGAGTTAGAGGTCGAAGAAAATTCCCAAGAGGAAAACTTGAGAAAGCTGTCTTTTGAGAAGCCATCTAAGGAGCCTGTATAACTCTTTTGTATTAAGTTTGATTGTTTCAAGGTGGTTGCAAGTGTACAACCATTGACAAGCTTTGATATTGTTCTAGAAACTTTCCCATGTTGATAAATTTAATCAAACTTAAGTTATTTTGTGTTGATCTTTAGAAAAATGTGTTTGTTTCATTTCTAAATGTCTGCAAATAAATTTTCTTGTTCCTATCGCAATCTTGTATCAAAATATGTATTAATCACACAAGTCTCAATCCTTGTGACAGTTTAGTGGCATCTGTAATTTCATTTCCTAGAAGATCTTTCATCTAGGGATGAAATAAATGATTTAAAATCACTTTTCTTTCATTTGTTGACATATAGATTATCTGTAAGCCTTTGGGTGTACCTCAGGCGTGATTGGGTTTGGATCTCAATACTTTGTTGGGTTTTCTAACTCGTGCCATCATTTTAAAATATCATAGATTTTTTGAAAAGGTGGATATATGGGCCTCCATTGAAGCACATATTCTGGTTAAAGGAACATTTTAGCTTTTCTAAAGCATTCTTTTTATTAGACTTTCCAATTTGTAAGAGTTCCCAAAGATCAAGCAAATAAAGTTCATTCCGCCTCACCGCCCACCAAAAATTCTTTAAAAAAACTAATGCTACCCATACTACCGATGTTTTCCTTTGTGTGCACAAAATCATAATTTGTTATGAAAGCATGCGAAACAATCAAGATTTCAAATGTCTTTAGTATCCGAAGCTTGCCCAGAAAATATCTCCACTATCTAGAGTGATAACTTGTGAGAGTTATATTTTATTGCATTGATCATATTTTCTCCAAGGTCTCCTAAACAACTTCATTAGGAAGTAAATCTCCATCTCCTTCAAAAAAATATGCTACAAAAGGGTTCTCTTACCTTGGTAGAAAGGCAACACCTAAAATAGTGATGATAGATCAAAAACCTTTTAAGGTGCTACCCACTCCTTTTCAAATCCCGAGTCCTAAAAATATGCAATAATACAATGTAGAACACAAATAACGGGTTGCAAACATGTGAGAAAAATCATGATGTTGTAAGAAAATAAAGGCCAAGATGGATGAAAAAATACATTATTCACACAAGAGAAAGGGAAAATCCTACAAACAATGGTATATAACGAACATGAAATGAAAAGCAAAATTTCGACAACCATGGTAGAAAATAGACATGTAAATAAAATGGTGCACATGAAGCACCCATTAGCATGTTAGGGAGATAGAAAATATGCCAAAGTTTGTATAATCTGATAAGGTAATGTGATATGAAAAATAAAACAATAACACCGTAATGTATGATAGTGGATTCCCCTAGGAGATTTTGTGGGGACTGGTATGAGGTATTATGCCAAGCATGCATAAAACATGTATAAATATGTGTAAAGTCTATGATAAAAATTAAAAAAGCAAGTGAATGTGCATATGTGTATGATTAATATAGTGAAAAATAAGATATTTTTCTAGTACATGTGTAATAAACTATACGTGTAAAAGTATAAGTAAGAAAGAGTTAATGTGACCAAGATATGCATTATGTTGTTGATGACATGGAATGGGATTCGGATGAATGATAGGAGTAGCATGACCCCGACTGAATTTGAATGAATATGCATGTGATGAGGTTAATTTTCACATGCCCCATCAACAATCAAGAATTAACCATAGAACAAGAGTGCATCATTGATATATGGTTTGAGTTGTGTGCACTATAAATATATGATCGATAAAAAGTAGAGCTTAGTGAGTGAGTAAGTGGGAATGTGAGATTGGTGAGCTCCATTTGATATGTATATAATTAACACTCAGTATGGACCATGTAACTAAAGTGCATCATAAGGTAATGAGCATAGAACTTAAGAGTATATATAACAAAGATGATGTGTGAATATGTATAATGAGTAATGCACCTAGTGTGTGATAGAAGTTGTCGAGAGGAAGATGTCGTGCGTGTATAACATGTGTTGTGTGATGTGTGTATTGTTTAGCATGACTAAGAAATGATAGAGGTATGTGCTGTGAATGTGCCAAGTGTAGAATTTGTAATGTGTCCTATTGGTGCTCAAAATAGTCTCGCTGAATTTTTCTAATGAAAATCCATTGATTTCTGAGCCTCTATCACATTTTATCCCCCATCTTGTGCTTGGGAAGTCTCTACTTTCCTTTGCTTCCATAATTAATCTTTCCTTGGGCCAACAATCATGTATGGACCTATATTTGTGTCTTTGTTCCTCTCTTTCTCTCGAAGAGGTCTGAAATTTGGGTCTCTTGTCTTCTATTCATTCAAAAGCTCAAAGGCTTTCCGTTCTTTACATTTTATATAGTAGGGATTTGCTGCCCTTGTCATTTTGCCCCAAACGCTTGATGAAAAATTTATGGATGTAGCTATGAAGAGCGTATTTGAGCCTTGAAACATTTGTAAATCCTCTTTCTTGGAAAAAAATTCATCCCTAGGCTCAAATTGTTGTGTTTACGCATTTTATGGTTTGTGAGGCATTTCCCAAGTAAAATTTGCATCCTTGCATCGATAGGAACGTGGCTTATTTTGGTTGGTCGGGGATGGTGGGAAAATCCTTTAACTTATCACTTTTGATTTCTTGGCAAAAAGGAATATTTGGTCCCTTGGCTCGCTTATTTCGACTCGTTCTTTTGGTGCTTACGTGGCTTCTTCTAACCGAATGGGGTGTGGCAGTTTTTTTTTGAACTTGTTCCTTTTGGATACTAGGGAAAAAGGTTTGAAATCACCCTAGCGGTCATGTTAGGCTCTGATTAAAGAAAATTTTAAGTGGCGGGGAAAAATTATTACTTTTACCTAGCAAGAGGACATGTGGCAAAGCTAATGGCGGAGATGCGGGCCTTCAGAGGTAAGTTGAATGTTTCTCCCTTATGGAAAAATGAAATAAGATTCTAAAATGGAATTGCGCCCCCACCAAATCATTTTGAAACCTTAAGGTTTTTGAAGTTGGGCCATAATCGCACGTGGCGAGCCCACGCTTATTCAAGGTCTCAACCTTTGGGGATCATATCAAGATGTGCCATTATGACACGTGGCATTCGAAAAGTCAAAGGGGAGGGGAAGCGGACCATCAGAGGTAAATTTAATTATTTTCCTCTTATCATCAAAATAATTAGAATCTCAAAATGGCCCGCAAGCCATACAAAAAGAAGGTCAGGTGGGACGTAGACCATCGGGGATAACTTTCATTTTTCCCCCGATATTAATAAGAATAAAAAATCAAAATGGCCCGCAATCCCAATAGAGGAAAGGTCAAAGCTTGCTCTAATCAATGAAAAAGGTGTGGACCCTCAGAGGAAATTTGCAAAATTTTCCTTGTAGAAGAAAAGAGTTAAAAGTAAAAATCGAAGCGTTGTTCTACTGGGACCCACATTGGGACACGTGTCAAGATCATTTCTCAAGGGTGGAGGTGCGAGAGAAAAATGTGAAAATTTTACATTTTTCCAAAAGTTGTAAAAAGTCAAAGAAGAACACCAGGCCCATCTTAAAATGAATCTTCCACGTGGACGACCCAAATTCAAAGTAAAGATCAACGACAACTGAGAGTTTGAATATGATTTTCCCCCCATTTTATTGAAACATGCTCGGAAGTGTGAGTCTTCATGATTTCTTGGTATTTCCTACACGCCAAATAGAGAGGAGAGTTAGTTTTGATATCTAAGTTTGGTGGAGGATATCTTGAGACGTCTTTCGCCATTAAAATGGTCCGACTCTTGGGCTTGATATGATTTTAAGTTTTTCTTCTCCCGAGCATGCAAGGAACTAGATTTGAAAGATTAGGGTGAAAGTGATTGCTGAGTTGAAGAAAAAGTGATCTACTAGAAGGTGGAGTTGAATGTGAGAGATATTCAAAAGATTTTCCCCCGAGCACCGCGGCAAATTTTGCAGATATGATTCTTGAAATCGCTATCATGATCATGGCGGGCACTGGTAGCACTCAATGTCGAGATTTTTGGGAGGAAAAGAGGGTCTTTTGTAAATCTTAAAAATAGCACAAATTTTTTGTGAAAATGTGGGGGAGGTTAGAGAGTTAGAGGTCGAAGAAAATTCCCAAAAGGAAAACTTGAGAAATCCTGTCTTTTGAGAAGCCATCTAAGGAGCCTGTATAACTCTTTTGTATTAAGTTTGATTGTTTCAAGGTGGTTGCAAGTGTACAACAATTGACAAGCTTTGATATTGTTCTAGAAACTTTCCCATGTTGATAAATTTAATCAAACTTAAGTTATTCTGTGTTGATCTTTAGCAAAATGTGTTTCTTTCATTTCTAAATATCTGCAAACAAATTTTCTTGTTCCTATCGCAATCTCAGTAACAAAATATTTATTAATCACACAGTCTCAATCCTTGTGACAGTTAGTTTAGTGGCATCTGTAATTTCATTTCCTAGAAGATCTTTCATCTAAGGATGAAATAAATGATTTAAAATCACTTTTCTTTCATTTGTTGACATCTAGATTATCCGTAAGCCTTTGGGTGTACCTCGGGCGTGATTGGGTTTGGATCTCAATACTTTGTTGGGTTTTCTAACTCATGCCATCATTTTAAAATATCATAGATTTTTTGAAAAGGTGGATATATGGGCCTCCATGAAGCACATATTCTGGTTAAAGAAACATTTTAGCTTTTCTAAAGCATTCTTTTGATTAGACTTTCCAATTTGTAAGAGTTCCCAAAGATCAAGCAAATAAAGTTCATTCTGCCTCACCGCCCACCAAAAATTCTTTAAAAAAACTAATGCTACCCATACTACCGATGTTTTTCCTTTGTGTGCACAAAATTATAATTTCTGTTATGAAAGCATGCAGAAACAATCAAGATTTCAAATGTCTTTAGTATCCCGAAGCTTGCCCAGAAAATATCTCCACTATCTAGAGTGATAACTCGTGAGAGTTATATTTTATTGCATTGATCATATTTTCTCCAAGGTCTCCTAAACAACTTCATTAGGAAGGAAATGTCCATCTCCTTCAAAAAAATATGCTACAAAAGGGTTCTCTTACCTTGGTAGAAAGGCAACACCTAAAATAGTGATGATAGATCAAAATCCTCTTAAGGTGCTACCCACTCCTTTTCAAATCCCGAAAAGCTTTAAAAATATGCAATAATACAATGTAGAACACAAATAACGGGTTGCAAAACATGTGAGAAGAATCATGATGTTGTAAGAAAATAAAGGCCAAGATGGATGAAAAATACATTATTCACACAAGAGAAAGGGAAAATCCTACAAACAATGGTATATAACGAACATGAAATGAAAAGCAAAATTTCGAGACAACCATGGTAGAAAATAGACATGTAAATAAAATGGTGCACATGAAGCACCCATTAGCATGTTAGGGAGATAGAAAGTATGCCAAAGTTTGTATAATCTGATAAGGTAATGTGATATGAAAAATAAAACAATAACACCCGTAATGTATGATAGTGGATTCCCTAGGAGATTTTGTGGGACTGGTATGAGGTATTATGCCAAGCATGCATAAAACATGTATAAATATGTGTAAAGTCTATGATAAAAATTAAAAAAGCAAGTGAATGTGCATATGTGTATGATTAATATAATGAAAAACAAGATATTTTTCTAGTACATGTGTAATAAACTATACGTGTAAAAGTATACGTAAGAAAGAGTTAATGCGACAAAGATATGCATTATGTTGTTGATGACATGGAATGGGATTCAGTCTTAATGATAGGAGTAGATGACCCTCGATCGTGTTTGAATGCATATGCATGTGATGAGGTTAATTTTTACATGCCCCGTCAACAATCAAGAATTAACTATAGAACAAGAGTGCATCATTGATATATGGTTTGAGTTGTGTGCACTATAAATATATGATCGATAAGAAGTAGAGCTTGGTGAGTGAGTGAGTGGGAATGTGAGATCTGTGAGGTCTATTTGAGATTTATATAATTAACACTCCAAAGTATGGACCATTTAACTAAAGCGCATCATAAGGTAATGAGCGTATAACTTAAGAGTATATATAACAATGATGTTATGTGAATATGTATAATGAGTAATGCACCTACTGTGTGTGATAGAAGTTGTGAGAGGAAGATGTCGTGCATGTATAACATGTGTTGTGTGAGGTGTGTATTGTGTAGCATGACTAAGAAATGATAGAGGTATGTGATGTGAATGTGCCAAGTGTAGAATTTGTAATGTGTCCTATTGGTGCTCAAAATAGTCTCGCCCCATTTTTCCAATGAAAATCCATTGATTTGACCTCTATCACATTTTATCCCCCATCTTGTGCTTGGGAAGTCTCTACTTTCCTTTGCTTCCATAATTAATCTTTCCTTGGGCCAACAATCATGTATGGACCTATATTTGTGTCTTTGTTCCTCTCTTTCTCTGAAGAGGTCTGAAATTTGGGTCTCTTGTCTTCTATTCATTCAAAAGCTCAGGCTTTCCCGTTCTTTACATTTTATATGGTAGGGATTTTCTGCCCTTGTCATTTTGCCCCAAACGCTTGATGAAAAATTTATGGATGTAGCTATGAAGAGCGTATTTGAGCCTTGAAACATTTGTAAATCCTCTTTCTTGGAAAAAAATTCATCCCTAGGCTCAAATTGTTGTGTTTCGCATTTTATGGTTTGGAGGCATTTCCCAAAGAAAATTTGCATCCTTGCATCGATAGGGAACGTGGATTATTTTGGTTGGTCAGGGGATGGCGGGAAAATGCTTTAAACTATCACTTTTTGCTTTCTTGGCAAAAATGAAAATTTGGTCCTGTGGCTCCGCTTATTTGTGACTAGTTCTTTTGGTGCTTACGTGGCTTCAGAATCGAATGGGGTGCGGCGGGTTTGTTTTTAAACTTGTTCCTTTTGGCTACTAGGGAAAAAGGTTTGAACTCACCCAGCGGCCACGTCAGAGCTCCGATTAAAGAAAATTTTAAGTGGAGGGAAAAATTCTTACTTTTACCTAGCAAGAGGACACGTGGCAAAGCTAATGGCGTAGATGCGGGCCTTCGAAGTAAGTTGAATGTTTCACCCTTTTGGGAAAATGGAATAAGATTCTAAAATGGAAGCGCGCCCACCAAATCATTTTGAAACCTAAAGGTTTTGAAGTTGCACCATAATGGCACGTGGTGAGCCCATGCTTATTCAATGTCTCAACCTTTGGGGATCATATCAAGATGTGCCATTATGACACGTGGAAATTTGAAAATTCAAAGGGGTAGGGAAGCGGACCATTAGAGGTAAATTGAATCTTTTTCCTCTTGTCATCAAAAGAATTAGAATCTCAAAATGGCCCGCAAGCCATACAAAAAGAAGGTCGTGGGAGGCGGACCATCGGGGATAACTTGCATTTTTCTGCCCTGATATTAATAAGAATACAAAATAAAAATGGCCCACAATCCCAATAGAGGAAAGGTCAAAGCTTTCTCTAATCAATGAAAAAGGTGTGGACCCTCGGAGCAAATTTTTAAAATTTTCCTTTTAGAAGAAAAGAGTTAAAATTAAAAATGGAAGCGTTGTCTCTACTGGGACTCACATTAGGAAACGTGTGAGGATCATTTCTCAAGGGTGAAGGTGCAAAGAAAAATGTGAAAATTTTACATTTTTCCAAAAGTTGTAAAAAGTCAAAGAAGAACATCTGGCCCATCTTAAAATGAATCTTCCACATGGACATCCCAAATTCAATGTAAATATCAATGACATTTGAGAGTTTGAATATGATTTTCCCCCATTTTACTAAAACACGCACTCAGAAGTGCGAGTCTTCACGTTTTCTTGGTATTTCCTACATGCCAAATAGAGAGGAGAGTTAGTTTTGATATCTAAGTTTGGTGGAGGATATCTTGAGATGACTTTCTCCATTAAAATGGTCCGAATCTTGGGATTGATATGATTTTAAGTTTTTCTTCTCCGATAATGCAAGGAACGAGATTTGACATATTAGGAGTGAAAGTAGTTAGTGAGTTGAAGAAAAAGTGATGTAATAGAAGGTAGAGTTGAATGTGAGAGATATTCGAAAAGATTTGCCCCCGAGCACTGGGAACTTTTTTGCAGATCCGATTCTTGAAATCGCGATCATGATCATGGCGGGCACTAGTAGCACTCAATATTGGGATTTTTTGGAGGAAAAGAGGGTCTTTTGTAAATGTTATAAATGGCACAATTTTTTTGTGAAAATGTGGGGAGGTTAGAGAGTTAAAGGTCGAAGAAAATTCCCAAGAGGAAAACTTGAAAAACCCTATCTTTTGAGAAGCCGAATAACTCTTTTGTATTAAGTTTGATTGTTTCAAGGTGGTTGCAAGTGTACAACCATGACAAGCTCTGATATGGTTCTAGAAACTTTCCCTTGTTGATAAATTTAATCAAACTTGTGTTATTCTGTGTTGACCTTTAGCAAAATGTGTTTGTTTCATTTCTAAATATATGCAAACAAATTTTCTTGTTCCTATTGCAATCTTGTATCAAAATATGTATTAATCACACAGGTCTCAATCCTTGTGACAATTTAGTGGCATTTGTAATTTCATATCCTAGAAGATATTTCATCTAAGGATGAAATAAATGATTTAAAATTACTTTTCTTTCATTTGTTGACATCTAGATTATCTGTAAGCCTTTGGGTGTACCTCAGGCATGATTGGGTTTGGATCTCAATACTTTGTTGGGTTTTCTAACTCGTGCCATCATTTTAAAATATCATAGATTTTTTGAAAAGGTGCTAATATGGGCCTCCATTGAAGCACATATTCTAGTTAAAGGAACATTTTAGCTTTTCTAAATCATTCTTTTGATTAGACTTTCCAATTTGTAAGAGTTCCCAAAGATCTAGCAAATAAAGTTCATTCTGCCTCACCTCCCACCAAAAATTCTTTAAAACAACTAATCCTACCCATACTACCAATGTTTTTCTGTGTGTGCACAAAATTATAATTTCCGTTATGAAAGCATGCGAAACAATCAAGATTTTAAATGTCTTTAGTAGCTCGAAGCTTGCCGAGAAAATATCTCTACTATTCAGAGTGACAACTCGTAAGAGTTATATTTTATTGCATTGAGCATATTTTCTCCAAGGTCTCCTAAACAACTTCATTAGGAAGTAAATCTCCATCTCCTCCAAAAAAATAGGCTACAAAAGGGTTCTCTTACCTTGGTAGAAAGGCACAACCTAAAATAGTGATGATACATCAAAATCCTCTTAAGGTGCTACCCACTCCTTTTCAAATCCTGAGTGCTAAAAATATGCAATAATACAATGTAGAAAACAAATAACGGGTTGTAAACATGTGAGAAAAATCATGATGTTGTAAGAAAATAAAGGCCAAGATGGTTGAAAAAATTCATTATTCACACAAGAGAAAGGGAAAATCCTGCAAACAATGGTATATAAAGAACATGAAATGAAAAGCAAAATTTGAGACAACCATGGTAGAAAATAGACATGTAAATAAAATGGTGCACATGAAGCACCCATTAGCATGTTAGGGAGATAGAAAGTATGCCAAAGTTTGTATAATCTGATAAGGTAATGTGATATGAAAAATAAAACAATAACACCCTTTTGTAATGTATGATAGTGGATTCCCTAGAGATTTTGTGGGATCGGTATGAGGTATTATGCCAAGCATGCATAAAACATGTATAAATATGTGTAAAGTCTATGATAAAAATTAAAAAAGCAAGTGAATGTGCATATGTGTATGATTAATATAATGGAAAACAAGATATTTTTCTAGTACATGTGTAATAAACTATACGTGTAAAAGTATAAGTAAGAAAGAGTTAATGCGATAAAGATATGCATTATGTTGTTGATGACATGGAATGGGATTCAGATCGAATGATAGGAGTAAAGCATGACCCATGATTGAGTTTGAATGCATATGCATGTGATGAGGTTAATTTTTACATGCCCCGTCAACAATCAAGAATTAACTATAGAACAAGAGTGCATCATTGATATATGGTTTGAGATTTGTGCTCTAGAAATCTATGATCGATAAAAAGTAGAGCTTAGTGAGTGAGTGAGTGGGAATTTGAGATTGGTGAGCTCCATTTGAGATGTATATAATTAACACTCCAAAGATGGACCATTTAACTAAATCACATCATAAGGTAATGAGCGTAGAACTTAAGAGTATATATAACAAAGATGTTGTGTGAATATGTATAATGAGTAATGCACCTACTGTGTGATAGAAGTTGTGAGAGGAAGATGTTGTGCATGTATAACATGTGTTGTGTGTGAGGTGTGTATTGTGTAGGAATACTAAGAAATGATAGAGGTATGTGTTGTGAATGTGCCAAGTGTAGAATTTGTAATGTGTCCTATTGGTGCTCAAAATAGTCTCGCCCATTTTGCCAATGAAAATCCATTGATTTACAGCCTCTATCACATTTTATCTCCCCATCTTGTGCCTGGGAAGTCTCTACTTTCCTTTATTGCCATAATTAATCTTTCCTTGGGCCAAAGATCACGTAAGGATCTATATTTGTGTCCTTGTTTCTATCTTTCTCTGAAGAGGTCTGAAATTTGGGTCTCCCGTCCTCTATTCATTCAAAAGCTCAAAGCTTTCCCATTCTTTGGAGTTTTTATAGTAGGGATTTGCTGCCCTTGTCATTTTGCCACAAATGCTTCATGAAAATGTATGGATATAGCTATAAAGAGCGTATTTGAGCCTTGAAACATTTCTAAATCCTCTTTGCTTGGAAAAAAATTTATCCCTAGGGTCAAATGGTTGTGTTACTCCATTTTATGGTTTGACGGGAATTTCCCCTGTAAAATTTGCATCCTTGCATCGATAGGGAACGTGGATTATTTTGGTTGGTCGGGGATCGCGGGAAAATGCTTTAAATTATCACTTTTTGCTTTCTTGGCAAAAAAGGAAAATTTGGTCCTGTGGCTCCGCTCATTTCGATCGGGTTCTTTTGGTGCCTACATGGCTTCTTCTAACCGAATGGGGTGCGGCGGGTTTGTTTTGGAACTTGTTCTATTGGCTACTAGGGAAAAAGGTTTGAACTCACCCCGCGGCCACGTCGGCTCGATTAAAGAAAATTTTAAGTGGCGGGAAAAATTCTTACTTTTACCTAGCAAGAGGACACGTGGCAAAGCTAATGGCGGAGATGCAAGCCTTTAGAGGTAAGTTGAATGTTTTTCCCTTTTGTTAAAATGGAATAAAATTCTAAAATGGAAGCGCACCGCCACCAAATCATTTTCAAACCTTAAGGTTTTGAAGTTGTGCATAATGGCACGTGGCGAGCCCACGCTTATTCAAGGTCTCAACCTTTGGGGATCATCTCAAGATGCACCATTGTGACACGTGGCAATTTTAAAAGTAAAAGGGACATGGAAGCGGCATCATCGAGGTAAATTGAATCTTTTTCCTCTTATCATCAAAAGAATTAGAACCTCAAAATGGCCCGCAAGCCATGCAAAAAGAAGGTCGTGGGAGGCAAACCATCGGGGATAACTTGCATTTTTCCCCGATATTAATAAGAATAAAAATCAAAATGGCCCGCAATCCCAATAGAGGAAAGGTCAAAGCTTGCTCTAATCAATGAAAAAGGTGTGGACCCTTGGAGGAAATTTGTGAAATTTTCCTTTTAGAAGAAAAGAGTTAAAATTTAAAATGGAAGCATTGTTCTACTGGGACCCACATTGGGACACGTGCCATGATCATTTCTCAAGGGTGGAGGTCTTTGAGAAAAGTGTGAAAATTTTACATTTTTCCTAAAGTTGTAAAAAGTCAAAGAAGAACATCTGGCCCATCTTAAAATGAATCTTCCACGTGGACGTCCCAAATTCAACGTAAAGATCAACGAAAGTGTGAGTTTCAATATGATTTTCCCCATTTTTGAAACACACTCGGAAGTGCGAGTCTTCACGATTTCTTGGTATTTCCTACATGCCAAATAAAGAGGAGAGTTAGTTTTGATATCTAAGTTTGGTGGAGGATATCTTGAGACGTCTTTCGCCATTTAAATGGTCCGACTCTCGTGCTTGATATGATTTTAATTTTTCCTTCTCGAGCATGCAAGGAACTAGATTTGATGATTAGGGGTGAAAGTGGTTAGTGAGTTGAAGAAAAAGTGATCTACTAGAAGGTGGAGTTGAATGTGAGAGATATTCAAAAGATTTGCCCCTGAGCACTTGACAACTTTTTGCAGATCTAATTCTTGAAATCACTATCATGATCATGGTGGCTTGGTAGGACTCAATGTCGTGGATTTTTGGGAGGAAAAGAGGGTCTTTTTAAATCTTATAAATGGCACAAATTTTTGTGAAAATATGTGGGAGTTAGAGAGTTAGAGGTCGAAAAAAATTCCCAAGAGGAAAACTTGAGAAAGCCTGTCTTTTGAAAAGCCATCCGAGAAGCCCCTATAAGTCTTTTGTATTAAGTTTGATTGTTTCAAGGTGGTTGCAAGTGTACAACCATTGACAAGCTCCTCGATATTGTTCTAGAAACTTTCCTTGTTTATAAATTTAATCAAACTTGAGTTATTCTCAGTGTTGATCTTTAAAAAATGTGTTTGTTTCATTTCAAAATATCTCGCAAATAAATTTTCTTGTTCCTATCGCAATCTTGTATCAAAATATGTATTAATCACACAGGTCTCAATCCTTGTGACAGTTTAGTGGCATCTGTAATTTCACTTCCTAGAATATCTTTCATCTAAGGATGAAATAAATGATTTAAAATCACTTTTCTTTCATTTGTTGACATCTAGATTATCCGTAAGCCTTTGGGTGTACCTCTGCATGATTGGGTTTGGATCTCAATACTTTGTTGGGTTTTCTAACTCGTGCCATGATTTTAAAATATCATAGAGTTTTTGAAAAGGTGCTAATATGGGCCTCCATTGAAGCACATATTCAAGTTAAAGGAACATTTTAGCTATTCTAAAGCATTCTATTGATTAGACTTTCCATTTTGTAAGAGTTCCCAAAGATCTAGCAAATAAAGTTCATTATGCCTCACCTCCCACCAAAAATTCTTTAAAACAACTAATCCTACCCATACTAACGATCTTTTTCCCTGTGTGTGCAACAAATTATAATTTCCATTATGAAAGCATGCGAAACAATCAAGATTTCAAATGTCTTTAGTAGCCCGAAGCTTGCCCGAAAAAATATCTCCACTATCTAGAGTGACAACTCGTGAGAGTTATATTTTATTGCATTGATCATATTTTCTCCAAGGTCTCCTAAACAACTTCATTGGGAAAGGAAATCCTCATGTCCTCCAAAAAAATATGCTACAAAAGGGTTCTCTTACCTAGTAGAAAGGCACAACCTAAAATAGTGATGATAGATAAAAATCCTCTTAAGGTGCTACCCACTCCTTTTCAAATCTGAAAAGTGCTAAAAATATGCAATAATACAATGTAGAACACAAATAACGGGTTGCAAAACATGTGAGAAAAATCATGATGTTGTAAGAAAATAAAGGCCAAGATGGATGAAAAAATACATTATTCACACAAGAGAAAGGGAAAATCATGCAAACAATGGTATATAAAGAACATGAAATGAAAAGCAAAATTTCAGACAACCATGGTAGAAAATAGATATGTAAATAAAATGGTGCGCATGAATCACCCATTAGCATGTTAGGGAGATAGAAAGTATGCCAAAGTTTGTATAATCGATAAGGTAATGTGATATGAAAAATAAAACAATAACACCTGTAATGTATGATAGTGGATTCCCTAGGAGATTTTGTGGGACTGGTATGAGGTATTATGCCAAGCATGCATAAAACATGTATAAATATGTGTAAAGTCTATGATAAAAATTAAAAAAGCAAGTGAATGTGCATATGTGTATGATTAATATAATGAAAAACAAGATATTTTTCTAGTACATGTGTAATAAACTATACGTGTAAAAGTATAAGTAAGAAAGAGTTAATGCGACCAAGATATGCATTAGTTGTTGATGACATGGAATAGGATTCAAACCGAATGATAGGAGTAAAGCATGACCCCTAACTGAGTTTGAATGCATATGCATGTGATGAGGTTAATTTTTACATGCCCCGTCAACAATCAAAAATTAGCTATAGAACAAGAGTGCATCATTGATATATGGTTTGAGATGTGTGCACTAGAAATATATGATCGATAAAAAGTAGAGCTTAGTGAGTGAATGAGTGGGAATGTGAGATTGGTGAGCTCCATTTGAGATATATATAATTAACACTCCAAGATGGACCATGTAACTAAAGCACATCATAAGGTAATGAGCGTAGAACTTAAGAGTATATATAACAAATATGTTGTGTGAATATGTATAATGAGTAATGCACCTAGTGTGTGATAGAAGTTGTGAGAGGAAGATGTCGTGCATGTATAACATGCGTTTTGTGAGGTGTTTATTCTGTAGCATGACTAAGAAATGATAGAGTTATGTGCCTGTGAATGTACCAAGTGTACAATTTGTAATGTGTCCTATTGGTGCTCAAAATAGTCTTGCCCCATTTTGCCAATGAAAATCCATTGATTTACAGCCTCTATCACATTTTATCCCCCCATCTTGTGCCTGGGAAGTCTCTACTTTCCTTTGTTTCCATAATTAATCTTTCCTTGGGCCAAAGATCACGTATGGATCTATATTTGTGTCCTTGTTTCTCTATTTCTCTGAAGAGGTCTTAAATTTGGGTCTCCCGTCCTCTATTCATTCAAAATCTCAGCTTTCTCGTTCTTTGGATTTTTTATATTAGGGATTTGCTGCCCTTGTGATTTTGCCACAAATGCTTGATGAAAAGTGTATGGATATAGCTATGAAGAGCATATTTGAGCCTTGAAACATTTATAAATCCTCTTTGTTTGGAAAAAAATTCATCCCCGGCCTCAAATGGTTGTGTTTCTATATTTTATGGTTTGATAAGCATTTCCCAAAGAAATTTACATCCTTGCATCGATAGGAACGTGGATTATTTTGGTTGGTCGGGGATGGTGGGAAAATGCTTTAAATTATCACTTTTTGCTTTCTTGGCAAAAAGGAAAATTTGGTCCTGTGGCTCCTCTCATTTCGATCGGGTTCTTTTGGTGCTTACGTGGCTTCTCAGAATCGAATGGGGTTTGGCAGGTTTGTTTTTGAACTTTTTCCTTTTGGCTACTAGGGAAAAAGGTTTGAACTCACCCAGCGCCATGTCGAGGCTCGATTAAAGAAAATTTTAAGTGGCGGGAAAAATTCTTACTTTTACCTAGCAAGAGGACACGTGGCAAAGCTAATGGCATAGATGCGGGCCTTCATAGGTAAGTTGAATGTTTCACCCTTTTGGGAAAATGGAATAAGATTCTAAAATGGAAGCGCGACCCAACCAATTCATTTTGAAACCTTAAAGTTTTTGATGTTGCGCCATAATGGCATGTGGCGAGCCCATGCTTATTCAAGGTCTCAACCTTTGGGGATCATATCAAGATGTGCCATTATGACACTGGGCAATTTGAAAAGTCAAAGGGGCAAGGAAGCGGACCATCGAAGGTAAATTGAATCTTGTTCCTCTTTTCATCAAAAGAATTACAATCTCAAAATGGCCCGCAAGCCATACACAAAAGAAGGTCGGTGGGAGGAGACCATCGGGGATAACTTGCATTTTTTCCTCCGATATTAATAAGAATAAAAATCGAATGGCCCGCAATCCCAATAGAGGAAAGGTCAAAGCTTGCTCTAATCAATGAAAAAGGTGTGGACCCTCGGAGGAAATTTTTAACATTTTCCTTTTAGAAGAAAAGAGTTAAAAGTAAAAATAGAAGCGTTGTTCTACTCTGGGACTCACATTGGGACACATGTCGATCATTTCTCAAGAGTGGAGGTGCAGAGAAAATGTGAAAATTTTACATTTTTCCAAAAGTTGTAAAAATTCAAAGAAGAACATCGGCCCATCTTAAAATGAATCTTCCACATGGACGTCCCAAATTCAACGTAAAGATCAACGGCAGGTTGAGAGTTTGAATATTATTTTCCCCATTTTACCGAAACACGCCGAAGTGCGAGTCTTAACAATTTCTTGGTATTTCCTACATGCCAAATAGAGAGGAGACTTACTTTTGATATCTAAGTTTGGTGGAGGATATCTTGAGACGACTTTCACCATTAAAATGGTCCAACTCTCGAGCTTGATATGATTTTAAGTTTTTCTTCCGCCGATCACGCAAGGAACTAGATTTGACAGATTAGGAGTGAAAGTGGTTGGTGAGTTGAAGAAAAAGTTATCTAATAGAAGGTGGAGTTGAATGTGAGAGATATTCAAAAAGATTTCCCCCGAGCACTTGGAAACTTTTTGCAGATCCGATTCTTCAAATCGTTATCATGATCATGGCAGGGCAATGGTAGCACTCAATGTCGGGATTTTTTTGAGGAAAAGAGGGTCTTTTGTAAATGTTACAAATGGCATAATTTTTTTGTGAAAATGTGGGGGAGGTTAGATAGTTAGAGGTTGAAGAAAATTTATAAGAGGAAAACTTGAGAAAGCCTATCTTTTGAGAAGCCCGTATAACTCTTTTGTATTAAGTTTGATTTTTTCAAGGTGGTTGCAGTAAGTGTACAACCATTCACAAGCTCGATATTGTTCTAGAAACTTTCCCTTGTTGATAAATTTAATCAAACTTGAGTTATTCTCTCTGTTGATCTTTAGCAAAATGTGTTTGTTTCATTTTTAAATATCTACAAATAAATTTTCTTGTTCGTATTGCAATCTTGTATCAAAAATGTCTTAATCACACAGTCTCAATCGTTGTGACAGTTTAGTGGCATCTGTAATTTCATTTCCTAGAAGGGCTTTCATCTAAGGATGAAATAAATGATTTAAAATCACTTTTCTTTCATTTGTTGACATCTAGATTATCTGTAAGCCTTTGGGTGTACCTTAGGCGTGATTCGGTTTGATCTCAATACTTTGTTGGGTTTTCTAACTCATGCCATCATTTTAAAATATCATAGATTTTTTAAAAAGGTGCTAATATGGGTCTCCATTGAAGCACATATTCATGTTAAAGGAACATTTTAGCTTTTCTAAAGCATTCTTTTAATTAGACTTTCCAATTTGTAAGAGTTCCCAAAGATCTAGCAAATAAAGTTCATTCTACCTCACCTCCCACCAAAATTCTTTAAAAAACTAATCCTACCCATACTAATGATGTTTGTCCTGTGTGTGCACAAAATTATAATTTCCATTATGAAAGCCTGCAGAAACAATCAAGATTTCAAATGTCTTTAGTAGCCCGAAGCTTGCCTTAAAATATCTCCACTATCTAGAGTGACAACTCGTGAGAGTTATATTTTATTGCATTGATCATATTTTCTCCAAGGTCTCCTAAAAAAATTCATTAGGAAGGAAATATCCATCTCCTCCAAAAAAATAGGCTAGAAAAGGGTTATCTTAACTTGGTACAAAGGCACAACCTAAAATAGTGATGATAGATCAAAATCCCCTTAAGGTGCTACCCACTCCTTTTCAAATCCTGAGTGCTAAAAATATGCAATAATACAATGTAGAACACAAATAACGGGTTGCAAACATGTGAGAAAAATCATGATGTTGTAAGAAAATAAAGGCCAAGATGGATGAAAAAATACATTATTCACACAAGAGAAAGGGAAAATCATGCAAACAATGGTATATAAAGAACATGAAATGAAAAGCAAAATTTGAGACAACCATGGTAGAAAATAGATATGTAAATAAAATGGTGCGCATGAATCACCCATTAGCATGTTAGGGAGATAGAAAGTATGCCAAAGTTTGTATAATCGATAAGGTAATATGATATGAAAAATAAAACAATAACACCGTAATGTATGATAGTGGATTCCCTAGGAGATTTTGTGGGATCTGGTATGAGGTATTATGCCAAGCATATGCATAAAACATGTATAAATATGTGTAAAGTCTATGATAAAAATTAAAAAGCAAGTGAATGTGCATATGTGTATGATTAATATAATGAAAAACAAGATATTTTTCTAGTACATGTGTAATAAACTATACGTGTAAAAGTATAAGTAAGAAAGAGTTAATGCGACCAAGATATGCATTAGTTGTTGATGACATGGAATAGGATTCAAACTGAATGATAGGAGTAGCATGACCCCTAACTGAGTTTGAATGCATATGCATGTGATGAGGTTAATTTT
Organism: Taxus wallichiana var. yunnanensis; assembly: GCA_018340775.1. Classification (NCBI taxonomy): domain Eukaryota; kingdom Viridiplantae; phylum Streptophyta; class Pinopsida; order Cupressales; family Taxaceae; genus Taxus; species Taxus wallichiana. The sequence goes on along the minus strand of CM031242.1, from coordinate 961,900,404 downwards.
TACATGCCCCGTCAACAATCAAAAATTAACTATAGAACAAGAGTGCATCATTGATATATGGTTTGAGATTTGTGCACTAGAAATATATGATCGATAAAAAGTAGAGCTTAGTGAGTGAGTGAGTGGGAATGTGAGAATGGTGAGCTCCATTTGAGATATATATAATTAACACTCCAGTATGGACCATGTAAATAAAGCACATCATAAGGTAATGAGCGTAGAACTTAAGAGTATATATAACAAATATGTTGTGTGAATATGAATAATGAGTAATGCACCTAGTGTGTGATAGAAGTTGTGAGAGGAAGATGTCGTGCGTGTATAACATGTGTTGTGTGAGGTGTGTATTATGTAGCATCACTAAGAAATGATAGAGGTATGTCCCTGTGAATGTGCCAAGTGTAGAATTTGTAATGTGTCCTATTGGTGCTCAAAATAGTCTTGCCCCATTTTGCCAATGAAAATTCATTGATTTACAACCTCTATCACATTTTATACCCCCATCTTGAGCCCGGGAAGTCTCTACTTTCTTTTGTTGCCATAATTAATATTTCCTTGGGCGAAAGATCACGTATGGATCTATATTTGTGTCCTTGTTTCTCTCTTTCTCTCGAAGAGGTCTTAAATTTGGGTCTCCGTCCTCTATTCATTCAAAAGCTCAGGCTTTCCTATTCTTTGCATTTTTTATAGTATGGATTTGCTACCCTTGTCATTTTGGCCCAAATGCTTGATGAAAAATGTATGGATGTAGCTATGAAGAGCGTATTTGAGCCTTGAAACATTTCTAAATCCTCTTTGCTTGGAAAAAAAATCATCCCTAGTCTCAAATGGTTGTGTTTCTGCATTTTGCGGTTTGACGGGCATTTCCCCAGTGAAATTTGCATCCTTGCATCGATAGGGAAGGTGGCTTATTTTGGTTTGTCAGGGGATGGCGACAAATTTATTTAACTTATCACTTTTTGCTTTCTTGGCAAAAAGGAAAATTTTGTTCCGTGGCTCCGTTTATTTCGATGTGTTCTTTTGGTGCTTACGTGGCTTCTTCTAACTTAATGGTGTGTGACGGGTTTGTTTTTGAAGATGTTCCTTTTGGCTACTAGGGAAAAAGGTTTGAACTCACCTTGCGGCCACTTTTGGCTCTTATTAAAGAAAATTTTAACTGGCGGGAAAAATTCTTACTTTTACCTAGCAAGAGGACACGTGGCAAAGCTAATGGCGGAGATGCGGGCCTTCAGAGGTAAGATGAATGTTTCACCCTTTAGGAAAAATGGAATAAGTTTCTAAAATGGAAGCGTGCCCCCACCAAATCATTTTGAAACCTTAAAGTTTTTGAAGATGTGCCACAATGGCACGTGGCGAGCCCACGCTCATTCAAGGTCTCAACCTTTGGGGATCATATCAAGATGTGCCATTGTGACACGTGGCAATTTGAAAAGTCAAAGGGGCAGGGAAGTGGAGCATCAAAGGTAAATTGAATATTTTTCCTCTTGTCATCAAAAGAATTAGAATCTCAAAATGGCCCTCAAGCCATACAAAAAGAACGTCAGTGGGAGGCAGAACATCGGGGATAACTTGCATTTTTTCCCCGATATAAATAAGAATAAAACATCAAAATGGCCCACAAGCCCAATAGAGGAAAGGTCAAAGCTTGCTCTAATCAATGACAAAGGTGTGGACCCTCGGAGGAAATTTGGAAAATTTTCCTTTTAGAAGAAAAGAGTTAAAAGTAAAAATGGAAGCGTTGTTCTATCTGGGACCCAAATTGAGACATGTGTCGGGATCATTTCTCAATAGTGGAGGTGCAGAGAGAAAAATGTGAAAATTTTACATTTTTCCAAAAGTTGTAAAAATTCAAAGAAGAACATCTGGCCCATCTTAAAATGAATCTTCCATATGGACGTCCCAAATTGAACGTAAAGATCAACGACAGCTGAGAGTTTGAATATGATTTTCCCCTCATTTTACTAAAACATGCTCGGAAGTGCGAGTCTTCATGATTTCTTGGTATTTCCTACATGCCAAATAGAGAGGAGAGTTAATTTTGATATCTAAGTTTGGTGGAGGATATCTGGAGACGTATTTCACCATTAAAATGGTTCGACTCTCGGGCTTGATATGATTTTAAGTTTTTCTTCTCCCGAGCTTGCAAGGAACTAGATTTGACAGATTAGGGGTGAAAGTGGTTGATGAGTTGAAGAAAAAGTGATCTACTAGAAGGAGGAGTTGAATGTGAGAGATATTCGAAAAGATTTTCCCCCTGAGCACCTGGCAACTTTTTGCAGATCTTATTCTTGAAATTGCTATCATGATCACGGCGGGCACTCAGTAGCACTCAATGTCGGGATTTTGGGAGGAGAAGAGTGTCTTTTGTAAATGTTATAAATGGCACAAATTTTTTGTGAAAATGTGGGCTAGGTTAGAGAGTTAGAGGTCAAAGAAAATTCCCAAGAGGAAAACTTGAGAAAGCATGTCTTTTGAGAAGCCATCTGAGAAGCCCGTATAACTCTTTTGTATTAAGTTTGATTGTGTCAAGGTGGTTGCAAGTGTACAACCATTGACAAGCTTTGATATTGTTCTAGAAACTTTCCTTGTTGATAAATTTAATCAAACTTGAGTTATTCTGTGTTGATCTTTAGAAAAATGTTTTTGTTTCATTTCTAAATATCTGCAAATAAATTTTCTTGTTCCTATTGTAATCTTGTATCAAAATCTATCTTAATCACATGGTCTCAATCCTTTGACAGTTTAGTGGCATCTGTAATTTTATTTCCTAGAAGAGCTTTCATCTAAGGATGAAATAAATGATTTAAAATCACTTTTCTTTGTTTTGTTGACATCTAGATTATCTCAGTAAGCCTTTTGGTATGCCTCGGGCATGATTGGGTTTGGATCTCAATACTTTGTTGGTTTTTCTAACTCGGGCCATCATTTTAAAATATCCTAGATTTTTTGAAAAGGTGCTAATATGGGCCTCCATTGAAGCACATATTCTGGTTAAAGAAACATTTTAGCTTTTGTAAAGCATTCTTTTGATTAGAATTTCCAATTTGTAAGAGTTCCCAAAGATCTAGCAAATAAAGTTCATTCTACCTCTCCTCCCACCAAAAATTCTTTAAAACAACTAATCCTACCCATACTACCGATGTTTGTCTTGTGTGTGCACAAAATTATAATTTCCATTACGAAAGCATGTAGAAATAATCAAGATTTCGAATGTCTTTAGTAGCCTGAAGCTTTCCCATAAAATATCTCCACTATCTAGAGTAATGACTCGTGAGAGTTATATTTTATTGCATTGATCATATTTTCTCCGAGGTCTCCTAAACAACTTCATTAGGAAGGAAATCTCCATCTCCTCCAAAAAAATAGGCTACAAAATGGTTCTCTTACCTTGGTAGAAAGGCACAACCTAAAATAGTGATGATATATCAAAATCCTCTTAAGGTGCTACCCACTCCTTTTCAAATCCCGAATGCTAAAAATTCATATAGAGTGCTTCCCGATGTAAAACAACATACATAATCATCTATCTGCCTTTGAGTGTCTGGTAAATCCATTATTCTTCTCGCCCTTTGAAGGACCTTAAATTTGGGTACCAACATACTGCAGCACTGGCACTGTTCTTTGGGATTGTATAAGTTCTTAAGAACTGATTTGATTGCTGAGTCTAATTTTTTGATTCACTGCAAGTTCATATCTATTTACCCCATCAACAATATGCTTCTGGCACTATTTCTGGGGAACATAGTGATCACAGTTCATTTTAAGACCCTGGTTCTACAATCATATTTTAGTGCATTTACATAACTAAGGAGGAAATCCTTAGTGGTGACTCCCTGTTTATTTGATTCTTGATGAGTACCAGTGTCTTAACCTCTGTCAAGTGAGATTTGTTACCAATCTTTACAAAGCTAGAAGGAAGAAGATCTTTCTTTTCTAGGGATCCTGTTAGGACATTATTTCCAGAGATAGGAAAAGTAAAATCAGAAGGAAGAAAATCCTAAAGAGTTATGGGAGATTAGAGACAAGAAGAGGGATCTCCATAGATGAAATTGATTGGCCTATCATTAAAGACTACTATTCAAGTGCTTCGAATTAGGTAGCCTTCTTTTTGGAATTGAATTATCTAACTAGAGAGGGGCATTTATTTGATTTTGAAAGGTTTGCTTCTCATTCGCCGCCCTATCTTTTCATAAGTTGATAGTGATTTCCAAGAAACAAGTCCTTTAGGGGGTATCCATTTTGAAAGTTATACTTTTGTGTTCCAAAGACCCCTGCCCCCTTATCAGTTTGTTTCTTCTCTAAGGTCACCTCCTCAAAACAATATGGCCTAGCCCCCACCTACACCTCCATTTGTTGTAAACACTTTTGGTCCTATAAATTTTTTGGGAATGGCTGGTTATCCAAATGTAGTTCCTCAAGATGTAAGGAACAGACTACCAAAGTTCCAAGGAAACAATGCTATAACTGGTGATCAACATTTAAAGCTTTTTATCAATATGATGGAATACTTTGAGATTAAACATGAAGATATATATATCAAGTTGTTTATCCATACTTTGGAAAAGGATTCTAGGGATTGGTATACGGCTTTTTGCTAGATAACTCTATTGATTCTTGAACTGAGATGAGAAATGTATTTAGATTGTAGTATGGTGATATAACTGTCTATAGGTTTCTTTTGACAGAATTTGAAAACAACAAAATGAATCCTAATGAGTCAAAGTACATGATCTCAACACAATTTTTAATAATACCTTGAGGATATTTCCTGTTAGGATAAGGCCATGTGATGAATCATGTTTGATCAAGTATTTAGATGTATTTGATAAAAAGGCTACTTACTACTTGAGGGACAAAACCCTACTAATTTGAGGCAGGCCTTCACTATGGCTTTGCAAATTGAAAACAATATAAGGTAATTGGGAAGCCTCAAAAGAGGGAGGATGTAAAACTAATTAACCCAGAAAAACCTTAGATGAGAAAATATACTTATTTGGAGGAAGTTTTGAAAACTTTGGCAAGGGATGTCAAAGAAATTTCCTACAAACTAGCTCGAGTAGATAAGGAATTGTGCAAGAGATCACAAGGTCAACATAAGTAAGCATGAGCAAGACGGAGTTCACAACACACCAAATATCTGATGACAGAGGCTAGGGACCTATTGGATTTGGAAATAGGAAACCCCAAGGCAAGGAAAACAGAATGGTGTCCGATCCTTTGGCTGCCAGAGTTATTGTTGTGGAGGAGATAGATGTCATTGATTGGTGTGACAGATGTTTCATGCCCCATTCTCCTTATGAAGAAGATCAGCAACAAAAAGTATCCGATGATGATAATGATAATGATGTCTGCATGATGGGTTGTTTCATGATATCACAACAAGGGGCAACTTCAACTGAGGTGATAAGTACCCAGACTGCTGCCACTTTTTGGGATTGCATTCATAGGGTACCTATTATTCCTCCCTCTCATACTTTAGAAGTAGATACTGTGCAAGCTTTTGAATTTCCCAATAATGACTTTAAATGTTTAAGGGCTCTAATGATAAAGAAGTATGATGGAGGAATCCCATCTGAGGAAGATAGACAGTTATTGGTGAATGATGTTGTTGCTCAAGAAAAGGAATATAACACAAGAAGTAAGGTTGTCAAAGGGACAGGACCTCAAGATAAGCCAAAATATCTATTACTTTCAAACATTCCTAAAGAGGCACCTAAGAAATATGCATCTGCCAAATGCCCTACATCTCCAAAAAAAAATCATACCCCTCCTCATGCCCAAGTTGTCAAAAAGCTTGTACCACCTAGTGAGTGTGTTAGCTTTCTTTCTAATATTGCCTTGCCAAAGAATGTCCCATATGATATTGCCCAAATTTTAAGTCAAATAAAATTCTTTTTTCTAATTGTCGAGTTTCTTAGGATTCCCGAGCACAAAAAGATGGCATTCGAATACTTGGGGTTAAAAGAAGAGAAGACTGCCCTAGGCAGAAATGTAAACATTGTGGAGACTCATCCAATCATTGAAGAGTTAGAGACATGAACAACATTGGAGGAATTAGGTGAACCACCTGAGGTCTAGTTGGGGACATCCTTGGTGGATTCTCGCTGAATGTGGATCCATGCTTCACAACATTGATCATTAAGGACAAACTACTCCACAACTGCATGTTTGACTCGGGGGCATCATGTAATTTGGAAGTCATGAACGAGTTGAATATCAAAGTAATAGTAGCATATGGGAATTGCACTACCATGAACTCCAGAGAAGTTCTAGTAGTGGGATGTGTAAAGGGTTTGGTGGTACAACTTACAACTTACCCAGATAAAACTAAAAACTTGATGTTGTAATTGTTGACTACCTGACCAAGTGGGGCATGCTATTGTCTAGAAAATGGGCTGAAAGTGTTGGTGGGAGTGTCCAAATTGATATGTCCTACGCCACCATTCCAATTGAAGGAAGCCTTGTCAATTTGTATGGGTAAAAGAAGATGTTGCACCTTATTAAGGATCCCAACAACGCATCCTATGAATTATTGTATATAAATGTTGATGCCGATAACTTGGTAGGATTTTTCGATAGAAAGGAGCATAAGATTGAGGAATGCAGGTGCCTTGAAAAATTGGGCTCTCCTTGGACTCTATTTTTGATGGAGCTTTAATCAAGTTTAGGAATGGTGCTGGTGTTGTTCTTCTTTCTCTAGGTCAGGAAAATTTTGTTTTTTCCTTAAAAATCAACTTTGGGTGCACTAACAACATTGTTGAGTATAACGCACTATTTTTGGCTTTAAGAATTGATTAGAAATATGGTGTCAAGGACATAATTTTAAAGGGAGACTTGGAATTAATCGTAAAACAAGTTAAAAAATTATATGCCACAAAAACTAGCAATGAAACAATACAAGCATGTAGTTTCAGATTTCATTGAGATGTTTGATTCGATCAACATTGTGTATCATGATAGGAAGTTAAATGACTTAGTAGACAATCTTGCAATGTTGGGGTCTTGTTTTGACAATTGTACAATGTCCCCATTTTGTAAATATGATGTTGAGGTATTAAGAAAACCCTCTATCCCTAACAACATTAAACATTGTCAGGTTTTTTATGATGATGCTAGATCGGAAGATTTCGTAGAAAAGAGGAAAGTTTGTTGATCAAAGTATTTATTGGGAGCCAATGGTGTGTGTAGCAGATGGGAAAAAAACCTTTTTGGCAAGGGCATCATTCAGCTAAAGACTAATACCATTCCTAGAGGGCTGGTTGTTCTTGAGTCAAATTTTAATAATGTTGATTGCATTATTAATAGGCATATGGAAACTTCGAGGGATGTTGAGGAGCATGATATTGGTACAAAGGAGAAACCAAGGAAAATTTGGTTTGGTAGCAATCTCAGAAAAGAGGAAAAGTAGTCATACATCCAATTGTTGAAAAAATACCAAGATTGCATGGCTTGGACCTATACTAAATTAAAAGCATACAGAGAGGATCTGTTTCAACATGAGATTCCCTTGGCATCCAATGCAAAACCATTCAGGCAGAAAAAGAGTCCAATCAATCCACTCTTATCTCTTAAGATGCAAGAGGAATTAAAGAAGCTAAGAAATGGATGGATTATTCAGCCCACAAGGTATTCTTCTTGGGTTGTAAACCTAGTACCAATAAGAAAGAAGAATGATGATATCAGGTTGTGTGTAGACTTCAGGAATCTGAACAGAGCATCAATGAAGGATAATTATCCTTTACCAAACATGGAAAACATGCTATAGTTAGTGACTGGTTCTGAATTGCTCTCTACCTTGGATGGTTTCTCTAGTTATAACCAAGTTGTGGTGAAGGAATCAGAAAGGATCAAGACAACCTTTACTACTCCTTGGGGAACATATGTGTATGTTAGGATGCCCTTTGGTTTGATGAATGTTGGAGCTACCTTTCAAAGAGCAATGGATGTTTCTTTTTCTGGTTACATCAATGAGTTTATTGTTGTTTATCAAGATGATGTGACTGTATTTTCCAGGAAGAGAAGTGATCACCTACTATACTTGGAGAAAACACTGATAAAATGTAGAGAATATGGCATCTCAATCAATCCAAAGAAGTGCCATTTTGGAGTGTAGAAGGAAAAGTTTCTTGGTCACATTGTGTCACAAGAAGGGGTGATGATTGATCTAGAAAGGGTAGAGGCCATTAGCAAGGTCCCAATTCCAAGAACCAAGAAAGGAATTCAGTCCTTCTTTGGGTAGATAAACTTCATCAGGAGATTCATATCAAACTTTGCTAAGTTGACCATTCCAATCACTTCCATGTTAAAGAAGGATCAGGTCATCAAGTGGGAGGAGGTTTCCATCCAAGCTTTCAATGGGATTAAAGAGGCACTAAATCATGCACCTATTCTAGAAGCTCCAGACTATAAGAAGCCTTTCCAACTATTTTCCTTTGCTTCAGAGAACACTGTTGCTTTTGTCCTACTATAGAAGGATGATGAGGGGGCTGAGAGGCCAATTGCCTTTTTTAGTAAGGCCTTGCAAGGGGCTGAGTGAGGTACACTATTATGGAGAAACAAGCATTTTCCTTGGTAAAATAAGCAAAGGTTTTCAGGCCTTACATTTTGAGTTCTAAGATTGTTGCTTATGTTCCCCACACCATGGTGAAAGACATTTTATCAGAGATGGAAGTCTCAAGCAAAAGGTGCAAGTGGGTGAACAAGTTGTAAGAATATGATATGGATATCCAAACCACAAAGTTGGTGATAGGTTTGGGCTTGGCTAAGCTTATGGCTAAGAGAAACTTGCAAACTATTGAGGTAAATGAGGTAAAATAAGAAAGGGTAGGTTTGTTTGAAAAATTGATGAGTTCGAGTGGTACAAAGATGTAATTTTTATCTCGGACATCCGAACCGCCATAAGTATTTAAGTAATAACTAGAAAAGATACCTTAAGTTGGCTTCCTAAAAATATGTCATTTCTAATTATGGGTTAGCTTTGGAGGAACCCGGAGGAGTCCTTTTAAGGTGCATTACTAAAAAAGAAGCCACCAAGATAATTTTTGATCTCCATGGAGGATTTTTTGGGGGGCATTTTTCTACAAGAGTTAGAGCACACAAGATCTTGAGGGTTGGTTATTGGTTTCCCACTCTCTTTAAGGATATAACCTTGTTGGTTAGAAGATATGAGAGTTATCAACACTTCTCTGGAAGGCCCGAAAGCTTCGGATCCCTTTCTTTGCATCCTGTATCAATTGAAGCTCCATTCAAGCAGTGGGAATGGATTTCACTAGTGAGATTTCAGACCCTTCAAGTGCTGGCCATAAGTGGATTCTTGTAGCTACTAATTACTTTACTAAATTGGTGGAGGAAATCCCCACCAAGAAGGTAAAACACCAAATTGTCATGAAATTTTTATTGAACCATATTATCTGTAGGTTTTGGGTGCCAATCAAGATTGTAGTTAACAATGCCATGAGTTTCAAAGCTAAACCTCTGGTGGAAATGTGCAAAGAGTATGGGATCAACTTGACATATGCCTCTAATTACAACCCCCAAGGAAATGGACAAGCTGAGTCTAGTAATAAAAACTTGCTAAAGATTATCAGAAGAACCTTGGAGTTGAATAAAAGGAAATGGGGTGAACAATTGAAGTTTTTGTGGGGAAATTTGATAGAATCACTTTGTCAAGAGAGTTACTAGAAAGATTCCATTTGAGTTAGTATATGGGCCTTGTTATCACCAAATCACAACACCCTTATGTTTATACAAGTGCATATACTTGAACTCACGGTGTGATTGGATAACATGGGTACTATCTCCAAGTTGTGGGACTTGCTACTTGAGATAGACCTCGAGAGAAAGCTGGTTCTTGCTCCTAAACTACCTGCCACAATCTACTCTAATGCAGGGGAAACTAACTATTCTAATCTAAATTTCCAATGGACCAGGAGAGAGAATGCATAAAATTAAATCCTACACTAAAGCGGTGATACACGAGAAAAGGAGGGTGTGAGAGTAGTCTCCAAATGTGTCAAATACTGAAGCAAAGTGCACAATAGAAGAGGTGATGACGGTTCTCCATAATCTAGAAAATGCATTCACAACAATATTCCAAGAATACACAATGATAATGGATCCCTGCAAGAACATAATAATACACACAATATTCTGTAGAAAGATTAAATGAGCAAGAAGAATGCAATAAAACAAAGCAGGGGAAGATACATCCACAAACTGATATTTTATTGCTTCATGATATGCACAGTTCAATCTATTACAAGTTAAGGGCCTAGATCACCATGCAAGGAGTCCACTACAAGGGCCTGTAGCACATTGGCTTCACAAAGAAATTTTGACAGAGCTTTGCTATCTGAAAACTCTCCCCTTACAATGAGCCCAACACTCCAATTTATAGAAGAAATGAGAAGAGAAAGAGAAGGGAAAATGGAAATCCTGAAATTTGTCCTTAAACCACTTGTAAGAGGCATTAAATGGAGTAAAATGATTATATATTACTTTAAAAAGGATCCCCTTAGTATCCCTGTGAGTCTTTGCAAAGAGAGAAAGAATGATGACCATGCCTCTTAATTGCACTCCCAACCACCAAATAAAACATTGTTATGAACCCAGCCACGTTTTCTAAAAAATATCAATCAATATTTCATCAAATATGGAATTTATTGATTTTTGTGCATTGGGCTTGGATCCAAAATTCCAACGGTACCAATTTTGTGTGATTTCGTTGAGAAATGCAAGCGTTATGGCCTTCTCGAGCGCGGGCACTGTTTGGGTCCTGCGAGACGTTTTCTATCATTTGAAGGAATGAGCATTAACCGATGGAGCCGAATATGTTTCTTTTATTTAAATATATCTACCCTTGTTAAAAATCGGAGCTCGGAGTCAAAAGTTATGGCCGTTTGAAGTTCACGGGTCAAATGTTGACTTTTCTTCCTTGTTGTCGACCGCTTCGGCTTTTTACATCCCTCACGTACTTTTGTCCCAACTGTCTCGGATGAAAACTCTTGCTTCAGCCGATTCAGGCTTCCTTTTCCCTCTTTTGCTGCCTTTTCACCTTTTCGGCCGGTTCGCGTCCCGCGCGTACCTTTGTCTGGCCGGCTGTCCCGGACAAAAACCTTCGAACTGCCCGAAATGGACCATCTTTCAGATTTTCAACCAATTCGTGTCCCCCACGTACCTTTGTCCCAGATGATGTCCAAACCGTGTGAAAAAAAAACTTGACAATATTTTTTTACTTTCGGCCGGTTCGGCTTTTCGCGTCCGACGTCCCAAGCTGTCCCACAGGCTGCACCGCCCTGGACTAGGACTTAGCCGATTTTCTTCATTTTTTTGGCCCCAAGCTTGGTTTTTGCAATTTTTTTACCTTTTCTAACCCGTTGGGTTTTCTTCTTGGATGGGAGAGTTAGAAAGAAGCCGAAGGGGCTCCAAAAACATGATTTCAAGTCTTAAATCAATCTATTTGCTTGGGACTAAAGAATTTGATGCATGTTATCAAAATTACCTTGAGGGGTGAATTTTGGATAATAGGACTCAGGACTTGCTACCCCTTCATATGAAACTATCTTCATATAAGTTCATTCAACAGCTGGAGGATCAGGAGGTAAGTCCTTATGATGCTCGCATTAATCAGATTGTTGAGCTTGATGAAGAGAGGAGGGCATCCCACCATAGGCATGCAAATCTTAGAGAAAAGCTGAAGAAGTTATTCAACAAGAAGGTGACTCCCAAGAGATTTCAATATTGGAGATCTTGTGTTGCTATGGGATAGCAGACATGAAGAAAAGGGCAAGAATGGAAAATTTGACTCATTATGGATGGGCCCTTAATCCATTGATATTAGAATTAGTGAACACACCTTCTTCTTGAAGGATTTGGATGGTGATTTGCTTGAATTGCATGTTAATGGAAGAAATTTGAAGAATCTCTTGGATTGATTCCCAATAATCAAGGTAAACATCTTTTGTACAGTGTATAGCTACTTGTTTGTTTCCTATTTTTGTGTTTTTGCTCATTCTGGTCCTTGGTGACTTGTTTTGTTGGTTTCGGTTTCTATTTCATTTTTGGGAGATGGCTTTGTTTCTCTTCTCTACGAGATGACTTTGTTGCCCAATGGATATTTTGGCACTTGGTCTATTGTTTTTCTTGTGGCACTCATAGGGAATGCCCATCCCCGAGTCAGAGCCGATGTTGGTGCTCAAAATAGTCTCACCCCATTTTTCCTTTGAAAATCCATTGATTTATGACCTCTGTCACATTTTATCCCCTGTGTTGTGCCTAGGAAGTATCTAATTTCCTTTGTTGCCATAATTAATCTTTCCTTGGACCGAAGATCACATATGAATCTATATTTTTGTCCTTATTTCTCCGTTTCTCTGAAGAGGTCTAAAATTTGGGTCTCATATCCTGTATTCATTCAAAAACTCGGGCTTTCCTGTACTTTCCATTTTTTGGTCGGGATTTGTTGCCCTTTTCATTTTTCCCCAAATACTTAATGAAAAATGTATGGATGTAGATATGTAGAGCTTATTTGAGCCTTGTAACATTTCTAAATTCTCTGTCCTTGGAAAAAACTTCATCCCTGGGCTCAAATGGTCATGTTTCTACATTTTACGGTTTGATGGGCATTTCTCCGATCAAATTTTCATCCTTGCATCGATAGGGAATGTGGCTTCATTTGGTTGGTCAAAGGAGGGCGGAAAATGCTTTAACTTATATATTTTTTCTTTCTTGGGAAAAAGGCAAATTTGGTCCCATGGTTGTGCTCATTTCTGATTGGTTCTTTTGGTGCTTAGGTGGCTTCTTCTAACTTAATGGGGCACGGTGGGTTTTTTTGAACTTTTTCCTTTTTTCTACTTTAGAAAAAGGTTTGAACTTGCCCCATGGCCCCACCAGGATTTGATTAAAGAAAATTTTAAGTGGGAGGGAAATATTTTTACTTTTATCAATGGAAGACACGTGGCAAAGATAATGGCGAAGAGGTGTGCCCTTGGAGGTAATTTGAATGTTTTACACTTTTGGAAAAATAGAATAAGATTCTAAAATGGGAAGCGTCTCGCCAAATCATTTTGAAACCTTAAGGTTTTCAAGTTGCGCCATAATGACAAGTGGCATGCCCGCGCTCATTCAAGGTCTTAGCCTTTAAGGATCATCTCAAGATAAGCCATTGTGACACGTGGCGTTTGAAAAGTCAAAGGGGTAGGAAGTGGACCATCAAAGGAAAATTGGATTTTTGCCTCTTTTCATCAAAAGGATTAGAATCTCAAAATGTCCTGCAAGTTGGACAAGAAGGAGGTCGGTGGGAGGCGAGATCATGGGGGTAACTTGAATTTTTTCCCCCTGATATTCAAAAGATTAAAACATCAAAATGGCCTGTAAGCCCGATAGAGGAAAGGTCAAAGCTTGCTCTAATCAATGACAAAGGTGCGGACCCTCGGAGGAAATTTGGAAAATTTCCTTTTAGGAGAAAAGAGTTAAAAGTAAAAAAGGAAGTGTGGTTCACTGGGACCCACATTGGGACACGTGTTAGGATCATTTCTCAAGGGCGGAGGTGTGGAGCAAAATGTGAAAATTTTACATTTTTCCAAAAGTTGTAAAAATTCAAAGAAGAACGTCAGGGCTGTCTTAAAATGAATCTTCCACGTGGACATCCCAAATTTAAAGTAAAGATCAACGACAAAGCTGAGAGTCTGAATATGATTTTCCCCCATTTTACTAAAACACGCCTAGAAGTGTGAGTCTTCATGATTTCTTGGTATTTCCTACACGTAAAATAGAGAGGAGAGTTAATTTTGATATCTAAGTTTTGTGGAGGATATCTTAAGACGTATTTCACCATTAAAATGGTCCGACCCTGCTCGATATGATTTTCCATTTTTCTTATGTCAAGCATGCAAGGAACCAGATTTGATAGATTAGGGGTGGAAGTGGTTGGTGAGTTGAAGAAAGAGTGATCTACCGAAGGAGGAGTTGAATGCGGGAGATATTTGAAGATATTTTCCCCCTGAGCACCTGACGAATTTTTACAAATCTAATTCTAGAAATCACGATCGTGATCATGGCGGGCACTGGTAGCACTCAATGTCGGGATTTTTGGGGGGAAAAGGGGATATTTTGTAAATGTTATAAATGGCACAAATTTTTCGTGCAAATTTAGGGGAGGTTAGAGTGTTAGAGGTTGACGAAGAAAATTCCCAAGAGGAAAACTTGAAAAAGCCTATATTTTGAGAAGCCATATGAGAATCCCGTATAACTCTTTTGTAATTAAAAAGCTCTAAGACTGTTCTAGAAACCTTCCCCTGCTGATAAATTTAATCAAACTCGAGTTATTTTGTGTTGATCTTGAGAAAAATGTGTTTGTTTCATTTCTGAATGTCTACAAATAAATTTTCTTGTTCCTATTGCAATCTTGTATCAAAATTTGTCTTAATCACATAGGTCTCAATCCTTGTGACAGTTTAGTGGCATCTACAATTTCATTTCCTGGAAGATCTTTCATCTAGGGATGAAATAAACGATTTAAAATCACTTTTCTTTCATTTGTTGACAGAGATTGTTTGTAAGCCTCTGGGTGTACCTCAGGCATGATTGGGTTTGGATCTCAATACTTTGTTGGGTTTTCTAACTCAATCCTTCGTGTTAAAATCTCATAGATTGTGTGAAAAGGTGCTAATTTGGGCCTCCATTGAAGCACATATTCTAGTTAAAGGAACATTTTAGCTATTCTGAAGCATTTTATTGATTAGACTTTCCATTTTGTAAGAGTTCTCAGAGATCTAGAAAATCAAGTTCATTCTGCCTCACCTCCCACCAAAAATTCATTTAAAACAACTAATCCTACCCATACTACCCCTTTTTGTCTGTGTGTGCACAAAAGCATAATTTCCATTACCAAATCATGCAGAAACAATTAGGATTTCAAATGTCTTTAGTAGCCTGAACCTTGCCTAGAAAATATCTCCACTATCTAGAGTGACAACTTGTGAGAGTTAGATTTTGTTGCATTGATCATATTTTCTCCAAGGTCTCCTAAACAACTTCATTAGGAAGGACATATCCATCTCCTCCATAAACAACAGGCTACAAAAGGGTTCTCTTACCTTGGTTGAAAGGCACAACCTAAAATAGTGAGGATAGATCAAATCCTCTTAAGGTGCTACCCACTCCTTTTCAAATCCTGAGTGCTAAAAAGTCAAATAGATTTCTTCCCAACTGCAAAATGGCATACATATTTATATATCTACCTCTGAGTGTCCTATTAAATCCATGATGTTTCTCACCCTTTGAAGGAGATTAAATTTGGGTACCAACATGTCCAAGTCATGAGAAGGATGTTTTATGTTTTATGTGTAGTGTGTGAGGTTCATATGTATATAATTTCCTTAATAGTCTAGTATGAACCAAATCACGAGAGTGCGTCATCATTAAATGATGATACAAATGTATCAAGATGTGTATGATGAATGTGGAAGACTAGATGTGACGTGTGTAATATTTAAGACAATTGATAATGTAAGAAGGAGGGGGGGGATAAGTGCGATGCCCCTGAAGTATAGAATGATGGAGATGATCAAGTAACATGGTCTAAGAGATCATCATTTTCCATATCAAAGACAAATATATGTGCAATGGAAACTTCATAAGTGATTGAGTGTGGCGGGTTATATCTATCCAACTAACAACCTAATTAACGACCTTCCGTTAATTATTTACCCCTTCTATCTAGACTAATTAATTATTATTAATTAATTAGCCTTTCACTTCATTTAACTAATAAATCAATATTTAATTGATTTAATCCCCTTCTAATAGCCTAAATCGTACTAATATTCCTCTAATTAGCTTCTATAAGCTTACATCTACCTATTAGTTAATCACCTTTGATTAATTAAAACACCCCCAACTCCCATGACTTGCTAAGCATAAATTAAACCCTTCTAAAGTAAGGTTACCTTTAATAAAGCAACCTTATCCATTCCTAATCATGTTTTACCTTTATCCCACATGCAAAGGGATGAAGTGTTTCCTTTATCCATTGGGCTATATAAGGAGCCCTCCTTCTACCTTTATACCTACACCTAAACTTCTTAAGAGAGAAAATGCAAAGCATATAGCAAAGAGACTAAGAGCTTGCATTTTGTCTTCTTGAGAGGTCACCATTGTTAAGAGCTAAGCTTCCTATTCTTGCATTCTTTAAAGATCAAACAAGAAATTTTTGATTGCCATTGGAGCTAAATAGGTCCATGCATTTTGTTGGTAATCTAGGAGAGTAGAGATGTTAAAATAGCATGCATAGTTTTGATCTCATGTTTTCAAAGTTATAATGTTAGTTTAGATCTTGCTTAGTTCTCTATCTTGATGGTGTTTATGCTTTGTTTTAGCTAAATTGTAGAACTATTTTAGGTGGTAGTTCTTGTTCCATTTGATTTAGCATTAAGCAAAGTACACATGCACACATTTGGCATGCCTGGTGGGACACTTAGTCCCATGGCATTTTAGTTTAAGTTTCATTGTTTTGGCTAATTTTTGATATGCACATGTAGTAATTAATGTCCATTTTCTTGGAATTTTTGCTAATGTGATAGGTGTAACTTCATGTTCATAGCCATCATTTTAATGGGTTATTGCCATTCTTAAGCTAACTTGTCAAAATTTGAGATATTGTGAGTTTTCTTGTGTTTTTTGCCGTATTTTGGTTGCAGGTCTGGTGCAGGCACATTTTTAGGAGTGCAGGCATGTTTTTGTGGTGCACACCTCTCTGGTGGTGCAGCACACTGTCAAAATCTGGTTCTCTATTTACCGACCCTGGTGCATGTGCACTAACCCCGACGCACACACCCTAACCAAAGTGCGTAGATACACTAACCCGGGCATAGACATAGTTTGTATCTTGTACCTTCACTACATTCTAAAACTTGTCAGATCGGCACACACCCTAACTAGAGAGCACACACGTTGTTTTAGTGGTGCAGACACATTTTTGGTGATGTGGACGTTCATGTCGAATGGGACTTATTTGCATAAAATGGTGGTGCACATGTTTTCCTAGTAGCGCACACATGCTTTTCGGTGGTGCACATGTTTTCCCGGTGGCGTGAGTGTTCTGTCTATTTTTTTCTATTTTTCTCGAAGGTAGTGCATACATTGTTTTTGGTGCACACACCTCTCTAGTGGCGCAGGTGCATGGTAAAAAAAAATACACAGAGTGGCGCATGCATTTTTCGTGGTGCACACACACCTCTCGGGTGGCGCAGGTGCATTGTAATCCAAAACAACATAGAGTGGCGTATATGCCCTAACCCATGCATGCGTGTAGGTGCTAAAAAAGGGGTGTAGGTGTCCTTTTGTATTTTTGAAATTAGTGTGTTGAGGTTCTAACATTCTTGCAGGTTTATCTAATCATATATTTGTCTTTGCAGGTTATTTTTACATGTTTGTACTTGATTAGATAATATTTTGCATTGTTTACTTATAGGAATAAGATCACGTATGCTCTTCCCTCGCATCCCTTGGGGTGATCTTGGGAATCATAAATGATTCTTAAGTCCTTTTGATGCTTTGAGGTTGTTAGGAATATTTGAGTGGGAATTGGTTAACTTGGCGTAGTTGAATTAAAGTGTTTTTCCATTTTAAATATCTTTTTGGATTTTGAAGACATCACGTATGCTCTTCTCTTGTGTCCTTGGATGATCTGGAGAATCAAAAATGGTGCCTTCTCTCTTTTGATGGAAAACTACTAAAAATCATCATACAAGACCAAAACGCCATCGCTTGTCAAAGAACGGAGGAATCAAAACAAAAAAAAAAAACTACTAATATAGTTGTTATACAGGTTGCCAAATGGTGTTCGAGAAAACCACATCTAATTAAAAAAGATAAAATGAACAACATATTCAAAACATTGTATTGCAGGTTTTGGAAAAGGGTACATCCCTCTCCACTCAACTGGAACATAACCCCTTTGGCATAACGCCTTAAGCTACAACAATGGGGGTGGTTCAGGAACCCCAAAGTAGTCCACGCAAGAGGGAACCTTGTGGATGAAATGGGAAGTGCTCCACACTACCTATCTGACTAGTGATTCCTTTGTGAGATAGAGTTACAAGTTGTCCCTACGTGACCCTTTTAAGTACACGATGGATGCATCTAATGCCCACTGTGCTTGAAGGGGGAAAAGTCGAGATACTCCCAAGATAGTCGGGACTATTTGGGTAAATCATCCCACTCGTGGATAATCTTCATGACACCTAGGATGAGAGAACCACCTAGGAAGATATACTTTGGCCAGGAGCCCACTATTGACTATTGTAAAATAGTGTTGAGTTGTGAACCATATTTTCATTGTGAAATGTGTGACGTGTTACTTTCACGCTTAGTTTTTACTTGCCTTAGGGTGAGGTGAAACTCCGAAGTGAAGCCAACATTTTTCATCCCATTTTTTATTTGCTTCCTTCACATTCTTTTGTCACTTTGTTGATCAGAAGGAGAGTGACTACCTTTGTGTTACCAATCGATTGTGTCTACCACTTTTTTTGTCCATTACGCCCATCCATGTTTGTGGTTGGGTAAGTTAAATGTCTAAAGTGTGTGGAGACGTATTCATATCATTGGTGGCCATTGTGATCTTGATACCCATGTCAAGGTCGTCATTGTAGTTAGGTGTGGTTCATCATCTTGGACTTCCTTAGAAGAGTTAGCTTGTTTGTATCGTATCACTACAATTTTGATATTTACGTCTTGTTTCTTGTAAACTCGACATAAATATCTATATTGTAAGGTTACGTTGCACACATTTTTAACTATTCCTAGCTATACTTTGAGCTTTTTAGTTTCGGTTCTATTATTACCTGATTTTGAAGAGTGTTGGGTGTTACCATTTGTGTGTGTTATATCAATAGCACCTTGATATCAATACCTTACTTTCTCTGCAAAGTTGGTTAACATATCTTGGTGATATTGTTGTGTCATTCATGAATTGTAATTGGCACTTTTTGAGATATAGGTCTTAATCAAGTTTGAGCTCGCTCCTAGTATATCTTGTTAGGAGGTCACATTGACTTCTTGTATTTACTTACGTTTTGTTCATTCCCTTGAACTTGGCATAAGTGAAAACATCTTGTTAATCATCTTGTGATGTGAAACTACTTTTTGAAAGCGTAGTCTAGGAGGTACTTCATTTAATAGGTTTAGATACCAAATGCTTGTGTCACTGGTGATTTATCACTCTATCACATTGGTATTCTCACATTGTTGATTCACTCATATTCTTAACAATACATCTTGCATTTCACTTAGGTGTGGTCACAAAGTTTTGAACACATTTACAACTTACCCTAGTGAAACCACCATAAAAACATGGCTCCTAAAACATGACTAGGACTCAAGAAACAAACATACGAGGAACAAAAACAAGCTTGGGAAGCCTCTAATAGACAAGGGTCAAACCCCTTCATTGGACATGATCTAACTGGAAAAAGAGATAGAAGATAAGATCATAGTGGAAAAGAATCCCCCTCTAACTTTATTAGAGACAAGGTCAAACCCCTTCATTGGACATGATCTAGGACCTCTATTTTTTTGTGGAAAAAGAGATAGAAGATATGGATGATCATAGTGGAAATGAATTAGAATCCCCATGGGTGAAGAATTTGATTTTTCAATTTTATTGACCTTTTATTAGATTGATTTTCTTTTTTTTTATTTAAAAAGATAGATAAAGATAGAGTGTTAGCACGGGTCGTAGAATTAGGGGCCAAATTGCCCACTGAAAATGAAACAATCCCACCTACGAATAACTACTACGAGGAAGAACGTCCCCTTATCAATATGGAGGATATTTTGATGCATGGACATGCTTCTACCTCTAACACAGGGAATGATAAAGTGGTGGGACATAGAATACCCTTTATCAAAGTGCCACGTAGAAACAAGACAGAACATGGGATGGGTGAAGAACCTCCACAATATGAGGAGGAAGAACCTTTAGAAGAAGAAACCACAATCCAACAACAAATTAGTAACCTAAGCCGACAACTAGCTTTTCTAACCTCCCATGTATAGAAGGAAGAAAACAAAAAATGTTCAAAAGTTGAAGCCTAAGGTTAAGATCAATGAACTCCATAGAGAAAACCAAGGAGAAGAAGACACAGGGTATCATCACGTATACATCCCCGCTTCTCCCACTAGAGAACAATTGCTCACACAAGAGGTATAGTCTATGAAAGTGACACTCATGAGCCTACAAGAGAGAAATATAGGGAGCATTAGGAAATATCAATATGAAGAATTATGCCCCTATCCTTTTGACAAGACAATGACCCTTCAACCCTTTCCTAAGAAATTTGATATGCCAAAATTTGACAAATATAAAGGGAAAGGAGATCCATGGGATCATGTTAAATATTTCTACATGGCATGTCAAGAGGTGTCTTATAGTGACAATTATCTCATCAGAATTTTCCCAAGAGTCTCGGAGGCCAAGCCTTGGAGTGGTTTACACGCTTACCACGAGGATCAATTTTCACCTGGCCAGAATTGGCAGAAAGGTTCATGTGTCACTTCTCATACAACATAGAGAGTGATGTCACCATGGCAGATTTATGTGGCACCAAGCAACGACCCTAATGAGACTTTTCGCCAGCTTCCTCCAATGGTGGAGAGGGATAGCTAGTCGCTTCCCTTGCGCTTTCCCGAAAAAAATAGCTAGTTAGTATTTTCATCCCCAACCTCAACCCGGATATAGCTTTCCACCTCCAAATGCATTGTGTTCACACTTTTGAGGAGGTTATCGAAAAAGGGGTTCAGATAGAGAAATCTCTCATTGCCAAAGGCACCCTCAAAACCCAATCTAGAGACAATCAAAATGTCAAACCCATGGAAAATCCTAAGATCTTTAACAAAAACAAAAATGTGGTGGGAGATGGAATCACTGATTCCAAACGTGTTCAAATGGTCCAAACTGGTCAACCTTTTAAACTGACCAAGGGACCAATTCAACCACCACCAAAGTGAAGAACGTTCACCTCTCTTAATGAACCTTTGTTAGTTATACTAAAACAATTGGATGCGGCCCACATGATGACCTATCCTACAACGCAACCATTTGATGACAATGCTCCAAAACCTTCATGGTACAAGGAGCATGAATATTGTGAAATGCATCATGTCAAAGGACATAAGATAGAAAAATGTCTGTGACTTCATCATTATATTCAGGACCTCATTGACAATGGGGAGATAGAGGTGGATAACCCAGAAAAACACAAACACCTAATGAGAAAATGGGGATATATAAAGAACCATTCCCCAACCATGATAAGTCAGAGAAGTCAAAGCGGATCAGGGAGAGTCATCCCAAGGTTATAAAGTAGTGAATTATTTGTACACCAAAAGAGACAACAATCATTATGATTCACTTATTGGATGTATTCGCTCTCCTACTGACCATGTCAACACCATCAAATTAAGGGAAAGGACTGCACTGTGGTAACAAGGTGTGCCCACCTCGTAATTCCAGAACCTTCTCCATCAACCCCACAAACCGGTAAATATAACCTTTTAGAACAACTTGAGAAGACGTCTGCTAAGATTTCGATCTTAGATCTTCTCAAGATATCCAATGTGCATAAAGACATTCTATACCAAACTCTTCAGGGGTCGGGAGTGCCTTTAGAAGTTGATCCTACACACCTTCAAGCCGTAGTGGCAAACATCATACCAAATGAACATATTGCCTTCAACCATAGGGAGATCCCTACTGAGAATCCAACACATAATCTTCCTTTATATATTGAGGTAGTTGTCACCCGTAGGAAGATCAAACGGGTGCTTGTGGATAATGGATCTGGGTTGAACATTTGTACACTCAAGTTGGTTAAATAGCTAGGACATACTTAAGGAAGATCTTGAGTCTAATATCATCACTATCACCGCATACGACAACATGGAAAGGGAGTCAGCAGCACAATCACGTTGCCTATGGAGGTGGGTCCCACTTGCCATCAGACAAAGTTTCATGTCCTAGACTTGGAACTTCTATATAATATGCTTCTAGGCCGACCATGGATTCATGCCATGCAGGCCGTACCATCAACATTTCATCAATGCATTAAATTGAAGCATGAGGGACACACCATTACAATACAAGGAGATTCAGAGCCCTTCGCTCATTGTAGAGCTCTCAATAGCTTTGCACGAAAGGGTACATATGCATGTCCCTCCACAGATATAGTTGTCCCTCTCCAATCTGAGGCCATGGAATCCTGGGTGGATTCGGATTCTCTCTAGTTCTTGTGCTCATGGTGTGTCTACTTCAACATCTCCATTTGATTCATGGGAGATGAAAATCCTTGAATATGGCTGTGGGGAGTATAATGTACAACAAGCGCTCTTGGTTTCAGACCTCTCATTGTCACCCAAGACTAGAGGTCGACCCAACTACCACTTCAGAAGACCTAGAAAGGAACACACTATTGGGTCATTCTTACCTGGAGGCTTGTTAGCTGAGGAAAAATTACTTGATCCACCTACAACTTGGGTCCCAGAGGATACTCACCATCCTGTTATCAAACCCCTAGAATATGAAAAATCTAGTAAAATGATGTACTCCATGGGCTACAAGGGCCTAGGATGTGGTAGAAATGAACAAGGACAGAGGGAGCCAGTGCCTCTGCCACATTTCAAAATAGAAAGATATGGCATTGGGATTCACCCTTATGGAGCACACCCCAATGATCAAGATGCTACTTGTTCGAATGTGAGGATAGCTCTGACTATCTAGACAGTGATATGGATTCCCATTATAGCCAATATGAGGATCTGGCCTCCACAAACCTTTTCATGAACAATGTTGTCCTAACCATAACCCCCATGGAACCAACCCTTGACCTTGTATACCCTTCCCTTGTTGAATGGGACCAACAATGTCACATGTCGCTAGATTTATTCGAGAATGATGAAGCTATCGCAGAGTTCATGGGCATAAGGGATACAATTCCCATTGGGGATCACAAGAAGGGTTTCTTTATTGATTTAGATACCTGTGCCTACTTGGTGAGGAGGCTGAGCTTTGTGGTCAACAAAACTTAAAGAAAAGTGAGGGAAAAAGTTCCAATGTAAAGCCTCAAAAAAATCAAAGTCCAAGTCACACAGTGAAAACCTCTTTGAGGCACTGGCTGACAAACAAATAAAAAATCAAAGGACAAACAAAGTGACCATGCCAAGGATGAAAATCTCATGGAGACATCCTTGGATGAAGATCTCAACCTACCTCCTGATCCTACGCATATGGAGGACTTATCAAAATTACTAGTCGAAGAAACCATTGATGTGAATATTGGTATAGAAGAAGATCCCAAGATAGTAAAATTGGGAGCATCACTCTCGGCTAGAGAACAAAAGACATTCACTATGTTGCTGCGAGAGTTTATAGATGTGTTCACATGGTCTTACAAAGACATGCCCGACTTAGATCCAACTTTGGTCATGCACAACCTAGTTGTGCACACAGATGCTAAGCCTATCAAACAGAAACTCTAAAAGATGCACCCAAGAGTGGCCTTACTGGTTAAAGAAGAGTTGGAAAGATTGCTTGTGGTAGGATTCATCAGGCCTATTGATTATTCTGAATGGATATCAAACATTGTTCTATTTAGAAAAAATCCTGTCGGTATCCGAATCTGCATGGATTTTAGGGACATTAATAAGGCTTGTCCTAAAGATGATTTTCCACTGCCAAATATTGACATGATTGTTGACTCAACAACAAGAGGGTGAAATGCTATCTCTCATGGATGGTTTTTTAGGATACAACCAAATCAAGATAGTTGAAGAAGACCAGCACAAAACAACTTTTACGACTCCTTGGGGCACCTTCTATTATCAAGTGATGTCATTTGGTCTCAAAAATGTAGGAGCTACTTATCAGTGGGCCATGACAAGTAATTTTTCATGATATGATTCATGATATCATGGAGGACTACGTGGATGACATCCTGGGAAAGTCTAAAACAAGAGAGGATCACCCTGTCATTTTGTGGCATATATTTGAATGCCTATGAGAATACAAAGTCAGGATGAATCCAAAGAAGTGTGTCTTTGGTGTGCTATCAGGAAAACTATTAGGCTTCATTGTATCAAGATGAG
Source organism: Taxus wallichiana var. yunnanensis (assembly GCA_018340775.1). Taxonomy (NCBI): domain Eukaryota; kingdom Viridiplantae; phylum Streptophyta; class Pinopsida; order Cupressales; family Taxaceae; genus Taxus; species Taxus wallichiana. The sequence continues at coordinate 961,876,266 of CM031242.1, read as the reverse complement.
GTATTGAGGTAGACCCTACTAAAGTGTCTGCTATTACTGAAATGCCTCCACCTAAGAATATCAAGCAACTACGTAGCTTACAAGGGAAAATTCAAGCCATTCACCGCTTCATCTCCCAACTTGTAGATAAGTGTCACTCATTCACCCACTTGCTTAAAAAGGATGTCACTTTCATCTGGGGACTTGAGCAACAACAAGCCTTTGCTTTGCTTAAACAATACTTGGCTAATCCACCTGTCCTCATGCCACCAACTCCTGGAGAACCACTCTTGCTCTATATTTCCACTACGTAATTTTCTATTGGAGCGCTTGCTCACCCAATATGACCTTGGTCATAAGGAAAAAGTGGTGTATTATCTGAGTCACACCCTCATCACCTATGAGCTCAATTATCCTCAAATTGAGAAAGCTTGCTTGGCTGTTGTTTTTACTTTTCAAAAACTTCACCATTACCTATTGAATACTAAAACCAAGCTAATATCCAAGGTTGACCCACTCAAGTATTTATTTACTATCTAAACCCACCCTCATAGGTAGAATGGCTAATTGGATCATTCTACTCAGTGAGTTTGACATAGAATTTGTACATCAAAAATGGTTAAAGGACAAGTACTTGTTGACCAGCTAGTGGAAGCACCTTTGCAAGGCATGGAACCTTTGAATCTAGATTTTCCAGATGCCTCCTTGCTCTACATTGAAGAATCTATCATATGGCAGATACATTTTGATGGATCCTTTACGTTTCATGGTTCAGGTGTAGGAGTAGTCCTTATTACTCCTTCTGGTGATCCTATACCATAGGATTTTCACCTGGGCTTCCCTTGCATGAACAATATTATGGAGTATGAGGCACTTATTGTAGGAATGAAGCTAGCTATCAAGTGGAATATTCATCATGTCAAGGTTGTGGGTGATTCATAGTTAATTATCAAATAGGTTAATGATGAATATAAGGTCAAGGATGACAAGCTCATACCTTACAAAAAGCTAGTGGAAACTCTAAAGGAATACTTTGTGTGCATTACATTTGAGAAAATCCCTAGAGAGCATAGAACAGATCGGCAGATGCCATGGTGACAGTGGGTTCTATGCTTCGTATTCCACCAGGGAATAATGACATGCCATTCTTTGTAGAAAATCTATGCCAGCCCACGTATGACATGCCAGAATCTTGCCTGGCTTGTGATGTTGTTGGTCCCAATTCCCCATGGTATGAACCCATCTTTACCTATCTTAAGGACAACATGTTCCCTCCCGATATCTCCCATTCTAAAAAGCAAATCTGATTCACCAAATAGCCCATTACACCCTTTTAGGAGGTACACTTTATCATCGTGGCTACGATGGGAATCTATTACGTTGTCTGGATGTGATGGAGTCAATCCAAGCAATCAAAGAAGTACACGAAGGGGTGTGTGGAGCACATACAAATGGAATGGTCTTAGCTAAGAAATTGTTAAGAGTAGGCTACTATTGGCCTACCATGGAAACTGATTGTTGCAATTATGTCAAGAAATGTGTACTTTGCCAAAAGTATGGAAACTTCATTCATGCTCCATCACAACCATTGCAACCTATCACTACCCCATGGCCATTCTCTAAGTGGGGACTTGACTTGATAGGAAAACTTACTCCTACCTCATCTGATGGTCATACACATATCATCACGGCTACGGAATACTTTACAAAATGGGTGGAGGTTGTCCCTTTAACCTATGTAACAGAGCCCAGATTTCTAAATTTATCATGAATCATATCATTTGTCGATATGGCATTCCCATAGCCATCATTACAGATAATGGGAAGTCATTTAAGAACAAAATTGTAAAAGGTCTTTGTCAATGGTTCCAAATCAGGTTAAAATGGTCCACGCCATATTACCCTCAAGGTAATGGACAGGCTGAAGCCACAAACAAGACTTTGGTGAGGATAATGGAGAAGATGGTCAGCAAAATAGGTCGTAATTGGCACTTACAAATCCATCCAGCCCTCTGGGCTTACAGAACCTCCATTCGCACTCCTACGGGTGTGACACCATATTCTCTAGTGTTTGGGATAGAATCTATCATCCCCTTAGAGATCAAACTTCCTTCCCTGAGAATTTCTCTTGGGACTATCTCGGATAAGGATGAGGATTATCGGGTAGCAAGACTGGCTGAATTAGAGCTCCTAGATGAGAGGTGCATTCACGCTCTTAATCACCTAAAAGTGTATCAACACAGAGTCTCTAGAAACTACAACAAGAGAATCATCCCTCGTCAGTTTGAGGTTGGTGATTTAGTCATGAAGGAGAACCAGTTCAACACCAGAGTGGAATGAGAAAAGAAAGGGAAGTTGAACCACATTGGTTGGGACCCTATGTTATAGTCACCAAGTATGGCACATAGGGGCATACAAACTTGCTCACCCCAATGGTGATGAGCTCTGGGAGCCCATGAATGCCATGCATCTTAAGCGGTTCTATGCTTAAACATGGCAGGAATGTAAAAAAAAAAAAAAAAAAAAAACATGGTAAAATGATCAAAAATAAAAAAAACAAAAAGAGAAAAAGAAAAAGAGAAAATAGGTCATCCACAAGTGAAAACCATGCAATTGTGGCACTTTGGATAAGTCCTTGGGTGAAAACCGGTTTTCGGCACCTTGGGAGGATTCGTTGTTCACAAGCATCTTGCATCTGGAGGGTAGTTTTCCTTGGCCTAGCCCTAGTTCTACCTTGAGATTCCCTGTGAGCCCCATCCTGTCAAGCCTTGATCCGGCTTTTCCTTCTTTTATTCATCTGTGAGGGGTATGGTCTTTCACTATTTCCCATCTTACGTTGGGGAAATTCAATGACTTCACCTTCTTGTTCATAAAGTGTGGCTTTTGCCCTTGTATATTCCCCATCTAACGCTGGGGGCATCCATGCTTTCTTGGTTACCTATGCATAACTCTGGAAAACCATTAGAAAACAACAAAAAAAACAATAGAAAATTGTTTCTCAAAAAAAAAACATAAAAATAGAAAAAAAAAAACAAAAACAATAGAAAATTGTTTCACAAAAAACAAAAACAATAGAAAATTGTTTCAAAAAACCAAAAACAATAGAAAATTGTTTCAAAACACAAAAACAATAGAAAATTGTTTCAAAAAACCAAAAACAATAGAAAATTGTTGCATAAAACAAATCTTACAAAAACATTTACTTACATTTACTTGCATTGTTTTGTTTCTTGCTTTGCTTGTTGCTTGTATAGTTGTTTTGTGTTTTTACTTTTTGGGTTGTTTGTTGCTTGGGCATATGCTTTGTTAGGATTCATCTCTTCTTGCTTAGATTAGATTTATTCTTGCTTGTGCATGTGGATCATGGTGTATTGTGTTAATTCATTGTGTTCTTTCTTAGCATTTGGTTGTGTTTATTGCATGCTAGTGAATCATAGTGAATCATGGTGTATTATGTTATTTCATTGTGTTCTTTGTTAGCATTTGATTGTGTTTATTGCATGTGCATTGTTTTGTTATCATAACATCACATTACCATCATTATCATCACATCTAGCATCATCTATACATCATATATCAAGAAAAAGCTAAGTATACATCATACATGAATGCTAAGCTAATCATCACATATCGTATCATCAAATGGGGGCAAGAGGGATCACAAATATCAAAATCTATCCCCCCCGCACCCTTATCATCATATCATCCCATCCATATACATCTATAGTAACACATGAGAAATGCATTTGATATCATCTAAGGATCTATCATCTAACATCTACAACACATGTATACATCAAACATCAAGATCAGATACATGCAAGTACAAAATCAGACAACATCATAACACATCCATAAGTGCTGAATCAAAACACAAACATGCAATGGGATTCAACATAGAGTAATTTTTGATAAAGGGTATTTTACATCATAGAATTATGCCCACTCGTGTCACATGCATCAGGAAAAAAAACAATAAAGTGCATCATCTCATAAACATGTGTATCTGAGCCCAAAAAGTAATCCTCTATATACATGTGTGTCATATACATCTATATCAACAAAAATGGATATACATCGGTACTCTATATCAAAAATGCCTTCAGCTGAGGCATACAAAGATGATACATCAAAAATGTCCACATATCTATACAAGTATAAACTATCCAGATCGGTACTCAAAATGATACATCATAGATACAAAGTGCCATCAAAAAGGGGCATGCATCAGAAAGAATAAAGCCTTCATCATGAGGCATCATCAAAATACAAGTATACAAAGCTATACATCAACATCGGCCTTCATAAGAGGCATGTATACAAATAATCTGTACAACAAAAATATAGGGCTCAACCACGTAGCTCTCGCCCTCACCGGGGCTCCTAGGTCTGTCACCTGGTCGATGGAACAATGGAGGATGAGATGGTCCTGGTCTAATCGGCTGGCTGCTCTGGTATGGGTTGTCTCACTGATCTCGTAGACTGGCCTGATCTCCATGACCGAGAGCCTATCACGCTCGACCCTGACTATCGAGGTAGTACCACTCACTACTCTCTGGGGGACTACCCTATAATAGGTAGTCCTGTAAAATAGAGCCTCGCCACCAAGCCTCGTGGCATCATGTATCAAGTCAGCATCTCTAGAGGTGAGGGCTTCTGAAGGGAAACATCATGCTCACTGTCACTCGGCCTAAATCGGCCTCAGCCTATCTCATGGAGGTAGCCTCTCGATCTCTCTCGAACAATCACTGTCTACTAACTCGGCTCGTGCCTGATCTCTCTGTGCAAGAAGGCCCTGTGACCATGCATATACGTGATCCCTCTGAGCTATGACCATCCACACTGAGTCTGTGACTGATGAAGAAGGCTCAATATCTGAGCCCCCTGTGCTGTTGTCTCTCGAATCTGACTCCGCCATGCCACTCTGTCATCTCTGGGCCAGCTGGGCCCGAGCCTGATCTCACTGAAAGTAATGTAACAATATGGGCCGAGCCTCATCACGCTCCGTGTAGGTCACACACCAGCCTCGGGCCTCATCCTCTCTCGCTCTCATTATATCTCTCTCATCTAGGGCCTATTGTAACTGCTTGTTGTTGTATTGTGGCTATCTGTGCCACTGGCTGGGAGGTTGTCTTGTGCCTCAGGGACTGGTCCCTGAGGTGCTCTGGAGGACTGGCCCTGCTCTAGGACCTCGCTCTCTGGATGGCTAAACCGGGTGCCCGTATACTGGGCCCTGGGCCCTGGCCTCGGTCCCGTGCCTATGTGGCACCCTACCCATCATGAGGAATGCCATCAAAAGGATCCTCTGGATCGGCCCCACTACTCTCGCTCTGTACTCTCGAACCATGCCATATCTCTATAGGTGGATGAGCACCTACTACCCAGCCTCCTCGGAATGGTGAGATGTCTGGGGTAATACAATGGCATACCAAGCTGTGTACTCCATTGTGGTCCCGGATCCCACACCTATCATGTTGGGTCCCATGCCTGGGGGACCACCTGTGTAAAACTCACTCGAGCTGGGCCATGCAGTATGTGAGGCCCCATAGTCTACCCTCTCTGAATCTCTGTGTGCATACCAAATGTCTAGTTGTGGGACCCCTGTACTCTGCCAAGCTGCCGCTGGCACCTGTCAACTCGATACAACTCTATAATGTAGTTGTGACTGCTAATGATATAGTGCTCTACTGAGCACATGTTGAGCTCTGTGGCATCCTCTGGCCACTGGAAATGTCTGTATGGCCGCAGATAACATCTATCCTGGCAGCTCATCAAACTCTCACCTATATCTGAATAGGCTGCCAAGGTGGCCGCGTATATCACCACCTGCTACTACCCATGCCATGTATGATGGCTCCTCTGGGTCTCGGAGACACGTAAAGTGCCCACGGGGCATCCGATGGCAATATGGTCCCATGACCAGATCTGAAGTAAAGAAGTTAGACCCATGGTCTTCTGACCGTGGTATGTAATCAAATGTAAGTCCCAATACAAGTGGGCCAAAATGCACATTGTCCCCAAGCAGTATCTCTCACGTTGAAGATGCCATGAACCAAAGGTAATAGTCCTCTCAGGGAATGACGTCCTGTCTTATCAGTGAGTAAAAACCCACTGATAAGAGACATAATATAAAGAGGCCCCCGATGCAATGTGGGGTCAGAGATGCACTCATGTAGGGCTATAGTCATCCCATCGTGTGGAATATCATCTATATCAAAAAGGTCACTGCAGGCTGCTCTAATCAGTCCTGCATCTATGTTGTACTCAATCAAGGTGCCTATGATCGCACGCGGAGGATCCACCATACATCCTCGAGAGTCACGGTCATCTCCCCTATGGGTAATCTAAAACATTGACTCTTCACTATATGCATCATCGCTCGGCTAAGCGTAGTTAGTATGTAAGCCATGATCTAGTGTAATGGAAGGCATCGAGACATCGGGGCCTAGCCCCACCACCTCGAGAAGTATCGCCATGGCTCACCGGTCACGTCGCCGTGCATACTCCCCTCTAGCTCTGCTATCCGGGTGTGCGCACTCCCATGTCTGTAAAACTGGAAATCATCTCTACAAAATATCAAATCACTCATCAGTTACTAACATTTCTTCTAAAAACTATCTAACATTTTAGGGTTAACCCAAAAATCCTAAAAATTCTTCTAAGTGTCATCTTTTTGACATTTTCTTATCTTTTCTACTTGGTTTGAGGCACCTGCGTGCCCTTTTGGATGCCTGTGCCCCCTTTTGGCATGTGCCCCTTTTGGTGTGTGTGCGTGCGCGTGTCTATCTTTAGTGCTTGTGCCCTCTTTTGGGTGCCTGCACCCCTTTTTGGCATGTGCGCCACACAATTGGTGCCTATGCTTGCGCGCGTGTATACCCGTGGGTGTGTGTGCCCCCCTTTTGTGCATGCACCATGTTTTTAACATGTGTGCCTCTTTTTTGTGTGTGTGCATGCGCGCATATGTGATGTGTGTGTGCGTGTGTGGGTGTGTGCACTTTGTGCATGCGTGTGTGTGTGTGTTTGTAGCGCATGCATGCCCCCAAAGGGATGCCTATGCCCCCCGACCCGACACCTGCTGCCTGTGCTGCACATGTGCCGACGTGACTTCCTAGGGCTAAAAGTGGAATTTAGAGCATTAATGACCAAAATTAATGTGCAAGGGTTGATACTCATGAAGGGGCCATCATCTGCGTGTGTGCTTTGGTACCCTCGAACTACATCTACGTGCCTCACTCGGTCTCGTGCGATCACCATTGTCCTCGTCACTATCAGAGCCTCATAGTAAAAATTCTAAATGGCTCGGTTAAAATGAATTGGTCATGATGTTTTTTACCCCTGGGTGGGGTATATTAACCCATTTTTCACTGTCGGGAGGGCTTGGAGGCCCGTTTTGATCGTCGTTTTCTCCTCTGTTCACCGTGGAATAATTATTTTTATTAAATAATTATTTTTCTCTTATTTTTCACCGTATTAGGGAATTTTTTTGTTGGTTGATACCCCTTCTTCTCCCTCGGACAATTTTATTGCTCCTTGGTGATTTTTCTTCTTATCCACACTCTCGCAAATAATTATTTTCAAAATAATTATTTTTATTAATTTTTCCACTAAACAAGGACATTATTTGTCACTTGTTTCTTCTTTCTTCCACCTAGGGCACTTTCTATTGCCCCTAGGCCCTTCATTCTCTTTCTTCTATTTTCTTCTACTATTCACCACAATTTGGAAAACAGGAAAATAAAAACAATATATATGTCAAAAAAAAAATAAAAAAAAAAGGGCAAATTTTTTTCACAAAATCCTAAAAAGTAAAAAAACCTACAAAAATGGTAACTTGCTTATCATGGCTGAAACTTGTGTCTTGCATGGTATTTTCTCCATATCCTACTGGTTTGTCTCACATCTTCCCCGATTAATATGACTCGTGGATCACCGGATTCACAACCATTCACAAAGCTAGCTACTTGCTTCATCTGTACTCTGGGGCACGTTTGTTGCTGGTGTTGTTTCATTGTGCACAACACTTTTCTTGGACCCGTGTCCATTATCATTCCCCCTTGCATGTATCCTTGCTTGGGGCATCATTTTTAACCCTTTTCATCAATCATGAACTTGTGGATCTCTTCAACACTAATAACAAAACATTTGTACAACTGTCTTGACCATTGTTGGGTTGGGTATGTGCGTTCGTACTTGTTTTCCCTGTTAGATGAGCTTGTTTCCTTCTCGTATTGCATTGCATTGTTGTATGTTGTGTGGAGTTGGTATTTTCAGCAATGGGAAATTGTTCGTAGTATGGCTTTTCATGTCATTCTACCTTTGTCGTATGCTTATATTTTTCATAAGGACCGATGACATAGCTCCTATGGTAATATGATGACATCAAAATGGTTCCAATACACCAAGCTAGAAGCTAAGCTCTTCTCTCCCCTCCTCCATATTTCTTTTACATCACCTTCTTCTCACCCCTAATATTCTCTCTCACCTGGGGCATCCTGCCCCTTCCCATTCTTCTTTTATCTATCTCTCATTTTTTGATCATCGATCGACTTCTTTCATCACCCCATCGACACTCGAGGGGGCATCTCTCCCTCCTACTAATTTTTCTTCTATCCCTTCAAAATTTTCTTCCATCTACTATCTTTGAAGTGACGTCACTTACGCCACCCCAAAGAGGGGCAAATGTAGACACCCATAATTATGCCCAAGCAATTTAAATACTTAAATTGTGCTAATTATCCCCTTTCTCACAAATTGATGACATATCGTCAAAAGTGCTCATATTCCCTCTTATTGTCGTTAATTAATTACAATACGCTAATTGATTAAGTCACCTATCCAACTAACAACCTAATTAATGACCTTCCGTTAATTATTTACCCCTTCTATCTAGACTAATTAATTATTATTAATTAATTAGCCTTTCACTTCATTTAACTAATAAATCAATATTTAATTGATTTAATCCCCTTCTAATAGCCTAAATCATACTAATATTCCTCTAATTAGCTTCTATAAGCTTACATCTACCTATTAGTTAATCACCTTTGATTAATTAAAACACCCCCAACTCCCATGACTTGCTAAGCATAAATTAAACCCTTCTAAAGTAAGGTTACCTTTAATAAAGCAACCTTATCCATTCCTAATCATGTTTTACCTTTATCCCACATGCAAAGGGATGAAGTGTTTCCTTTATCCATTGGGCTATATAAGGAGCCCTCCTTCTACCTTTATACCTACACCTAAACTTCTTAAGAGAGAAAATGCAAAGCATATAGCAAAGAGACTAAGAGCTTGCATTTTGTCTTCTTGAGAGGTCACCATTGTTAAGAGCTAAGCTTCCTATTCTTGCATTCTTTAAAGATCAAACAAGCAATTTTTGATTGCCATTGGAGCTAAATAGGTCCATGCATTTTGTTGGTAATCTAGGAGAGTAGAGATGTTAAAATAGCATGCATAGTTTTGATCTCATGTTTTCAAAGTTATAATGTTAGTTTATAAATAGATATGGGGTGAGTGAGGTAGAGGTAGGATATCATTAAGTATCAAACCAAGTGAGTCAAACCATCATTGGTGTAAATAGTATCATATCAAGTATTTTTTTATGGAATGTAATGCTAATCGAATTATTCATGAAAAGCAAGCATGTGAAAAGAAGCGCTACGAATGTAGATTACTAATGAAAAGGTGAAATGATGTCTAAAGTATGGATAGACCCCTAATAAATTTCCATAGAATTGATAAAACGAGGGGTGTTTTGAATTGGTATTCACTAGGGCCTATAATGATGAAAGTATCATTGAAATATGAATCATTTACTCCAAGAGGAGTAAAGTAAATTTTTCTTGATTTGTAATTACTAAGTTCAAATATTTTGACTTCATCATCGAATCATCGGTGATGGTGTTGTTATGCTTTGGATTAAAGTATCAAGAATATTGGTAGGAGGTGCACTAGATGTAGGAGCGAGAGGATCCTCAATGAGTAGAGTGGTAGTGTTGATAAGAGCATACATTGTAGGTGAAATGATAGTAGTAGTATGAGTAGAAATAGTCGCGCACTTGGAGTGGCAGCAAAAGAATGACTCATTAGATTAGTCGATATTGTATTTATCAATATTGTTATGTGGAATTGAATGCGATGGGGGATTATGCATAACATTTGTAGACTACGACGCTTTTGGTATCATTCCTCCCATTCACCACGTGTTTTCTCTTGTTCACCTTACACACCCATTCAAATTTATTTTCAATCTTAATTTTAATTCATCTCCTTAATTCCCATTTTATTAATTAATCATCCCTAATTAATTTTAATCCTCATCTACTTATTTTAATTTCCCTTAATCATTTTAAATATCCCTAATCATCATAAATATCCATCTAATGCATTTCACATCCATAAATTCCTCATCTCTTATTTCAGGACTTCGAATTTGTTGTCCCTAGGTCCTCATTTAATAATTTAGCTATCTAAGACATTTATTTACTCATTATAACCTTACAACTATCTTCTTATCCTTTCTATGCAACCCTAATCCACCTAAAAACCCCCAAAATCATTATCCTACTTAATTTATGCCTCTTTTGCTTGAGCTAGGCATTATCCCACCACCCTAATAGACAGCTCCCTACTGATCGGTAGCTACCCACCCAAGTCACCATCGACCCTATACATACACTCTTGTGCCCTCCTTTTCAAGAGTTGTAACATTTTGATTTTCAAACTATCTTGCAATCTTTTTTCATCATTGATTATTACCGCAACTATTCTAGACATCTTAGAGTCTTCTTAGAGATTTTGTGCATCTACATTGGTGATCTAGGGAAATTTATCTTTTTCTTTCATATCATTTGATTTCATTATCATATTGTTGCATTTTTTTGTCTCTAACATCTTGTGCGGGTTTAGGTATCCTTGAGGACTCTACCTCGTCTATTTTAGCCATCGGTCTTATTTGCAAGTCTTAATTTTATTCATTTTACATTTGTTCATACCCTAATCAACTTATATTTTCTTTGATTTAATCTAAGTTCCATCAACGCAAACCACTTAGTCAACTTATATCTTTCATCAAGTCCTCAACAATATCTATGTTTAGTTTCAGTCTGTCTCTATCACATAATTTGTTCCCTTCTAACACTCTATCAGTCTGTCTTTATCTCTGTCACACAATTGTTTTAGATACTGCATATTTTTATCAGATCCATTATTAGGATTCGTATCCCATATTATCTACCAGAGAGTTAACAACCTTCCAAGAAATTTTATGTTTCTTGGAACCAGTTTATTTGGGTAGCCCTCATCCTACCTACTAATCCTTTTTTCTTCTAGTGTTCTTTGTTATATAGATCATCTAACTTGGAGGAAGGAAGTTCTAATTTTTTGTGCCTACATTCTCCCATAATATTTTGAGGTACCATAAGCCCTCCATATCTTGAGTTACTAGTTTCTTTCATTACTAGGTCATTAATTGGAATAGGAACTAAGAAAATTGGTCAACAACAATAAGCTGGATGTATGCAACAAAATTTAAATGGTTTAGGGTCTGCAGTAATGGTATGTTCATAACCATCATGTAGGAATTTAAGAAATTGATGAATATTGGATGGGATAACGTGAATTGCATGAATCCAGTGTCCTCCTTGAAATAGATTAAATTGAAATAAATTATTAACAATGAATAATTAGTTAGGTATCATGTTAGGCCCTACCTTCATATGTAATGTGATAGTTCGTAAGCATGTTCAACTAGTTTAATTATAACCATGGGTAAGAATGGAATTATCATAAATTAGTTTGTTTGTGATGCCAATTTTTTAAAAATGGTAACGAGCACATAAGTTAACATCATATCCATTTTTAATGAGTATACAGTTAATACAAATGGTGCCAATGATAGCAGTGATAAGCAAGGGTACACATGGATTTTCAATAACAGATGGCGATATGTCATCTTCAGTAAATGATAAAACACGCAATAGATTTTTGAGGGATTGAATGAGGTGTGTGAATTCCACCAAATAATTATCATTCTCAATATTAATAGAATGAAGGGAGGCCTCTAATTTTTGATGAAAATACGGAACATTGCACAATAAGTCATAAAGTGCTATTTTTCTGGTGTATTCTTAAGTTGTTCAATGATATCATAGCCCTTAGAAGTAGTGAGAGGAACCGTAGAGGTGATATGTGGTAATATAAAAATAGGCGAGCCGTAGGAGGTTGAGTGAATCGAGTAGTTACTAGATTGATAGTAGGATAATCCATATGTGTAATAAAGTGAGGTAGATCTTGAGTGCAAAATTATATGAAATTAGCGACAATAGTCACCATGCTAGGGGCCTTACTTTCAATGAAATAATGATAGGAAGATTGATCCATGACTCAATCGGTGAAGACATATTTATAAGTAAGGGTTTGACTAGTTGGGTTCACTAAAATCAAGAAGTAAATATTGAAATAAATAAAATCCTAAATCTAGTTACAATGTACCAGTAAAAAAATAGACAAAATCCTAAATCTAGTTACAATGTACCAGTAAAAAAATAGACAAATAAGTAAAGAAATGATCCAAGAAAATAAACAATTAATATTAAAAACCCTAAATGTAAATAGGAGACAATAGGACATAGGTGTTTCACAATCAATCTTCCTATCATTATTTCATATGAGTAGTAGTATGTGATCAGAACTATATAGATACCCAAAGTGCGTGATTTTTTGTCTAGAGAAATACAATTACATCTAGCATAGATCTTAACATCACAAAATTGTGGACGTTAATTTTTCTCTATGGTTTTATCATGTATTAAATTCCATAATTTGTTCATGTTACTGCTTTCATATCCAAAGGTCAAATTTGATTCACAACATAAGGGTCAAGTCCAAGTATGTAAGCTAATCTAATGTGACCCAAAATTTCTTTTGTACATTCACACAATTCTAATGTCCACCAATGCCACAAAGAGACTAAAAAGGTCCTTTGTAAGAGATCTGTCACATAAGCCTAACACATGTACATAGGTTTAAGGGACGATCACTTATGTACCACAAGGTTAAGATAGGAATTCTTCTCGGGGTAAGATTAAACTTGATTTACATTACCTTTCTCAGATGATTTTTGTAAACCATTCCACAACACGGTCAACAAAAAAAACTAATGTAATAACACATGTGCATGTCTCAATTGTTTTAGGTGTGCAAGAACATGGTTTACATAGATTTTAAAGGAGATTGTTTCCACAAGTTATTGATAAGGAGACTGAAATTCCTACTTAGGAGTATAAAATTACTATCCCTTCATCCTTGAGGTGTCTTCATCACCTAATATTGTTAGAAAACTTGAAAAAATACCTTATTTGATCCCTTCCAAAGTGTTGCATAATAATTCCCTCGGTGGTTCACATAGTTAGTATCTACAACCATTTTCCACTATGGTCACAATTAGAATCATTAGTTAGATTCATCAAATAATAAATTTTTGCTAGAACTATGAGTTTCATACATTCATCGAACTAAATTCAAGGAAATAAATACAACAAAAAAAGAGGGAGATAAATTATTCCAACCATAACTATGCACGTATATCACAAATAATATTTTATTCTTCTAATCTAATGGTAAATAAGTCGAGTTAATTATAACCAAGCCTCATGAGCACATTCATTCCATGAATGAGGCAACCACGTCAACAAAAATCAATCACACAAGCATAGTCCAATATAATTAAAAAATACTACGGGAAGAAAATCTTGAGTTATTAACATTCATTCACACAATTATCAAGATTTAAATTTTTTAAATTATATTTCCTTGTGTTAACCCACATTTTGTTCCACTTATAAAAATATTCAAACCATCCACCATCTTTTATAGTTCTACATGATCCATCATTTTTATATTAGATTATCAAGAGTAATTTCCTTTACTTTTATTTGTATTACATTCATGTTTGCATTTTATTCACTAGATAATATTTGGTGTGCTCATGTTCTAAGAGACCATACATTTCTTAGGTTCTTACCTTTAACTTGTACTCTTTCTATAACTACAATGTGTAGCCAAGTCACTAATTTAATAAATAATGACAATATATACCAAATTTTAATTGTAGAGTCACAAAAAAGAAATAAAGTATAGATCTCGAACTAAGTAATACGATAGAAAAATATGAAATGGTAGATGGAAGATAAGGGATGAAGTACTTAAATAATTTTGTAAAAATCTTGAAGGTGGAAAATTTATGTAATAGGAAAGAAGATTGTCGCAACAAAGCCTAGAAAATTATAGGAGTTGTGGAAATGTTGGGATTGGAGCACCCAAATCAGGTCTTGGGCACCTAGGTGTTGTAGACTAGTTCTAGGCACCCGTGATTGCTATAAAAATCATAAAGTAATTTTTATAGTTCCACTTCAATGTTGTTTCCCTTCATTGTTGATCATCTATATGTCACTAGATGTCTACAAAATTCATGTGTAACCGCAAAGAGAAAGATCATCCCCAAAACCACGAAACACATCAAATATTAAAAATAAAAAAATTACAAATGAGGTGTCGAATCGACCCGGAGGTCACCTCATAGAGTGAGCTTACAATAGAGCACTACACTAAATTTTAGACTCCATGTAGTTCTATGTGTGTGTGTACAATCATTCCCTAGGTGGCTTGTTAGGAAATAAGGGATAAAATATGCGAAACAATCCCACACATAATCTAAATAGTAGAAACTAATATATAAAATAACATCACAGATCTCAAATAAAAGTGCATAAAATAAAATAACCCAACGAGAGAGAGACAATATTCAACATGGTTAACCTAAATTGCTCTACGTCCACAAAGAATCACTTGGTCATATTTTATTACAAGCCATATCTTTCTCTCAATACAATACCCAAATTTGTTTGGTGTTGTGCTCAAAAAAAGTCTCCCGAATTCACACTTGAACTTACAAACATCTACAATGATATGTATCACACACCATATGCACAAAAGAACATCAATGCAAAATTTATTAAGTAGTTTTTCAATACCACGGGTACCAAAACCATGGGCTAAAAATGCACCATAAACATATCAGTCAAAATATCGAACATATGAGAAGAACATGTTTAGGAACCCCGATGAGAAATATGTGGAGAGTGTATAGTACTTTTAGCGTGTAGTCTTCAACACTTCCTATTATCACCAAATCATAGCACCCTATGATTTCTTAACCTATGATTATGTTAAGGCAAGTAGTGTGACTAGGTAACATGGGTACTATCTCCAAGTTGTGGGAATTACTACTTGAGATAGATCATTAGAGAAGGTTGATTCCTCTTCATAATGTAGTGCAAGCTAACTTTAATGAAGGAAAACAACTGAATATATCTATCCTACAATTTCTAAGGGACCAGGGAGAGAGAAATAGCATGCAAGTAAAATAAATCTACACTACAGAGGTGATGCACCAAAATAAGGGTGTGAGAAAAACTCTCTAATGTGTGAAAATGGGAGCAAAATGCAGATTAGAAAGGGTGATAACAATTCTCCACAGTCTAACAACAACATTCACAACTTCATTTCCATAGAAGAACAACTATAATGAACTCTGCATAATGAGTAGAGAGACACAATACACCTACAACAAGAATAAAGAGGAAAGAAGAATGCAAATAAACACAACAAGGGAAGATACATCCACAACTTGCATCTATTGCTTCATTGATATGAACAAATCATTATATTACAAGAGAAAGGAAAGGATCATCATGAAATAATTCCTCTATAAATGGCATAAATTTTCTATAAGAATTATTCCCCCATCAAATGAGAGAACACTTCAATTTATAGAAAATGAAGGAGAGGAGAGAGAAACAAGAAAACTCATATTTTCATCTTGCATCAATTAAAAAGTACCCAAAGTGGGTGGAAATCATGATAGAAAATATTCAAAAGTCATCCTTGATTGATATGTAACTTGCAGTGAGAGAAAATTGCTACCCATGTTCATTTAATGCTTCCCCAACCACTTTCAAATCTCTATTTGGAACTGGGTTTGTTTTCCGTAAATTTCTCCTTTGGAACTTCATAAATTCTATAATTTCTTAATCCATATGGATATTTGTCGAACCACGATTTTAACGAGACTAAATTTGTGAAAAACAGTTAAGGAATGCAAAATATATGACCTTTTGAGTGATGACTAATTTGGCTCTCCAGGCTTGCTTTCACTCTATGGGACTGTGAATTAATTCTAGGTAGTTTGAAATGAAATTAAAAATATTTCTCCTATTTATAATTTATTCCGCATATTTTTTAATGCTTGGGACATGTTAAATCTATTACTGATGTTCATCACTTTCATTATTCATGTTGTTATGGAGGGTAAAGGAATGTTTTAAAAACTACATCGTGCTAGCTCGACTAGCTCGGCCAAGCTGGCGCCTTAGCCTACCTCATCCAGCTACTCGCATTCAGTGAAAAGTGCATGGGGTTATGCGCTTTGTATTGGATCTCCTATTACACTGCCTTAAGCCCGGGGATTGAGTGCTTCAAGATTTTCCAGCTCGGCATCCCAATCAACTCGACGAAGTCCCTTTTGTTGGCTCTTGTATCACCGCACTGTCGACCATGCATTATGTTCGATGAGTTAAATTACCGCTGACCAAATCCACATTCCGTACCCCAACTTTTCATCTCGACACCGAACTCTGAAATCCTTTCCACGTTACATTGTGTCAACTCAGTTCCACCCTCGAAACCCAATCCAATACCTTGCGGGGATTACAGTTCATCATAGAACACATGGCCCCCGACCTTATGCCGCTTGATCCACTTAGCTTTACATCTCCCAATTCAGGCACCTCGTTCACTCTCGTGGCCGCAAGGTGTACCCATTGGCCCATTGACCTCTGGGAGCACCGTTGAGCTTCTTCGTCACCCGCATCCCCTTCCATTTCAGAAAAGTCAGCTTTATGTCGGCCCCATGTCCTATGGGCCATTTGGGCCCTCCAACTCTGATCTCTCCACACAACATTCTCTACGACAATTTTGGCTTGAATGCATTTGGACTCCTGGGCTTCGTTGTTCCACCTTCGCCGCATTGATCTCGCCGGGCAACCATCCTAACTCATGGGCTAACCGAGTTGACTCGGCGAGCCAACCAAAATTCTTCACCTTTTCACTATGTCCTTTCCTTCCTTCATTGAAACGTGTTGATCTTGGCCATGGACGTGGCGATTTGTTATGATGTAACTCGACCCATGCAGAATAACTCACTTCTCCCTGAACCGTCTCAACTCCACGATGCATCACAGATGGATGGATCCAAACTATATTTTGAGCTCGCCCTCCTGAAAAAATTGACTCGCTCACGTGTATTGTTCAAACAGATTGTTTATGGTAGACGAGCTTGGGTATTGTTGAATGAGCATGGTCTTTCCTTTCTGTCAAGACGGTGATTATTATAACTAGCTTGACCTCCTCATTATCTGCATGGCTTTGAATATACGACCCTTCCAAGAAGTCTAAGGAGCAGATCTTGTGACAGTTCTCCGTCATGAAAGGCATCTCAGCTCTTGAAAATGATCCCGACCATAATTTAAGAATATTTTGTCCTTTGACAAATGAACCGAAGAAACCCGTGAAATGAACTCATGATTTGAGACAAGCTCTAAGATCTCGATGATGGATCACTCGAATATCTCGTCAATCCCAAAATATATATCTTGCCTACCATATAACAACATAGCTCAGTCTTCATTGGGTGAGCTCATTGGATTTGGTTGCAGCTCGGTTCATTACATAATAGCTCGGTGGTCTTTAAGTAACTCAGTTGAGATTGGTTTGCAAGGAAAGGGCATGTTGATGAACGTAACTAGATTTTGTAGACCCAGCTTGAGCTCAACCATGCCTCCATTGCACTAGCTTCGTTAGCTCTATAAAGACCAAAATACAAGTTTTCAATTCTTCAAACCCTCTTAGAATATTTTGCATTTTCAAATGTTGGGGAGTTGATTATCAATGCCATAGAGTCTCTCATGCCACAATATTGACGTTTTACAAATTTACCGCAAGTGGGTCCTGTGGGTGGCTTTTCCCAATCGAACAAGACTTTTAACTCCATGAAGACCAAGAAGAGGAAAAATTCTCCGTGAGTTTCCACCCTTTCAAAGACCTCTTTGATGCCTTTGGATCACTAAGAGTTTTTTTCTTGCTTTGTATTTTCTATGAGAGTCCCTCAATACAAGCTTTGCTCTATTATCCAATTTGACCCATGGGGTCTAATTAGATAACAATTTGTAACTCACGGGGCCATCTAGCCACTAGATGAAGAATGACCAACTTTCTTTAGCTATCAATTGGGTATGGAGTCTGCGTGATTAGTGTGAACTGATATAACTTTGAAACTTTGACTCCCTCGGATCGGAGATTACCTCTCATTCCTTATATTTCCCATATATTATAAGAAAATATTGAAATTTATTTTATGAGAGTGGAAAATTGTCTTCAAAATTGAATTTCACCTTTCCTTGCGACTATGATCTGTGAGGCTAAATGATGGATACTGTAAATGTTTCCCAACATCGATTACTTGGAATCTATGACATTTGTGGAGTTTGGAGTAAAAAAATTCAAGTTTTGAGCATCATCGAACTCTATTAATTTTCCATTTTCTTTCTTCCTCTCGAATGTTCCATCTTTGATATGTTGTTTGAAATACTTCTTGAAGGCGAGAGCTAATTTCTGACACGATGAAGTGTGTGAGAAACTTAACTACTAATCTAAAGGATCAAAAGAATGGAAATTTTATCATCTTCTCCTTGATTGGTTTTAGTTGCTCTTCATTTGAATTTACATGAAGATGGTGACTGTCACTTGCAAATTTGAGCTCCTTTTTGTTATTTCTCTTTTAGAAGCATGATGAACTATATAGAGACAAAACTAGAAACAATAGAACATGTGCCTGATTCCCTTATGGAAATTGAAACCTATTATAACAATAGTACAATGTACAAAATCATTTAGAGGAATGAAAAATCCTTAACTATTATGTACAAGGGTGAGAAATCTTCCTTTCAATAAGAATGCTTGAGGTAGATTCCATTAAGCGGAATATGCAGTTCTTCACCATCCAACTTAGCTATTCGGAAGGCATTGCTACTTTTGCATTCCATGACCATGTAGGGCCACTCTATATTGCATCAAACTTAGAATTTTTGCCAAGTTATTCCCGATCTCGCATCCCATTTTAGCACCGAGTTCTCCATCTAGTAATATCCTTGGCTTAGCTTTCTTCTCAAAATTGCTCATGATGATTGCTTGATCTTTCTTCATATTTTTCTTTGCATGCTCTCTAAATTCTTCCAACTCCATTTGCTTAACATATCTATCTTCCGTAGGCTCAAACTCATCTAGTTCTAGCTACTAATGAGATCTAATGTCAGTAACTCAACCGATATGGGTAGTATTGATTCTTTTCCCTATACCATCTTCTATGAAGAGCTACATTTAGACTTCTTGGGGGTGATTCTATCAGCTCACTAGGATGATTTGAAATTTTTGTGCCATGTTCTCGATATTCATCTAGAGTATTTCTTATAATTCTCAACAAGTTATTATTTGTGGACTCTTCTTGCCCATTACCTTGGGGTAAAAATTTGATGAAGTGCCAAGATATATTATATTTTTAAGATCCCATTGAATAATATTTTTGCCAAGAAAATCCAATGCATTATCTAATATAATGGTATCGGAACTCCAAATCTTGTCACTATCTCTTTATAGAATTCCAAGATGTTAGATTCGTTCACCTAATTGAGTACCACTTCTTCAATCCATCGGAGAAATAATTCATTGCCATCGAGTATCAATTATGTCCTTGGCTTGAACTCAGATTGATAACTCCAACAAAGTCCAATACTCATTGCATGAAAGATTGATCTACTTAAATTAGATGAAGGGCTAGTGCTTCTCGCTTCTCCTTCCCGATGAATAATGCACATTTTTGCACTTTTTAACCAATAAGTAGTAATTACTAAACATTATAGACCAATAATAACCAGCTTTCATGATCTTGAGAGTTATTAATCGAGGAGAGAAGTGACCCCCAACTTCTCTATCATGACATTTTTGTATAATTTTTTCAATCTGATTTGTTGGGACATGACTTAGGAGAACTCTGTTCACATATTTCTTGAATAAGATACCATCAATAAGCACATATAGAATGGAATATAATTTGAAGTATCTTCTATTTGATTTTCTCAATTCTAGAAGGCATAGACCCATTTGAATATAATGCATCATGTCTTGAGCCCAACATGGAATTGGTGCATCAACCATTGGTTGTTCTTAATCATTTTGTAGCATCAAATAAACTTCTTCTCCATTTCCTCGTTCAACATGTTGTTTAGAAGCTAGCTTCTCACACAAGCCTTTACCCTGGAAAAAATTAGTCACTTTGATATCAATAGCATACTCCATCACACGAGTGATCCAACCCACCATCTTCTCATTAAAATATCTTTTTAGAATAAATTATTTTACTCGACATGAGATAATAAAAATTGAATCTTATTATTCATTACCAAGCATTTGAACTTTTTGGGGCTTCTAATCATAAGAAGAACATGTTTTTCAATGAAAGAATATTTCACTTTGTAATCTTCTCATATCTCGATTGAAGAAAGCTATGGGATGTTCCAAAACTTCTCTATTTAACTATATTAAGATGGCTGAGATTCTATCTAATCAACTAATGACATAGAGAATGAAATATCTATAAAATTTTCTATTAATGAGGGTTAGGGCTTAGATATTTCATATTTGATGGCCTCAAAAATCTCTATTCCCTCCGTTGTCCACTTTTTGTCATCTTCTTCTTCAACATCATGGTTAATGGTTTCACCAAGGTAGAAAAAATTAGGGAAAAATCTACGGACATATTTTATTCTCCCCAAACAACTTTGGAGAGACTTTTTGTGACTTGGAAATGGTAGAGTTCGGATGGCCTCAACTCTCTCAGGATCAATATTCAATCCTTCCTATGAAAAAATGTGGCCCAAAAAATTTCCTTCACGTGTTAAGAAAATATAGTTTTTTTGATTCAAAGACACCCCAAATCATCTACACCTTTGAAACAATTTCCTTAGATGAAATAGGTGGTATTCGCATTATTTAATAACACAGAGATATCATCAAGATAAAAAAGTATTGTGTTCTTAATTATCCAGTTGAATGCCATATCTATTTTTTTGAAATATTACTCCGAAATTTGACAGTCCAAATGACATCTTTTTATAAGTATATGTGCCGCATTTCGTAGTGAAGGCTATATTAAATTGGTCTTCTTCCTTCACCGTGATTTGATTATAGCCGACTAGCCATCCAAGAATGAGAATCTCTCCGAACTAGCTACTAATTTTAATATATGATCCATCAAAGGGAGTGGATAAAGGTCTTGTTGATGGCGAATCATAGCACCCCTGAATGTATGCAACTCAATGGGTTGAGAATCTTAGTGTGATTGCATAACATGGAGCTTTTCCCAAGTGTGGGACCTTGTGAATCGGGAAAGCTCTCCGGATGAAGGCCGGTTCCTATTCCTCTGTTTAGATGCACACATAAAAATGTAGAGGGTTTACTCAAAACCTAATCTAACTTGCCAAGGAGACAGGGTAAGAATATGCATAAAAATAAACCTAAACTAACAAAGGTGATGCACCAAGGAATGAAGAACATTTGTCTTGCCAATAAACACAAACCATTAAAATGTAATGCAAGATCATGCACATATAACTAGATTTGCAGTGAAAGATCAGGAGGATGCAAATGAACACAGAGAGGGTTGAGAATCATCCATGACATGCATTATTTTCTCCAAATATTGATACAATACACTACAAAATGCCAAGAGGCAAAGTTACATTACAGTTTTAGATGGGAGGTTTGAACTCCACAAATTCACCTGCCAAAGAGAAGAAGGGAGGGGCAAAACAAGAATGTCCAACTTTAGAAAGAAGCCCCTCCTTACAATTTATAGGAAGAATGAGAGAGAAAAGAGAGAGGAATCCCAAATCTACCCCAACCACCTCCAGGTTGCATTTAATTCATCTCATTATGGCGGTAGGTGAGAACCTTAGCAAACCTAAAAATGGCAAATTTTATTTTGCATTTTTAAAGAACTTTTTCTCACCCAATTAAAGATATCTAGTTGTAGTTAGACAGAGGACCTCGTAAGCTTTTCAAAAATTCCAACCTTGCATGAATCTGAGCTCCCTATGAAAAGTTATGGCCATCTGAATATCTGCGCCAGGGTTTGTTTCTGTCGGGGTGTCAATGCTCAAAATGTTGCGCCTCCTGAAGATGCACCTCAGCGCATCCATCCTTATGTCGACATACTCTTACATGCACCATAGGCTCTGAAAATTCCATGTCGACATTTTGTGCTTTGCGCCTCCAACCTGCGCCATGGGTGTAACTTTTTGCATGTCGACATCTTCTTACCTGCGCCATGGGCGCATCCATTTTCATGTCGACATCCTTTTACCTGCGGCCTTAACCTACGCCATGGGCGTGAATTTTTGCATGTCGACATCTTCTTACCTACACCATGGGCACGACTATTTTCATGTCGACATCCTTTTACCTTTGGGCGATACGATAAATGTTGGGGTCTGAGTTTCTTTGATTTCCATATTCTTCCATTTGTCTATATCTACCTGAGGGGGAAGATATATACAACAATTTGGTGATTCAACGGGATCACCTACCTGCTAGGTAGAAGATCAGTGGCCTTCTAGAAATCCATTGGGCATGGAGTCATAAGCAATAACCAGAAACCAACTTAATCTCTGATCCCAAGCCTAATACCGCAACTCCTTCTCTGAGAGCATGCTGGACTGTAGAAATCAACTTGAGAGAAAAAAAACATGTGCCCAAGCACTTAGGGAAACTGAAACCTAACTACAACAAGAAAATGTGCATCCACACTTAGAGGAATTAAAATCTAGGCTAATATTTACAAGGGTAAACCTTTTCCTTTTAGTAGCAATGTTTAAGATAGATTCCGTTAACCGGAATTGGAAGTTCTTCTCCATCCAATATAGACAATTGGAAGGCATTACTACTTTTACATCCCGTGACCACGTAGGGGCCACTCTAAATGGTATCAAACTTAGAATTCCTTCCTGGTTTTGCCCGATCTGCATCCCATTTAAGAACTAGGTCCCCTTCCTAGAAGGTCTTTGCTCTTGCTTTCTTATCAAACCATATTTTTACTAAGGCCTGATCCTTCTCAATCGTCTAAACTGCATGTTCTCTGATTTCCTCCAATTCCATCAACTCCGCATACCTAGCTTCCATTGGTTTGAACTCATCCAACTCCAACTGCTTCATGAGCTCCAATGCAGGCAGTTCTAATGATATAGGCAATACTGCCTCTTTCCCATAGACCAAATTATAGGGAGAATTACCTTTAGACCTCTTTGGTGTTATCCTATCAGCGCATAACGCTGATTTTAGCTTGGTATGCCATGTCCTTTGGTTTTCATCCAAATTCCTTCTGATTATTCTTAGAAAATTCTTGTTCGTGGACTCTGCTGTCCATTACCCCGGGTAATAATTTGAAGAGGTGCTCAAATAGATTCCATTCTTAACATCCCATTCTATAATCTTGGAACCTATTAATGCCAATGCATTTGTCGATATGACAAAGTGGCGCACACCGAACCGGTCACTATTACTTCATAAAAGTCTAGTATGTTAGACTCATTTTCTTCTTTGAGCGCTATCGCGCCGGTCCACTTGGTGAAATATTCTGTTGCCATGAGAATCCACTTGTGGCCTTGGCTTGAGTTTGGGTTGATGACCTCGATGAAGTCCAATCCCGGTGCACAAATGGTTGGTCAAACAAAATTGGGTGCAATGGAAGCGCCTGCTAGTCTTTCTTTTCCCGTGAAGAGTGCACATTTCTTGCACTTTCTTATCCATGTATAATGATCCACCGAACACTTTCAGCCAATAATACACTTGCCTTCATTATCTTGAGAGCTGTTACTCGTGGGGTGAAATGTCCTCCAGAATATCCATCGTGAAAATCTCGTAACACCCTCTCAATTTGACCTGTCCCAATGCACCTCAATAGAACTCCATTGATGTCTTTCTTGAACAAAACACCATCAACAAGCACATATGGAATGGCTTGTAATCTGAAGTATCTCCTTTTTCTTTTCTCAATTCTAGAGAGCATAGGCTGCTCTGTAGGAAGTGTATCATATTCTCACCCAACAAGGAGTGGGCACATCATCATTCTCTTTTTCTTGTCCATCCTGTAATACCAAGACAGTCTCTTTTTCATCACCTACTTCAACTTGCTGACTTGAGGCTAGTTGTTCACATAATCCCTTTCCACGGACCAGCTTAGTGACCTTAATTTCAATGTCATATTCCATGACATGGGTTATCCATCCTGCACGTTTCTCATTTAGATCCTTGTTTAGAAGGAAGTCCTTGACTCCCACATGAGAGACCAATAAATGGATCTTGTTATTTGAGACTAGGTGCTTGAATTTCTTTAAGCTCCTGATCATTGCAAGGACATGCTTTTCAATGAAAGAGTACCTAGTTTCAAATTCCTCCAAGCCTTGACTGAAGAAAGTGACTGGTTGTTGTAATCCCTCTTTGTTTTGCTGTAACAGGATTTTAGAAATTGTGTCTCCATCATCGAGGCATATAGCATGAATTCCTTGGAGAAGTATGGATTAACGAGAGTTGGAGCTTGAGATATAGCCTCTTTTATTGCCTCAAAACTTGCCTTGCCTTCAAATGTCCATTTAAATGCCATGCTCTTCTTTAACATCAGCGTTATTAGATTTACGAGAGCTGCAAAGTTTAGAATAAACTTGTGGACAAAATTGATCCTTCCTAAGAAACTTTGAAGAGCCTTCTTGTGACTTGGCAATGGAAACGCTCGAATTGCTTCAACTCTTTCTGGGTCAATCATCAACCCCTCCTTTGAAACAATATGGCCTAGAAGTTTTCCCTTGTGAGCCAAGAATATGCATTTTTTGGGATTCAATGATACCCCAAATCTTCTACACCTCTGAAATACCTACCTCAAATGAAAGAGGTGATCCGCTACATTTTTGGAGAATACAATGATGTCGTCAAGATATATCAAAACTATTTTATTGATCAATCCCTTGAATGCCATATCCATTGCCCTTTGGAAAGTGGCTCTAGCATTTGATAGTCCAAATGGAATCTTCTTGTAGGCATAGGTGCCCCATTTGGTGGTGAAAGCCATCTTGAATCTGGTCATGTTCTTTCAACATTACTCGATTATACTGAGTAGCCATCTAGGAGAGAGAATCTCTCCAAACTGGATACTACTTGCAATATTTGTTCCATTGAAGGAAGTGGGTAATGGTCTTTGAGAGATGCCTTGTTGAGGTCTCGAAAGTCCACACACAACCTGATTTCTCCACTCTTCTTCCGATGGAACCAAGTTTCAGCCCATCTTGAGTGCTTGATCGGGAATATAATGCTTGCCTCTATTAGCTTGTTTATCTCTTTCTTCATTAGAGGCTCAATGTGAGGGTTGACTAGTCTTTGCTTCTACCTGATGGGCTTAGCATCTGGATCCAATTCTATGGTATGTTGTGCCAACTTTGGATTGAATCCTCTCAAGTCCTCATAGCTCCAAGCGAAGACATCTAGAAATTATTTGCAAAGATATATGAAATATGATTTCTCCCGCTCAATGGCCACTTTACCATTTTGAAGTGTTTTTCCATCCCCAAACTGAATTGGCTCACGAATATTCTCTCTTGACGTGTACGTTAGCCTTTTCCTTACGGAACTAGTAGTTAGGGTTGAAGATAGCCTCCATCATTACTAAACCCTTAGGAAGCTTGTTTGTCTCGCATCCGCACTACTTGATCCCGTCTTCGCTGCTCTAGTATGTCCCGATTCCTAGCTCTTGTAAAAAATCGACGATCTGTTGATCGTTCTCAAACACCGCCACTTGTGTTATTATCTCGGAACTATTGGCCTCACAATAACATGCATATGTGGTTGTTTTTTTCCCTTCGATGTTGTCAACCACATCAAACATTGCTCCAACTATCTGCGAGCCTATCTCGCGGCTTCATTTTTCTTCCTAGGTATGGACACGATGTTGAAAGCTTCGAAGTACTCAACAAGGTCCCATACCCTGTTCTTGTAGTTCTTCAGTAGGTCATTCTTTGTAGCATGTTGTTCCCTGACTTGGTTGATGATTAGCTCGCTATCCCCGAACACTTGTAAGTTCTTTATGCCCTTTTTCCTAGCCCAATGAAGTCCATTAATCAAGGCCTCGTATTTAGCTATGTTGTTTGAATAGGAAAATTGGAAACGGAAAGATGAATAATATTTGATGTCTTGAGGTGAAACAAGCATCGCTCCTCCTCCTACACCTTGCCTACTCCTTGATCCATCAAAAAATAATTGCCATACCTCATTGTCATCCTTATGGCCTGATTTGGTGATGCTAGGAATAGGATGGTTTTCTTCATGTATGCAATAGAATCCTAGCTCAGATTCTTATACTTCTTGGTAGGGATCAAAAGCATGTACCTTGTTTTCCCATTCATCAAGAGTCAAATTTGGGATGCTTCCAACTTTGGTGTCGCTTCTTCATCTGCTCTGGATAATGTTCTTGATCAAATGCTGAATAGTTGGCATTGATTTGGCTTAGAGTATGAGGCTCAATATGAAAGTTTGTAATTGGTTCGGATCTGATTGTGACCTTAGTACCATATCTTGTTACGAACAACATGTGTGACTAGTCGGTAGATAAGTAGCCTCCAATTTTAGTTTTGTGAAATCCTTGATAAGCATAGGGCCAAGAGTGGTGGCAAATCTATCACCGACACATCTTGCAAAATGGTAATGTTGGGGCATGCATGCAAGGTAAGATTCAAACCTTTAATCACTCCCATCGTTGCCTCTGCTGTCCCATCCAATTAAACTACCCCCTTTGATATGACTTCATATTGGAGACCCGGTGATCATCTATTTGGTTGGGCATGACAGTAACTAATTTCCCTGAATCAATCATGCAATTGTGTACTAGTTTATCCCCAATGATTAATGAAACATAGAATGGAGGGGGTTTCAAAACTTTACCTTGTTGTCCTCCATGATTCCCTTCAGGATGAGCAACATTTGTGAGGACATTCTCTTGCATATGGACCTGTTGGTTCGAAGTTGACCAATTCTTCATGGCAGCTTGTAGAAGATCTCTTTGGCCTGGGATGGATAAAGATTCCCACATTGATATATTCACATTTGTCTTCTTCATTTGATCAATGATGCTAAATGGGGATGAAACATCTCTTTGTTGTCCTTTAGCTTGCACATTCCTTTCTTACGCATGGGCAACAACAACTGGCATTTGAGTTGGCTTAGAAGGTGGTATGGGTTGTCCTTGCATTTTGGAACTATATTTTGCTTACCAACACCTTGTGGAGTGATGGAAAGTTGTAGATCGCTTGGAGCCAATGGCTTCCCTTCACCAATATTCCTCTTCTTTGATCTTGTGTTAGTTGCTACACTCGAGAAATTGTTTGATTCATGCCACAAAATCCTCGACTTGCCAATTCACAAGTGCGGTATCATTTGGAGCTATGTTTTGTAGAGATGTCCCTTATTGCTGATTTGTTTCTTGACTCACTTCACCCTCTACACCAATAGTTGTCACCATCAAGGCTTGGTTAAAAGCACCATTCAAGCACATAGATTGGTTGTGAGGTTCATTGCATGGGAAACACCAATCATACTCTTGAGCTATGTTGTTTTGCACTGGCACTAATGCTTTAGAAGTAGATGTATATAGGGCTGAAATGGTCTATTAGCGGGAGGCCTTACTTGGCTTTGATTTGCAGCTGGATTGGGGTGGCCTATTGGGCTAGTATGGTGGCCTATTAGGCTGAGCTTGAGGTTGATAAGAAGGTCTAAAGATTTGGGTCTGCTACCTCTTGAGTGTAACCAGCTCATTTCCCAAATTTTACAATTGTTTCATGACCTCTTGGAGTTCATTTGAAGCACTAGAGGATGAAGTAGAAGTTTCATTTGAAATTTGATTTCTAGGTGTGGGAATATGAGCCAAAGTGGGTGCTTGACTAGTGCTTGAATTTTCTATGTTTGGATACAAGGGCATGGGAGGCCCAGGAGCTAGCTTACCGGCTTGAATAAGACAGTTTTCAGCATTAATGCAATGCTATAAGTAGCAGTAAGGTTGTGCCTCCCATAGATTGAATTAACATAGAAATATCATAATTCAAAGCCTTAAGATAATATAGAAAAGTACCTTCAGCTTTTGGCCTAATGGCCACTAGTATTCTATCCCAAGACCTTTGAAATCTAAAGTTGAAGTCAGTCAGTTGCTCATTGGGAGCTCTCTTGATAGTTGTCAATTGTTCTAGTAGAGACAAATTGTCTCCCTTTTCTCCAAACTGCTCATGGAGAACTATGCATAACTGATTCCAATTTTGGATAGAACCAGCTCCAAGGCTCCTAAACCATTGCAATGCCTTCCCTTTGAATGAAGATGCCAGCAATTTGACAGCAACATCCATTTCATTTATCTCATGGATTGCACAAATGTTAGCAATGTCTTTGACATGATCACCAGGAGTGGTATGATTTTCTCTAGTGAAAAATGGAATGTTCTTCAATGCTGCAATTGGAACTGGATTCTGTGCATTGAGGGCAAGTGGGTTGCTACTACAGTGAAGTTGACAAAAGGGTTTTGTTGCACCATTCTGATTGGCCTGAGAACCCTTGTTGATTGGATGAAAGGTCTACTAGGTGGAGGGGTTGATAAAGTCCTGTTAGGTGGAGATGGTGATCTTTGTGGTCTTCTTCCTCTCCTTCCTCTTCCTGGTGATAGTTGCAAGTGGACAAATAGCCCCTCTTCTTGAGTATCGACACTGGTTCGAATTCTTCTCATATGCCTGGGAAACTTTTGCTGCTACATCGCTCAATTCTATCCCTTGAGTTGTAAGATGTGTTAGATAATGAGCCTCAAAAGGTTAGATTTCGCCAAGTTACACACAAAACCTAACAATATTAAAAAAATATTAAAACTTTGAAGGACCACGAAAGATACGGTTCTTGAATTCGTTATCGGGTCTTGTTGTGCAGCTACTAATCCACGAAAGGTACAGGGTGAAACTTAGGTTAGGCAAGGCAACTTACAAAACTTGAAAAATACCGTGTCGGAACTTGGGACATGCTTGACCCTTGGAAAACCCAAAATACTAAAAACTATAAAATTTTGAAAGTCAAAATATCAAAAATATAATAATACCCTTTTGAAGATTATTCCTCAATATATCAGCTAGTGAAATTTTGACTTGTTTTGAGCAAGTTAAGCCCTTGAGAATCAATTTCAAAGTTCAGCCTGGAAGGTGCAAAAAATATGAAATTGTAAAAATTCCAATTTCTAAGTTCAAATTTCTTGAAAATTCCTTCAAATCTTGTGGAATGACCTCTTGGTCCCACTGGGCATGCCAAAACTATTGATGACGAATCAAAACACCCCTGAATGTCTGCAACTCAATGGGTTGAGACTCTTAATGCGATTGCATAACATGGAGATTTTCCCAAGTGTGGGACCTTGTGAATCGGGAAAGCTCTCCAGAGGAAGGCAAGTTCCTATTCCTCTATTCAGATGCACACATAAAAATGCAGAGGGTTTACTCAAAAACCTAATCTAACTTGCCAAGGAGACAAGGTAAGAATATGCATAAAAATAAACCTAAACTAACAAAGGTGATGCACCGAGGAATGAAGAACATCTGTCTTGCCAATAAACACAAACCATTAAAATGTAATGTAAGATCATGCACAGATAACTAGATTTGTAGTGAAAGATCAAGAGGATGCAAATGAACATAGAGAGGGTTGAGAATCATCCACAGACATGCATTATTTGCTCCAAAATATTGATACAATACACTACAAAACGCCAAGAGTCAAAGTTACATTACGGTTTTAGATGGGAGGTTTGAACTCCACAAATTCACCCGCCAAAGAGAAGAAGGCGGGGAAAAAAATAATTTCCAACTTTAGAAAGAATCCCCTCCTTACAATTTATAGGAAGAATGAGAGAGAAAAGAGAGAGGAATCCCAAATCTACCCCAACCACCTCCAGGTTGCATTTAATTCATCTCATTATGGCAAGTAGGTGAGAACCTTTGCAAACTCAAAAAATGGAGAATTGTATTTTGAATTTTTGAAGAAATTTTTCTCACCCAATTAAATATATCTAGTTGTAGTTGGATAGAGGAATTCGTAAGCTTTCCGAAAAATCCAACCTTGCATGAATCTAAGCTCCCTGTGAAAATTTATGGCCATCTGAATATCTGCACTAGGGTTTGTTTCTTGTCGGGGTGTCAATGCTCAAAATGTTGCACCTCCTGAAGATGCACCTCGGCACATCCATCCTTATGTTGACATACTCATATGTGCACCATAGGTGCTGAAAATTCCATGTCAACACTTTGTGCTTTGCACCTCTAACTGCGCCATGGGCGTGACTTTTGCATGTCAACATCTTTTTTTCCATGGGCGCGACTATTTTCATGTCGAAATCATTTTACTGCGGCCTTAACCTGCACCATGGGCGCTACTTTTTGCATGTTTAAATCTTCTTACTGGACCATGGGTGTGACTATTTTCATGTCGGCATCCTTTTACCTGCGGGCGACGCAATAAATGTCGGGGTATGAGTTTCTTTGATTTCCATATTCTTCCGTTTGTCTATATCTACCCGAGGGGAAGATATATACAACAGTCCTTGAGTGAAGCTCTATTTAGATCGCCCAAATCCACACCAAGCCTGATTTCTTCTATTCTCTTCCTTACATGAACCAAATCAGAACCCAAGTTGAATACTTTATAGGAAAGATGATGTTTTCGTCTAAGAGGATTTTCAATTCTTTTCTCATAAAAGGTTCAATATGGGAATTCTCCAGCCTTTGCATCTATTTGATTGGCTTGGATTCGGATCTAATTCAATAGCATGTTGTCCTAACATCTAATTGCAACTAGTCAAATATTTATAATTCTAGCTAAAGACATCGGAAAATATTGAAAAAGTTTGATAAATTTAGATTTTTCTTGTTGAGTACTTACCTTGCCAATTTATAATATTTTACCTTCTAATTGAAATAGGATATGAGTATTCACCATTTACTTGAATATTTTTGTTTTTTTCTAGAAATAATAATTTGGGTTAAATATTGATTCTAAGTCATAACAACCTTAGGTAATTTGTTCGATTCTTATTCATATGCACCACTTGATCATGATATTGCTGCTCCAATTTATCTCGGTTTCTAGTAAAGAACTCAGATTCTTGTTGTAGAAAATTCATAATTTTCTCGATCACTTTCGAATACTTTCCAAACTGCATTATTATCCGAGATTGTTGGTCTTACAATAAATTTAATATGAGGTTGGGTTTACTTACTTTTGATACATTCAATAATATCAAATGCTTCCCTAATTGTTGCAAGTTTATCTAAGGCCTCATTCTTCTTCCTTGGAATAGAAATGATGCCAAAAGATTCAAAATATTCAATGATGTCCCATACCGAGTTCTTTTAATTCCTTAGAAGATCATTTTTTGCGGCATTTTGTCTTTTTACTTGGTTCATGATTAGTGACTATATCCCAAAGCTTACAAATTATAAATTCTGTCTTTCTTTTCGATGCGACCCATGGATCAAAGTTTCGTATCTGATCCATGTTATTTGAATAAGTGAATTGAAAATGGAAGGATGAGTAGTATTTGACACCTTGAGGTGAAACAAGCTGCTCCTCCAACACCTTTCCTACTCCTTGAGCCATAAAAGAATAACTGTCATACTTCATGCTCATCCTTATTATCCGGCTTCGTAATGCTAGGGAGAGGTGAATTTTCTTCATACAAGCAATAGAAACCTAATTTATCTTCTTCCATTTTATTATAAGGATCAAATGCATGCCTTTTTTGTGAATTCATCAAGACTTAAGTTTATAATATTTCCAAACTTGGTATCCAAATTGCATGAGTTCTGGAAAATGTTCTTGATCAAAAGATGAGAAATTTGCATTGATTGGACTTGGGACGGAGGCTCAAGTATGAAATATTTCAATCGGTTATTGTATTCTTAGCTCCATAACTCATTCTAGATAGCATATACGACTAGTCGGTACACATGTAGCCTCCAATTATAGTAATGAAGTCTCTTGAAAAACATAATGCAAAGAGTGGTGGCAAGTAAATACTGAGACATCTCGCAAGACTATGAAATTTGGGCATGGATGCAGTGTAAGGCTTAATAATTTTATTACTCCAATCCTGTTTTCTACGTTATTCCCTCTAATTACACCACACCTCTAGAAATGACCTCATACTAAAGTCCCAACTGATCATCTATTTTCTCGGGCATCATGAATTTCTCGCTCTGAATCAATCATGGAAATGTGAATAAGATGGTTGCACAATGATAAGAGATATATAAAATGGAGGAGGCTTCATGTTTTTACCTTGTTGACCCCCTTGGAATTTTTCTTCTTGAGTTGTATTTGTGAGAACCTTGTCTTGATCCTTAGGTGACTAATCTGATGTGGACCAATTTTCCATGGCAACTTGTAACAGGTCTCTTTGGCCCGAGATAGCTAATGAATCCGACATTGAGATGTTTACATTCGTTTTCTTCATTTTATCTATGATATTGAATGTGAATGAGCTATACTTCTATTTTTCCTTGCTTGACACATCTTTCTCTTACACATGGATGACTATAAATAGAACATGAGTTAGTTTAGAAGGTGGTTTAGACTGATTTTACACATTTAGAACTTCACTTTGATTGGTAACACCTTGTAGAGTGACAAAAGGCTGATAAGTACTTGGATTGGAAATTTTTCCTTCCTTTATATTCCTCTTCTTAGACCTTGTATTAGCTGACACACCTTAGGAAGGGGCCCAATTTATTCCACATATATCCTCAACTTGCTAATTTACAAATGTAATGTCATTTGTAGGTTCATCTTGCGTGGTTTCCTACCGCTAATTCTCTTCTTTATATGTTTCTTGTTCCACACCAACCGTTGTCACCATCAATGCTTGATTTAGAGCATCTTTGAAACATGTTGACTGATTGTGAGGTTGATTGCATGGGAAACACCATTCATATTATTGTGTTATGTTATTTTTCACTAGTACCAAGGCTCTAGATGTGGATGCAACATTAAGATTATAAGGCTGAAATTTCCTATTAGTAGGCTTGGTACTGATTTACATCTTGATGGGTGGCTTATTTGGCTAATACAAAGGTATATTGGGTTAGTCTTGAGGCTGGTATGATCTAATATTTTGAGCTTGTTGCCTCTTGATTATCACCGACTCATTTCTTAACCTTTGCAATTGCTTGATGACTTCTTAGAGCTCATTTTAGGTTCTAGAAGAAGAGCTAGAAGCTTCATTAAAATTCTAATTTTTTTGGAGTAGGGATACGGACTAATGTATGTTTATGAATAATGCTTGGATTCCCTAATTATGGGTAAATAGGCATAATTGACCTAGGTGCAAGTTTAACATCTTGAATCAAACAATGTTTTAGCTCTAATAGGAAAGTTATAAGCTACGAGTAAATTTGTACCTCCCATATATCGTATCATCATGGAAATATAAAAATTTAAATATTTTAGGAATTATAGAAAATAAAATTCATCTACCGGTCTCGTGGGAAGGGAAATCCTATCCCATGTCCTCAAAAATCTAAATTTTAAGTCATCCATATGCTCATTTATTGCTCTTTTTATTGTGGTTAATTATTCTAATAGAGATAAATTGTCTTCCTTTTTGCAAATTGACCATAAAGAGGTGAGCACAACTGATCCTAGTTTTGAATTGATCGAATCCTAAGCTCTGAACCATGGTAGATCTTTTCCTTTGAAAGATGAATTCAATAATTTAACTACCACATCTATTTCATTGACCTCATGGATTGCACAAAAATTTACAATGTCTTGAATGTTATCAAATGGAGTTGTATAGTTATCAGTGAAACATGGAATGTTCTTCAATGTTTCAACTCAGATTTGGTATTTTGCATTAAGAGCAAGTGGGTTGCTTCCGATGAAATTCACAAACAAATTTGGATGTGGTGGTTTTTGATGAGCCATTCTCGATTGGCTTGAGGACTCTAGTTGATTGATTAAGAGGTCTACCAGGTGGAGGTGTTGATAGTGTCATGTTCCATGGAGATGTAGACATATGATCTCTCCTTCCACTTCTTCATCTTCCTGTAGATAGTTTCAAGTATTTAAAAATAACTTATTCTCTTGTCCTAGACCTTGTTTGAATCCTTCTCATAAATTTGACAAGATTGGGCTACTAATACCACTCAATTATTCATTTTGGAGTTGCTAGATGTTCTGTTAAAAGGCCTCTTAGAGGCTGGATTTTACAATAAGAGAACACTACTCTCGTGGTCCGACTGTGCATGCTAGAACTGTTATCATAAAATCACAACACCCTCTGATTGCTTATCATGTGAGTTTTCTAAGGAAATTAGTGTGATTTGGGTACCATAGGTACTACCTCCAAGTTGTGGGACTTTCTACTTGAGAGAAGGGTTCATCTTCCTAATCTAGCGTAAGCTAACTCTAATGAAGGAAACCTACTAACTATATATATCCTATAATTTCCAAGGGACGAGGGGGAGAGAGTTAACATTCTAGAAAAATAAATATACACTAAAGGTGATGCACCAAAATAAATACGTGAGAACAACTCTCCAATGTGTGAAAATGGGAGAAAATGCATATTAAGAAGGGTGATGAAATTTCTTCACATTCTAACAAAAAAATTCACAACGTCAATCCCATAGAAAAAATAATAATGAACTCTACACAATGAGTAAAGAGACACAATACACCTACAACAAGAATAAAGAGGTAAGAAGAATGCAAATAAACACAACAAGGGAAGATACATCCACAACTTGCATTTATTGCTTCATTGATATGCATAGATCATTATATTACAAGAGAAAGGTTAGGATCATCATGCAAGAAGTCCTCTACAAAGGCCTATAGCACATTGGTTTCACAAAACAAAAATGGCAGAGTTTTGCTACTAGAATTATCCCCTTCAAGTAAGAGAACACTTCAATTTTATAGAAAATATAAGATAAGAGAGAGAAACAAGAAAAATTGGATTTTCCTTTTGCATAAATTATACAAGTACAAAAATTGGGTTGAAATTATGATGTAACATCTTCAAAATTCATTCCTGATTAATATGTAACTTGCATTGAGAGAAAATTGCCACCCATGCTCATTTAATGCTTCCACAACCACTTAGAAATCTTTGTTTGAAATTGGGTTTGTTTTCTATTAATTTCTCCTCCGTAACTTCATCAATTGTAGAATTTTTTTATTCATGTTCATATTTCCTAGAACCACAATTCGAATGACACCAAATTTTTGGAAATCCATTGAGAAATACAAAAGATATGGCGTTTTGAGTGATTGCAACTAATTTTTCTCTCTAGGATTACTTTAAGTCCATGGGACTATGAAGTGATTATGGGTAGCTGGAAATGACATTTAAAATTTTTCTCCACTTTTTAATGTTTTTAGAATACTTTTTAATGCTTGGGAAATTTAAAATCTGGTGGTCCCATCATTGATTTTCATCACTTTCATTATTCATGTTTTTAGGGAGGGGAAAGGAATGTTTTAAACATTGCATCATGCCATCTCTCGCCATCTTGTCCAAGCTACCACCTTATCCTACCTCATCAAGCTACTATAATTCGAGAGACATGTGCATGGGGTTATGGAATTTTCATTAGACTACATGTTACACCACCTTGGGCCCATGGATTGAGCGCTTCAAGATTTTCCATCTAGGAACCTCCAATCAACTCGGTGAAGTCACCGTGGTTTGCTTAGTGATGAGTGTATCACCTCACTATCTACCATTTGTTAGGTTCAATGCATTGAATTACCACCTAAAAAATCCACATTACATGCCTAGATGCACAATCTCGGCATCAAACTCTAATTGTCTTTCCACTTTTCATTGTATCAACTTGGTGCCACCCTATGAATATGAGCGAACACCTTGTGGTTATTCTAGTTCGTTATAGAACACATGACCACCATAAGGTGTTCCTTCTATTGGTACTGCTACCGAGGTGGTCGCCGAGGTGACCGTAAGGTCGGCGGGTCTACTAATGCGCTACTACCGAGGTGGCTGTTGAGGTGGCTCGAAGGAAGACTGTCCTCGAACTCTATTCTCCATGAGGAGGAGGAACTGATGCCTTGGATATGTTATCCTACATCCGCCGGATGCGGCTCCAAACTCGTCTCTAACCTCGCTACCTCTTCCCCGTATCTCCTCTACAACATAGGCCTTCTCCACGGCCTCCACTAATGCTTTGTGGGAACCGAATGCGCACCACACCACCCAAATTCAAGTTTAGGCCTCGAGACGAACTGTGAATATGTACCTACTCATCTTGCATATAATCGACATACTGGAGTAGGCCCAAAATTGACTCTCATACTCGGCCACGAGTCATAGATGCCCGGTCAAGGTCGTCAAACTCATCTATCCTTGATGCTATATAAACCTCCTATGAAAATACTTTCTCCTAAAACACTCCTAAAAAAAATCCCGAGTAACTTCCTCCGAGTCAACATGGAGCTTTTTCTCCTCAGTTCTCCACTAGACTCCTGCTCCATCCCTCAGACGATGGATCACAACATGAGGTTTTGTGGTGCTTGTACAAGGGCAGAGATTGAAGCATCTTCTCAAGCTCACCAGCCAGGACCTCTACGAAAACCGATTGAATCTCCTGAATAATGATATGGCCGTAGCTTCAGAATCTCCCTAATATGGTCTACAACTGATGACTGATGAGCCCTAGGTCTCTCTACATGCTCCTCCCTCTGTCTAGGGCTCCGAGATCTATCCCTATGTCTTGAAATCTTGTCTCCATGCCCTCTCTGTGGTGACTCTACCCTGAATGACTCCATGCGGTAGTTCTACCCCATAATCCTCATTGTTTTGAGGAGATTCCTAGCCATAACTGATTGCTCCATATCTTTTCTAGCAAGTTGTCCTCCTATGGACCCTCCGCGTATAGCGGAATTGACGTCCTAAAGCGTCTGTAAAATCTAACATAGGATGGCCGCTACAACCTACTTTGGAGGTGGTATATCTAGGTCTATGTGGAAATCCCCTCATCTAAAGTGCCTCCTACACTGATCAAGGCGAGAGTTAGTGCATTATTGTAGGTCTTGTTCCAG
Organism: Taxus wallichiana var. yunnanensis; assembly: GCA_018340775.1. Classification (NCBI taxonomy): domain Eukaryota; kingdom Viridiplantae; phylum Streptophyta; class Pinopsida; order Cupressales; family Taxaceae; genus Taxus; species Taxus wallichiana. The sequence continues at coordinate 961,838,937 of CM031242.1, read as the reverse complement.
GTTTTTTTGTTTTCTAAAATTATGCAAATTTTGGCTAGTGTGGTTTTCTAGATTTGAAAGAACAATTTTGCACTAGGTTAAATATTCACGTCTCATGTTTTCTAGTGTGCCCAAGGGTCCAAGCTTTGAACCCATGACTCTGATACCAAATGTAACACCAACAAAAACAATGTTCTAGGAACTGCTATAACCTAACACTTAACCCAACAATTGTGACTAATTTTTTTTTCCCTCTAAACTATAAGAAGGTTACCAGGGTGTTTAACCCTTAGGGTCTATTAAATTAAATTACATCACTAAACTCAACTTTAAGATCGATAGGCCAGGTCTAGTTAAAAGATTAAATTTTGAAATTACTTTACCTCTAAGGTCAATTAATTAAAGGTCAACTAGGAAGTGCCATAGCTTAATTTACTTGGTTAAATGTTTTCTCTTCTTAGTTAATGTTCACTCCAAATATGACTAACTTCATGCTTAATTAATTTAGTTTCATTATCCTAATAGTTTAAAGTCCTTTTAATTAATTCTTACAACATACTAAGGATTAATAGAGTCTTTACACCCCAAGGCAATTTACATGGCCCCACTCACCCATCTACACATACCCTTAAGGATTTTAATTTAAACATTTAAAATTCATTTCCACCAAACAAAAGTAGGGTGAAACCTCCACCCTTAGATCAAATCAATCTTGGCCACTAGATCCTAGGGTTCTAAACTAGCCCTAAATTTCCTTATGAATTTCTATTAAAACATTTTCTTTGTTCATTTCCCTCATTTGGTCTATTTCTTTTGTTAAAAAAAATTGCAGGCTGGAGAAGAGGAAGCCATGGGAGTAAAGCAGGAAGAACTATAGAAGATTATGCAAGGAGATCTAGTTTAAATTAGTTTAGATTAAAGTTTTATTGTTTATATTTCTTCCATTCAAGGATTGAGAGGGATTTCCTTCACCAATCTAATTTTGTTTCAAGCCATTTGTATTTGGGTTTTTAATTTGGGAAAACCCTACCCCCATTGTTATATATGTAAAGAATATTTTCAATGCACCATTTGTATGTTTTATTGTTCAAATCCATGGGATTACTCTTTGTTTACATGATGGTAGTAATTATTTAAATTTTTCATGTTATAAATTAATTAAAACCAGTTAAAGTTTTTACACAGAAAGGATTCACGGAGTTTTGTCGTAAGTGATAGAATCGCCGCCAAGAGTAGATGAGACGGTCTTGGGACCACCGCCTGTCTGCGTGACAAACCACGGACCGCGACCCTACTAAGTGGTGGTTTTGAGACCACCACCTTAGCCTAAGAGTCGGTTACGGGACCACCGCTCTGCATAGGGAAATGGTCTGTTTTTGAATAAATAGAACCTTTAAACCGAGATTTTCTCAAAAACTAAAAGATACTAAAGGGTGCTAAATTGCATTCTAAGCTTAATTTTGAACATATAGAGTTTCCAGTTTTGAGATTTCATTCCTATTGTTCTTTTCTTAGTTAAAATTTATTCATTTAAGAATTTTCCATTCTAAAAGTATTAATACAACTACAAGGTCTATTTTATCTTGTTCAACTAAATTTTCCTCAATATCAAGAGTTAAAAGAAATTTATATCTATTTCTAAAATTTTTATCACCATTTCTAAATAGCAAATACTTTCAATTTTTCGTCTCTTCAATTCAATACAAATTATTGATTCAAAAATACTATAATAGCTTTATTTTCCATCTAATTTTACTATGCATACAAGTTCAACCTCTTACAACTTCTCTATTCCTACTTTCCATTCGCAACAATACAATCTCACAATGAAATTAAACTTTATTTTCCATTTAGTATAACTCATTTCTTTCAAAGTAAGGAACTTCCTTTCACACAAATAACCAAAGTTCAATAAAAATAATTGCTTTCCTTTCTATTTCACAAAGCTATTTTACAACACAAATATTTCTTCTCGTTTTCAATATATAATACAACTTTCATAACCAACAATAGAATGTAATTTCCTTCACAAATTCAATACAATGTCCTCTACTTAAAGTGGGAAATCATAGAAGAATATAAACTAAAAGTAGAATACAATATTACAAGTTCCTCCACTCTAAGTGGGAATAACACAAAAATTTTCACAAGGTCTCCAACAAAACTCCAAGCTTCAAAACTCCATTAAGATAAATCCTTTAAGATGTGTTTGATTCAAAACAAAATGGGGGAGAGGAAACACTCTGCACCTAACCAAGATATCCAATGAAGAGGAGATGTCATCCTCTCCATTGGCCCTGTGCCCAAACCACATTATAATGGGAGATAATTCTAACACATGGAAAAAAATCTTCCAAAACACAAACAAATATTTCACAACCATTTCAACCATATTCCATTTAACAACAAAACAAGAAAGAAGAACAACAAAAAAACCAAAAACAAGGCTTAGAATGAAAGTGAAAGGAGCAATACCTATGGCGAGGCCACTTATGCCTGCCAATGGGAAAGGGTTCCCACCTTAAAGCCTCCAATGCATATAAAAATCCCCGCATAATGTTATGCCTCCCTCAAGTACCCTTATACCTCCCACATACTCTTATACCTCCTGTTGGTGAGATAATTTGTCTTGTGGAAAATATTGTGGGTTTCAAGCCAACACTTTGTGGGAATCTAAGTCCCTACACTTGAATGGTGCAAATTTCGTAGGTGCATACAAAAAGTGGATTTCAATGGTGGCCTTTCGACTAGAGATCCAACAGGGGCACTCCATTGACCGTGTGACAAAGTTAGCAATTTCTAACTAGGGATGAAAATTTGTTTGAGAATGGGTAAGGGAGTCGAAATGGAGATAGGATAAAATAATTTTGTGAGTAGAATATCAGATGTCCACACACATTAATTATAAATTTCATTTACATGCATTTATAGTTAGAAGAAAAAAATCCACAGGAGGAGCTACAAGATCGAATAAAATTCATTGGTCACAAGGTACCAATCAATCCCTAAGTCAAAAAGGAAAAAATTCCTTCTTTTATTATTAAATCCAAAGCTGAATTTTTATGGAGCTTTGAGAATAGAGGAAAATCTAAGAAGAAGGGAAAAATAGAAGAAGTATGGAATTTTCTGTCTTTTCGGTATAGAGCACTTTGTTTTTTTTTTTTTTGAAATCAATTGCCAACCCTTTAGAATGGCTCGAGGAGCCATTATATCATTTTCCAAAATGGTTACAATATTTACAAATCATTTATGCCTCTTTAAATTCCTCCATTGCGAAGAAAACGCTTGTGATAAAAGTTAAAACCAGATCTTGAAATCCGAACGTTACATTTGATTTTCCGGTTTAAATATAAACTATTTTATTTACTCCTCTAACTCAAATTGTGCCATCCACGTGGCAGAAGGGATTAGATTGGTTACAAGGAAGATTGTCAAATTTTGTGATTTTTGTGACATTTGGCAATTTGGAACAAATTGGCTTGCTGAGCCCGCTTTTGACTTTTCAACTTAGACACGTGGCATGTTCTTATTGGAAATGGGATCACGGCCCTTGTCTCAACATTTTAACCTTTTTTAGATGAAGGCTCAAAAACTCAATTTTCTCCACCAGCCCGTTGCTTTGATTTGACTAGGACACATGGCACGTTCTAGTTGAAGACGAGGTCATGGCTCTTTTCTCAACATTTTAACCTTTCTTGGAAAAAAAGCTCAAGAAATCAAATTCCTCTCGTCATTCCGCTCTCCCACTTTGACTTTTCAATGACGCACTTCACCTTTGACTTTTTCCCGCAGGATTTAACTTTGACTTTTACCTTTATAGCTTGATCGAGGTTGTGGGTCATTTTTTAACTTTTTACCTTTTTTACAAAGAGGCTCAAAGACACAAACTTCTCCTTCGACCCACTTCTCGATTTTTCTTTTGACACGTGTCATCCTCTCGATTGGTTACGGGATTCAAGAAAGTGGTGAAGCTTTATCATTTTTAAACTTTTTTAGGAAAAAGGCTAAAAAATTTGAAGTTCTCCGTTGGCTCGCCCTCACGCTTTTGAATTTTTCATTGATTCGGTTTTCAGTCTCATGGGAAAATTTACCATTTTTGCCAAAAGTGATCAAAAGTGTAACTTCATGAAAAGCTCATTCCTCCCCATACAATAGGATCGACCATGTACCTACGTTCATTGGGGCAAAAATTTTATGGAGAAAAACATCCGTCATCTTGACTATGTAAAAATACATAGATGAAGAGAAATTCATCATTTTGAGTCCAATTTTTGAATTTCCTTCGCGAACCAGTGGTATGGAGGAAAAACAATGATTTAACAACCTAGGACATAGAACAAGTGAATTTTTTTGATCAAAATTGGAGGTTTCATAGAGGATATTACATGCATAGACTAGGAAATGAAGGATTTCTAAAAACGAGCAAAACAAAGGTTTAAATACCTCTAAGGAATGAATTTTTCTAATTTCTTGAATCTCTAACTCATCTTAAACATCAATGAAGGGCATGAACTCAAAAAAATTGAATTTTGCTAAGAAAATCCAGAGCATTTTTCAGAGAAAACGCTCCCTCAATCTCTTATGCCTCCATCATAAAAGGAACAAGAAGGAAATGCAAGCATTCCCCATACAAGGTGGGGCACCTAACCCAAAATTCCTCCAACAATAAAAAAATCTTATGCCTCGCAATAAAAAATCTCCCCATAGCCTCCTCCTACTCCAAATTCAGGCAATCTACCCACACCCAACAAGCATTTGAAAGAAAACAAGACTCAACATAAACACATAAACACAAAGCAAAGCATAACATAAGTAAGGTAAACCTTCTACCTTTCCATAGTAGAGATTTTTCCAAGAGTAAGTCTTCAAGCTCCTCAAAACCAAGCAAGCATCCACAAGCTCCAACAATCCACAAGCTCTCCAAAAATCCTCTATCTCTCCCACAATACAAGAGCACAAAATAATGAAGTAATCCCCAAACAAGCAAAAGAACTTCAATAAATAGAAAAGGGAGAGAGGAGGATGAGGTGGCTCCATGTAGGATGCAACATCACTCATCCTCAACTCCACCTAAGAAGTCAAACCTCAACCCCAATGCACCATAAATTTGTCGGTGAGAGGAATGAGAAGTTACTTACACACATCCTCTAAGCCCACACCCCGTTAAGGACAAAATTAATTACTTGAAAAAAATTGCAATAAACATTTCACCTTTTTATCTTCCCAAAACACCTAATGGTGTCTAATATTAATACCTCAATGCATAGGTAGGGTTGGCATAGCAAGTTAATAGGTCTGGGACAAGTTTAACTTGTCCTACAAGCCTCCAAAATTGGCCCTTAAGGTGAAATTCGAGTTTCCCATGGGGGATAGAGTGTTCAACACTCAATATCTCAAGCATTCAACACACAACAAAAAATCCAAGAGAAAATCACGTCTAATAAATGAACTTATTTTTGTCACATCTTTAATTAGTTTAGGAAAAGATTTATTATCTTTAATAAGACACTTAGACCCATTAAGATAAAGGGGAAAAACATACATCAAAATCTAAATAATTAAAACAAGTAAATTACATCACTCAAAAGAAACACATACTAAAATTAATAAAAGGGAAACTAAAATAAAATACGCACATGTCCCCTTGGTCAAATTTTACCCTATCCAAGTAATTCTAACACACACACAATTACATGTTGCCATGGTGACCCTTGTTGAATTCATTTAGAATTCCAATGTGGTTGGTCTCCAATCCCCCGATGTTTGTTGTGAATAAATTTACCTACAAAACACAAAAATACCTCCTTCGGCCTCGTGGCCGCATTAAAACATCTATGCCAAAATATGTAATATAAATCTAAAATCATCTATATATGAATTAATATCATCTAGGAAAATATGATATCATTTACAAATTTCTAGCAACATTTCTATCCACGTTTCATCCATGTCAAAATGATCACAACATTAATTCAATTATCAAAATATACTCATGATGATGAAATTATATCGCATGCGAAATATATATAAATAACCATGTCCACAAAGATATCAACATCAATAAAAAAGTATCTAATAATCCAAAAGCATCGTATATGAATCAAAATCAACAACCATCTAGAATCTCTAACATATAATGTCATGCTAAATAAAAAGGCAACAATGTATCCATAAGTGTAGTCAACGGTATCAAAATCAAAGAAAACATGTGTCGAAGGGAAGTGGGCACTACATCCCCCTCCCCTTAGACTTGAATTCCTATGGAAGTCACTGGAACAGTGTGGGAACCGAACTCATAGTAAAGTAGCATCCTCCCATGGAGTGCTTTGTCTCTTCATATCTGTCCCCACTGGACTCGAACCTCGGTCAATCTCTCTACCGTGAAGTCCTAGGGTTCTCGCGCTCTATTATGCAAATGGGCTCCACCATCACCTACCCCCGATCCTGTGCACTGTAATACAATCCAATCTAGAACGTGAGAAGGATAAAAATATATCTCCTAAGCACAGAAATGTAAAACACATCATGGACGTGAGACAAGCTAGGTGGCAACTATAGATGATTGTCCATGGGAATTATGCACTCCAAGATCTCAAAGGGACCCACAAACCTAGGAGAAAGCTTAGAACATTTTTCTTAATAGATAGGGCTCTTATGTGGTCTGAAATGAAGGAACAACTTTGTGCCCACCTCATAACTACGATCTATCCTATGTTGGTCCGTATACTTCTTCTTCCTTTCCTGCGCCTCCTGCAATCTCTTCCTGATCAAAACAAACTGCTGCTCCATGTCATGTAATAAGGCTGGCCCAAGAGAAACTCTATCCTCTTACCTGTCCGAACTAAGAGGTGTCCTACACTCTCTACCATATAATTCCAAAAAGGAGCCATGTGTATCGAACTATGGAAACTATTTTTATAGGAAAACTCAACCAAGTATAAATACTCCTCCCATCTTCACCGATGATCCATGACGTACATTCTAAGCATGTCCTCGAGGATATGATTCACCCACTTAGTCTATCCATCTGTCTCATGGTGATACACCATGCTGAAATTTATCCTCATCCCGAGAGCATGCTACATGGTGGTCGATAAATGGGAAGCATACAAAGGATCGCGATCGTAAATGATATTCCACGTAACCAAGAGTAATCTAAAAATCTCATCAAGGTATACCCATGCCACCGCAATGGCTGTATATGTTGTCTTCACCTGGATAAAAATGAGGTAATTTTTTCAATTTATCCACCATGACCATGATGGCATCGTGGTGGTATCTCGACGTTGGTAACCCAACAACGAAGTCCATGCAAATGGTGTCTCATTTCCACTCCGGTATAGTGTGAGGAAAGAGAAGGCTAGTGGGATGTTAATGCTCGGCCTTCACCCTCTGAAACTCTAAACAACATGACACAAATAGAGCCACATCTCTCTGAATTCCTCTCCAATGGTACAACTATCTCAAAGTGGTGTGCATCTTCTTCACCCCGGGATGGGCTGAATAAGGTGCATGATGAGCCTATGTCAAAATGTCCTATCTCAAGCCTCCATCTCTAGGAACATATATCCAACCTCTTTGTCTGAGAAGACCATCTGTCTCTAATGAAAATCCATCAAATATACCCTACAGGGGACTCGCAGACTCAATCTCTTCTTTGGCTGCAAGGTAGAAGTTTTCATGAGGAAGTTACAACAAAATATTGCTCCATAAATATGTAACTACTGAAGTAGCCATAACTCATGTCTCCATCTACTCAAAGCATCTACAACCACATTATCCTTCCCCTTCACATGATCTATCTCCATGTCATACTCACAAATCAACTCCATCCAACGCCGCTGACGAGTGTTGAGATTGGGCTGCATGAAGAGGTGGTGAAGACTCAAGTGATCAATCCTGAGTGTAAATCTCTGGCCAAGAAGAAAATGTCTCCATTACGGTAAGGCATGCACAATCGCTGCAAGCTCAAGATCATGATTTAGATAATTGAGATCAAAATCCTTAAGTTTTTGAGACTCAAAAGAGACTACTCTACCCTCCTACATTAACACACCTCCAAGTCCTACCAAAGAAGCATATGTTGAAATGTAGAACTCACCCTAAGGATCTCGACACTTCGCTAGAATAGGCACTTTCATGAGGCATTACTTTAGTTTCTGAAGGCCTACTAACATCTATCTCGACCATAAAAACTTCATCACTTTCCACTGAAGGGAAGTGATGGGGTGTGCAATATGAGAAAATTCCTAAACAAATATCCTATAATAACCTTCCAAACCCATGACACCGCACACCTTGGTCACATTAGTGGGTGTTGGCAAATCCATGATAGCTTTAATCTTTGAAGGATCGATTGAGATACCTTCCCTAGAAATGATGTGGCCGAAATAATGCACCTATATCTGAAAGAATGCACACTTCTCAAGGTTCCCGTAAAGATGCTACTCTTGAAGACACTGAAGAACATGGCGAAGGTGCTCCTCACGCATGCATGAGTAAATCACAATATCATCAAGGAAGATGAGCACGAAGAGATCTAGAAAATTCATGAATACCACATTCATCAAGGTCATGAACACCGTAGGGGCATTAGTCACACCGAAAGGTACCGGTCTGAAAATGTAGTGGCCATATCTCGTCGCAAAGAAGGTGGTCTTATGAATATCAGCCTCCGTGATCCCGAGATGATGATGCCTAAACTTAATATTTATCTTGGAGAAAACTATGGCACCCTTCATATGATCAAATAAATAATCAATGCGTGGAAGGGGTAGCGATTCTTGATCGTTACTTTGTTCGAGTTGATGGCAATCAATACACAACCGTAGAGATCCATCCTTCTTCTTCACAAAGATCCCCGGTGCACCCTAAGGTGATACACTAGGATGGATTATATGTTTCTCTAGAAGGCCTTCAACATGTAACTTGATCTCGGATAGCTCAGAGTAGTCATTTGATACGGTGCTCATGATATAGGCTCTGCGCCCCTGAACAAGATCTTTATGAAAATCTATCACACGTGGGGGAGGCAATCACGATAGTTACCCGGGAAAACATCATCAAACTCTCTCAAAATGGGATGGTCCACTAGACTCATCCTCGATCTGTTACTAACAAGTAACAACATACATCTAACAACCTCATCGTGCACACCGCTTAAGCTACATAGCGGAGATGGTGCGAATAGAAATGGGACTCCTAACCCCTGTTATCACTGAATCTACTCCTAGATCATTTGTACAAGCAATAGTCTTATGGTAATAGTCCACTCTAGCTCTGTGTGTAGACAACCAGTCCATGCCCAAGATGACACCATAGGAACCCAACAAAAGGATTTGAAGATCCAAGGTAGTGGTGAAGGGTCCCAAATCCACTACACACTTCTTAATTAAGGATTCCACAAAAAAATTGGCTCAAAAGCCATCTTAATGTCCCGGCCTAAGACCATGCCTAATCGCCACCAACCAAAGAACACTCTACTAAGGATGGTGCAATAAAAGAATTAGAGGAACCAAAATCAAATAATATAGATGTAGAAATACCACCAATACTACCTGTCATCTCTATCACAAGTACTCATTGCTCACTGATGGTTCTCGACCACTACGTAGATCCGATGGCTCCATGCCATATCTCCAATAGTAGGCTCTGAGATCTATGTCTTACCCTTGTTACTAGGGTTCTGTGGGCACTCTCTCTAATGATGTCCTAAAATGCCATAAAAATAACAACCGCTGGTCCTCTCTAGTGGGATGCAGCTCCAACTAGTACTCTAGATGTCTATGATGTGGATCATGATGACCTGGCTATGGATCGTTGAGGTCTTTTCTTACGAGCTCTTGTTAGCTAAGCTCTCGGTGTACCTTATGTCCTGATGGGTCCTCTAGGAGGAGAACCCATACTCCACCCTCTCTGTGCATCAAATCTCTGAGGAGGTTTGTAAGGTGGGAAGTCTCGCTCTCACGATCCGAGGCCGAGGTGACCGCCGAGGTAGCTCGAAGGAAGACTATACCAAACTTGTATCCGCCACGAGGAGGAGGAACTGACCCCCTCAATCTTCTATCCTGCATTTGCTAGATGTGGCTCTAAAATTTCTCTTTATCCTATTGTGTCTTTCCCCATTTATCCTATATAATATAGGCTTTCTCCATGACCTCTGCTAATGTTTGTGGGAAGTGAATATGCACCACACCACCCAAATCTAAATTCAGGCCCCAAATGAACCTATGAATCCATACCTTCTCATCTGCATATAATCGACATACTACAGTAGGTAAAAAAATTGACTCTCATACTCAACTATGGCCATAGATTCCTCGCGAAGGTCATGAAACTCGTCTATCCACTGCTGAATAAACCTCCTGGGAAAATACCTGCTCCTAAAACACTCCTTAAAAATATCCCAGATAATTTTCTCTAAGAAAACATGGAGCTTTTTCTCCTCAGTCCTCCACTAGACTCCTACTCCATCCCTCAGAAGATGGATCACAACATGAGATTTTGTGTTGCTAGTACAATGGCAGAGCTTGAAGCATATGCTCAAGCTCACCAACCAGTCCTTTTCCTAAAAACCACCTCTATGTCCCGAACAATTAGATTTTTAGCTTCAGGATCTCCCTAATATTGTCTCGCTTCTAAATGATTGATGAGCCCTAGGTATCTCTACATGATTCTCCCTCTGCCTAGGGACTCCGAGATCTGTCCTTATGTCCTGAAATCCTATCTCCATGCCCTCTCTGTGGTGACTCTACCCCGACCGAATCCATGTGGTAATTCTCTCGCCACATGTTGCTTGCTGTATCGAGGAGATTCCTTAGCCTCAACTGATGTCTCCATATCCTTTCTAGAAAGTCATCCACCTAGGGACCCTCCGCGTATAGTGGCATTGACGTCATGAAGCATCTGTAAAATATAAGGTAGGATGGCTGCTACAACCTGCTCTGGAGGTGGTATATCTAGGTCTATGTGAAAATACCCCTCGTCTAATCCGCGCCTCCTACATAGATCAAGGTGAGAGTTAGTTCATTGTTCTAGGTCTTGTTTTAGTTTTCTATGTTTTCTAAAATTATGAAAATATCAGCTAGTGTGGTTTTCTAGATTTAAAAGAACATTTTTCACTAAGTTAAATATTCATTTGTTGTGTTTTCTAGTGTGCCTAAGAGTCCAAGATTTGAACCCACGTACGTGATACCAAATGTAACGCCAACAAAAATGACGTTCTAGGAACTACTACAACCTAACACTTAACCCAAAAATTGGGACTAATTTTTTTTTCTTTATGTTATAAAAAGGTTACCAGGGTGTTTGACACTTAGGGTCTATTAAATTATCTTACATCAATAAACTCAACATTAAGATTGATAGGCCAGGTCTAGTAAAAATATTAAATTTTAAATTACTTTACCTCTAAGGTCGATTAATTAAATGTCAACTAGGAAGTTCCATAGTTTAATTTACTTGGTTAAATGTTTTCTCTTCTTAGTTAATGTTCACTCCAAATATGACTAACTTCATGCTTAATTAATCTAGTTTCATTATCCTAATAGTTTAAAGTCCTTTTAATTAATTCTTACAACATACTAAGGATTAATAGAGTCTTTACACCACAAGGCAATTTACATGGCCCCACTCACCCATCTATACATACCCTTAAGGATTTTAATTTAAACATATAAAATTCATTTCGACTAAACAAAAGTAGGGTGAAACCTCCACGCTTAGATCAAATAAATCTTGGCCACTAGATCTTAGGGTTCCAAACTAGCCCTAAATTTCCTTATGAATTTATATTAAAACCTTTTCTTTTTTCATTTCCCTAATTTGGTCTATTTGTTTTGTTAAAAAAAAATTACAGGTTAGAGAAGAGGAAGCCATGAGAGCAAAGGAGGAAGAACTATGGAAGATTCTACAAGGAGATCTAGTTTAGATTAGTTTAGATTAAAATTTTATTGTTGTTATTTCTTTCATTCAATAATTTGGAGGGATTTCCTTCACCAATATGATTTTGATTCAAGCCATTTGTATTTGGGTTTTTAAATTTGAGGCAAACCCTACCCCTATTGTTATATATGTAAAGAATATTTTCAATGCACCATTTGTATGTTTTATTGTTCAAAACCATGGGATTATTCTTTTTTACATGTTGATAGTCATTAGTTAAAATTTTCATCTTATAAATTAATAAAAACCAGTTAAAGTTTTTGCATAGGCACGAATCCGTGACATTTTGTCATAATTAACAGAACTGCCGCCTAGAGCAGACCGGCAGTCCTGGGACCACCACCGTATTTGGGTGACAAACCACGGAACACCACCCTACTGAGCGGTAGTTTTGAGACCACCACTTTATCTCGAGTGGAAATTACAGACCGCCGCTCTACATAGGGCGGTGGTCCTGTTTCTAAAAAATGGAACCTTTAAACAGAGATTTTCTCAAAAACTAAAAGATACTAAAGCATGCTAAATTGCATTCTGAGCTTAATTTTGAACATATTTAGTTTCCAATTTTGAGATTTCATTCCTATTGTTCTTTTCTTAGTTAAAATTTATTCATTTAAGCATTTTCCATTCTAAAAGTATTAATACAACTACAAGGTCTATTTTATCGTGTTCAACTTAATTTTCCTCAATATCAAGAGTTAATAGAAATTTATATCTACTTCTAATATTTTTAGCGCCATTTATAAATATCAAATACTTTCAATTTGTCATCTCTTGCACTCAATACAAATTATTGATTCGAAAATACTACAATTGTTTTATTTTCCATGCAATTTTACCATGCATACAAATTCAACCTCTTACAACTTATATATTCCTACTTTCCATTTGCAACAATAGAATCTCACAATGAAATTAAAATTTCTTTTCCATTGACTATAACTCAATTCTTTCAAAGTAAGGAACTTCCATTCACACGAAAAACAAAACTTCAATAAAAATAATTACTTTCCTTTCTATTTCATAAAACTATTTATAACAAAAAAATTCTTCTCTTTTTCAATATATAATACAACTTTCATAACCAATAATGGAATGAAATTTTCCTTCACAAGTTCAATACAATGTCCTCCACTTAAAGTGGGAAATCATACAAGAATATAAACTAAAAGTAGAATACAATATTACAAGTTCCTCCACTCTAAGTGGGAATAACACAAATAAAGTTTCACAAGGTCTCCAACAAAAATTCAAGCTTCACAACTCCATCAAGATAGTTCCTCCAAGATTTGTTTGATTCACAAAAAAATGGGGGAGAGGCAATGCTCTCCACCCAACCAAGATATCCAATGAAGAGGAGAAGCCATCCTCTCCATTGGCCCCCGAGCCCCAACCACATTACAATGGGAGATAATTCCAACACATGGAAACAACAAGCTTCCAAAACACAAACAAATATTTCACAACCATTTCAACCATATTCCAATTAACAACAACACAAGAAAGAAGAACAACAAAACAAAAAAACAAGGCTTAGAATGAAAGACAATGGAGAATGACCTATGGGGAGGCCACTTATGCCTCCCAATGGGAATGGGTGCCCACCTTAAACCTCCAATGCATATCAAAATCACCTACATATTCTTATGCCTCACTCAAGTACCCTTTATACCTCCCACATATTCTTATACCTCCATCAATCTCTTATGCCTCCCGATAAAAGGAACAAGAAGGAAATGTAAGCATTCATTGTAAAAGGTGGGGCACCCAACCCAAACTCCTCTAATAAAAACTAAACTCATATGCCTCCCTATAAGAAATCTCTCCATAGTCTCCTCCTACTCCAAACTTAGGAAATCTACCCACACGCAACAAGCATTTAACAGAAAACAATACTCAACACAAACACATAAACACAAAGAAAAGCATAACATAAGCAAGGTAAAGCTCCTACCTTTCCATAGTTGAGCTTGTTCCAAGAGTAAGTCTCCAAGATCCTCAAAACCAACCAAGAATCCACAAGCTCCAAAAATCAACAAGATCTCCCAAAAATCCTCTAACTCTCCCACAATACAATAGAACAAAATAATGAAGTAACCCCCAAACAAGCAAAAGGTCATCAATAAAAGAGAAGGGAGACAAGAGGATGAGGTGGTTCCATGTAGGATGCCAAATCACTCATCCTCAACTCCACCGAAGAAGTCAAAACTCAACTCTAATGCACCATAAATTTGTGGGTTAGAGGAATGACAAGTTAGTTACACACACCATCTAAGCCCACACCCCTTAAGGACAAAATTAATTACTTGAAAAAGTGCAATAAATATTTCACCTTATTTATCTTCCCAAAACACCTACTAGGGTCTAATTTTGACCCCCAACCCATAGGTAGGGTTGGTATAGCAATTTATAGGTGTGGGACAAGTTTAACTTGTCCCACAAGCCTCCAAAATCAGCCCTTAAGGCCAAAATCGAGTTTACCATGGGGGATAAAGTTTACAACACTCAAGATCTCAAGCATTCAACGCACAACACAAAATCTAAGGGTAAATCAAATCGAATAAATAAACTTCTTTTGGTCACATCTTTAATTAGTTTAGGAAAAGGTTTATTATCCATAATAAGACACTTAGGCCCATTAAGATAAAGGGGAAAACCATACATCAACATCTAAATAATTAAAACAAGTAAATTACATCACTTAAAGGAAACACATACTAACATTAATAAAAGGGAAACTAAAATAAAAGACAACACATGACCCCTTGGTCACAATTTTCCCCTAACCAAATAATTCTAACACACACACAATTACATGTTGTCATGGTGACCCTTGTTGAATTCATCTAGAATTCCAATGTGGTTGGTCTCCAATCCCCCGATGTTTGTTGTGAATAAATTTACCTGCAAAACACAAAAATACCTCCTTCGGCCTCGTACGCATTAAAACATATATGCCAAAATATGCAATATAAATCTAAAATCATCTATATACAAACTAATATCATCTAGGAAAATACGATATCATTTACAAATTTCTAGCAACATTTCTATCCACATTTCATCCATGTCAAAATTATCAAAACATTAATTTTATTCTCAAAATCTATTCATGGTGACGAAAGTATATTGTATGTCAGAAATATATATAAATAACCATGTCCACAACATATCAACATCAATAAAAAAAGTCTCTAATAATCCAAAAGCATCATATATGAATCAAACTCAATAACCATCTAGAATCTCTAACATTTAATGTCATGCTAAATCAAAAGGCTACAATATATCCATAAGTGTAGTCAATGGTATCAAAATCAAAGCAAAAATGTGTCGAAGGGAAGTGGGCACTACATAACCACTAAAAGTGGTGTTTGATTGTGGATTACAAAAATCTATTCCCATGGTTTCTCTCAAGTACATAAGGATCCACTTTACTATCTCCCGCTTATCTTTACCTAGATTACTCATAAAGCTATTCACTACTCATATTGCATTACAAATATCAGGCCTATTACACACCATG
This sequence comes from Taxus wallichiana var. yunnanensis, assembly GCA_018340775.1. NCBI lineage: Eukaryota > Viridiplantae > Streptophyta > Pinopsida > Cupressales > Taxaceae > Taxus > Taxus wallichiana. Next base: position 961,823,489 of record CM031242.1, on the reverse strand, counting down.
AAATACATAAAACTTTTAACTGTTGATGAGTAAGGTACCTTTAACATCCGGTATCTTTCTTACTCTGTCTCGGGACATAACTCGATAGCTTGAAATACCCTGTTAAACAAGTCCCAACTAGTTTAACATCCTACCTATTAAACCTCTCTAAGACATTTTGAATGTACTTGTCGTGCGATAAATTCAGTTTCTGTTTCTTCCTATCCTAAGATATCATCATACCAAGGATTTGGTTTTCTACCCCCAAATCCTTCATATCGAGGGATTCACTTAGCTGATTTTTGCGTAATTTTATTTCCTCCATGTTTTTACTTACAACCAACATGTCACCCACATACAAACACATGATAATATAACCATCATCCTAAAATTTATTTATATACACGCAATGATCATAATGATATATAATATTACATTTCTCATCATGAATCTATTAAATTTCTTATACCATTGACATGGAGCTTGTTTTAGGATATACAATCTCTTCCTAAGTTTACCCACCATCTCTTCATTACCTTTGACCTCATATCCCTCTCGATGTTGCATATATAGATCTTATTCTACATCACCATGAAGAAATGCAATATTTACATTTGGCAACTCTTAGTTCAAGTCTTATGCTACCATTATTCAAAGAACAATTATAACGAAGTCATTTTTACTACGGGATAAAAATATCATCAAAATTCATACCTTTTCTCGTGCAAACCCCTTTACCACCAACCAATATTTGTATCTTTTTTTGCCTCCTTCTTCCACTTTAACTTTGAACACACACTTGTTTTGCAATACTCTTTTTCCTCCAAGTATCTTCACGAAATCCCAAATATGGCTCTCCATGAGACCGCCGCTCTTACTCCATGGACTACAACCACTTCTTCTTGACATCTACCTATATTAATTCATCAAATATCTCTATATCTCAACCGTTAGTGAGTAATAAATAATTAAGAGAAGGTGAAAAATATTAAGGTGCTCTTCTTACCCTAAAATAGCTAAGGAATATAGGATTTTTAGGTTGTTATCCAAAATTCACCCCCAAGGTAATTTTGATAACATGCAAGCAATTATATTGATCCAGGGCGAAAAGTCATGTTTCTAGGGTCCCCTCATATTTGTCTAACTCCCCTGTCCAAGAGGAAGAGAGTAAGTTCTGAGAAAATGCGAAAAAAAGGTTCAAGAAGGCAAATAGGTCGATCCAGGAAAAATCGTGAAAATTGGCTAAGTCCTGCTCAAGGTCGCCTCTGGGACGTGTGGGACAGAAAGGCGCGAACCGGCCGGTTCGGCCGAAATCAGCAAAGCTTGATCAAAACAGGGACAATTGGGCGCAGGCGGGGAGCCGATCCGGCGAAAGAGGAAGAAAAAGTTAGTGTTGCTCGGGACATTTGGGACAAAAGAAAGCCGATCCGGCCGAAATGAGGAAGAAAATGATTGGGACAAGCGGGTGTTGAACCGAACCGGACATTTGGGCACTAACAAAAATGGGAGAATCGGGCCAAAGTACGCGGCATGCGCGAAATGCCGATTCAACAGAGAAAAAATGATTGGGACTAACCGCTAAGAGGACGAGATGGGACGCGTTTTTGGTCAAAAACCGGCCAGGTTTCGCACGAAATCAGCACAAGGAGTCCAAAACAAAGTGGAACAAATGGGAGAATCGGGCCAAAATCAACACAAAGGCATGCGCAAATGGGACAAAGGGACGCGTGGGACAAAAAATCGAGGACCAATCAAATCATGACACGTGTCATAGGAGGAAAAGTCAACGTTTGGGGAAACTTCAAACGGCCATAACTTTTGACTCCGAGCTCCGATTTTGATAAAATGGACTTTCACGGAACGAAAACAAACGTCCTCTACGCCACAAAAAGGCGGATTTCTTATTTTTAATGAGGGTAGATATATTTAAATAAGGGAAACGTGTTCGGCTCCAGTCAAGTAAATGCTCTTTCCGTCAAATGACAAAACGCCCGCTGAGGCCCAAAAGAGTGCCGCACTCGAGAAGACCATAACTTTTGCATTTCTCAGCAAAATCGCGCAAAATTGGTACCGTTGGAATCATGGTTCCGAGACCAATGCACAACAATCAAGAAATTCTGGATTTGATCAGAAATTGATTGAGATTTTTAAGGAAACGTGGCCGGGTTCAGAACAGTGTTTTATTTGGTAGCTGGGAGTGCAATTAAGAGGCATGGTCATCATTCTTTTCTGCTGCAGCACATGGGACAGTATGGGGAGCCTTTTGCAAGTAATGTATACCCATTCCACTCAATTTAATGCCTCTTATGGTGGTTGAAGGACAGATTTCGGGATTTCCATTTTCCCTTCTCTTCTCCTTCTCATTTTTTCTATAAATTGGAGTGTTGGGCTCATTGTAAAAGGGGAGAGTTTTTGGGTAACAAAGCTCTGTCAAAATTGCTTTGTGAAGCCAGTGTGTTGCAGGCCCTTGTAGTGGACTCCTTGCATGGTGATCCAGGCCCTTATCTTGTAATAGACTGAATTGTGCATACCAGGAAGCAATAAAATACAAGTTTGTGGATGTATCTTCCCTTGCTGTGTTTCCTTGCATTCTTCTTGCCCCTTTAATCTTTCTACAAGTATATTGTGTCTATTTATTATGTTCTTGCAGGAATTCATTATCATTGTGTGTGCTTGGAATATTGCTGTGAATGCATTTTGCTGGATTATGGTGAACTGTCATCACCTCTTCTAGTGTGCACTTTGCCTCTGTATTTCACGCATTTGGAGATTACTCTCACACCCTCTTTTTCTGGTGTATCACCGCTTTAGTGTAGGCTTTCATTTTATGCATTTTCTCTCCCTGGTCCCTTGGAATTTTAGATTAGAACAGTTAGCCTGCCTGCACTGGAGTAGATTGTGGCAGGTAGTTTAGGAGCAAGAACCAGCTTTCTCTGGAGGTCTATCTCAAGTAGCAAGTCCCACAACTTGGAGATAGTACCCATGTTATCCAATCACACTGGATGCTTAGAGTGATCAAACTAGAAATCTGATCAACATCCAGGGGTGCTGTGATTCGGTGATAACAGTTCTTGAACCGATTCATGTGCCACTTTCCCATCTGGAAGATCCTCTACACTAAATATTCTTTGTTAGATTCTTCCTATTTTCATGCAACTATTTCTTATACATAACTTTCTCATTAAATACCACATCCCTAGATTGAATGATATTATTTTTCTTAATACTCCAACATTTTTATCAAAATTCATCACCACCATAACTAATGAAAGTGCATTTTCCTAACTTATCCTCTAACTTAGTACTGCCATCCTTGTCAATATGGACAAACACATCACATCCAAAGACTTTAAGAAGTGAATAATCAACCTTCTTACTGCACGAAGCCTCCTCGATATGCATCCATCTAAGGAACTTGAGGATCCTATGTTTATCAAGAAAAACATTGTGCTCAAAGACTTCAAAAAAAAAAAGAGGTATTCCCACATGAAACCTCATCTCCTAGCTCATTCCATTATTGTCTTATTCATCCTTTCAAACACCCCATTCTATCAAACGTTCTTGGAACCATATTTTGCATGCGGATTCCATTCTTAAAATAATTTTAAATTTTTTTTTCTACAAAACGCCCGTCTATTATTTGACCTAAGAAATTTTACCTTAAGACCTATTTCATTATCTACCAAGGCTTTCCATTTTAAAAAAGTGTCAAAAACATCAAATTTTTTTCTAATACGATAAACCTAAAATTTACTTTATGCATCATCAAAATGTACTAGATGCAACTTACTCTCTTTCTTTGTAGATCAAACCGTAAGAAACTTTACCCATTTTTATTTCCCATATACACACCGCTCACAAAAATCAATTTTTTTTCTCTAAATATGGTAAATTATTCTTTTTGATCTACATGTCCTTATGGCTCATATGATCGAGCTTATAGTGCCACAATGTTGTATCTGTAGCTAAAGTGACAAGATTAAAAACATTAGTACTACCGGTGGTGAAATACAAGGTTCCAACCTTCTTACCTCTTGCTTCCACAAGAGCACCCTTGGTAACCATCCAAGATTCCACTATAAATATCACATTACAACCATCGTTTCCCAACTTCTTCACCAATACCAAGTTTTGTCTTAATATAGGCAAATGTCCGACATCCTTCAATAGCCATGTATTCTCATTCGAATCTTAACATAAACATAACCTTTTATAACTATGTTATAAGGATCATCATCACCAAGAAAAGAATGCATAAAATCCCTTGAACATAATAAATAAAATAATTCCGATGTGGAGTAACATGGAAAGAATCCCTCGAATCTAAAACACCAAGATTCAACAATATTCTTCAAAGAAAAATCAAAACACCCCGGTAAACATTACTTGTTGCCACATTCACCTACTTGTTCTCTTCTCAGATTTTTCTTATCATGAAGCTCCTAATAATTATTCTTTATATGCCTAGGATTTTCACATTGTCAACATACCATATTTCTTTTGGATTTTGACCTTGCTCAATCTTTCAATTTTCCATGACATTCATTATTGTTTTGTCTCTCTTTATATTCCATCATCAAAGCATTCCTTGAAGTACAAGACTCTCAAGAGATTTTTCTTCACATTTAATTTCTTTTAATCACCCCTACAACGTCCTAAAACTTCAACTTTGAATTAGTGGAATCGAAGTTTTTACCGCCATTACCGAGTTATTCCAACTTTGAGGTATGGAGCTCAAAATTAATAAATTCCTAACTTATTCATCAAATTCTATTGTAACAGAATCTATCATATTTTCAATCAAATTAAAATCCTTCAAATTATCTTCTAATAAATTATTCTCGAGACATGTTAACATTAAATAAAATTTTCATCAAAAATATATTGTTTGAGGCGAGAGGGTTCTTCATATAACTTCCCTAATGCATCCATAAGTTTTTTTAGTCTTTTCATGTGAAACATTAAATAATAACGAAGATGGAATACATTGTCAGATTATTATAAGTTCTTCCTACCAAAAAATCCTACTCATCATCCATCATTCTCGAGGGTTTGTTCCCTTTTGTTAGATAGCGGAATATAAAGTTCCTTCGATAAAGTTAATATTCTATCTACATCTTCCAAGCAATAAAATTATTCCCATTGAATTTATCAACCTTTGATCTTCCATAATCTACAACAACTCCCACTCAAGATAAAACTTTCCCTATGATTCAACACTTTAGCAAACCAAACCAAGATCTGATACCAATTGATAGTAATTATGGGATAAAATATGTAGAATAATCCCGCATGGAATTGTAATAGTTGAAATTAATATGAAGAATAATATCACAAATCTAAAATAAAAGTGTGGAAAATAAAATAACACAACACAAAGACAATATATAACATGGTTCATCCAATTTAGGATACATCCACCAAGAATCACTTGCTCATATTTTATTACAAGTGAATTTTTTCTATTAATAGATACCCAAATCTATTTGGAGTTGTGCTACTAAAACTCTACTGATTTCAAACTTGAACTCAAACATATATACAATGATATGTCTCACCTTCCATATGTAAAAATCACATCAATACACAATTGCTTAATAATTTTTACAATACATTAGGTATGAAAACCATTGGCCAAAACCTCACCATAAACTTATGGGTCAAAATACCGCCCAATGAGAATAGCGAGTTTTTGGAGATATGAGACAAAATTTTGGAGGCAAAAAAATATATGCTAAATTTTAATTGTAGAGTAAGAGTGAACTAATAATCAATAAAGTACATATCTAACATAAGAAATAAACTAGAAAAATATGAGAGTCTAGGAGCAAGAGAAGGAATGAAGTACTTCGTTAATTTCGCAAAAATTCTCGAACGTGTACAAAGATGGAAAATTGATAAACAGAAAGAGTATTGTCACAACCAAGCACAAAAATTGCATGAGTGTTAGATTTTATAGGGACTGGGGTGCCTAGGTATTGTAGACTAGTTCTGGGCACCCGTGATGCTCAAAACTAATTTTTAATAGTTTCACTTCAATTTCACTGCCCTTTGTTATTGATCACCTCTATGTCGCATTTGGATGTCTTTAGAATTCTGTAACCTCCAAATATAAAGAGCACCTACAAAACCTGAAAACACATCAAATCCTAAAAAGAAAAATATGCAAATAGGGATTCTAACCCCAGAGGTAACTGCCAAAGTGAGATTACAACCAAGTACCGCAATGCATTTCATATTCATTGTATTTCTACGTGTGTGTGTGTAGAATCTTTCCCTAGGTGGATCTTGTGCCAGAGGAACTTGAATGGCGTAGAATAACAAGATGTAACAATATTACTAGATGTGTGGATATCAAAATAAAATTCCTCTTTTATGAAGTGTATGCATAAATAACAATACATTTTCTCTTAAATGATATTTAGATGGATGTTTTAATGCTCTTAGTATGTCCTTTTAATGTAACCTTAGCTATTGATAGTAGATGCTTAGAGCTTGGTCTTTTATTATAACATGACATTGTATTTATATGATTTGCTTATTGGAATTTCGTATATAACAACTAAAATGTCAACCCATAAGAAAACAAGATGTGAAACAGCTACATGACTTAGAAAATATGAAGTATTTAAAGTCAAACTAGGCAATAGGGTTTGTAAGGCCAAGAAGGAAACAGAAATAAAGAAAAGAGGCCCAAGAAAGTGATCAATTAGTAATTTTCTCACTTAGGATTCAAATGAATGGAAACATGGGATTAGGACCTATGAATGTACCAAAAGTGCATGAATTAGAGTCTACAGTCACCCGTTAACATTGTTTAATAAATAAATGCATATAAATGAAGCTTTAGATTTTGTTTAGAGATTTAGGATCTCCCAAGGGCATAGTCCCACATAATAAGTTTATATCTTTATCATTTGACCACCCAAGTAATAGAATACATATTACAAGAGAGAAATAAACTCCATATATAGTGATCTAAGGTTTCCGTAGGGCACCATTCCAACTGGTATGAAATATACACCGTGTTTTTATTCACCGATATCTTATTAAATGGTCTAGACACTAATTCATCTATATTCGAAAGGAACATGCCCCTTCATGAATAATTAGTAGGGCATAAATGGTATTCTAACCTCATGAAATTTTTGCATCCCATAGATGTCCTTTATTAATTATTTGAATAGACAAAAGGCCGTTAGGAGTAAGTCTTCACCCATTTGTTCTTGTGGTGAAATTTATGTGAATATTCACTTTTTTCTCACAACACCTATAGCATTCCACTATATTTCTCTATATTTGAAATAGGTTTATTTTGTGAATGTTGGGATTTTTTCATAGCAAAGGTAGTTAGGGAATGATTTTTTTCTTTAGGGGTAATAAATGTAACCATGCACACTTACAATTCAAAAAGAGTTAAAGAACCCTTCGATAGAATAATCCACTTTTGTTATTATAATACTCCTTCTTGTATACATTCAAGATTCCAAAATAACAGACATGAAACATATTTTACCTTCGGAAGAGGAAGGGTTCACCACAGCTATTTATAAAGGAAACACAATTTGAGTGTATTATAAGATAACCATGAAAACTACATATAGAATGTCATTGCAAAATCTATTAATTAAATATTAGCCTTCTTATCTACCAATTAGGATTACAAATTATATATAAGATGATAAGTGCACTAACTACGTTATTATTGGTAACCAATGATGTTTTATTCAAGGCGGGAAAGGGCATAAAATGATTTAAATGAGCCACAACAATTTATACTATTAATGACCAATGTTTTTCATTACATGCTTATAACATATATACTTTTCAAGTTTTACTTAACTACCATAAAAATATACACAATTATGAGGATTCAACATAGTTAGCTTACTATGATATTCTATAATACAATGTAATTGTAATGTTACAAGTAAAATTTCACCTTCACTTTATTTAACACATGTACACAACGAAAGAAGTTTTTATTTATTTAATCATAGGACTAGAACTAGGATCTGGTGACTAGGGTTCAAATGGTGGTAATTTAACTAGAGCTACTCATTGTGATCTTGTCGGTTAAGCTTGTCACCTAATGACAAGAGATCTACAAAACCCCCTTACAAAACAAGATTACAAGGTGATTTTATCAAAACTAAAGTTTAACTATGATTTTATTCTATAAATACTAAATTTATGAGGTGACAAACTTGTTTCTCGATGCGGTGAAAAATTGTGAACCAAAATCAAATGGAGGTGTTAACTCACAATAGTTGTCCAAAAGTTCAAGATTGACAAGTGAGGTCCTAAACGGATAAATAAATTTTTTAGATGACTATTTGCAATCATTCTAGTTGTTGATGTGCCATCCCACATCACTGTTAACATATTTAAGCAATCTTTTACGGCCACGTGGTTTGGTGGGTGTTTTGTGTGTGTAATAATGTTTGTGTTTTATTAAATTTTGTAAGAGTACAAGCATAAAAATATCATGAAGTCTCAAGTAGAATTTTTCATTTTGGAATTTGTTGTTAATGTACCCCATCATTTATGTTTTTAATTGGTTAAAAGTGATTGGTTCCAAGCAATATTAATGCTCAAATTGATTCCTTTCAATGTGCAACCATAAGGTAAATTTAATATTTTTGAGCTACAACACATTTCCATTTTTATACCAAAGATATATTTATTTATTTTTAATTTTTTTGTATTAATTTCCAACCAAAGAGAAAATGAAAAAAATATCAAAGTGAAAATGTGCATGAAGTGGAGAGAAACCATGTCGGTTAGCCAAAGAAGAGGTGTGAGAGACTTTGTTCTAGTTGGGGCGTAGAAGCTACAACCTCGCTTGAAGTACATTTTTAACCAAGTACATGTACATTGTATGTCCTTTAAGGCCTATTTAGCATTACATTTGGAGCATCTCTTGAAACCATCATCTTCTATGGAGCTGCACTCCTTGGGGGCATCTTTTTCAAATGATTCACATACCTCCACATTTTGAGAACATAACCCTTATGGTTATTGAAACTACAACATCTGACTCACTTCCTCCATCCTTATTTTGTTATGGATCTCCATACCATGTTCCTAGATATCTATAACAAGATCATATTATGTAGACCAATCACCTATGGAATACCTAGAGATGGCATTTGGATGAGGCATTTTTGTTTAATATGGATTTACATATACAAATCTTACTTTGTAATAAATTCTCAAAGGAATTTTCTACAATCCCATTTCCTGCATACTCTACTACGATGTTTAATTGTCTTAGAGGCCATATTGAATCGAGGAATTTTTTCAAATAGTTCACGTGCCTAAGAATTCTTTTACCTTTTGCACATTCCTATGTGCTCTTACACTCCAAACAAACGAATCCAACAAGCCACTAGATATTTTGTTGGAACATTGATGATAAAGCTTAGAATTTCCTCAATATTTCCAGCACTACAAATAAAACAAGCAATCAAATCCATGTAGCCACCACATATTTCAATCGCATGTTAAAGGTATGCTGGTTTTGAGTTTCCTATAAGACAACGTTAAGAAAGTAGTTATTTCCCATATTCCACAACCTTGGTATTTTAAGTTCTTCACATGGGGAACAATGAATAGAATCAGAAGCTCTAGTGAATGCATCCACCTTTTGCATACCTATCTACCAGAAGCCTTAGAAATACAAATTCTAAATAAATTTCACATCTCTTATGCTTTCACAGATGTCCATATCCTATTTATGAACTCTCATTTTATGTTTTTTCGATAGGAATGTGTAGGAAAGTAAATATTGTGGATGCATAAATGTTGTTCCTAATAGGTGTTAGGAAATAGATTTGCTTCATGTATTCGTGAAAATTGATTGAGCACTAAAGATGTGCTCAACAACACTCATAGCAAGCATTTTGTGAATGGTAATATGTATTGGAAGATATGGTTCAAAATTTCTTGAGATTATAGAAAGCATATTATGGAATGTATGAGATCGAGTGATATGGACACGTTGATCGGGGGATATAAGGAGAAAAATTTCAAGAGAAACCAAGGTAATGAAGAAAGAGATAGAGGAACAAGTAATACTGAGGAAAGAAAATATGGATGGAAAATAGATGATTGCATTCTTTGGTTTAGAAGTGCTCCTAATGTTGAAGTTGAATTTTTTGTTAGTATCAACCCGCTAATACTAACATTAAAACACATGAGCTAGGATGGTTTTTATTATTTTAACATGTTTCAATGGAATCGATAGCATTTTCAACCATCTTCCAGCTCCAACTTTTTTTTGTGAACATAAAACATGACTAACTACTTGTTTTTCATGCGAAATAAAAGAAAAATTAGATTTAGAATAAATTTTTACGAATATCTTCAAGTTCGAGTTACTTTTGTTTGGAGTTATGTCAAAGTCATTGACATCACTTAACTATGTTGAAATTAATGAATAAAGACATGAAAAATTATCAGAGCATTGCTTAGAAGATGGAGACAAATTTTGTGTTGAAAGGATTGAGAATTTGTGGATACAATTATATTGTTGATGAACCCTCTCATGTGCGGTATGAGGCGAGCTAAACATGGTTGGACCCGATGGGGGTACAATGAATAATTCCTTCCTACAACATTACAAACATAGATATTAAGTATTTATAAAAATGATCATCTTATTTTATGCAATGTTTTAGTATTTAAATTTTTAATAGATGTAACCCTATAAATCCTTACCTTTTAGTGGCATCGAAATTATTTGGTATTACTACAATTATATTATTTCAACATTTGAAGTGACACAATTTTTTATGTAAATTATATAAAAAAAAAGCACCCTTGAAAATATTAATAGGTGATTCTATAAAAACATTTTTTAATCAATGAAAGGGTTAAAACAATTCATAATATTGTAGGTATTCATGAAACTACTTAACATTGAAATACAAGAACTAAAATCATGTTGATATGTTTTTAATATGGGATATGAAATTGTATGGAGATGTCATTCCAAAGAAGGGCCTCAAATTGTATGATATGTTTTTTCTCGCAACAACATTATTGGTAGATAATTTCAATAACATGAATGCTTCACCAAATTCTTTAGTTACGTCAAAGGACCACAATTTATCAAATTCATCTTCGACATTAGGTAATTGTGCCAAATTAGATAAAGAAACTAGTGAAACCTTATTGGACAATCACTAATGAGATTTACAAACGGTGAAAACAAGCACAAATATTTAAATTCCATTATCCAAACACACTGTTAGCATTAATTTTTACTTGAAAGGTGTTGCGTAATTACAAACTACAATTTCTATTTTTTTATCATTACAAAACATACCTTAAAGTGAAGGATCATTATATTGGGAACATGTTGTATTTATTCATAATAAATTTTTATGGTGTGATGAAAAAAATATATGGGCACAATACAAAACATTTAATAAATGTAAATAAGATTATTTCTATGAAAAAGTGGTTAACCAAGTAAAAACAAAACCAAAGACATACACTGTTGAAAGAAAACATTAGCATGCTAAGGGTATATACAATAGTCAATCATGTGTATACTAAATGAATTCATGAATCCCAAACTTCGAAATAACCCCAAAATAAATAAAAATATTAAATATAATCTACTTATGCAATAGTATTTATAAATATAAAATTATAGTGCCATATACACTTATAATTATTATTAATATATTGTTAAGGAGAGTTCTAATATGAAATTGAGACAATGCTATAACACGTTTGAAAACACATGTAACCACCAACCACTCCTCTAGACTCCCATTCTAGATCAGTTTATACACCACTATAATATAATTTTCAGGAAACAACCCAACAAGGGTTTTGTTTTGGGTGGCTTAGTTCCGAGAGTCTGCATCTATACCCAAAATTCCATGCTAATTTACATTTCGTCATGTTTTCACTATGGGATATCAAATTATATTTATACGCCATTCCAAAGTAGGACCTCACATTACACAACATGATTTTTCTCAGAACATTATTGGTAGATAATTTCAATAAAATGAACACTTCACTTACTTCTTCAATTTTGTGAGAGAACCAAGATTTATCAAACTCATCTTCAACATTAGGTAATTGTAACAGTACCACATTTACACACACAAATACAACAAGTAAAAATACTAGAATAATAAATTTTTTTACATTGTAGTACACAAGACACTTTAAGAGATCACTTGGGACAACACAGAGCACATTATATGTTTGCAAAAGCATTAAACCACATAGACAACATGAATACATGTGATGAAAATGAAAGGAACTTTATTTTTTTTTTTACCGAAAAGGCACAACATAATGATTCATAACATACATGATTCAACTACAAATTGAACTTGCAAAGATGGTCCTTCCAACATTTATAACAAACATGTTTCAATCTTAATTTAAGTTATAGAAAGGCTCATGATATATGAATCATACATTCCATTTTCCTTTTTCTAGATTTGGAGTCTATATTGTTCAACATTTACCTTATGGTGTATCTCATTAGATAAGAATCATTGACATTATTTCAAGTACTTGTTTAATTCGTTTGTTCATTAATAGGGCATTTATTTGCGCGCAAGACTACTTACCTTCACGTGAAGACACTAGGTGATATTTCGGGATTCAATTTTAAGGGAATGCATCTTGATCCTATAAAGCATACCTCTCGTTATGCAATAAAATAAGTATGAGTCCAAATGAGGGAAGGTTCACATATTTTCTCAAGGATTTAGGTTCAAGTTTATTTCATTCATTTATAAATGTATAATCTAGTTAGCACACAATAACTATTATAGGAAATAGGTCCTTTATCCATAGCGTGAGGGTTTAATCACATTATAAGGAAGATCATGTTTCACTTTCGTGTGGAATAACATACCATGATTATAGTTCCCAAGGAAAAACATCAATTATTATTTTATTATAGTTATGCTCCAACACATAGTTAAGGATTCAAAGGCTCATAACATGGAAACATACTTCCTTATGTTTGTTTCTAGATGAGGTTTTTCGAGTATTGTTTTCACATACACTTAAGAGGGTTTTCCCTAAGTAGGTTCATGTGCCTTTTGTAATGAATTGTGTAGCCTATTTGTTAATAGGGGCATTTGTATCCTCATGAGACAACTAGTCCCTATCTTAGGGGATGTATCTCTAAGAACGTTGTCACCTAGTTCCACATTGGCCATTCATTACATAATAGGACTAGTGGGAGAACAAGATGGAGTACTTCATCGTTTAAAGGGTTAAGGATCAAATTAGGGTTTACACAAAGTGGATCCATTTTCTCACCACAAGATGGTTTAAACATGTTATGAGAATGATCTAAATTTCACCTTTTTCCAAGCACATCATCTTTCAGTTACATTTTCACAAACTATTCATAAATTAAAATGTTGTAAATTTTTGTAATTAACTCTTAGTATTGCACCATAGAACCCAAATAACAATTGAGATTTGGTATGGAGTTCATTTTTGATCCGAATTCTTAAAGGTGACTTTCAAGGCTAGATGGAAATCTTATCTACTCAACAAGCATGTCATTCCAAAAGGATTTACATTATGTTTAATGTTGGTTGCCAAGAGTACTACCTTAAGAGTAAACATTATCTTTACTACACACACAAGTACTTATCCTAGAAGGAACGACATACTATAGATAAAGTTTGACCATGTAATTCCTAACCATTGGCTTAGCAACAACGTTTCTATGTATATAGGCTATGACAAAAACTCATACTTGGAATCTCATTTACCTCCTTGCTAGAAGGTGCCATTGAGTGTAAATATTAAGTTCATTTTAAGGTCTTATTTTTCTATTCTGAAAGGAAACACACAGAAGGGTAGTTATGAATGAATTTTATACTAGGGTTAAATGTTTTAGATTTACTCCTTTATTACATTTTCAATGTAAGATACACCAGACATCAATTGTTTAATCATCAATTTCACACTAGAATTACACTGTACACTATCAAATTTAATTTCATTTAACACATATATCCGACTTTTACAATAAAATTTTTGGAATCAAATAACACCCATGTTTATATGAACATTTCCCTTAAACACTAGCATCTTAAAAATGTTAAAAACTTCACTAATAAACTTTTTAATACTTTGAATTTTTTTAAATATACTATACAATTTCACTTAACATATATATCCAACCCCCTTTCTACCATATGTCAATTTGAATCAAAAGACCACCGATCCTTAAATTCACAATTCCCAAAGCATCCCTAAAACTAGTATCTCATACATATTACCAAATTTCAATAATAAACTTTTCTTTGTAACATAGAAATGTATATATATATATATATATATAATCCACTAAAATATATAAATTAAAATAACACATAATGAGTTACAACCATGTTGTTTCACCATCCTTCTTGAACTAAAAATTTTAGCGGAAAATATTGGTAGTTTGAAGAATAGTAGAATTTTGGGAATTTTATTTTGGGGAATACTACAACAACGAAAGTACCTAGGTTTTTCCCAAAAATCCCATAAATAATAATCTGTCCCATTTGAATTACCAAGAAATTTCAATCCCAATGTATATTTTAATACGAATTCACCATGTTATCATTATGTCAGGATTTGAAAACATTAATGTTTCACTAAGAAATCGACGCACAAGGATTTGAAAATATTAATGTTTTTCCAAGAAATCGACGCATGGGGATTTGAAAACATTAATGTTTTTCTAGGAAATCAACGCGTGATGTAAAAACATTAATATTTTTCCAGTAAATTGATGCACCGGAATTTGAAATCATTAAAGTTTCACCATGAAATCTACGGAAACTTATTTGAATGAAAAAAATTCCTTAAATTTTCCTGATAAATACAAGGAGGTGATGTTCTCTCGTGATTTTCCAATTGGAATATTTACAAAGTAGTAGAATGGGATTTAGTGAATCTACATATTGCAATTTTCTTACAAAATTTCAAATAAATCTAGGTCTCTGCAAGCTACAAGTAATGCGTTACAATTTAATCCTAGAAGCACTTCTTACCGCAGTGAGTCCTCGTCTATTTGAGACTTGTTTTATTTCATCTCGCATTTCTTTATTTGGGATTCCTCATGACCACTATCATTTTTTATGTCATCTAGAATAGTCCTCCACTTGCAGAGAATCATAACTAGTATTCCTATCTTAGATACATCTAGATTCTACATAATATATATATATATATATATATATATATATATAATGACTTCATACATCTCCATGAGTTTCTGCTCTATATAGTCCTTGATTTATCGATTTATCTTCTTTAAATCCTTTTGTTAATTTTCTCTCTTCTACAATATATATATATATATATATATATATAAGCTATGATTTCACTTTTCATTTATTCCATGACAAATACCATGACTTGTTTATCATTGTTCACCGACACTTCCCAATTCCACAATAGACTTAAATTATATATTAAATGTGGTACATTCCACGGAGTTTCACATTAACCAAGGGTATTTCCTTGGGAGACCGACTAAATGGAAATTCGTGGCATAGACCTCCCAGGAGCCAGGGACCTACTATAAACCTAAAAACATATCAAGTCCAACCCATTCCATGGTCATAATGTCCACTAGAAGGATTTATTCGAGAATGATAGGTTAAAGGAATGTTGACATACAATAATGTATAAAATAGAGACCATACACAGATGTCCAAAATGAAAAATTCAAGAAATGCAAAAGGGAAAAAATTTACAACAATGAACAAAAATCCAGATAATTAGCATTTGGAAAAACAAAAGTCATAAAATAGCAATTGTTGGAAAATTACTGGACATCCTGTGACAAGCATGATTCTTGTTACCACCATTTTCCTCACTACAATGGAGTTCAAACTTTTTAAAAATGAAAACATAATGTATTGAATGTACTCCAAGCATGGATTTCCTTGAACAATTTGAGGAGAATGAAATGGTTTTTTAATCTTGAATTCACTTGGCAGTTCTGTGAAAATAATCGTGTTATAAATCTATAATAAACTGTATAGTAATACTAATTCACTATTATTAATGTTGAGGAAAAGTTGGAATCTATCTGTCTACAAAAAGAATTTTCCAAAACGAATGTAGGGGTTTACATCAGCTATTCATCCTGCATAAAGATTTCGAAGTGGGATCAATCTTGACATGTTTTATTTTCTTTTTTGTAGTCCAGGAAAACATGTCTATAATATTTAATATAAAGGAAAAACTTCAACATCGGGGATATGTTTAATTCCTGAATCCTTCAAGTTTCATTAACTCATTTTCCAAGTAGGAATGTGACAATATACAAATAATACCCTTATCATGATTGTGTCGTATGAGAAAGATCAGATCAAATCATTCAAGATTATCTCGAGATTAATGATAATTTAGTTGTCTTTTAGAAATTTCCATTTCATTTTCAAGAAAAAGAAACCTTTATACAATCTCAACCTTGAATTCATAGTCTCATACCACAACGAGTCATAGATGGAAGAACATATATTCTATCTCAGCTCCTTTGAAATGATGAACACTCTTTGTAATTGGATTATGATAGATCTCATACCTTTGATGAATCAATAATTTCTTCATGAGAAAATTCACACCTTATTTGTCTTGATGATAGCAGTTAGAACCTCTATACAACATGAAAAACCTCTATACATTATGAAATAGCTCAATCATCAAGACTCCTTCATTAATACACTAAATACAAATCATACCTTGGATGAATCAATGAACTCGAGTCCTTCACAAGTAGATACATACCTGTAATTTTATTTAAAGTGAGCAAAGACCTTGAGATCACCAATTTCATGTTTGATTAGCTATAACAGAGACTTCTTAGCACTAGAGTGTCTTATCATTAGAGTTTCTTTGGATTCTCAATAAATCTTTTAAAATTTTAAATTGCTTGTCGTCTTCGTAAACTCTCGATACATCTTTAGTTTGTTTTATGTATTCTCTAATTCTTATTATACTAACGTAACACTCTTGCAAAAATTAGTACATGTTAAGTGAAACAACAATATTTTTCTTTATTTATATTTCTCATGTTGAGATGTCTTTGTACATATAAATATCATTTAGTCTAACATATTGTATATTTTTTTATTTTAGTTCTATAGGATTCACTGATTCAAAAAAATGACACCTAAAAATGGAAGCTCATCCCTAGGAAAATTTATATTCCAACCCCTCCTGGTAGTGGTACTAGAATTAAAAAAATAACATCTTATTTTGAGAAAACATCTAAGTAAACCCATCCTTCTCTAGCAATACCATCACAATCAATGGATAATGATTATATTCAAAATGAAGCTAAGAATGAAAATGTGTTCATTTTTTATTTTCCGATGTTGTCAATGAAAATAACAATGAAATTACTCCCCTTGAATACGTTCCATTGATTTATGTTGATTTTGACATTGTACCACCGCCAAATTGAATGAACAATTATCTTGCATCATTTGTTAGTGCCCAAGTGAATTTTGGACGTGAAAATTGTGATAGTGGCAATCAACGAAATATAAATTCCACCAATTCAAATACTCAAGCATACACCTATTTCTGGAGGAAAGAGAAAGGAAATAAAATGGGACTTGAGGAGTTTCGGGATAGAGTGAGTTTCTAATTTTACATTAATTGAAATTTTTGAAAATGAGTGTAAATTTGAACATTTAAAAGAATGCAAATGTGCAATTTGTAGATGGAGATTGGGCAAGGATAAGACAATGCAAAGTTGGATACTATTGACAAGCATCTAGGAAAGATATATGAAAAGATAATTGTAGATGGTGTTGAGAAGAATGTTTTCAGATGGAAAACTGTAGATAATTGTTTACATATTAGGTATGAAAAATAATTTGAATATCACAAGATAAATGAAATAATATTTTCAATGAATGGAGGAACAATTACCTCTCAATTCAACAAGATCATTCAAAACATTATTTTGAGTAAAACAATTCAGCTAGCTATTATTTTTCACATTTTGAAAAGAGGTCTTCCTATAACATATTATCTTGAACAAAAGAAGATGTTGCCTTTCCTTAATGGCTCACACTTTCCTCATTCTCACTAGTCGAAAGTAGTGGTTGGGATTTAGAAAAATGCCTAGGTATGGTTGAGAAAGAAGACTTGAAAGGGAAATTGATGTCTCTATGATACATATCTTTGTCTATTGATGAGGTGACAACAATAGAAATAACTACTTAGTTCTATATGCATGCATATACTTGTTGAGAATTACTTGAGACATCCTCAATTCCTTACCATTCCCAAGATGAGAGAGAACTCTAATGCTGAAAATGTTTGTTAGTTGGTAATAAAAAGTTTGAAGGAGATAAATGAAATGAATTATGCTATAGTTGCATCAAATCTATTATGTTTCTAGGAAGATGGGGCTTTTGTAATACAAGGTCATCATAATTGCTTGTGTGTAATAATAAAAACATCTCATTTCCTTATATGATTTTCATCTATTGTATGGCTCGTAGAATAAATGTACCTTGCAGAGTAGCTAGAAAATTTAAAATTGTAGTAAAAGTTGAAGACCTTGTTCGAGAGATGCATGCTTATTTCTAACGTAGTCCTAAAAGGTTCATGGAATTCCAAATATTTGTAGAAGGATTGAAAAATGGACATAAACTGTTAAAATATGTGGACACTAGGTGGATCTCATTTTACCAAATGGTTCATAGGGTGTACAAAGAATATCAATCCTTATTAGGAGTGATGTGGTAGAATCGCATGGAAGTGGAAAGGCCAAGAATTGGATACATTATTTGACTGATATAGAGTCATTGCTGATATTTTGTGGTCTCATTCCCATGTTGGAAGAAATGCATCATTTAATTAAACAAGCACGGGGAAGAAATATCTATATTGTTGATTTTTCTAGCTTGAGGAAACACGTTTTTATAACAATAGAACATTTGTATCTCAATGAAACTGCTTTTATAGGTCAAACATTTGATGGTTGGAATGCTTTGATAAATATTTGAAATGCAAGTAGCTTTCGAAGCTTAACTTGTTTGGGGAATTATGTGATTCTCGTGTGTGGATATAAGATACCGATGTACATGTTTAATGTATTAGCCTGTAAGGTTAGGGAGGTAAAACTCATAAAGCCACTTGTTTGATAACATTATATCATCAACAAGGGTGAGGTTAAGAGAAATTTTAGTTTCCCTACCAAAATAAATAAGGAGAGATTTAATAGGGATGCTTTACTTGAAGTAATGGCTATAGTAAATATCACCTTTTAGAATCTTCTCCAAAAAGAAATACGTATGCGGAAGACTACTTCAATAGGTTCACTACATTGATTCAAATAAATTGTAAGCCTATTGATATCAATAGAATTAATATTTCAAGTATTTTAAGCAAGGAAAGTTTGACTTCTCAATCTCATGAATTTGCCAAGTCAATGATTTAACAATTGAAAGATCTGGATAATCCCTTACAGTGTGGAGAAATAACCCGGATATGGAAAAAAGATGGGGTGAGTACTATTTTATAGCAAACCATGTCTGATTTTTTCTCATTAGCTAATCTATGTCAAAAAATTATTTTGGGTTCAGTTGAAGATGAGAGAATTTTCAGTTCCTTGGCCTTTATAAATTCAAAATTGTGAAACAATCTTGACAAAAAATTGGAAAATTGTTTGATAATTTATACATCACGGTATGAAGTGGATAACTTTCCCTATGACAAGGTTGTGAAAACATGAAAATCTATTACTTAAAGGAGAGTGGCTGAAAACAATAGAAACAAATAGAGAAAATGACTCTATTGCAGAAATTAACTATCAAGAAAGAGAGAGCCGAGTCTCGGATAACTGGTGAATGAAATGATATAGATGACCTAGGTCCATCAAGTTGTAAGATTTCATTGGTGGATATCCCATGACATAGATGTTCATGTAATAATTAATGAGATACAAATATTCAAGTACATTGTTCGAATATAAAAAAGGATTAGCTATCACCCCAAACTTACATGTGCCTAAACATAATCATATTGCTTAAATTTCCATT
The DNA here is from genome assembly GCA_018340775.1 of Taxus wallichiana var. yunnanensis. Classification (NCBI taxonomy): domain Eukaryota; kingdom Viridiplantae; phylum Streptophyta; class Pinopsida; order Cupressales; family Taxaceae; genus Taxus; species Taxus wallichiana. The sequence continues at coordinate 961,803,447 of CM031242.1, read as the reverse complement.
TTGATTGTAAAAACATTACAAATTCATTTTTAATGAGTATTTAATATATTTTGCATACAATGTTGTTGATCACTTTTATTGACAACATACACCATGACTGGTTGGCTGTTAAATCACAATGCATTTACATTATTATATACTTTAGGCATATACGAGATGAGGTGATTAATAAAATAAGTGGTTTTACATGAATGATTATTGAAAAATAAAATAAAAAGTAACACTATTCCTCATTCAACTTGCTTGACACTATGAAAAAATTGAAGTTTGTCATTTTAATAGATGGAACAATTTTTAAAATGGATCTAAATACAATAAATATTAAATCCATGCACATATATATTTTACTTGTGCACCTCTTTGTAAAAATTCTCTTCAACCACAAGAGACATAAATATCACATGTTTATTAATACAATAAACATAAGGATAACTCTAGTCTATTAATAAGACAATTTACTATTTTTATACATGACCATGATTTCCTCCCAAATAATAGAAACAAAAAAACCAAACTTCCACTTCAACTTGGAATCAGCTTTAAAACAATCAGGCTTTAAAACTTTCTAAAATCTTCTTTAACACGCTCCACTCTTCATATGTTGAAATTACAATTTGTTGTAAATCATAATGACTCACATATAACTTTGTTAGCGATTCAAAACTGATAGTAGAGATTTACTTTCTTGTTGAATGCAAATTTAATGACAAGGTTATCAATGTTTGAATAGATTCAAATTTTTTTCCTCATCTAGCTTCTTAGGAATTCAGTTCTTCTCTTGAGTCATTTTTCTTTCATCATCTTCTCGGAATGCATCCTTCTTAATGATTTGGCATGTATTGTCAAAAGGTATTTGCAAAATAAGATTTATGAACTCTTGTACCTTTACATGCAGCTCCTATAACATTCTTTAACACTTATTAAGAAATTCATGTGTTTCACCAAGCATCGCACACTTTGAAATGATAGATGATACCTTTATTGAGGCATCAAACCGGTTCTAAATTTCTCGAATGTGAGTCATGTGTCATTGAATTTGTAGATAGATTCAAAAAAATTGTTTTTTGTATCCTATCTTAAAGACATCACCTTTCCACTAGATGTAACGTATTCACGAAACTTATGAAAGATTCTCCGTAAATCAGTCATGAATTAAAACAATCTAATCAAATCATCAATTCTTTGTTTTATTTTCCCAAAAATTATCCATCATATTAATCAATGCCTTTTATGAAATCCAGATAGTTTGATGTTGGAAGAAACTATTTCCTTTTTCTCTTTCGCAACTCCCGTTGCAAAATTTCATTTTTTTCTCAACATTTAGGCTTTATTCTCATTTTTCAACCTTTTCTTTCTCTTCCTTCATAGCCTCTTTCAATTCTCCCAACGTTTTCTATAATCTATTATTCTTATTCATTGTTTCTTGTAAATTTTTCTTCGCATTTTCTAGTTCTAATTTGTGCCTTTCATTCAAAGTAAGCTGTAGTCATAGAGGTAAATGATTTTATCTTCCTCTCCAACTCACTTGTCTTATTAACTTCTTCTTTTTCTTTTGATTTCTAATGTTCCAAGTCTACCTCTAATTTTTGAATCTTATTATTAAACTTAATGTTATACCTCTTTTCCTTTAGTAATTTTGTGTAAACCACATCATTGTTCCTTGTTTATAAATTAATTTTGTTAGAATGTTTCATTTCCTTAAGATCCATTTGAAAGGATGTCACATCGTAGTCGGTGGGAAGTATTTCATTCTCTCGATTTTACAAATTTTAGCACATAATACATGTATTCAAGGGAATTTGTGTCTAGGTTATATATAGGCAATACCCTCATTGTGGCTAGATCTAAATTTCCATTAGCATGTAGAATTTTCTTCTAGTTTACTTTATCTCTTTCTGATTTACTTGAAAAATCATATTGGTAATCAAAATGTGAGGTGTTTGTAGGAGTGAACTGTTCCACCTTGAACGGAGAAGGAGAAATTGAAGTTTGGGGAGAATTTCCATGTGGAATCATAGTTTCTTTAGGGATGGCATTGGGACCGCATTCTATAAATAGTTTCCATGAGTAAAGAGTAACCTTATATGTGTCCGCCTCTTTTTCTTCCTATTCTCGCTTCCTTGTTGGACAATATCCCTAAAAAAATCAACTATCTCTATTTTCCTCTTTAAGCTTCCAACACTTTGTTGATTAATACAATCATCACTAGAACCGCCAACATTAGAAATAGTGAAAAATTCATGGCCAAGTTCTCCTCTAGTATTTTCAATTTGTGCATTTGAACCTGTTTGGTGAGGATTTGACTCCAAATTAAACTTCACTAAATTAGCACTTGTAGATGTTGTCGTATACAATGGTCCTTTATCCAAACGTGAATCTCTAAGGCGACCTATTGAAAATATTTCTAGACTCTGTACCTTTGGTGGAACTGAAATGCCTTGTCCTCTTGAACCCAAACCACCACCAAGTAAAACCCAACTTTTCATCAATAATTTCTCCCGCACTATATATTTATTTAAAACCTTCATCGAGACTTGGTTTAAATGTGCTACTCGTATTAAGGGGACTATGTAATTCCTCGAGAGGTAGTTTCATCATCACTAATTTCCTCTCCAATATGCTCTTTATTCCACAATTTTTGAAATTTACATCTTCTAGAATATAATCCTAGTCTTCTCTGATTTTGGATGGCCTAGGTTACGCCTCATAAACCAAAAAGGAAGTAATGTTTTACCTTTTCCCATTTCTATATTTTGATTCTTGTTGTAATTCCTTGGCATGCTTTCAAAGGAATTTTTATCGGTTTCATTCGATTGAAAATACTCGTCCTTTTTGTGGAGGTTAAGGTAATCTAATTTTTTTCACAAGTCTTGAGAACTAAGTCCTTTCTTAACAAAAATTTAATTCATTTCTATTTTTTCTTCATCCCAAGAGTTATTTTTTGAATTTTTCTAGTGAGGGTTTAATTTCATGTATAATTTTAGTGGAAGAGTTCTTGTTCGCCACTACCCTTGCTTTAATCACCTCACATGGGTCATACACCCGGTGAGTCAACTTCAAACTTAAAAATCTGTAATATTTCATGTGCCACATAGAATGATTTTCTTTCAAATGTGAACCCTCCACCGAGAAATGTAAGGAGGGAAATATTCTCTTCTTTTGTTAAGAAAGAAAATAGATATTATTTGTGCTTTCCATATGATATATATATATATATATATATATATATATATATATATATTCCAAGAAAAAAATCTCTTTGTCACATGTTTTGGTGCTCAAAACAATATCGCCCCATTTTGCCATTAAAAATCTATCAATTCTCTGTCACATTTTATCTTCCCGTATTGTGCTTGAAAAGTCTCCACCTTCCTTTTGTTTCCATAATCAGTCCTTTCCTGGACTAAGGATCATGTATAGATCCAAAATTGTTTCCTCATTTCTTTGTTCATCTGAAAAGGTCTATATTTGGGTGTAAAAACTCAGGTTGTCTGTTCTTTCCATTTTCCATAGTCGGGACTTACTATCCTTGTCATTTTTTCCCTAAATACTTGAAGAAAAATGAATGAATGTAGCTTGAAGGAATGTATTTGAGCCTTGTAACATTTCTAAATTCTCTGTCCTTAAAGAAAATTTCATCTTCGGGCTCAAACAATTGTCTTCCTGCATTTTACGCTTGTGGGTAACTTTTCCTGTCAAATTCTCTCATCTCTGCATCGGTGGAAACGTGTCCCCTTTTGGTTGGATGCGGCTCATGGGAACTCTAAAATTCTATAAATATCGTCGACCCAAAGCTGGCCCACATGGAGGAACGACACTCATTTGAAAGTTCACTTTTGGTTTGGCCTTGGAGTTATGCGGGAGGACAAATGGAGGTTTCCACCGCTTTACCCAGGACTTAAAATTATTTTTATGCAAATGGTACATTTTGGCGGAATAGGGACATGTGGTGAGCCCACGCTTCGTAGTCTCCACTCTTGGACACCATTTTGAAATTGTTCTAGGAAGACATGTGGAGGCTTCCATCCTAGCTTCCCATAATTAACATTTTTGAAAAGGTTTTGAGAGGCCGGGACACGTGGAGGGACTGTGCATGTTTGAGGACCTGCATTTGAATTTTATTTTAAAGAAGTTCCAGAAGGACACTTGGAGGTCTCTGCTCACTTTGCATTTTGCTTGGAATTTTCAAAGGCCAAAGGAGATTTCCTCGGACTCTGACACATGGCGCCTTCCACTGATCTTTGAGCCTTCAAAAAAAAATTTCCAAGCCAGGACACGTGGTGAGCCCGTGCTCATTCAAGGTCTCAAATTTTAGGGACCATCTCAAGATGCACCATTGTGACGCATGGCAGTTTGAAAAGTGAAAAGGCAGGGAAGCGGACCATTGGGGAAACTTGGATTTTTTTACCTCTTAAGGATTAAAATATCAAATTGGCCCACAAGCCCAACAAATGGGAGGTCAAGGTTGGCTCTAAAACGTCAAAGGGTCGGGGAAGCGGAACATCAGAGGCAACTTGGATTTTTTTCCTCTTGTCATCAAAAGGATTAAAACATCAAAATGGCCTGCAGGCCCGACAAAGGATAAGTTAAAATTTGATGGGAAGTTCAACGGCGGAGGTGCTGACTTTTTGGGGAAATAATGAAAAATTTCCTTTTGTGGAAAAGGAAGTTAAAGGTGTAAAAGGAAGCATGGTTCCACCGAGACCCACGTCGAAACTAAAAGTGGAAATGCAGAGCTGCCGAAAAAACTTGGAAAAATTTCCCTTTTCCAAAAAGGAGGTGAAATAGTAGAATTTAGCCATGGTTCCTTTGGGACCCACCTTAGGACACGTGTCAGGCTCATTTCTCAAGGGCGGAGGTGTGGAGAAAATGTGAAAAATTTACAATTTTCCAAAAATTTGTAAAAGGAAAAAGGAACCCGCAGCCCTTTTTAAAGTGGAACTCCAATGCGAACGGTCCAAATTCATAGTAAAGATCAACGGAAGTTGTGCGTCGTATCTTAATTTTCTGCCATGTTCACTCCAAATCTCCCGGGGATGCGTATCCTTATGGTTTTTGATCATTTCTTGGAGTCTCCTGCATGCAAAATGAAGAGGAACAATAATCTAGTATCTTGGTTTGGTGGGGAAGGTCTGTAAATGTCTATCACCATTAAAAATGTAGTCTGACTATCATAATTGACCCAATTTTTCTTTCCTTGGCACGCGAGAGACCTGTTGATATCTTGGTTTGGTGGGAAAATCCAAAGATATCTTTTACCATTAAGATGAGATATGACCTTTGGGTTTGATCTGATCTTCCATTTTTCCTTCCCAGGCACGCAAAGAACCATATTTTACAGATTAGGGGTGGTAGTGGTTGGAGAGTAAAAGGAAGAGTGATCTACCAGAAGGAGTTGAATGTGGGAGATGTTCGAAAATATCTACCCCCGAGCATGCGACAAATTTTTACAAATATGATTCGGGAATCGCGATCGGGATCATGGTGAGCACTGGTACACTCAATGTTGAGATTTTTTGGGGGAAAAACTTTGTTGTAAAAATGTTATAAATGACATGATTTTTCCATGTAAATGGTTCGAAGGTTGGAGTGTAAGAGGATCGGGACTGATTTTCTAAGAGAAAAGCTTGAGAGAACCCATCCTTCTGAGAAACTATCTAAAGAAACTTGTTTATCTCCTTTCTATTAAATTTGACCATGTCAACGTGGTTGTAAGTGTATAGCCATTGACAAGCTCGAGATTGTTTGAGAAACTTTCCCTATTTGATAAATTTAATCAATCTTGAGTTAATCTATGTTATTTTTGGGCAAAATTTGCGTTTTCTTCATTTCTGAATGTCTACAAGTAGTTCTTCTTGTTCCCATTGTAATCTTACATTGAAATCTGTGTGAATCACCCAAGATCATATCCTTGTGATAGTTTGGTGGCATTTTCACATTCATTTATCGAAGAGCTTTCATTTGATAGGAAAATAAAAAAATTTAAAATCATTGTGACTCCTAGCATGACTATAAGATTGTTTGTTAGCCTTTGAGGGTATCTTAGGCATGATGAAACAAAGATTGATAATGTTCAATTAAGTTTTCTAATTCAAGCCTTGATTTTGGATCCTTGAAGTTTGTGTGAAAAGTGTTGATCTGGGCCTCCATTAAAGCACATATTCTGGTTAAAGGAACATTCTAGCTACCCTGAAGATTATTGTTGTTCGAGCTCTCCATTTTTGTAAAAGTTCTCAAAGATATGGTATAATCAACTTTATCCTACTTCACCTCCCACCAAAATCATTCAAAAACATATTAATCTTACCCATACTACCCCTATTTGTCCTGTGTGTATACAGATGCATAATTTCTATTACCAAAACATGCAAAAACACTCAGGTTTTCATTGTCTTTAGTGGCTTGAACCTTGCTTAGAAAATATCTCCATTATCTAGAGTGACAACTCGTGAGAGTTAGGTTTTGTTGTATTGATCATATTTTCTTCAAGGTCTTCTTAAACACTTCACAAGGAAGGAATTCCCCATCTCCTCCATAAACAATAGGCTACAAAAGGGTTCTCTCACCTTGGTTGAAAGGAAAAACCATAAAGTAGTGAGGATAGATAAAATCCTCTTGAGGGTGCTATCCATTTCTCCACATCTGAGTGATAGAGGGCCAGTTAGATCCCATCTCCGACTAGAAAATGACTCACTATTATATATTTGTCTCTAAGCTTCCCGCCATACTTGTGATGCTGCTCAGACTTTGAAGGAGAATCAATTTGGGTACCAACACCTCCATCGGCATCATTTCCAGGAAGGAAAGATTAAAGTTCATATTTAGACCACTCGGTAATCATTTCTTATATGCTTTAAGTGTTAACCCATTCTTTCAATCTTCATATTGTGTTTGGGCCTATAAGAAGTGTCCAAAATTATAAGTGTTGTGTGCAATTATTTCAATTTTTACACCTATTGCACTAGCTTTAATTGATAACTCTAGATAAAGAATAGGAAATTCTTTCCATTTCCGAATTGCTAGTATTGACATGTATTTGAATGATCATATTTTTAGTGCATTTTCATAAATAAGATGGAAATCCTAAGTGGCGAATCTGTGTTGGTATGATTTTTATAAGTACCAGTGTCATTAACCTCTGTGAAGTGAGATTTGTTCTGATCTTAGCAAAGTTGGAAGGAAGAAGATCTTTCTTTGCTAGGGATCCCGCTAGGACATTATTTCAGAGCTAAGAAAAACAAAGTAAGAAGGAAGAAAATCATGGAGAGTTGTTGGAGATCAGCGAGTCAAGAAAATAAATCCCCATTGATGAAATTTATCGGCCTATTATTAAATATTTCAATTCAAGTGCTTCGAATCAGTAGTCTCTTTGTGGAACTAAATTCTCCATCTAGAGAGGGGACTTCATTTGATTGTGAAAATTTTGCCTCTCATTCTACTCCTATCTTTTCAAAAGTTGATACGGTTTTCCAGGAAGAAGGCCTTTAGGGGATATCAATTTTGAAAACTATATCTTTGTTTTTCAAAGACTCCCTTCCCCTTATCAGTTTGTTTCTCCTCCAAGGTCACCTCCTCAAAACAACATGGTCAATACCCCACCTAGACCTCCATTTGTTGTAAACACCTTTGGTCCCATATATTTTATAGGGATGGCTGCTTATCCAAATGTAGTTCCTCAATATATAAGAAATAGATTACCAAAGTTCCAAGGAAATAATGCTATATTTGGTGATCAAAATTTAAATCTTTTATCAAAATGATTGAAGACTTGAACATGAAGATGTATATATCCAATTGTTTATCCATACTTTGGAAGAGGATGCAAGGGACTGGTATAAAGCTTTACCAGATAATTCCATTGATTCTTGGAAAGAGATGAATAATGCATTTAGATTACAATATGGTGATAGAACAGACCCTAGGTTTCTTTTATCAGAATTTGAAAACATCAAGAAGAATCCTAATGAGTCAAGTACATGCTTTCAATACAAGGTTTAACAAGACCTTGATGATATTCCTTGTTAGATGAATCATGTTTGATCAAATATTCAGGTGCATTTGATAAAAAGGCTGCTTACTACTTGAGGGACAAAAACCCTACTAACTTGAGGTAGGCCTTCACCATGGCTTTGTAAATTGAAAACAACATCAAGGTGATTAGAAAGCCTCTCGAAAAGGGAGGGTGCGAAAATAATTAATCTAGAAAGGCCTCGGGAAAATAAGGCTCTGATTTGGAAGAAGTTGTGAAAACTTTGGAAGGGGTTTTCCAAGAAATATCATACAAGTTAGGACTGATTAGAAAAGAGAATTGGGCAGATTTTGCAAGGTCGAAAAAGAAACAAGGCCAAGAAAGGTTTATAAACCATTATAGGAATGATCAAAGGACTGGTGATAGAGGAAAGGGACCAATTGGATTTGGAAACAAACAACCCCAAGGTAGGGAAAATAGAATGGTACACGATCCTTTGGCTACTAGAGTTGCTTTATTATGGAGGATACATATGTCATTGATTGGTGTGATAAATGTTTCATGCCCCATGCTCCATGTGAGGAGGATTAGAAAGAATAAAAATAAGTTGATGATGATACTGATGATGATGCATGCATAATGGGTTGCTCCACAAGCTCACAATAAGGGGAAACTTCAACCGAGGTAATAAGTGCTAGAAATGCTACTGATTTTTGGGATTGCATCCAACGGGTACCTATTCTTCCTCCCTCTCATGCTTTCTAAATAGATATTTTACAAGCTTTTGAATTTTCCAATAATGACTTTGGATATTTAATAGATTTAATGATAAAGAAGTATGATGGAGGAATCCCTTCTAAAGAGGACAAAGCTATTGTTAATGAATGTTGTGGTTGGTCATGAGAAGGAGTATAACACAAGGAGCAAGGTTGTCAAAGGGGCAGGGCCTCGGGCCAAACCAAAGACTCCTTTACTTTCAAGTATTTCTAAAGAGGCTCCTAGGAAAGATGCATCTGCCAAAGGCCTTGTTGTCCCAAGAAAAAATCATACCCTCCTCCATGCCCAAACTATCAAAACCCCGTGTCATCGATGAGTGTGTTAATCTCCCTTCCAACATTGCATTACCCAAATATGTTCCTTGTGACAAATCCCAAATCTTTAGTCAGATCAAGATTTTTGTTCCTATTGTTGAATTACTTAGAATCCCTGAGCATAGGAACAAAGTATTTGAATATCTAGGGTTTAGAGAAGAAAAGGTCACCCAAGGCGGAAATGTTGAGACTCCTACCATTTCAGAGTTAAGGGAACCCCAAGCACTTTGGAAGAACTAGGTGAAGCACCTTAGGTCTATTTGAGGACATCCTTGGTGCAATCTCGGCTAAATCTTGATCCATTCTTCACCACACCGATCATCAAAGACAAATTGTTGTAGAACCGTATGTTTGACTCTGGGGGTATCATGCAATGTTATGCCTCTCGGAGGTCACGAAGGAGCTGAATCTTAGAGTAATAGTAGCATATGTGAATTGCACTACCATGGATTCAGAGAATTATCTCGTGGTGGGATGTGTGAAAGGTCGGTGGTGCAACTTGCAGCATACCAAGGCAAAAACTTGAAGCTTGATGTTGTTATTGTTGATTGCCCAACCAAGTGGAGAATTTTGTTATCTAGAAAATGGGATGTAAGTGTTGGTAGGAGTGTTCAAATGGACATGACCTATGCCACTATTGTAATTGAAGGTAGCCTTGTGAAGTTACCCGGTGAAGTAAAATGTTATATCTTGTTGAGGACCCCCAAAATGCATCTTATGAAGTATTGCATGCAGATATTCATGTTGTTGACAACTGTCGGTTATGTTGCTTTCAAGGAATATAAAATTGACTAATGCAGGTATCATAAGCGGGATGATTTTCCTTCGAATTTGATGTTGGATGCAGCCTTAAAGGATGTTAAAAAAATTGACCGGGCATAAGGGGTAAGGCTAAAAATGTGGTCAAATAGCACCTGGATGGGAAAGAGAGACAATCATATGACCAACTATTAAATACATATCAAAACAACTTAGCATGGTCATATCTAGGATGGAAGACACTTGAATTTTTTTCCTTGATTTTTTTATTCGAATCAACGTGGGCATCCTTTGTATAGTGTATAGTTTGTTTGTTGTTTGTTGTCTTTCATGTTTTTTGTTCATTAAGTCCTTTGGTGGCTGGTTTCACTAGTTTCTTGGTTCATTTTTTGGGAAACTATTCTGGTTTTGTGTTCTGTAAGTTGAATCCTTTGCCCAATGGATATTTTTGGCACTTTTTATACCTTTGTTCTTGTGTCACTCACAGGGAGTGCCCATCCCCGAGTCAAAGCCAATGTTGGTGTTCAAAATAGTCTCGCCCCATTTTGCCTTTAAAAATATATCAATTTACAGTCTTTGTCACATTTTATCTTCCCGTATTGTGCCTGAAAAGTCTCCAACTTCCTTTTGTTTCCATAATCAATCCTTTCCTAGACCGAGGATCACATATAGATCCAAAATTGTTTCCTTGTTTCTCTGTTCATCTGAAAAGGTCTGTATTTGGGTGTAAAAACTCGGGCTATCTTGTTCTTTCCAGTTTCCACAGTTAGGACTTCTTTTCCTTATCATTTTTACCCTACATACTTGAAGAAAAATGAATGGATGTAGCTTGGAGGAATGTATTTGAGCCTTTTTACATTTCTAAATTCTCTATCCTTTGATAAAATTTCATCTCTACGCTCAAATAGTTGTCTTCCTACATTTTATGGTTTGATGGGTGAGCTTTCCCCATCACATTCTCATCTTTGTATCATTGGAAATGTGGCCCCTTTTGGCTGGATGTGGCTTAGTGAGGCACTCTAAAATTATATGGATCACCTCAACCCAAAATTGGCCCACGTGGAGGAACGAAGCTCATTTGAAAGTTCACTTTTTGGTTTGGCCTTAGAGTTACGTACGGAGGACACGTGGAGGTTTCCCCTGCTTTTCCTAGACATAGATAAATTTTTATGTAGCTGGTACATTTTAGTGGAACAAGGATGCGTGGTGAGCCCGTGCTCATTCAAATTATTCGATCTTGGGAACCATTTTGAAATTACGCCATGAAGACACGTGGAGGCTTCCGCCGTCATTTCCCATACTTTTATTTTTTCAAAAGGTTTTGAGAGGCTTGGGACACATGGAGGAACCATGCATGTTTGAGGACTGACCCATTGAATTTTATTTTAAAGAAGCACTAGGAGGACACTTGGATGCCTCTTCTCGGTTTGCATTTTTCTTGCGGTTTTCAATGGCCAAAGGATATTTCCTTGGACCATGACACATGGCACCTTCCGCTGAGCTTTAAGCCTTTAAACAAATTTTGTCGGCCAGGACACGTGGTGAGCCCACGCTCATTCAAGGTCTCAACTTTTGGGGACCATCTCAAGATGCGCCATTGTGACGTGTGGCAGTTTGAAAAGTCAAAAGGCGGGGAAGTGGACCATCGGGGCAACTTGAATTTTTTTCCTCTTAAGGATTAAAATATCAAAATGGCCCACAAGCCCAACAAAAGGGAGGTCAAGGTTGGCTTTGAAAAGTCAAAGGGGCGGGGAAGCGGACCATTAGAGGTAACTTGGATTTTTTGCCTCTTGTTATCACAAGGATTAAAACATCAAAATGGCCACAGACCCAACAAATGATAAGTAAAAATTAGATGGGAAGGTCAATGACTGAGGTGCGGACTTTCAGGAGAAATTTAGAAAATTTTCCTTTTGTGGAAAAGGGAGTTAAATCAGTAAAAGGAAGTGTGGTTCCGTTGGGACCCACGTTAAAAACTTAAAGTAGAAAGACAGAGCTATGGGGAAAACTTGGAAAATTTTCCCTTTTTAAAAAGAAGGTGAAATAGCATAATTTAGCCACAATTCCTTTGGGACCCACCTTAGGACATGTGTCAGGCTCGTTTCTCAAGTACGGAGGTGCAGAGAAAAATGTGAAAAATTAACATTTTTCCAAAAAATTATAAAAGGAAAAAAGGAATCCACAGGCTTGTTTTAAAGAGGATCTCCCACGTGGGACGGTCCAAATTCAAGGTAAAAATCAATGACAATTGTGTGTCTCAGTATCTCGATTTTTCCACCATTTTGATCTAAAGCTTCAGGGATGCTTATTCTTATGGTTTTTTGTCATTTCTTGGATTCTCCTACACGCCAAATGAAGAGGAACATTAACTGGTATCCTCGGTTAGTGGGGAAGGTTTGTAAAGATCTCTCACCATTAAAAATGTAGTCGACTATTGGATTCGACCCGATTTTTCTTTCCTTGGCACGCGAGAGACCTGTTGATATCTTAGTTTGGTGGGAAAATATAGAGACGTCTTTTACCATTAAGATGAGATCGACCTTTGGGCTCGATATAATCTTCCATTTTTACTTCCTGGACACGCAAAGAACAAGATTTTATAGATTAGGGGCAAAAGTGGTTGGCGAGTAAAAGGTAGAGTGATCTACCAAAAGTAGGAGTTGAATGTGGGAAATGTTTGAAAAGATCTACCCCTTGAGCACTGCAACTTTTTATAAATCTTATTCATGGAATCATGATTGGGATCATGGTGAGCAACCGGTACACTCAATATTTGGATTTTTGGGGAAAAAACTCGTTGTAAAAATGTTATAAATGGCATTATTTTGCCATGTAAATGGTTGGAAGGTTGGATTGTTAGACGTCAGACTGATTTTCTAAGATAAAATCTTGATAGAACCCTTTCTTTTGAGAAACTATCGAAGAAACCTCGTTTATCTCATTTGTGTTAAATTTGATCATGTCAAGGTGGTTGCAAGTGTACAACCATTGAAAATATCGATATTGTTCGAGAAACTTTCCCCTGCTGATAAATTGAATCAAACTTGAGTTAATTTGTGTTAGTTTTGGGAAAAATTTGTGTTTTTTTTGTTTCGAATGTCTGCATGTATTTTTTTCTTGTTCCTATTGCATTCTTACATTGAAATATGCTAGAATCACACAAGATCTTATCCTTGTGATAGTTTTTGGCATTTATAATTTCATTTATTAGAAGAGCTTTCATTTTATAGTGAAATAAACAAATTTAAAATCACTATGACTCCTAAAGCATGACTATAAGATTGTTTGTTAGCCTTTGAGGGTATCTTAGGCGTGATGAAACATATATTAATAATTTTTAATTAAGTTTTCCAATTTAAGCCTTGAAGTTTGTGTCAAAAGTGCTAATCTGGGCCTCCATTGAACCAAATATTTTGGTTGAAGGATCATCCTAGCTACCCTAAAGAATTATGTTGTTCAAGCTCTCCATTTTTGTAAAATTTCTCAAAAATTTGGTATAATTATCTTTATCCTACGTCACCTCCCACCAAAATCATTCAAAAAATATTAATCTTACCCATACTACCCTTGTTTGTCTTTGTGTGTATACTGGATACACAATTTCTATTACCAAAACATGCGAAACACTCGGCTTTTCATTGTATTTAGTGGCCTTAACCTTGCTTAAAAAATATCTCGATTATCTAGATTGAAAACTCATGAGAGTTAGGTTTTGTTGTATTGATCATATTTTCTTTATGGTCTTCTTAAACATTTCACATGGAAGGAATTCCCCATCTCTTCCATAAACAACATGTTATAAAAGGGTCCTCTCACTCTAGTTGAAAGGCACAACCATAAAGTAGTGACGATAGATCAAATCCTCTTGAGGGCGCTATCCATTTGTCCACATTTGAGTGATAGAGGGCCGTCGGATCCCATCCCCTGCTACAAAATGACTCACTATGATCTATCTATCTCTAAAATTCCTGGCAAACCCGTGATGCTTCTCGGACTTTGAAGGAGAATCAATTCAGTACCAATAACATGTATTGGAAATTTGTAAGGTTGTAGTCCTAATGCATAAAACTTTAACACAAAGATAATCCTTTGTGAATTAAAATTATGCTAGGTGTATTTCTTATCCTAGTTGAATGCAATATCTATATTTCATAGGAAATCTAGGGATTTTACTTTTGTAAGTGCTTCTTATACTAGATCCCAAAAATAATCCACAAATTTACTATAGTCCCCCTATTATCATACTTACTTATCTTGGGGCCCACTCAATTAATGGACACACAACTTCCGGATGGAGCTCAATTACATGGTTTTTTTTTTTGAAACCATCTAGTAAACTGCTATAGAATTAAGTATCACAAGTAGGTAATGAACCTAAACATCTTACTTATGGAGCCTTCTTTGATTGGTAATAATTGTTTATGCATAGATTCGTAATGTGCCTAACAAATTTGTATTGACAAGGTACATTAACGAAATGGCTATTGTATACCATTTATAAGAGGGTATCATCAATGTCTTATTGATATTGAAGCCAAGGAATAATAATAGCATAGAAATGGTATCCCTTACCGATGACTTGAATATGTTAGTTCCATACGAAGCCTTCCATTTTCATACATATACATCAAATGTTAATTTTCATAAAAATGCATCTCTGTCTTTTTATTTTTGGCATGATATTTGATATCAATTTTCTCTAAGTTTATCTGGATGGCTCTTAAATATTTTTTTTCAAACACCAACGTAATGTTAGGTTTTACCTCTGTAATGTAAAAAAGTTCTTATATGTTTCCCTTTGCAAAAATTGTTATTTTTGTCTCTTTGTAATTTTGGGAAAATATATTGACAAATTCGGTAAGTGGGGAAAACCTTATGGAACATCATGCTTCCTAATCCAGGACACCCATGTTATCAAACCGATAGATTTATGTATACATGATTTTTCTGAATTTATACTTTCCGTCATCTTCATCTAAGATGTGTATCTAATATGTGAAGCTCTTGTGAAAATTACGGGATCATAAATATCATGATATTCATCGAAAAACCAAGGGTTTTAATTTTAAGCAGTTTGACATATGGTATTTTGGTTTTTACTTTTACTTTGGGATCCCGTCAAGTAGACATGGTCAGAATTTTTGATTCTCGTAAACCCTCAACCCTAATTTCTCAACTCTTATATTGAAATATTTGAAATCGAAGGCTTATACAAAGTGCTACTTATAAAAAGGATAATAATTAAATAATCAATAGTTAAATTTAGGATGACACTTACTTAGAAATATGAAAATTTTGAGTCTTGAAAGGTATGCAAATTCTATGAATCTATTTGGCCTTCATTTAGAGATGCCTTCAAGAAACAAAATTTCAATTATCAACATCACTTTAAATGATTACGTCTTTCACTATACTTTGTAGACATCTAATTTATTCATTAATCAAATTCCATTCAGTGGATGAAATTTGTCACTTATCAAATGGCCATGTGGTAGGATTTTGGCCCCTTGAGGTAAAGGCATTCCCGAACTCGACCCTACCGAATGAACCTATTTAATAATAAAGTTTTGGGCTGCGATGACGGTGTTTTCATTAAATGACTTGGCCGTTGAATTTTTTTGGGCCGTTAAAACATTTTAAATAATAAACCACCACTTTTTCCCATCCCACGTGGAAGAATTACAAGGAATTTTCCCTACCCTAATGAACGTGTATCTCCCTGATTTAGGTGGGATTAATTATAATTTCGGGTCTGAGATTAATTGTTTATTGTTAATTTTTTAGTCATAGACGTTGGATTTGGACCGATCATCTAGCTAATGAGGCAATTGATGGCCCGGAAGTTGAACTAATCTCTAATAATATAGAATATTGACACGAATTTGAAGATATCATCATTTATGATGTCGGTGCACATAAATCTAAAAGAATTAATAGTGGCATGTGCCACACTTTGGGCCTTTATTATTGGTGGCCACTCACATTCCTATCTCCCTACCTCTTTTTGTTCGGAGTTTTTAGGTTGTCGAGAGAATGATTTATTTCTTGATTCCTTTCATTTATATGCATGGGGGTGAAGGGAAACGGATTTTAATTCAGCCATTTCAAGCGAGGTTGCTTCAAATGGAGTTTCTCGACGTTTATGTTCTCAAGGCCGAGCCATTGATCATGTGATAAGAGATTCATGTATGCAAGAATATCACAAGGCAAAAGTGAACTCTGGACTCACAATGAAATTTATTTCAAATTTTCTCTTGGTCCATCCAATTAAGGTAGATGTTGTTATTGTCACGGAGTTCTTTATTTACATTGTCCATCGAGTCGGTTTATGTGAATAAATGGAAAGGTGCCTCATCCCAGACCCTCTTCTCTAGGTAGAGGAGGCATAAACTCACGAAAATAATACTAGGTGTAGGGAAGATTGGCTTGAAAATTAGTATAGGGATCTGTTACTCTACAAAGAGGTTGTTCACATTCTGTTTTGGCATGGTGGTCTAGAACCTAGTGGATTTCCTCCTCTAGATCTCATTGATGCTTTCCCACGTATCAAATTGGCCATTTACTACCCGAATGATTTTTGGGATAATGCCAGCGAGGCCTTTTTTCTTCTCGCTAGGTAACACCAAACTGTTGGAAGGTGACATTTCTTATGGCAATGGTTGGGGCATCTTTGTGGTGGTGCTCGGGGCATTTAAATTTGGTTGTTATTTCGGATGAGGATTAATACTCTTTTCTAGGTTGTTACTTTTTTTTTTCTATGGCTATCTGTATTCGTTGTCTTGAAGTGAGTTTTTGGTTCAAATGATGTTTCCTTCTTCTCCATGTGGGCCATTTTGTTAGGACTTATGTTGATTTTTATGTTTGGTTTTTGTTTGGATTATAGTTGTAAGGGTGGGGTCCGTTAACTCTTTGGTTGATAACTCCGCTAAAAAAATGTTTAAACATCATATATATATATATATACATATAAAGTGTTATAACATTTTTATAGTTTTTACATTATTGATTTCTTAAATTAGATTATTTATTTCAAAATTAATTTGAAGTTTTCAATAATCTAGCAATCACATGTGTACAATGCAATGTGAACGCCGAACGGTATAAGTTTTTTGATTTTGACCATTGGGATTCCTCCATTTACTGGGCTAGAGAGTATTTTTCTTAGAATTAATTGTATTAGTCCCCTGATCTAGGTGTTCCAAATGTGGATCATATACCCTAAGCCTCGTCAGCAATACATAAATTAGAGCTTCATAAAATCCCAATACAATACATTATTCCTCAATTCTCATATCTCGGCACCTCTCAAATCCAGTTAGCATACATATATAATACAAACTAATTGTAAGAAGAAACATTCTACTAATTCATTTTCTTGATCATAAAATTCTCATGCCCTTAAACTCCACTACTCCTTTGTGAAGCCTTTAACTTCTACTTTGGTTGTACTCATACCCTTAATCTCCTCCTTTGACCTCTTAGGTCTACCTTTGGTGTTTTTATTTAGTGATTTCACCTCATCCATTACAAGACTTTGGAAGAACATCTACAACATGTCTAACAGGTTTTCAAAAAACTTTGATTGTCTAAACTTAGGAAAGTGTACCTTCAGAGAAAAGAAGGTCTTATAATACATATTGTTCCTAAAAATCACACACGTTTGCAGTTGACAATATAATACATGGATGCATGTAATATACAACTCAACCTTTTGTCCTCATAATTGTAATGGTTCCTTTTCCCTGTGTGTGTATTTTGGTGAGAGCAACTACTACCTTTCAAAAGATCCCAGAGCTAGTTGAAGCAAAGCAGATGGAGGTCTGGCATAATCCCCAACAAGATGTTGGATGGGTCTTTTGGGAGGCATCAGAATTCTCTTGTTTATATCATTCAGGGTCACATCTCCTTCAACCCCACTGAGCTTTAGCACAGAAAATGGATAGGACAATACAGGGGTAGCTAACTTGGCCTTCTCCTTGGGAGCTGCAGGAGGATAATTATTGACTTTCTTTATACCTAAACCCAAGAATACAAACATAATACCTCAATTATATGATGTTAGAGAGTCTATTATTGATTAAAACAAATAGATAAGATCATCAAGGCCAGTTTAATATACCCTCAATTGAAGGTCTCTTGATTAAAGGTTTTTCTTCAAATGGTTGTAAATCAACATTCTTTGGGACCTTCCATGCAGATGAATTAATATAGTTTAAAAACATTATATATATTATTATTTATTTTTTATCGTTAAAGAGGGTTGAAGTGTCCGTGCCCTTCACGAAAGAGAGAGGACAACCTCCGAACCTCGGATACAACATGAAGATGAATTTATTTTTGTCAAATATTATTGTTGGGTATATCAAGCAAAATCCATCAAGAAGGAAGGAAGACTATAGCTATACTATACTATAGAAATTACAACATATATTTAGATCGAGGATTAATACCCTAAATTAGAAGACATGGACAAAAATACAACCGGAGATCCCTGGCTCTCAAGTACACCCTCCTCGAGTGTCTTGAGTAGAAATTTCATTTACCCAACCGTGCCAATGATGATTATAAGCTTCCCCTATAGTTTCACGGAATTCCATCCACCAAAGTGGCTTTGGATTGATGGGAGAGTTGAGGGAAGTCAAATTAGGGAGTTTGAACTATGTCCTTCTAGCATTCTTGTCATAGATGAACACCGCCTTGACTTCTCTATGAATGCCATCATCTCCCCATGGAAATTTTATAGTTCCCTTAAGATGCTCAAATCCACACCACCCGAGAGCTTCTCTTCCTCCCCGATGCCAAGAAATCAACATTACACTTTTTCACTTCTACCATGAAATTTCTCCGAAATACTATCGAACCCAATGGAGAGCAAGGTTGACTACATCAGGATTTGATGGCTCAATTATCAAAATATTTTCCACAAAAAAAGAGGCCACACTGCTATTAACCCTACACCATCCATCCTTAAACAAATATTTTTCATCCAAAATAAACTTAATTACCTCCAGATTACTACCATTACCAATGTTGAAGATCCGTCCTAGATGATTATTAGATATAGATGACCTGAAATCCATTTCCCTTTTATTAAAAAATAAAGATAGTAGGGGAGCTCGAGGGGAATCTATATGTGCACACCGAAAAAAAGGATGAAAATGAAAAGAAATCGACCAACAATAAATATGAAAAAAAAAGTCCCTCCACAGCTCGAAAAGATTGGCAACAACATATATTTAAGGCACTTCCATATTTAAGATGATTTCGAGACCATCCCAAATTCCAATATATATATTTTTATTTATATTATTATATATTTATATATATGTGTATATATATATATGTATATAGATATTATAGATATTATTATATTTTTATATATATTATTATATTATATATTATTTATAATTTATATTTATGATATATTTAAATTATATATATTATACATATATAAATAATTTACACAAGTTTATTAAACCTGTCGTCGGCTCAATCTACTCTACCTCTCTCCTTTGCTTGTCTGGCTCATTTTTAATGGCATTCACGTGTTTTTCGTTCATCTCGCTTTGTGGCGAGCGGTTGGAGATTTCCTATCCTCGGCCATTTCTTGTAGATGTCTCTTGGATATTTTTGCTACTCCTCAACTCAGGAAGTTGAAGCCATTGAGAACATTCTGGGCGAGTCCTTCATGCATGACTCGCATCAGGTGCAAGCCAATGCAAACATTATTGCTGCGTTTGATTCCTTCTCTCTTCTCATCCACCTTGTTCCTACCAATGTCCAGCTTGTCGCCAAAGACCTCATATACCTAGTTCACAGAGGTGGTCTACATGAAGAACTGGTTGATTTTTGACTTCTGGATCCCTTAATATGGGTTGAGGAAGTGGATGAAATGGTGATTGGTCCAGGGAGGGGGATTCAGTGGCTCAGTGAAAAATATAGATATTTACTCCATTATGCAGAAAATGTGGATACCATTCTTGTACATAGAAACCCAGATCCTGACCTTCTACCCCCTGGATATATCTAAAGTCTGCTTCCCTCTGCACTATGCCATTGAAAACCTTAATGAACTACAGGATCGCGTCAGGGCAGACTTCCATCACCTGTTTGGGGAACCTTCGCGATGCGCTAGTGGCATAGTAGATGGAGCATCCTTAGTCAGGAGTGGAGCTGGGAGGGCAATGGTGGCATGTTTCCTTTGCTCTTTTGGTCATTTTGGTTTTTGTTTTCCAGGCTCAACCTTGGCTTTTGGTTGGTCCTTCTAGTCTCTAGATCCTATTCTCTTCTCGGTGGGTCCTTGATATTTATACATGGATTTTTTTGGTCTTTTATAATTTCATAACTTCATTTTATATTTTATGGGTGGGCTTCCATAACCCTATGGTTCTTAGCTCCATTCAAAAGTGTTTAAAAATATAATAATAATTTACATAAGTTTAATTTTCAAAAGACAACCAAATATCCATATATTTAGGATGAGAATAGATAAAAAAATTCTAAAGAAAATGAATATGAATAAAAAAATGTCACTTGATATTATTTACTATTTGAATTGAAATAAATAACTAAATTTTGTTTTTAAATAATATTCAGAATTTTTGATGACATTAATGATGAAATATAATGTTTTGACATTTATATAGTATTTTCAAAATTATTTTTAGATGTTCTATATTTCATATTTCGACATTTTTCATATTTATTTTATTCAAATTAATCGAGATATATATTGAAAGAAAATTAATTTTTTTTTGAAGGGTAATGTATTTTCTAATATCTCATTTACTGACAGTGTAAACATTAACCTAGCCAACCAAATTAAACGATGGGGAGCCCTTAAAATTTGATCACTAAATGAAATGATGGTCGTTTAAATATATTTTGCAAGAAAGAGCCCTTTTCATAAAGCTTAGTAACTTTTAAATATACATATTTATTGAATATGTCACTTTTATGAAATAAGTCTTTTCCATATTTATTCAATATGCCACTTTTATGAAATAAGTATTTTCCATAGTTATTAAATATGTCATTTCATGGACCTTGGTCCTTCATGATAGAAAATATAATGCCACCAAGAATTAAAAGTGATACGACATTTATTAAGCTGCGAGGGTAGCGATTAAATATCTGTTCGTACACTTTACATGTATCATGAATAGGTAAATTTTAATTAATTTTTTAATATAAAACTCAGTTTGAGGGCTGATGCTATCAAGAATTTCTCACCAATGTCACTTTCACGATAAAAGGATGTTTTAAAGGCTCATGGAGGCATATGCGATAGTGACACCGGGCCAATACAAAATTTTTACCACGATTTTCATTTAATATTTATCGTCAATTCATACTCGGGTTTGGTTGACACATGTAAAGGTCCAGTCGAATAACTCACTCAAAAATTATAAATTCAAGGCCCATTTTCATTTTACGACACTTGATTTTTTTACAAAATTATGGGGGACCAAATTGAGCAAATGGAACTAGTATCAATCCATAAGTACGTCATGGTTTCTTCTATTTATGATACATAATCAAGCGAGGTTACTATTGGGAAATCATTTACCCTCTCTACTTCTAGTTATCCTCTAATGGTGCTTCTACCCCCTCCTAGCAAATCGACTACTACCATTCTTCGACTTCATTCTCTTCTAACGTCTTTTGTAGAGTTCCAACCTGGATTCCCTATATGAGAAACCGATTCCTTAAGTATTAGTGGAACTCTCTATTGTTTATCCGTAATCCCCATACGGAACCTATGGATTCTCCACATGCTACTATAAACAATGTGGATATGTAAATTGATTGCAATGAATCCCTAATAGTAACCCCTTAGATGGATATTCAAGTCGAAATGGTTTCTTCTATCCTTGCATGTTTGTGGCAAACTTTTGAGGTGATTAAAACTAGGCAAGACTTAACAAACACCTATAGAGCTATCGTTGATAAAGTATGTGTCTTGATACAACCCCGATTGATACTCTAGAAAAGAATATCAATACGAATGTAGTTAGGAAATCAGTAAAAGAATTGAGAAATATATTATGATATGTAATACTTATGCTATAATATAGTTATAGGCTAAGGACTTATAGAGTTTTTGGTATGTCTATGTTATGATATGTTATGTTTATGTAATTTAATGTTTATGTTTCAACAAATACATGAGATATGCTTGTGGATACTCTTGCATTGCCTCAATGTCGCACCAATTGATTTGTCTTCTCCTTCTTTAAAAACTAGAATTTTTCTTCATTCTAGGTTATTTCCAATGTAAGCGCTGGAACCTTACCTAGCCATTTAACCTATAGCCCATGATCCCCGGTTATATCATGTGCTTTGTGTGTTTCTCTTTAGCATCATCAATCACCATTGAATTTACTTTTCCTTTTCTTTTTAGCATTGTCATTGAGAAAAGGAAAAGAGAAATCCTAGAAACGGGTGATCATTTAATGTCAAAGAACGAGGAGCAACATGGAAATCGTGTTTAGTGGGATAATTCACTTCCTCAAGATGTTTGGGAAAATTTATTGCTTTGGTTATCATTGGAATCCATATGTAGGTTCTCTCTAGTTTCTAAGGAATGAAAAATACTTATGTCTTCCACCAAATTCTGTAATCATTATAACAAAACAAGCAAAAACATCCATGTATACTAGTAAATCATGATAGTGGTTTTTGCATTTGAGATACAATCACATAAGTGAGGACATGGAAAATTCTCAACTTTTCGTGGTTATCAAGCTTTGATGGGGTCTGTTTTAAGATTCACATTGATTTATAATATTATTTTGTTTTAGTTAATCGAGTCATGTTTTAAGGGTATGCAATCCAATGTATCCTAAAACCTCCTTCAAGCTTCCTCGAATGTTATTATCTAATGAATGGAACTTTTATATTTATTGGTGGGGCATTCTAGTTGCAGATGACAACAAGGGGTACAAAGTGGTTCAAGCAGGTGCTAATAGATCTAAAGTTGATGCACATAATGGGACTATATAAATTTATGGTTCTTTTATGGTGACTTGCAAGAATATGGAAAAATTGAGAGATTGTTTCTTCTATGTACCGTTGTTTTTAGCAACATTTTTTTATTTTTAATTTCATATGAACCTATGTTAGGTGGGAATTTATAACACTCAAGATTATGCTTCTTTGTATTTTGTGTTATTACCTAAAAGGTATGGCAGAGACCATTTCCCTCACTATAGACCAAGGTTGGTTGTATTTGAAGAGATGATGCTACTTGTAGCACCAATTGTAGATGGGGACAATTTGAAGGACATAATTTTGTTTCAACTTGAGCTTAAGTTTGGAAGGAGAAGAGACAATGGTTTTTCTTGGAAAGAAAGCGCAAGGATGCCCCATGTAATGTGCCACCGTATTTATGTGAGAAAAGGGATATTCTTATTTAATTGCACTACGGTAGGAGAGTTCTTGTGTTTGAAATGTGTTTCACAAAAATATCCTCATCCTTTTGTTTCATTTAAAGAAAGGGTATTGGTTATGGCATTTGGAACAATATATTAGCAAAAATGGCATCTATTATAATGATGGCATCACCTTTGAGCCCAAGATGATTTAAAACAACTACAAATTTATTCCCTACAAAAAATTACAAATTTGTAGCATTTTTTCTTATATTTTCTTGTTATGGTCTATCTTCTAAAATCCAAGCATCCAAAAATGGAAAGTTCTATATTTAAGCCACGACTATTCAGTATTGGAAACTAATTTTTTTCTTTTAGTGGCATGATTTCTTGTTCTGTGTTTTTGGCATGTTTTTAGAATTTTCTAATTCTATTACTTTCGAGTTACATGCAAAGGAGTACACAAGACTCATCTTTATCCCTATTCCCACGCATGTGGCGCTAACTATGCATTCATATATGACGATTTCACATATTTATTCGGTTCGATCATCGATTATTGAATGATCTATTATTTTGTTATGATCAATGATGATAATTATGCCAAGACCCTATAAATACATGTGATTTTTAATTTTTGACAAAGTAATTGTTATGTCGGAAAAGTAGCACCTAGGATTTGCACATTACAGTAACCCTACTTTTGACTAACATGGGATTGTCAAGGTGTGGGACCTTTGTGATTGAGACAAACCTCTAGAGAAGTATGTTTCCCAACATATTCCAATGTTGATCTACTCCTAAAATACCAATTACAATGGACTAGAGGAATAAAAAAACATAAATGAAAATCCTAAACTAGGTGAGGTGATAAAGACCAAAACAAGACTAGAGAGATTCATAGTGGGTGAAAGTGGAGGGAAATGGGGAAGAAGAGGGTAGATAAAGTGCCAAAGTTCCAAAAACATTCAAACCTCCAATCTCGTGGAGCACAACAAATTTAAGCCATGCAAAGGAACACAATATGCACAATATACCTACAAAATATAATATAAGTCAAGAAATGAAATATAAATAAAGATAGGGCAACAAGAGGAACAAAACACTAATTTTATTGCTTAAAAGGATGTAAAATTCATTATAGTGTAGGTAAAAGGAAAGAATACTTCACAAAATGCATAAATTTGAGGCCTGCAGTCACAAAAGTTTTGAAACAATTTTGGCGGAATCCATTTACAATTTCAAAATCCCCCATTTCAAATGAGGGGAATTTACATATATATAGAGAAAAGGAGCTACCAATCAACATCCTTTATTAAATGCATGTATGTAGGTATGGGAAACCATGATGGTTTACTTTTCAATGGTACTTTTCTAACACGGTGAATAGGTGTGCCATACCTCATTAATTTGGTTGTTGAGCTACCTTGTGTGGTATCATTAATGTCTGGCCATATCTGAATCTCTTTCCTTTCACCAGATGGAAACCACTAGCTGATGCACAAAAAGAAGGGAAGGTTCATCGTTGATGAGGGAAAGACTTGTCACACGACAAGAAGAAATTCTATCGTATGACAATGAGGGGAGGCATTGAGGCACACTAGGAGGAAGTGGTTTTCGCATGAAGAGGAGATGACATTGTTGTGCAATGGGAGGAAGGTATGATCATCTGATAGGAAGAAGGTGTTGTTGCACGATAAGAAGAAGGTGTTTTTACGCAACTAGAAGAAGGTATTATTGTTTGATATGAAGAAGGTACTGTTGCATGATAGGATGAAGGTGTTTTTGAGTGACAGGAATAAGGTGTTGTT
The DNA here is from genome assembly GCA_018340775.1 of Taxus wallichiana var. yunnanensis. Classification (NCBI taxonomy): domain Eukaryota; kingdom Viridiplantae; phylum Streptophyta; class Pinopsida; order Cupressales; family Taxaceae; genus Taxus; species Taxus wallichiana. The sequence goes on along the minus strand of CM031242.1, from coordinate 961,778,444 downwards.
GTGTGAAAGGAAGAAGGTGTTGTCACACGAAATGAAGAGGGGGTTGTCAAGCAAAGGGAATACAACATTGTCACACGACATGAATAAGGTGTTGTTGCATAATAGGAAGAAGGTATTGTTGCATGAAAAGAAGATGGGGTTATCATAGGATGGGAAGAAGATATTGTCACACTACAAGAATAAGGCATTGTCTCATGACACGAAGAAGGCGTTATTGCTCATCATGGAGACAAAAATCCATACATATTTTCAGCTTGAACATTAATGCAAATCCTGATCCAAACCTTTGCCATGGAGAGAAATATCTCCACGAGATACCCTATAAACGTATCCCATTAACTATCAATTCCTAGATCTATAGGTTGATCCATTTTGTAAGGGGTTAAAAAAATGGATAACAAATTGTGATTTGTGGGGTGATCTCGACTGCTAGATCTAAAACACCAAAGTGATTTTGCATCAATTGGGTATGGATTCATTCGATTGTTGAAACCGGTCCGATGTCCAAAACCTCTTGTTCCTCTAGAAAACTACGAAACATTACTTCATCATCAGATCTTTGCTGAAACTAGATAGTACAACAACAATAAAGCACAACCACAAATAAATAACAAAATCATACATATCCCAAAATGGAACATATAGAGAGTGCACAAGCACTTATTTTAAAGAAAACCTAGCTATAATAGAATGATGTGTTACAAGAACTTGGAGGAATTACAAACTCTAAACTAATATTTACGAGAAATATACTCCCATAAGTAATAATTATTGAGATAGATGTCATTCAATTGAATTTTAAATCCTTCTCCTTCCATCTTCGTCAATTGGAAAAAATGTTTTATTTTCATCCTAAAATCAAGTAGGGGCATCCATATTTCCTCAAACTTGGAGTTGCTTCTGGTTTGGCTCTTTTCGTATCCCATTTTGAGAACCAGTCTCCTTCTTGAAGAGTTCTATTTTTAGCCTTTCTATCAAAGCTCATCTTGATTTGATCTTGGTCATTTTCCATTGTTTTCATGGCACGATCCCTTAGCTCTTCCATCTCGATGAGCTATACATACCTAACTTCCATAGATGAAAATCGAAACAACTCCAACTTCTTGATAAGCTCGAGGTTGGTCATTTAAGGGATATTGGTAGCCTTCCTTTCCTTCCACAAATCAACTTGAAAGGAGATAACTAGTTGATTTCTTGGGAGTGATTCTATCATCCCACAAGGCGGATTTCAATTTGGTGTGCCAAGTCATCGATTCTCATCTAGGTTTCTTCTTATGATTCTCAGCAGTTCTTGTTTTTGGACTTTTCTGGTCCATTAACCGAGGGTAGTAGTTAGAAGAGGTACTCAAGTAGATGCCATTTCTAATAGCCCAATTAGATATCTTTGCTCCAAGAAAATCGAAGGCATTATCTATTATTATAGTTTAAGGAACACCAAACCTTGTTTGCAATACATTCGTAGAAGTCCGAATGCTAGCTTCATTTATTTCCTTAAGTGCAATTGCTTTTTCCACTTAGTGAAGTAGTCTTTGGCTATAAAAAGCCTTTTTGACCCAAGCTGGAACTTAGATTGATCATCCCAATAAAATCAAGCCCCCATTGCATGAAAGGATGCTCAACCGAGATAAGATAGAGTGGGAGGGATTGTAGCTTCTCGTTACCTATGAAGAAGACATACTTCTTTCAATTCTTGATCCATGAGTAAAAATCATTAAAAATATTAGGCCAGTAATAACAAGCCCTTATGATTCTAATAGTTGTTTCTTTTGGTTAAAAATTACCACCTTCCTCTCCATCATGAAACTCATGAAATATCCTCTCTATCCGATCTGTCTTGATGCACCTTAGGAGGACACCATTCACATCGGTTCGAACAAAATATTATTTACAAGCACGTATAGGATGTAATGAAGTCTGAAATATATCCTTTTGGATTTAATCAATACCTGATGAATTTGACCTGTTTGAAGAAAATATATATTATCCGAGCTCATCAAGGAATGGGTATACCACCTGCAACTGTTCTTGATTATCTTACAATATCATAACAACTTATGCTTCCTCTCTTGATTTAGCATGTTTTTAGAAGCTAGCTTCTCACAAAACCCTTTTCCCCTAGCTAATTTTTTTCACATTTATATCAATATCATACTCCATGACCTTGGTTATCCAGCCATCTCTCTTTTCATTAAGGTCCTTATTCAAAAGAAAATATTTTACACTAGCATGTGAAACTAATTGATGAATTTTTTTATTTGACACTAGATGTCTTAATTTCTTTAGACTTTTAATCACAGCAAGGACATGCTTCTAATTGAAGGAATATCTCTCCTCATAATCCTCAAGGTTTTGGATGAAGAATGTGATAGTCTCTACTGGTCCTTGATTTGGATGTACTAGTATGGTAGATATTCCACTCATGCTTCCAAAAGCATATAAAATAAAACATTTCAAGAAATATGGATTTATGAGGGTTGGAGCCTATGTAATGGCCTACTTTGTGGCTTCATATATTTATTTTTCTTCAGTATTCCATTTGAAAACCATGGTCTTCTTCATCATCATCGCTAGTTTCTTGACAAGATGGGAATATTTTGGAGGAAACATCCTACCAAAATTAAGTTTCCCCAAAAAACTTTGGAGAGCCTTATTATGACTTGACAAAGACAATTCTCAAATGGTGTCTAATATTTTTGGAATAATTTCCAACCCTTCCTTAGATACAATGTGGCCTAAGATATTTCCTTCATGAGATAATAATATACACTTTTTTGGATTCAAAGACACACTGAATCTCCTGCATCTTTGGAACACTTGTCTGCGGTGAAAGAGGTGACTTTTTGAATTCTTGGAGAATACAAATATGTCATCTAGATACACAAGAACTATGTTATTGATCATACCTTTTAATTCCATATCCATTTCCCTTTGGAAAGTGGCTCCGATATTCGACAGTCCAATTGGCATCTTCCTATAAGCATATGTGCCCCACTTCATGGTGAAGGCTTTCTTGAATGGTCATGTCTTTCACCATCATTTGATTATAGCACGAGTAGTCATCAAGTAATGAGAACATTTCAGAACCAAGCTGCAACATGCAATATTTTATCCATGGAAGGAAGTGGGTAGTGGTCCTTAAGAGATTCCATGTTCAAGTCTTAGAAATCCACACATAACCTAATTTCCCGTTATTTTACCTAACGGCACCAGATTTGTACCCATGAAGAATGCTTGATTGGAAAGATGATGCTTTCTTCAATGAGTTTGTTCGAGTTCTATTTTCATCAAAGGCTCGATATGAGGATTGAATGGCCTTTTATTTTTCATGATGGGTTTAGCTCTTGAATCTAGTTAAATCGTGTGTTGTGCTAACTTAGGATTAAATCCTTTCAAATCTTCATAGCTCCAAGAAAAAGCATCTGGAAATTATTGGGAAAGTTGTATAAATTCATATTTTTCATGTTAACTGTGTACCTTTCCAATTTGAAGTGTTTTTATTTCTCCAGCTGAAATTGGCTCGAATCCTCACCATTGGCACGAATGTCCGCTCTTTCCCTCCGAACTAATCATTATGACTGAATATTGACTCTAGAGTCACTAAACCCTCTGGTAGCTTATTTTTCCTTAGTTGAACCACTTGATCACCATATTGTTGCTGCAATTTCTCTTGATGTTTAACTGAGAACTCAACCTCCTCCTGCAAGAAATTAATGATCTATTGATCATTTTGAAATACCTACCAGCTCATGTTATTGTTTGGTACAACTAGCCTCAAAATTACATCAATATGTGGCTATGCTTTATCTTTCTTAATATTTTCCACCATATCAAATGTTTCTCCAATTACCGCCAAGCCTATATGTAGCCTCATTCTTCTTCCTTGGTATGGCTTGAATATCAACGCTTCAAAATTGTCAATTTGATCATATACCCAATTCTTGTAGGCTTTAATTAGTTAACTTTTAGCAGCTTGTTTTCCCCTAACACGGTTGACAATTAACTCACTATCCCCAAATAATTAAAAGTTTTGTATACCCTCTATCTTGCTGATTCAATCCATGTATCAAAGCTTCATACTCATTTGTATTTTTGAACAAGTAAACTGAAAATGGATAGTCTATTAGTACTTCATACCTTGTGGTGAAAAAAAAATTTCTTCTCCTCCATCACCTTGCCTACTACTGGAGCCATAAAAAAAAGATGCCATACTTCATTATCACCCTTATCATCCATGTTGGTGAGGATACGAGGAGGTTTTTTTCCTCATGCAAATAATAAAATCCCACTTCATCCTCCTCTATTTCCTTATATTGATCATAATCATGATTTGTTTTTTCCTATTAATCAAGAGTTAAATTATGCATGCACCCAACTTTGGTATTTGTTTCTGAGTGTTTGGGTAATCGTCTTGATCAAAGGATGAGAAATTTTTAGTGATTTGGCTTGGTACATAATGCTCAATATCGAAATTTGAAATAGGTTCAAACAAGATTGTATCCTTAACTCCATACCTTGTTTAGAAGAGCATATGTGACCAATCCCTGATATGTAGCCTCAAATTTTGGCGGTGAAGTCTCTTGATAAGCAAACTATAAATATTTGTGGAAATTCAATCACCGATATATCTGCTAAATTATTACATTAGAACATGTGTGTAATTTAAATTTTAAACATTTTATGATTCCAACATTACCCACTACTATCCCATCTAACTCTGACTCCTTTGGAAACTAGGTCATATTTCAAGCCCAACTGAACTATAATCTATTTCGATATTATTCTTGAACTACTAGCCCCTGATTCAATCATGTAATTATGTACAAGATTTTTCCATATAACCAAAGATATATATAACGGATGAGGCTTCAATATTTTACCTTGATGACCTCCATGAACTCCTTCTTTTGGAGCTACATTATTCAAAGCACCTTCTCTTGATTCTGGACAACTCATTTGATCTTTGACCATTTCTCCATGGTGCTTGTAATGCATCCCATTGGCTCGGTGTTTTTAATGATTCCCACATAGAAAATATTACATTGGTCTTCTTCATTTGATCAATAATGTTAAAAGGAGATTGATTCCCCTTCTTATTTCCCTTTACTCGGCATGAATTTATCCTGCACACGGGCTAGTGTAACTAGCACATGAGTTGGTTTAAATGCTAGTTTGGGATGATTTTGAATGTTTGGGGCTACACTTGGATTACTTATACACTGAAGTGTGATAGAATGATGAGAAGTACTTGTTTTAGATGACTGACCTTCCTCTATATTTATTTTATTAGAACTTGTATTGACCACCACACTTTTAGAAGGGGGTTGATTTATTCCATAGAAATCCTTTGCTTGTCAATTCACAAGTGTTGTCTCATTTAGAGGTGCTTCTGATTATTTCCTTCTACTAATTTTGTTCTTGGTTTGGTTCTTGAGGAACACCCGCCATAGTCACCATCAATGCTTGATTTAAAGCACCATTGAAGCATGTTGCTTGATTATGTGGTTGGATACATGGAAAAAACCATTCATATTCTTGTGCTATGTTGTTTTGAGTTGGAACCAAGGCACTAGATGTTGAAAATGCATTAAGGTTATATGGCTAGATTGGCCTAGCAACTTGGGGTTGTCCTTGATTCGATTAGTAGTTTGAATAGGTGGCTTGTTTGGCGAAGGTGGAGGTTTATTAGGTTGGAAATAAGGATGATAAGGTCTATAATTTTTAGCTTTTTACCTCTTGAGAGTTACCAAATAATTTCCTAAGTTTTTCAATAGTTTCATAACCTCTTGGAGTTCATTTGAAGTACTAGAAGAAGAAGTCTAAGCTTCATTTTAACTCTTATTTCTTGGCATAGGAATGGGAGCCATTACGGGTGTTTGATTAGGATTACGACTCCCCATATCTAGATAAAGAGGCATAGGTTGCTTAGGTGAAAGCTTACCGACTTGAATTACGTAATTCTCAGCCCTAATAACTATGACAATTGTGTCTTGTAGGGTTATTCCCCTCATGGATTGTATCATAAAAATATATCGAATTTAGAGCTTTAACAAAATAGAGAAATACACCTTCAGCTGTTGGTCTGACTGCAATCGGGATACTTTCCCATGTTCTTTGGAATATGGAATTGAATTCTATCATCTACTTAGATGGTGCCCTTTTGATTGTAGTCTCCTACTCTAAAAGGGATAATTTTTCATCCCTCTCACCAAACTGGCCACAAAGAGTTGTGCACAACTGATCCCAATTCTGAATCGATCCTATTGCCAAACCTATGAACCACTGCAACACTTTTTGAAAATTGAGGCCAACAACTTGATCGCAACATCCATCTCAACAGTCTCATGTATGGCACAAACATTTGCAATGTCTTGAATGTGGTCGATGGGAGTTGTGTGATTCTCTCCAGTGAAGTATGGGATATTTTTTAATGCTACTATTAGGACTGTATTTTTTGAATTAAGGGAAAGTGGACTGCTTCCCATGAAATTTGCATACGGATTTGGAGTTGGCTGATTTGGTGGTTGTAGATGAGCCATCTGGAGCAGCTTGAGAACCCTATTTGATTAAAGAAAGGGTTTGTCTAGTGGAGGTGTTGATCAAAATCTATTTCGTGGAGATGGATACCTTTGATCTCTTCTTCCCCTTCTTTATCTATCTAGGGATAAGTGTAGATTTACAAATAGCCACTCTTCTCTAGTTCGATCTTGTTTGGATTCTTCTCATGAAATTGATAAATTGGGGCTCTGAAACAACTAGATTTTGAGTGACGAGGTAGCCAAATATGTTGTTTTAAATCCTTCAAAGGCTAGAATTTCACCAAGGCACACACCCAATCTTGATAAAAATGAAAATATTGACTTTTGTCCCACCGGGCGTGCCGAGAAGTGTTATGTCGGAAAAGTGTCACCCTAGATTTGCATATTACAAAACCCTACTTTTGACTAACATGGGATTGTCTCAAGGTGTGGGGCCTTTGTGATTGAGACAAACCTCTAGCGAAGGTTGGTTCCTAACATATTCCTAGTGAGTGAAATTGGAGAAAAATGGGGAAGAAGAGGGAAGATAAAATTCCCAGTCCCAAAAACATTCAAACCTCCAATATCATTGAGCACAACAAATTTAAGCCTTGCGTAAAGGAACACAATATGGACAATATACCTAAAAATTAAAATAAAAGGTAAGAAATGTAATATAAATCAAGCTAGGGAAAGAAGAGGAACAAAACAATAATTTTATTACTTAAAATGATGCACAATCCATTACAAGTATAGGCACAAGGCAAGAATCCTTCACAAAAATCCATAAATTTGAAGCCCTGTAGCTCACAAAAGTCTTTGGAACAATTTACTGCAGAGTTCCTTTACAATTTCAAATCCCCTCATTTCAAATCGGGAGAATTTACATATATATATAGAAATGGAACTACCAACCAACATCCTTCATTCAATGTCTGTATGTAGGTATGGTCAACCATGATGGTTCACGTTTTAATGGTATTTTTCTTCCATGGTGAAAACGGGTACCATACCTCATTAATCGGCTATTGAGCTACCTTTATGCGATATCATTAATGTATGGTCATATATGAAATCTTTATTGTCACCCAATGAAACCACTAGGTGACACATGAAAATAATGGAAAGGTTGTTGCTGATGAGGGAAATACGTTACACATGACAAGAATAAATTTTGTTGCATGACATTGAGGAAGGCATTGCCGTGTGATAGGATGAAGTGGTTGTGTGTGATAGGGAGGCAGATTTTTCATTCGACGGGAAGAAGGTAGTGTCACCTGATTGGAAGAAGGTGTTTCATGCAACATGAAGAAGGTGTTATCATGTGACAACAAGAAGGTGTTGTCATGTGATAAGAAGAAGGTGATGTTGTGCGATGTGGAAACAGAGTTATCGATTACGACTGAATAGGAAATTGTCACATGACAGGAAGAAGGTGTTGTCACATGTCAAGGAGATGAAAATTTGTTAATTTTTATCTTGATGATTAATGCAAATCCTACTCCAAAACTTCACCACGGTGAGCCTTGTAAACTACTCCCATTAACTATCAATGTCTAGACCTGTAGGTTGATCCATTTTGTAAAGAGTTGCTAAAATGGATAACATTAATTAGGAACCCACACTATTTTTCATTACTTATGAAAAGAAAATATCTTTGATAGGATTTCCTTATCATAGCCTTGTTAAAAAAACACATTCTTACTATTGCACATACTTGACACAAAACAATTAATAGCAACAAACAATGTATCCTTGATTATTGAATATAAGTTATTAAGATCCTTCCATGCCCATTAGACAGACATGTGGTAGCATTCTGGGCCTCCTGAAATCAAAAGAATTCCCCATATTCTAATCCCATAGAATGAACCAATTAAATAAATTTTTGGGTTGGTGGTGTCGTTGAGGAAGGCAGATTGATAGTGAGTAATAAGAAGATACGATGTGTCATTTTCATGTTCCTCCAAGAACTTGAGCATAAAGGTAAGGCATGAAAAATAAATCAAATTGTTTTTTGATCATTACAATGAAATTCAACGAGAGGGTACTCGCCAAACAAGTTACAGGAGGTTCACCATTCAATTCCCAACTATTTAATATATTTTTACCATTTTCTCTAAAAGAACGAAATAGGTTAAAGGGATATTCACAAAAACCATGAAACTAGTTCCAAGTATATACACAAAATCCAAGAAACTAGTTATAGGTATATTCGCTACAATTTCTATAAGTTTTTAAGGGGGGTTCCTTAAAATTATACCTACTACTTACATCCTACAAAACCATGCGAGCATAAAATCAACAATAAATCATTGGCATGGTATTCACTTAGACCTAGCATAATTAACGTTATTGGTTTCCCATTTAAATAATAATAATATTTTTCAATCAAAAGGAGAGGGTTAGATTCATGTATTCATTTTATTTCATTTCACTTCATTTGTTAAATAATGAGAGTGAAAGAGATAAGGAAGAGAGAGAGAATCTATTTTTCCTAAAGTCAAAATTCACATGTCAAGCCACAAGATAGAGTTTTGAATATTTATTTAAAAGCTGTTAGTAATTTTCCACGACGGTTTTCTAACTCAATAGGGATCCTACAAATTCCTTTTACATTTTTATCCTATTAGTTTCAAAAATGCCAAAATTAGGCTCAAAGGTAAGAAGTCGTGTTTAAAATCTGCCTTCTATTAGGTGACACACAAAAGGTAAATTCATACATGTCCTCCTATTTACCTGTTATTCAAGGGAACCGAGAAAATTTGAAGCTGGTGAATGGTTTTCAATTGGTGCCTAGGTTTCCAAAGATCCCAATCGTAATTGGTCTAGTTGCAACAACAACTAATTTTAGCTCGAGGGCTAAGAAATCCTCAACCAAAGCTGTCCTTTGGTAGATGAACATGCAACGTAAAATTTCTGCATGCTCTTCTATATATGGAGCATTCTTCAAAATCACTGGAATTAAGAAATAGAAAATGGGTTGCGATTAACAATGCATACTTTTAAGCTACCGGTCATAGTTGAGCTACTTTGACCTAGTCAAATAGTGACCCAAGGCCTATAAAATGACTTTTGAAACTATCTAGAAGAGTTTTTTTCCCCAAACTTAAGGTTACTAGAAATTTTATAGTAAAAATACTAGAGGTTTTACGGGGTGGATAGGTATTTCGTTTGTCGGGGTTTCAATAAAGTGGTTCAAAATGAAAGCTAGTTTTATGTTTTGTTAGCTTCTTAAAAGTTCAAAATGGAGTAACATGTATTCAGAGGTGGTGAAGAGAGCACAAACTATAAAATGAGGTCGATCTAATGCTTGATGTGAATCTCTACATAATAAGGAACACATTCAACATTTGATTACGTGGCTCGAGTGTTTTTTGTAAGTGTCTTGAAATTACGTTTTCTTACTTTATAAGGTAGATAGAAATGGTTGTTTTAGTTAACTCAGCTAGCTCTTGCAAAAACCAATAGACAGGAGCACCAATTTTTACACCCTAGGTTTAGCTAAGCATGAGGTTGTGGTCATGAAATAGTTGAGGTACAATTGTGAGTTGGTAGCAAAATCATGAGGTGTCTTTTTATTGATTGCACTAATAAACTGGTTAAAATATTCAAATTTTTGAACTAAGAGTTTAATATTTTTATTTTAGTGCAAATGAATAACAAAATTATATGAAAATTATAAAAGATAAAGGTAAGAGGACCATGGCTTGAAATACTAACATTCGTAGGAAGGGGGTCTCTAGGTGGTTTCACCCACACTCTAGAAAGCTCCAACACTCACCTAACATTTTTCCAAAGAGTTTGTGTGTATCCACAACCTCTCCATTTGTGTTATTCAATACAACATCCAAGGCCACATAATTCATGTTGTGATTCCAACACATTATCTCCCACCAACATAGTGGCTTCCACAATCAAAAACCAATACACTTTGCCAACAAAACAAAGCCAATGTGGTCACAACCACTTAACAAGCTATTATCCTTGCCAATAAACACTTAAGTAGTCTCAAGATGATGGAGAGGAAAAAAAACACCAGGTCATATGGCTATACAATCCATGACCCAATCAAAATCTCCCACTCCTGTAAATGTTGTTATGGTACCAAGGAAACAATCCATGAATCTCCCTTACAAATCTACTGATTGTGACATTCTTTTTCATTGATATAGAAGGGGTGATGGTATGTACGATTGTTGACTTCAATGGTCTAATCGTATCTGCAGATTACATGTCATTAGGTGGACTGCAACTCTCTTAAGTACAAATTGCATATCTCAAGCCATGAAAGTAAAGCTACATATTGCGATCCATAACGATGAGGCCGAAGAATAAGGATTATGAGATTTTAAACGTATGACAAAAAAGAATAAATATGTGAAGTATTAAGCTTGCATAAAATGGAAATCGAGTTGCTTGCTTGATTGAACCGCCCACAAAATTCATCTTTTCAAGGACAACAAATATTCTCTAATACCCCTCCAATCCTTATAGATATTCTTTTCTACTATGAACATCACATAACCTTCTATAACTCACAATTTATCTCAAATATTTCCTACTCTTCCAGGGCACCTATATGTTGAAAGTCTTCCATTCTACTAACAAGGTAATAATATGTTCTATATAGAAATAAGGAGAAACTAAAATTATAAGATTGATAAGGATATTTCAAGGTATTAAACTTCTGATGTGAAGAGCGGTTGAGGGATTGAATCAACTGACGATAACTAATCTAATCAATCAATCAACAAATGTCTAGTCAACATGTTTCAAGGCTTCTACTATTTTGGTAATGTCTATGTGTATGTTAGAAAACATGGAACTGATCGGGATGGACACCTGTTGGTTGGATATGGTGAAATAAGGCTATTTTAATAACCCGTTTTGTGCACATAATGTAATCATTTCCATCTTGAGATCACATATATTTGGGCACTCTATGAAAAGGTTCACATGCCAAGTATATGATCCCACAGTTTTCATCCATGACTACTAGGTCATTTGAAAATAAAACATATGAAAAAATTCCTTTATCTTCTCCTTATTTTCTACATACAACAACATAAAAGGAGAAAACAATGGACCCCCTTTCCTCTCAAAGGCAATAGAATCTCCTTCATTCATAGATATAAATCCAGATCGGTTAATTCATACATAGACATTGAGAATATATTACGTTTATAGATTTATCTTGATGTGGAGGGTTGTTTTAACCAATAATGGGAACTATTTTGGGATGGATTATGCAAGAGCTTCAATTTTTCATAGACCCTCCTCATTTTATCTCATCGAAACCATCCAATTACTACAAAAATTGTATTGTGAAATTGGGTTTCATCTTGGTTAATTCTTGCGCAGATCTCAAACAAGTTGTTTGATTGTTTTGAAAGGAAAATGACCGGTCGAAGAGTCCTTTGGGTGACCCATGCCCTGCGATCTCTTGCCACACTCAACCACCCACCAATAATTCTATATTAATTATTTCACTTCCATTTCAACTACACCCAAATAATTCATCCCCAACCACTTTCTCATCCTTTTCTTTATTTACTTACATTTTATTAAAATTAATGGTGGCACTTTATTTCCCTTCCCTTATAAAAGCATCATCCTTGATGTGACACAAGGATAATATTACAATAGGGTACTCACAAGCAAGGAGGAAACAATCATGACCCGTGTCTACAATGAATGATACATGTTGAAATAGTGTGACTACAAGGGAGTAGGGAACTTTGGTAACTTATTAAAGTTCTATGAAGATTGGTAGTTTTCGGTTTACATTATTTCGTAATTACCCTTTTCTATTAATAGTATTTATTAAGCTCAAGCTTTTAAGTTTTCATTGTTTTAATATTTAAATTTATTTTATTTTAATATTATTTTATTGGGTGCCGAATAAAAATGACATGACCATATCACTCAAGGGCCATACAAAAACTAATGGTTCACAAGACATCATGATATGTAATTCCACAACTATATCACATCACAAAAACTCAATCAAACCATAGAAAGAACATACATAGCCCACATAACATGATATTTTCACACATGACCTTAACACACGAGTACATGCACCATAAATAGACTACAACAACATGGAATTCCCAATAGGTACACATATAAAGGTTTCACGCAATGGTGAAAATAAGCGTAGTTACATAGTGTCAAAGGGGATCAAAATAATACTCTTAAAGAGGGGCATCATTCCTCAACATCAAAAACATAACTAGACTCACATGAGTACACATAAATCATAACACCAGCTCCACACACCTCGAAAAACATCACAAAACATCTCATTATACCTCCAAAATAATCAAAAACAACTACACATACCTCTTAAGCATCCCAAAACAACTCAAAATACCTCGTGAACAATCACAAAAACTTCATATACCTCCTAAGCATCACACAAAACTCCATATACCTCCCAAGCATCGTATAACAACTCCATATACCTCCCAAAGTATCACAAAAATACTTCATATACCCCCAAACATCACAAAACAACTCCATATATCGTCTAAAGCATCACAAAACAACTCCATATACCTCCCAAGAAATAAAATAAAGATAAATTTCCTTTTAGCTCCACAAAAGAGGTCATTCACCCTATGGCCTTGGGCACATAAATTCCAAAAACATATAACCCAAGTGACATAATAACTTTTCATTCAACAACCTACAAGTTATCTATAGCGCGTTGGGGTGTACCCAATACAACCAAGTGGGTCCATAGGTTTAAGCGAATCCATGGTGCATCCCATGACCCTATTCCACACATTACGACACTAGAACCAGCATAACAATCTATTTAAAATTCCAAGTGAAAAACATCCCAAGCCTTGGGATAGGCTATAAAATTTTTAAACATGAAAAGAAAATTTAAATCTAAGTAAAGGAAATGGCCAAACAGCCATAGTTAGTATAAAAATATGCATGTTAGTGCCAAAACCAAATAAAATTCCCCAAATTCAAGAACACGTCAATAAAGAAAACTACTGGTTCTAGCAAGAAAAAAGGAAATTTCCTATTTATGAATAAAATATGTATAGAGACATAACACATCACAAAAACTATGTGGCCTTATACAACCACAAAATTTGTACTCAATGAGTTGTTAGCACTCGGAAATTGAGCCTCAACTTGTAGAATAACATATCAAATAATATGTATGTCATCATGTTTTCTAAATCATCCATCCACCCCCCCTTCCACAAGGCTCAACATAGTCGTAACTACACTTAGGTTGAATCCATACGATAACCATATAGGGAGAGAGAAAGGAGTACCGGTCACCATATCTTGAGCCTAAGGTTTCCGCGAAACAAAATATGCATGACATCCGTTGAGAAAGTGCCATACATACCAAATGAACAAAAGTGGGTTTTAATCCTATGTAAGAGTCCAGTTCCTATCTCATACTCATCTTGAGTGACTTGTCATCGATGGTACACATTTTCTTACTCCAAACATACACCTTTTACTAATTTCCGTTAGGTTAAGTTGGTGTAAGGTTTACAACATAACACATAAGTACATCACTAACATAATGGTGGTGCACACACGTTAACCATAACATCTTACACATGGTATATATATACATAGTATTACACAATCATTACTTTCAAGGGTTACGATACATCAAGTTTCCACATAATGCACCCAAGGTACAAGTACTACACAATAGGGGTCATACGATCACCATATTCCCCTAATTCACAACATGAATGTCACATATTACATGAATTATACATAATATGAAATCAATGACTAACATTAAAACATATATTCAATTGCAATATAATATGGTGACACACACCATTCATCACAATATGTTGGTGACATCATGATACAATTAGATTCACTATACACCAAATATGTCATGAAACACATTAGTACACCTACATATCACAGAATAAAAATACACTCCAACACTCCGCAATATACAATAACATTCTTTCCACACAAAAAAATGTGGCACATCACATCTGAACTCCTCATTGAATCCACAAAAATAAGAGTGAATAATCGCATCACAAGCACATCAATATGTAAAAAAAAACGCACTAAGTGACATGAAAAACATCTATGTTCATAATATCAAAATTACAATACTGGTAACATTAAAACATCTATCACATTACTCTTCCAATATGCACCACCACCATACATAAATTATCACCACTCCAATCCATCCAAGAGGTTCAAGAACATGAACCTCCACTCTGATACCAAGTGTAATACCCACATTTTACACACACAAATACAAGAGTAAAAATACCAGAATATTTGTCTTTTGACTTAAATTGTAGTAAACAAGACAAGTACAAGATATAGTGTAGGACAACACACAACACATGATATGTTTTCACAAGCATTAACCCACATAGACAACATGAATACACGTGATGCACATCAAAGCCACTTCCTTTTATTTGACCGACAAGGCACAACATAATGATTCAACTACAAAATAAACTTATAGATATGGTCCTTCCCACATTTATTACAAACATGTTTCAATCTTAATTTAAGTTCTAGAAAGGCTCATGATATGTGAATCATATATTCCTTTTTCCTTTTGCTATATTTGGACTCTATACTATTTAACATTTAACTTATAGTGTATCTCATTTAATGAGAATTGTAGACATTATTTCAGTACCTTTTTAATTCGTTCTTTTGTTAAAAGGAATTTATTTTCACATAGGACTACTTACCTACACACAAGGCTACTATGTGATAACCCTAGGATTCATTCCTAGGGGCATGCATCTTCATATTTTATTATACCTATGTTACGCAAAAGAACAAGTATGAGTCCAATGCAGGGAAGGTTCACATATTTTCTCAAGGATTTATGGTGAATTTTGTTTCATAAATTTATAAGTTGATAATAGAGTTGGTACAAAATAAGTATAATAGGAAATAGGTCCTTTATCCATAATGTGAGGGTTTAATCACATTAAAAGGAAGATCATGTGTCACTGTCTTCTTGAATAACATCCCACGATTACACTTCCCAAGGCCAAGCATCAATTATAATTTTACTATAGTTATGCTCGAAACCTAGCTAAGGATTCGAAGGATCATAACTTGGAAACATACTTCCTTATGTTTGTTTCTATATTATGTTTCCTAAGTACCATTTTCACGTACACTTAAAAGTGTTTTCCTAACTAGGTTCATGTTCCTTTTGTAATGAATTGTGTAGCCTATTTGTTAACAGGGCATTTATATCCTCATGAGACTACTAGTCCCTATCTTATAAGATTTATCTCTAAGAACATGGTCACCAAGTTCCACATCGTCCATCCATTACCTAATAGGACTAGTGGGAGAGAAAGATGGAGTAGTCCATTATTTAAAGGGTTAAGGATCACATTAGAGTTTACACAACGTGGATCCCTTTTCTCACCACAAGATGGTTTAAACATGTTATGAGAATGATCTAAATTTCACCTTTTTCCAAGCACATCATCTTACGAGTTAGATTTTCACTAACTATTCATAAATTAGAATGTTGTTAAGTTTCGTAATTAACTCTTAGTATTAAACCATATAACCCAAAATACAATTGACATTGGGTATGGAGTTCACTTATGATCCCAACTATTAAAGGTGACTTTCAAGGTTAGTTAACGATCTTTGTCACTAATCAAGTATGTCAATCCAAGAGGATTTTACACTATTTTTTATGTCGGTTCCCAAGATTACTACCTTACAAGTACACATTTTTCTTACTACACACATGATTACCTATCACGGAAGGGAACCACATACTCTAGATAAAGTTTGACCATGTCATTCCTCACCACCAGTTCGCAATGACATCGCTAAACATATAGGGTATGACAAAAAAATCATACTTGGGATCGTATTTACCTAAGATAGAAGGTTCCATTGATTGTAAAGATCAAGTTAATTATAATATCTTAGTTTTCTATGCTGAAAGGAAACACATATGAAGTGTAGTTGTGCACGAATTTTATACTAAGGTTAATTATTTTGGATAGATTCCATGCTTACATTTTCAAAGTGAGAAACACCACACACCAATTATTTAATCATCAATTTCACACTGGAATTACACTATAAGCTATTAAATTCAATTTCATTTAACACATTTATCCAACTTTTACAATACAAATTTTGGAATCAAATAACACCCATGTTTAAATGAACATTTCCCTTAAAAACTAGTATCTTAAAAATAATACAGAACTTCACTAATAAATTTTTCAATACTTCACAAAATGTTGAACTATCCTCTACAATTTCACTTAACATATATATCCAACCCCCTTTTTACCATATGCAAATTTGAATCAAAAGAACACCTATATTTAAATGCACAATTCCCAAAGCACCACTAAAACAAGCATGTCATACATATCACAAAATTTCAAATATAAACTTTTCTTGTAACATAAAAATGCATATATATATATATATATATATATATATATATATTACATTAACATACATAAATTAAAATAATAAATAAAGGGTTACAAGCACATCATTTCACCATCTACTACTTGCATCCTACAAAAGCATGTAAGCATGAAATCAACGATAAATTCATGACATGGCATTCACTTAGATCTAGCATAATTAATGTTATTAGTTTCCTATTTAATGAATAATAATAATTTTCATTCTAAAGGAGATGGTTAGAGATGTATCCATTTTATTTCATTTCTTAACTAAGGAGAGAGAAAGAGATAATGAAGAGAAAGAGAGACACTATTTTCCCAAAAGTCAAATTTCAGATATCAAACCACAAGATAGAGTTTCAAACACTTATTTACAAGTGTTAATAAATTTTCACAACGGTTTTATAAATCGACTAGGATCCTACAACTTATTTTTACTTTTTTTTTTTCTTATTAGTCGCAAAAATGCATAAATTAGGCTCTAAGGCTAAGAAATCGTGTTCAAAAGATGCCTTTTGTTAGGTGATGCACAACGGGTAAATTCCTACATGTCCTCCTAAATACTAGGAATTTAAAAGAAATGAAAAATTTGAAAGCTGGAGAATCATTTTCAATCGGCAACTAGGTTTCCGAGATCCACCGATCATAATCGTTCTAGTTTAAACAATTAATTTTTAGCTTCGGGGCTTAGAAAACCTCAACAAAAAATTCCATTCGGTAGATGAATGTGTAACGTAATATTTCCTACATGATCTCCTATATACATAAAATTCACTCGATTTGATGGAACTGAGAAATGACAAATTGGTTGCGAAATGATGACACATTATCGAGAGGCATCAATAGTAGTTGATTCAATATGACCTAGTCAAACAGTGACCCAAGGCCTAAAAAATGAATTTTCCAAACTATCTAGAAGAGTATTTTCCCCCAATATGAAGCTTACAAGAAATTTTCTAATAAAAATACTAGAGGTTTTCCAAGGCGGATAATCACTTTTTTGCTCAGATTTCCAACAATGATTGAAAATGAAAGCCAACTTTTCAGTTTTGGCAGCTTCCTAAAAGCACAAAATGGAGTAACATGGCTCCTAGAGGATTGGTGAAGAGAGTACAACCATAAAACATGGTCTATATAATGATTGATATGACTCTCTACATAACAAGGAACACATACGATGATTGACATCTCTTTTACGAGGCTAAAAGTGTTGTTTTGGAAGTCTCTCGAAATTGAATTTTTCTAACTTTCCAGAGTAGATAGAAATGGTTGTTTTAGTTAACTCAACTATCTCTCACCAAGACAAATAGACACAAGCACCATGTTTTGACACCCTTATTTTATATATTCACGAGGTTATCGTCGCGAATCTGGTTGAGGTTCAAATTTTAAGTAGGTAGCAAAATCACGAGGTGTTGTTTTATTAATTACACTAGTCGTCTGGTTTAAATATCCAAACATTTGAACAACTAATAGTTTAATATTTCTATTTTATTATAAATGAATAACCAAATTATATGAATATTATAAAAGATAAAGTGAAGGAGACCATTCTTGGAAATACTAGCATGCGTAGGGCAAGGGCGTCTCTAGGTGGGATTTCCGCACTCGAAAAGATCCAACTCTCACTTAACATTCGAAAACTAGTTTTCTTACATCCACAACCTCTCCATTTGTACCATTCAATAAAACAAACAAATCAACATAATTCATGTTGCGATTTAAACTCATTATGTTCCACCAACTTAACATCTTCAACAATAAAAACTGATACACTTTGCCAACAAAGCAAACATGGTCACAACCACTTAACAAGATATTATCCTTTCCAACCAACACTTAAGAAGTCTCAAGATGATGGAGCAGACAAAAATATCACTTGGTGATATGGCTATGCAATCCATGACCTAATCAATTCCTCCCACTCGTGTAAATGTTGTTATGGCACGAAGCAAACAATCCTTGAATTTTCCTTACAAATCTACTGACTGTGACATTATTTTTCATTGATATAGAATGGGTGATGGTAGGTACGATTGTTGACTTCAATTTTATAATCCTAGCTATAGATTACATGTCATTAGGTGGGCTGTAACTCTCTTGAGTACAAATTCCATATCGCAAGCCATGAAACTAAGGCTACAAATTGCAAGCCATTATGATGATTCCGTAGTATAAGGATTATGAGGTTGTAAACATATGACCAAAGAGAATAAATATGTGAACTCTTAAGATTTCATAAAATGGAAATCAAGTTTCTTGTTTGATTGAACCCCCAAAACTCAAGATTTTCAGGGACAACAAATCTTCTCTAAAACCCCTCTAATTCTTCTAGATATTCTCTGCAATTATGAAAACCACACAACTTTCAAGATCTCGCAATTTCTCTAAAAGATATCCCACTCTTCCAGAGGAACCTTTATTTTAAAAGTATTCCATCCGATTAAAAAGTTAAACATATGATCTATACAAAAATAAGGAGAAACTACAAGAATAAGACTGATAAGGAGATTTCAAGGTATTAAACCAAAATGTAAAGAGCAGCTGAGGGCTTGAATTAACTGACTAATTGATCAATCAATCAACAGATTTCATGTCGCCCTATTTCAATTCTTCTACTATTTTGGTAATGATTGTGTGTATGTTAGAAAACATGTAACTGATCAGGTTGGACAAATGTTGGTTGCATATGGTGAAACAATGTTGTTTTAACAACGTGTTTTTTTACGCATAATTTAATCATTTCCATCCATGAGGCCACATCTCTTTGGGAACTCTTTCAAATAGTTCACATGCCAAGTATATGCTCCCACATTTTACATCCATGACTACCAGATCATTTGTAACTACAATATCTAAAAAAATTCCTCTATCTTCTCCTTCTTTTCTGCATACAACAACATAACAGTAGTTGACAGTGGACCCCCTTTCCTATCAGAGATAATGGAACCTGCTTCAGACATAGATATAAATCTAGATTGGTTAATTCACACATAGAAATTGAGAACATATTATAGTTATAGATTTATCTTGATGTGAAGGGTTGTTTTAAAAATAATGGGAATGATTTCGGGATGACTTATGCAAGAGCTCTGATTTACACAGAAGGCCCACATTATCTCTCACTGCAACCATCTAATTACTACAAAACTTAGAATGTGAACTTGGGTTTCATCTTGGTTAATGCTTGCGGATCTCAAACCAGTTGTTGGATTATTTTGCAAGAAAAATGACATGTATGAAGAGTCCATTGGCTGGCCCATGCCCTGCAATCTCCTGCCATAGTCAACCACCCACCAACAATTCTACATTAATTAATTCACTACCATTTCAACTACTCCCAAATAATTCATTCCCCAACGATCTCTCCTCATTTTTATTTACTTATATTTTATTAAAACTAATGGTGGCATTACAGTAATTATGCCAAATTTGATGAAGAAACAAGTGAAAGCTTATTAAAGAATTCCCCAATAGTTGGTGAAAAATTTATTAGTGAAAGGCTTGAGAATTTTGTGGCTTGATTTATATTTGTAAGAAACAAAAGCGTATATGACAAAAACCACCAAAACTCCTTTCATATGCACTTCATGTTAAAGGTATAGAAGAAAGTTAATAGTAGAATAAGTTAATATAAAAATGATAGTTTATCAAATGGGTTGTAGTCTAGCCATGTGTATGATAGTGTAAAAGGTGTTGCCTAGGCATACACTAAAGTTGAAATCCCAAGAGATAACAAGTAATGAAGGATGAGTTCGAGGAAAATTTGATGGAATGGAAACCCTCAATCCATAATTGTTAAGCGATAGAATTCTCCACACCTAATCCATACTTAAAACTCATAAGTTTATGCACCTACCTCATAGAATCTTCTTAGACAGTGTAGTGCCCACAAAAATAATAATAAATAAATAAATTATTAACTTAGGAAAGCGATTTTTCGAAGGTGTTTATGGAAAGCGGTGGAGGCATGCGAGGGAGGTTAGTATGGTACGCACTAGTGGAAAACATGGGCCTTCATCCCAAGGAACATGGAGTAGCCTAGGGGCCTCTCCAACACATGTCGTTTTCCCTTCATAATAGTAGAAAAACTTTATTTGAGACCTAAGACATTTACCACGCTGAAACCAAGTCCATGTTGTAATTTACTAGTATTTGGATAGTTCTGATGATGAAAGTTTAGAAGACATGGGATTCCCTCATGATACAAGTAACACCATTTTTGATATGCAACAAACAAGTCTCCAACATGGCCAGTTTACATTTGCCTATACAATCCCAACCTTTTCAAAAATGTGAGCTCTAGAACAAGGTATGGATGTCCATCTAAGCATTAAAAAAAGGATAGAGTAATTTTTGCCAAATGTTGTAGTTTCAAGTTATCTAATAGACATGGATGCAAACCATTTGAGAATTGCATCCTCCATCATTGATGGCCAGGATCGATACACGTTGAAACCTATTTGAGTTTCTCTTTTCATCATTTTTATAGTTTTGTGCCTAATCGAATCTTCTACACTAATCTAATCCTCTACACTCATCTAATCCAATAACCGTATGAAATCCACTCAATATACTCATTAATATACATAGCCTTCCCATCCATCACAAACTATTATCCATTCTCTCAAAAATTTGATTTTTGTAGATGTGTTTACCACATTTGAGTAATGTGAACATGCTCAAAATTCATGTGTACAAACACTATGCATCGAGGCCACTCCTAGTACGGGTAGAGAGCCTTGTGCCTTTGGACATAGATTGATTTTTAATTTTCATATCTGATAATAATGTGGCTTACCGGATCATTTTGAGGTGGTCATCCCAATGTGTCTTTAATCTCCTTTGGAAAAAAGTAAGGAAGGATATTGTATCTCACACACGTAAAAAAATAATGTTTTGTCCCTTCACAAGACAAAATAAATAAATTAATTTGCAGTTCCAACAATGGCATCTCTTAAGGTTGTTGGAGATGTATGAATTCTAAAGATGTTCCATTTAGCAAAATAAAAGAATTCATATAAGGATAAAGGGTGAGAGTGTTTCAAACTGCAAGAATAGCTTCCACATGGAATGTGTGGAAAAATTGTTTGTTTCTCACTCCTTATGTCCGAATCGCAAAAATTTCCTACTCAAGAAAGAAACTGTGTAATTCAATGTTGATTAGAGGCATATGTGGAGGTTGATGCATCAATACCACCAAAAATAAAGGCACACCTCCAACGAAGAGATTTAATTTTGTAGGCAAGATACCCATCTCTTCATGTAACTTCATTGATGAAATAGAAGAGAGAGAGAAAGATAAATCACATATAGTTTATTACTCGATTCTTGAAAAGGCAATAAATCAGCTGGATTTGGATAGTTCTTGAAACATTTAATTTAAAAACATTGTTCCCTCAATGGATTTTTCAATAGACCAAGGAGTTCATCGCCATTAGAGTAGAGCTTGGAAAATACTTCGTTGAGACCAAAAGAATTAAGATCCTCTAAGAGATATTTTTTTGAAATAATTAAAGATTTCAACTAAATGCAAAATAGTGGAATTGGGGATGCACACAAACTACTTGACGAAATGCCCATTTGAGATGTGGAACTAAGTCCCACAATTTCGACTGGCTTCATTCCTCCATGCATGGTTCATCTCTCCTTATCTTTCATAATTCTTGTTCTTTAGTTTTTAATTTGCAACAAAATTAAATTTTAAACCATAGGATTATCGTACATTTGATTGTTTTAAATAAACTTGTTTTTAAAACAATAAAATGTTATATCGTAACTTACGGAATTCTATATTCCTTGGTAGACAACCATGAACTCAAACCCTCATTTTGAAATGATCTAGAAAACTTCCTAACCAAACTAGATTGCTACAAGTAATCCCTTTTTATTGACAAGATCCAATTTAGGTTCCCGTAAATATGTTGATTGCTCCCTTGTTAAAATAGATAAATCACGATTTTTGGAGACTTGTAAAACAATCTTCGTAAATCCGGAAAAGAGATGTTAAGTTTCTTCCATGTTCCTTGTTATGTGAGGAGTCACTTCAAAGATTAGGTCAAAATTGATTAATCGTCTGTGATCTTTTTGACGCTCCTTTAGGATTCTTGTTACCTTGATTTGCAATTTTAGGAAGCTGCAAACACCGAAAATTTGCCTTTCATTTTGAACCACCGTTCGAACCTTAAAAACCAAATTATTATCCGCCTTCACAAACCTCTAATGTTTTTCTTGGATAATTACTTATAACTGTGATTGGTTAGGAGAAAAAAATCTTCTTGATACTTTGGAAAGGCCATTTTGTAGGCCTTCGGTCATAGTTTGACTAGCTCAAATTGCACCATTAGGACCGGTGGTTCGAAAAATCAGTCATCGTTTGGAACTGTTTGTTAGTTCTCGGTCTTGTCGACTATACTTGAATTCTTCATATATAGGGGAATTTTAGGAAATTTATCGTTATACATTCATCTATCGAACATTATTTTTGGACATGGTATTCTAAGCCATCGATCTAACTTTTGATCATTTATAACTAGGCCAACCATCAATCGATGGCATCGGAAAAATGGCCGCCAATCGTAAACGGTTTTGCTAGTTCTGAATTATTCCAATTCTTGTGAATTCTTGGTGTATAGGAGGATACATATAAATTTACCCATGGTGTGTTTTCTCATCGGAAGATAACGTTTGAAATAGGTTTCTTAGCATCCAATCTTAAATTGAATGTTTTTGCAAATAACAGGAAAATGTAAAAAGAAAGTTATACGACCTTATTCGAGTCACCAAACCACCATGGAAACTTGTGGATACTTATAAATAACTTTTGAAACTCTATCATGTGACTTGTTGTGTGAAATTGAACTTTTGGAAAAATAATGTTTCTCTCTCTCCCTATCTCTTTCTCTCTCCTTGGTTAAGAAATGAAGTGAAATGAAATGAAATCAATACATGTCTCTAACCCTTTCCTTTTGAATGAAAATTATTATTATTATGTAAATGGAAACTAAAAACATTAATTATGATATATCTAAGTGCATGCCATGCTAGTGATTTATCGCTGATTTCATGGTCACATGGTTTTGTAGGATGCAAGAAAGATGGCGAAAAAGCGTGGTGTAATTAATTTTTATTATTGTAATTTATATATGTCATTGTAGAATGTTTATATGTATAATGTATTTCCATGTTATAGAAAATTTTATATTTGAAATTTGGTAATATGTATGAGACACTAATTTTAGGGATGCCTTGGGAAATGTGCATTTAATCATAGGTTTCATTTCAATTCAAATTTATGTATGGTAAAAGGTTGAATATATATATATATATATATATATATATATATATTTGTGTGTGTTTGTGTGTTAAATGAATTTGAATTTAATATCTTGTAGTGCATTTCAGTGTAAAACAAATAATTAATTAATTGGTGTGTTATGTTTTTCTTACCTTGAAAATGCAATAAAGAGATCTAAACGAAACAGTCCACCCTAGTATAACTTCGTGTATAACTACACTTTTCTATGTGATTCTTTGTAGCATAGAAGAAACTACAACCAAATTATGAACTTAAATACTTATACTCGATGACACCTTATAGTAAATAAATAAGAGCCCGTATTAGTTTTTCATCATAGCCTATATGCTTAGACGACGCGTCGTTGTGAACTCCTGATAAGAAAACGACATGGTCAAACTTTATCATTGGTATTTGGTCCCTTTTTAGGTTTGGTAATCGAGTGTGTACTAAGGATAATGTTTTCCCTTAAGTAGTACCCCTTGGAGAACCTACATTAAACATAGTGTAAAATCCTCTTGGATTGACACACGTGATGGACAGAAAAAGACCACTAACTAACCTTGGAAATCACCTTTATGAGTCGGAATCATAAGAAAACTTGATACCAATTTCTATTATTGTTTGGTTTATATAGTTTAATACTAAGTGTTACTCGAGAAACATAACAACATTTTAAATTATGATTAGTTGGTGAAAATGTAGCCATAAGATGATGTCTTTGGAGGAAGGTGAAATTTAGGTCATTATCATATCATGTTTCAACCATCTTGTGGTGAGAAGCGAAACACACGCTATGAAAACTCTAATGTGAACCTTAACCACTTAAAACAATGAACTACTCCATCTTTCTCTCCCACTAGTCCTATTAGGTAATAGTTGTATGATGTGAAACTATGTGATCTTGTCCTTATAGATAAATCTCCTAAGATAGGGACTAGTAGTCTCATAAGGATACAAATGCCCCATTAGCAAATAGGTTACACAATTCATTACAAAAAGGCATATGAACCTAATTAGGGAAAAACCTCTTAAGTTAAACGTAAAATGATACTGAATAAACCTAATATAGAAACACGAAAATAAGGAAGTATGTTACCATGTTTTGAGCCTTTGAATCCTTAACTATCTGTTGGAGCATAACTATAGTAAAATTTTAATTGACACTTAACATCGAGAAATTTAATCGAGGGATGTTGTTCCACATGAAATTGAATTATGGTTCTCCTTGAAATGTGATTACACCATCTTGTTATGGATATAGAATCTATTTACTATAATACTTATTGTGTATTAAATCAACTATCAATTTATAAATGAATAAAATAAACTTGACCCTAAATCCTTAAACACAAAAATGTGAACCTCGCCTCAATCAGACTTACACTTGTTTCTTTTGTGTAAAGGAGGTATGCTAAAAGATAAAGTTGAATACCCTTAGGAGTTAAACGTAGGGATAATACCTAGTAGCCTCGTGAGTAGGTAAGTAGTCTTGTGTGCAAAATAAAATACCCTATTAACAAACAAGATAAACAAACAAGTAAATGAAATAATGTAGATGATATTTATTCAATTCTATACACCATAAGTTAAATGCTAAACAATATATGTAACGCCCACATATTTCTACTCTCAAAATAAAATAGAATTATTAATTTAATAGTCAAGATTGCGGTAATAATATATATTTATTTTAAAATGGGTTTGCAAGGTTACACATTTCCATAATTATTAAATTTATTGGGTAAATTTGGAATTAAATTAATAATTAAATATTATTAATTTACTTCCTAAGATATATTTATGGTTTAAAACAATACATTTACCAAGTTCCATAAGTTTAATTAATTATCATGCACCAAGATTCCTTTATTTTCTAACATTCAATTTTAATTATTTTTCCTAACCACTAAGTGGCCCCATTCACCCCATTACCCATATTCTTCTTCTTTTTATTTAAATTTCATTCCCACAAAATACCTCCAACTTAAGTGAGGTAGGGTTTAATTTGGGCCGTTAGATTGAATCCATCCTAGCCCTTACATTTGGGTTGCCTTAAATATACTTATAGGTTTCTTTTTATTTTCTACTTTCCCCAAAACAACCTCATTTTTTCATTCTTGTCTTGGCGGTCTTGGAAGAGGAGAACTAGGAAAATCCATGAGATCAAGAAGTGAAACCATGGATATTTTTTTGGTTTAGATGTAAATGGAGAAATATTCCTCCATCCTTTTCTCCATAGTTTAGCTTAGGCAAGGGTTTACTATTGTATATTTATCATTTTCTTAATGTAGAAATCCCACCATGGATCTATTTTTGTTATTTAATGTAAACATCGATTGATTTCAAAAATTGGGAGAAACACCATTTAATTAAATCTATGAATTTTAAACATTTGGGTACCCATAAAAAGATTGAAAGACATAAACAATTAAATTTAATTAATTACTAGTTGTTGGTAGTTTCATTTTCATGGTTTAAAGTGATATTTCAATTAAATTTCAACTTGGGTTTTGCACAGTCAATTTTTATTTTTCCATCAAAAGTGACGAACCTTCTTCCCTACGCTTGAGACCGGCACTCCGTGACTTCTACCCTTCCTATGGGGTGATTCATCTACCGTATCTCTGTGATGGGAGGTGGTTCTAAAACCGCTGCTCTACACAAGGTGACGGTTATGTTCCCCCAAGAAAAAACCTTAAATATATAAAATTTTCAATAGTTTTACTACTTAGGTTAGTGTTCATTACAACATTAATTTTAATTAAGGTGTCTTTCATTCATTGGTTACTAGATCGATAATATATCTAGTTTCATACCTCAAAATTACATAAACATCAACTCATTTCTCTATTCTTTCTTTTGCAATAAATTTTAAAGTTTGAGTATAAAATCAACTACAATCCATTCTCTTTCACATATTCAATTTTGCCAACAAAACAACAAAGAACTCAACAACACTTCCTTTCAATAACATCTTTCTTTTCCAAATATACATATATATACATATATATATATATATATATATATATATATATATATATATATGTATGTATGTATGTATGTATGTATGTATGTATGTATGTATGTATGTATGTATTGTAACTTTGAATAACATACAAATTTAGGAGTGATTCATTTTAAGAAAACTATAACACTTTAGATTTATCCTTTGAGTATAACATTACAAATTCTAATAAATGAAATATACAAAGCCTTGTTTTGATAATACAATATTTAAATAATTCCACTCAAAGTGGAAACAAGATAGAAAATTTACAACATAGATATTCTTCCAATGGTTCAAACACAAATCTTCATTTCAATGTATTCTCCAAACTTTTAGCTTTCAAGATTGCACCCATAAACTCTTCAAAAACTTAGATCACAATACAAAGAAAGGGGGTAGGTGACGCTCTCCACCCAACCTTTAATCCAATATGAGGAGAATCCATCCTCCTTATTGACCCCCGAGTCACAACCAAAAAATAATAAAGATTCTTGGGCAACATTTGACAAATTTTTACAAGAGGCTTCTATAAAACATACAACACATTCAAGTGAACATAATAAAAATATTTAAAAATTTCCTATTAGTGCACAATCACAACACCCCGAATGGCCTTGTATACGAGTGGGGAATTCAGTGTGATTGCACAACATTGGACCATATCTCAGGCTATGGGACTTGCAAAAGTTGAGATGGACCTCAAGAGAAGGTTGGTTCCTACTTCCTAAACTACCTACCACAAGCTACTCCAGTGTAGGCGAACCTAATCTATCCTAATATAACCATTCCAAGGAGACAGGGAGAGAAAGGGTAAGAGAGCCTACACTAAATGGTGATACACCAGAAAAAGAAGTGGCTGATCACATACACAAACTTCTTGAAGTGGAGAGAGGTGAGCAGAGGAGAGGGTGGAAAAGATGCACCACGGACCAGAGATATATTTCACACGGAACACCACTTCAAAACCCATTAAGCACAACTCCCATGACATGTAATAAACATAAGAATATACACGGTATACCCTACAACAATAAGAAGTAAGAAGAGAAAATAAAATGAGCCAATGATGGATAGATGCATCACGAAACAAATTCTATTGCTCCAAAAGTTACACGGTACATCATCAGTGGGAAAGGGGAAAGGAAATTCCATTATAGAGCCATGAGAGAGGCTTAGACTCCACGTTCTACCCTAAGGAAGAAAGAGAGGGGGCAGGAGAGAAAATATTAACAACCCTTTAAATAAGCCCCTCCTTTACACTATATAGGAAGAATAAGAGAGAGAGGAGGGAATAATTAGAACCCTATTCCAACCAAACTTGGAAATGCATTGAATCCACCTACCGCAGTGAAGATTCTCACCTGCAACACCCATGCTGCCATAATTGTCCCTTACTAGAGAAGAAAGAGCCCCATTCTTCATCATGGCGGCAAGTGAGAGACTTGAAAGCCTCCGAAATTAGCAAATGAAACATTAATGGAGGCAGGTAAGAAGACGACGTTGATATCTTTCCAAAAAATACTCTCCGTCCAAAACCGAGTTTCCAATTTGAAAGATATGGCATCTCGAAGATTAGGGTCGTGGGCGTGCAATATTTAAAAGAGTCTATCCGTACTAGGTCCACGTGGTAGCCTCACACATCTTGAAGATTTGGCTCCTTCCTTTCACTCTTGAAATCATGCCAGACTAACACATGGCATATTTCACGAGCTCCTTTGTGTCCTTTTCTATTTTTCTTGAGTCCCTCCTATTGGCTGAAACAATGTGTCTAACTCGAGACATGTGGAGGCTTCGTGCTTGTTAGGAAGTTGCCCCTAGTTTTTCCCTTTGAAATTGCATGGTTGAGATACGTGGAGGCCTCTCGGGCACTTGGAATTTTCAACTATTGATCTTACCTTTTTGGACTATGGGACATGTGGTGAGTTGGGGCATGTTTGGGGACCGCCATTGGATTTACCTCTTGAAAGTGCACCGAAGACACATGTGGCTCCCTTTGCTAGCCTATTCCTTTCTTTGTATTTTGGTGAGTTCCTTTTTCTTGGCAGGACCATAATTTTGAGCTTGGACATGTGAAGGCTCAATGTGCATTTGGGAACCCACTCCAAAAATTATCTTTGAAGTTGCGCCATGATGACATGTGGCTCCTTCCACTGGCCTTCCTCTACTTAGACTTTTTAATGACCGCCTCTACCTTTCCGGGCTCTAGACACGTGGAGGGCCAGCACTTGTTTGAGTATTGCCTCCAGATTTTATTTTTGAAATTTCACCGATGAGGCACATTGAGTCTTCCACTTACCTTTTGTACTTAGCCGATTCTAGCCTCCCTTTTTTGGACCCTTTTTGACTTTGTTAGACCCTAGACAAGTGGAAGCCTCGTGCTCATTTGGGAACCCACTCTTTTGACTTGGGCTTGGTAATGTGCCAATGGGACATGTGCGGGCTTCCACCGATACCTTTATACTTAGTCATTTTCAATGGTTGGATTTGTCCCCTCTTTGGACCTAGGACACGTGACGAGCCTGCACTTGTTTGAGGAACCGCCTCTGGATTTGATCTTTGAAGTTCTCGCTTAGAGTTAAAGCGTGGCTCCTTTCACCGGTCTCTACCCCATTCGACTTTTCAATTGGTGACTCTTTCCCTCTTTTGGACCCGGGACATGTGGAGGCTGGCACTTTTTGAGTCTTTGGCTTTGGCTTCGACACTTGAAGGTGTGTTGTTTGGACATATGGCAGCTTTTGTTGGCTTGTGACTTTTCAAATAACGATAAGACCCCCCTGAGACTCACGGGCGCGCATTTGAAAACTATGCTATTTGATAAAAAGTGAAAAGGATTCAAAGTCCCTCGTAGACCCACCGACCCGCTTTTAGACTTGGGAAAAATTTCCTCCTCGGCTCCACAGACCCACTTTTAGAAAAGGGTCATCCTCAGACCCGTTAGTCTATATTTTCCCATTTTTGGGCAAGAAGACATTTTCGGGCCCATCGACCCGCTTTTTCCACTTTGTAAAAAGTAATCCTTCTCGAGCCCACGGGCCTGATTATACTTGTGTCTTTTTGCGAAAAGGGAAAAATGTCAAAATGTCTCCTGCCATCCCACTTGTCTATGATTTGATTTGGCAAAATTCTTTCCTGGGCTCAGACCCGCATTTAGCGAGAAAATCCCTTAAAGGCCCGCCATCCCGTAACTTGAAAAATACGAAGAGTTAGAAGGACTTATTTATATATTTGGAAAGGGGAAGAAATTTCCTATCTGATTGAAATGATTTCAGGTGGCCTTAAGTTCTTAGAATATGAAATAATTCAGATTGAAGTGAAAAATGGAGAAAATGGTGTTAGTTGACTCAAAATAGCGTGAGCTTATTTTGGTCAACATTTCCTATAAACACATAGGCTTGACATAAAACCAAAAGGATCAAGGAATATGAAAACTTCCTCCTTTCTTCTTCCATGTGAACTAGGATTTTCACACAAAATCCTCTATGTGAGCAATAACAAACATTTAAATACATCCTTATCTCTCCCCTTACAAATGTGTAAAATTATTTCAATGTTTTTGTTTTCACTCCCCATAGGTGGAACTCCTAATCACACTCCCTCCAAAATTCATTCCTCACAACTCCCTTTCCCTCCCCAATGGTCCCATACTTCCATCTCCCACTCCCTTCTTAAGGCAAGCTACCCAATCCCAATATATCACATTCACAACACCCATGTAAATACGCATACAAACAAAATTTTCACATCTACAAACATAAATAAATAAATAAAAAAGGTGAATATCCTACCTATCCATTAAGCCTCCAAAATTTTCAATCCAACAATCTTTCAACCTCTTCAAACCATGAACAATCCAAAATGTAACAACAAAAAGGCTCCAAGCATGCAACTCAAGACAAAATTTACAAAAGTGCAAGAGACGAAATGAGACAAGTAACCCAAATCCTTCAAATTCAATCAATATATATAAATTGGATGTGAGGATGAGTATGTGGCTCCATGTAGGATGTCGCTTCATCATTCCTCCATTCCAACACATAAGTCAAAGCCCAAGCCCAAAGTAATAAATTAACATGTAATACTTATGACATGCCCACATGACACTCCAACTTGCACATCATGCTTATCAAGGACAAGTTAATCATTTTAAGTAGGTAATGTTATCACCGAATCACAACACCCCTGTGCATGTATTTGAACTCACAAAGTGTGATTGGATAACATGGGTACTATCTCTAAGTTGTGGGACTTTCTACTTGAGATAGACCTCCGAGAAAGCTGGTTCTTGCTCCTAAACTACTCCGCCACAATCTACTCTAATGCAGCGTAAGCTAACTATTCTAATCTAAATTTCCAAGGGACCAGGAAAGAGAATGCATAAAATGAAATCCTACACTAAAGCGGTGATACACCGAGAAAAGGAGGGTGGGAGAGTAATCTCCAAATGTGTGAAATACGAGAGGCAAAATACACACTAGAAGAGGTGATGACAGTTCACCATAATCTAGCAAAATGCATTCACAACAATATTCCAAGCATACACAATGTTAATGAATCCCTATAGGAACATAATAAAAGACACAATATTCTTGTAGAAAGATAAAAGGGCGGGAAGAATGCAAGAAAACACAAAGCGGGGAAGATACATCCACAAACTTGTATTTTATTGCTTCCTGGTATGCAGATTCGGTCTATTACAAGATAAGGGCCTGGATCACCATGCAAGGAGTCCACTACAAGGTCCTGCAACACACCTTTGTCTTCACAAAGCAATTTTGGCGAGCTTTGCTACCCAAAACTCTCTCTTTACAATGAGCCCAACACTCCAATTTATAGAAAAATGAGAAGGAAAAGAGAAGGGAAAATGGAAATCCCGAAATCTGTCCTTCAACCATTGTAAGAGGCATTAAATTAAGTGGAATGGGTATAAATTACTTTCAAAAGGCTCCCCATCTTGTCCCATGTGCTGCAGCAGAGAGAAAGAATGATGACCATGCCTCTTAATTTGCACTCAAACTACCAAATAAAACACACTGTTCGAACCCGGCCACGTTTCCTTAAAAATCTCAATCAATTTCTTATCAAATCCTGAATTTCTTGATTGTTGTGCATTGGTCTCGGAACCATGATTCCAACGGTACAAATTTTGCGCGATTTATTTGAGAAATGCAAAAGTTATGGTCTTCGAGTGCGGGCAGCTCTTTTGGGCCAGCGGGCGTTTTGTCATTTGACGGGAAAGAGCATTTCGATTGGAGCCGAACACGTTTCCCTTATTTAAATATATCTACCCTCATTAAAATCGGAAAGTCCAATTTTATCAAAATCGGAGCTCGGAGTCAAAAGTTATGGCCGTTTGAAGTTTCCGGACCAAACGTTGACTTTTCCTCCTGTGACACGTGTCATGATTTGATTGGTCCTCGGCTCCTTCGGGTTTTCGCGTCCCACGCGTCCCTTTGTCCCATTTGCTTTCGGATTGCCTTGACTGATTTCGGCCGAATCGGCCGGTTCGCGTCCATCTATCCCGCTTGTCCCATTTGCCTTTGATCGACTCGACCTTTTCGCCTGGGATTCGGCGGTTCGCGCCTTTTCGGCCCAGATGTCCCAATCAATTTTTACTGCCTGTGCTCATTTCGGCCGGTTCGGCCGGTTCGGGTCTTTTTGTCCCAAATGTCCCGAGCAACACTTAGCCAATTTTTCTTCCTCTTTCGGCCGGATCGGCTTTTCGCGCCCGCCGCGTACTTTTGGCCCGATTGTCCCTGCTGCGTTTCGGACTGTTTGTGCTGATTTCGGCCGAACCGGCCGGTTCGCGCCTTTCTGTCCCACACGTCCCGGAGGCGACCTTGAGCAGGACTTAGCCAATTTTCACGATTTTTCCTGGATCGACCTATTTGCCTTCTTGAACCTTTTTTTCGCATTTTCTCAGAACTTACTCTCTTCCTCTTGGACAGGGGAGTTAGACAAATATGAGGGGACCCTAGAAACATGAATTTTCGCCCTGAATCAATATAATTGCTTGCATGTTATCAAAATTACCTTGGGGGTGAATTTTGGATAACAGGTAAGTGCAATTATTTTTAGTTTTACATTTAATAAATGCATTAAAATCGTCAAAATAAGCCTCACACTTTATCCGTATGGTAGGTAAATTAGTTTGAGATGTGAGGGACAAGGTTAAGGGTCAAAGCATACAAGTGTGTCCCACTTTGTGGCCATAAATATTTTAAAATCATTAGTAAAAAATAATTAAAAATACTATAAAAATTTAAAAATCAGTAAATTCTGGATGCCCGCACTTTGGTATTTATAACCTCTTAAAAATGCATGTTTGGTCATTTTATATGTGTTTGGTCATGTTTGGTTGTCAGGACATAGTTTCTTTGAAAGTACAAAACTACAAAAAAGTGGGACACGCTTATATGCTTTGACCCTTAACTTGTCCCATAAGTCTGAAAAAGGTCCCTCAAGTCAAATTTCATGTTTTTGAAGGAATGTAGAGTTTACACAAAGATAATTGCAATAAATTTCATTCATCATTAAGCACAAAACAAGGACCATCTACCCTCATAATTATCATATTTTTACATCCTTATTTTAGTTAACAAATTATGTTGGATTAGGTAATTAAGAAACATCAATAATTGCTAATAAAGTGGCGAAAATTTCTCAATAATTAAATAAATATAACAGAAAATAAAACAAACAAAACTAAAAGAAGAGAAAAACATTACACCCCATGGCATTACATGTGAGGTCACCTCCCATGGAAAAACTCCTAACTAGGCATGCATTAACACAACATAATCATTAGACATAAGTTGTCAAATTTTTTCCATGTTGCAAAACACCCAACATTCTTCTATGGTTGGTCCCATATCCCCTTTTGATGAATGATATAATGTCCCTACAAACACAAAAAATACCTCTCTAGCCTCACGACTGACAAGATCAACAACGTCAAAAATAAAATATACATATAAATCAATAATCGTCATCAAAAATTAAGTAATTCTATAATCTATCAACATATCAAATAATTCGATTCTAACATCCATGAGATCATAATTCTACCGAACATACATAGTATAGTATATCGTATAAAATCCAAATAATGCATATCAACATATAAAAAAATTGTCTATCGGTGTCATCTAGTGTATCATAATCAAAATTTGAACAACAACATATCAATAGTCCAAATATCTCGCGTAGTCTATCATCTACTTCTGAAAATATAATAATCAAAATATCTAAGTATCAATCCAACAAGTAATATCATCATAATGAAAATAGTGTCAAAGAGGAGTGGGCACTACATACCCCTACCATCTTTGGGCAAGTAACAAACTAGCATCCTCCTATGTGGCTAAAGTCTTATAAGAACTATCCCACTCAACTCACACCTAGTCAATCTCACAACCTCGAAGTCCTAGGGTCATGTGTTCTATGAGGTGCACGAGGCTCCATAGTCACCTTCCCCTTTTCCCGCACCCAAAATGTGGTCCAATCTAATACATGAGAGGGATCTGGAATGTATCTCCTAAGAAAAGAAACATGAAATACATCATGTACGCAAGAAAATCTAGG
This sequence comes from Taxus wallichiana var. yunnanensis, assembly GCA_018340775.1. Classification (NCBI taxonomy): domain Eukaryota; kingdom Viridiplantae; phylum Streptophyta; class Pinopsida; order Cupressales; family Taxaceae; genus Taxus; species Taxus wallichiana. The sequence continues at coordinate 961,743,587 of CM031242.1, read as the reverse complement.
TGGAAATACTAGATGACAAGCTAAGGGACAGATCCGCTCCAATATATCAAATGGACCCACGTATCTAGGAGCTAAGCTAGAGCCTTTTCCATAAAAATAGGGCTTTTATGAGGTCTAACATCAAGAAACAACTTTGTGCCCACCTCATAGCTATGGTAAAATCTCCTATGATCTACATATTTCTTCTTTCTATCATGTTCCTCCTATAGTCTCTATCTAATCTAAACAACCTGCTACTCCATGTCCTATAATAAAGTTATCCCAATAGATACTTTGTCGTCTAATCTATCCTAACTTAGTGGTGTCCTACACTCCACCGCCATAAAGTACCTAAAATGGACACATATAAATAGAACTCACGAAAGATGTTATTATAAAAAAATTTCAAAAAGTAAAAACACTCCTCCCACCTCGACTGATGGTCCATGATATACATTTGAAGCATATCCTATAAAATTTGGTTCCCCTACTGTCTCTCCATATGTTTCTAGATTATATGTTGTACTTTATTTGATAATCATCCCAAGACATGCTTCATGGTAGTCCGAAATGACATTTGTATAATGGATCACAGTCACACATAATATTCCACGGAATCACGTGGAGTCGAAAATATCATCTAAGTATACTCACACTACCGCACTAGTTGTATAGTTGGTTTTTTCCGTAGATAAATGAGATAATTTTGTCAATGTATCCCCATGACCATGATGTTATCATGATGGTTTCTCGACGTCAAGAACCCTACTCGAAATCCAATGAAATTGTGTCCCATTTCCACTCCAAGTATAACATGCAAGTAGAGAAGGCCAACCTGGATTTTTATGCTTGGAATTCACCCTCTAAGACCGCTAACAATGTGACACAAATTGATCTACATTTCTCCGAAGACCTATCCAATGGTAAAACAGTCTCAAAGTGGCGTGCATCTTCTTCACCCCTAGATGGGATGAATAAGGTGTAAAATGATCTTCTTCCAAGATATCCTGTCTCAAACGTCCATACCTAGGTACATAGATCGACATATGTGTCTGAAAATTCCACTAGCCTCTAATGAAAATCTATCAATCTTCCCCTCAAGGGGTCTCCGAGACTCAATATATGCTCTAGCTGCAAGGTAGAAGTTGTCATGTGCAAGATGTCACAAAATCGTGCTATGTAAGTTTGTACCCACTAAAGTAGTCATAACCAAATGTCTTCATGGACTCAAAGTTTCTGCGACCACATTCTCCTTCCCCTTCATATGTTCTATCTCCATGTCATAATCACATAGCAACTCTATCCAATTCCATTGATGGGCATTGAGATTTTATTGTCTGAAGAGGTGACGTAATCTTAAATGGTTTTTCCTAAGAATGAAACTAATGCCAAGAAGTAAATGATGCCAACACATAAAATTATGCAACGCTGCAACAAGCTCAAGTTCATGATTCGATAATTGAGAGCTAATAATCCTTTATTTTGCAAGACTCGAAGGATACTACATGGTGCTCCTAGATCAAAACACCTCCTAATCATACCAAAGAAGCATCTGTACACACAAAGAAATCCCTATGAGGATATGGAACTGTAAGAAATTGTGTTTTTATAACGCATTCCTTCACATCTTGAATTCATGTTCACACCCATCATACAAAACAAACTTCTTCCCTTTCTGTTAAAAGGAAGTAATGTGGTGCGTAATTAAAGAGAAGTTCGAACAAATTTCCTGTAGTAACATGCCAATTCCATGAAACTACACACCTCGGACACATTGGTTTGCCCTAAAAATCCATAATAACTCTAATATTAGAAGGATCAATTATGATACCTTCCAAAGAAATAATGTTACCTAAGTACTTAACCTCTCGACTAGAAAAATGCACACTTCTCCAGGTTCCTGTATAGGTGTTAATCATGAAGACACTGCAGAACCTGTCGAAAGTGTTCCTTGTGCTCCTCACACGTACGTGAGTATATCAGAAATTCATAAATAAACAAGAACATGAAGCAATCCAATAACGTCCTAAAAACCCCATTCATCAAACTCATGAATATTGGAGGGGAGTTCAGGAGACCAAAATGTACCACTGTGAACTCATAGTGGCCATATCTCATGAAGAATGTTTTCTTGTGGATATCTACCTCCATAATTATCAGATGATGGTAGCCTGACTTAAGATCTATCTTGGAAAATATAGTTCCCCCCTTCATTTGATCAAATAAATCATCTATCCATGGAAAGGGGTAATGATTTTTAATTGTTACTTTGTTCAGTAGTTTTTATTTGACACAAAAACACATAGATCAATCAATTTTCTTCACAAATATCATTGGTTCACCCCAAGGAGATACACTAGGATAGATTAGGAATTTGTCAAGAAGGCCCTCTAACTAAAAATTGATATCATATAGCTTAGGTTTGGTCATATTAAATGATGCATGTGAGATATGCTCCACCTGCAAGAACCAAATAAATACGAAAGTATATGTAATGTGCAGGAGGTAACCCAAGAAACTTACTAGGAAAAACATCGAAACATCCTACAAAATGGTGTAGTAATCAAGTGATGGTACATGAGTCTCATCCTTTGATCAGTCACTAATAGTGATGTCAAATAACCGACAACCTTGTCACGAATGTCGCTTCAGCTACATAACGGATATGGTGTAAATAGTAATTGGTCTCCTAACTCCAAAATCAATGACTCCACTCCCAAATCATCTGCATAAGATATAACCTTGTTGTAAGAATCAATTCTAACTCTGTCTCCAAAAAACCAATCCATGCCAAAGATAACTCCATATGAACCCAAGGGAAGGATATGAAGATGAAAATTCATGATGAAGGGTCCTAGGTCCACTACAAACTCCTTAACTAAGTATTCCACTTTAAGTTTGGCTCAGGAAGCCATCTTAACATGCCAACTAATGCCCTACCTAACTACCACCAACCTTTATAACTCTACTAAAGATGGATAAATGAAATAATATGATGACCCTAAATCAAATAAGATAGGGGTAGATATATCACCAATGCTACCTATGGTCTCAATCACCATGGTCCTGGTGCCTAGCTTGGCGGTTTTCGATTTGTAACATAAATCTTGTATCTCCTAGCTATGTCACAAACCGTAAGCTTAGAAATAGGTTCCTTACCATGATTAGTAGGGTTTTTAGGGAAATATCTCCAATGATTACCATATACACCACATGCATAAAAACTACGTGGTCCTCTCCACTTTGAGAAGATACTCTTCCAAGTGGCACAGTAGTCTATGATGTGGAACCCGATAATCTTTCATAGACCTCTGTGGGTGCTACGGTGGACCTACTCCCACTTACTATACTCAAGGTTGAGCTTGAGTCCTATTGGGCCCCCCACCTAGAGGTCCCATACTACATCCTCTCTAAGTATCATGACACTATGGAGGTCGAAAGGGTGGTCAAGGTTTCTTCTTCTACTGAGGAGGAGGAGGCCTACTAGAAGAATTTGTTGAATTGTGTTTGCCACAACAAGGAGGAGATAATCCACTCAACCTTCTATCTTGCAACCGTTGTAGGTGGTTGTTCACTTTGTCTCGATCCTACTAATTCATCCCTCATTTTTCCTATGTAATATAGGCCTTCTCCATGACCTATTATAGAGTCTATGGGAAATAAATGTACAATGCCCCACCCAACTCTAAGTTCGGGCACTGATGAAACTATGAACCCTAACTCCGCTCATCGTGCATGTACTCTACATACTAAAGAAGATCAAAAAACTGAACCTCCTACTCTACTACCATCATGGAGGCATGTTACAGATCATTTAACTCATAGATCCACTTTCTTTGGATGAATCTCTTGGATATGTATCTACTCATGAAACTTTCCTTGAAGATATCCCAATTAACTGTCTCTGAATCTACATGGAGATTCTGCTCCTCAACTCTCCACCAAACTCTGGTTCTGTCTCTTGGAAGGTGGATAGAAACATGAGATTTTTTTTTTCTAGTACAAGGGCATAGCTTAAAGCATCTAGTCAATGTTACCAACCATGTCTTGGCCTGAAATCCTCCTATGTTGCTTGCAAAATGTGACAGATGTAACTTCAAAATATCTCTAATGTGATTTCTCACTATCAAGTGTTGGCCCCTAGGTCTCTCCACATGAACATCCCTCAGCCTAGGGATCTGACATCTTTTTGTGTCCTAAATCTCTATCTTTGTGCTCTTTATGTGGTAACTCATGTCTAACCAACTCCACTTAAGATTGATCTACCCTAACCTTGACATTGTGACGTGGTGGTGCATGAGAATCCATTAATGAATCCCATTCTGTATGCAGTATGTTTCCCTCTTAAAGATCCTCTGCGTAAAACAACATTAACATTCTATAGTGTCTGTAGTATCTAAGGCAATATAGCTACTACTTCTTGATCTGGGGATGGTAGATCTAGGTTCACATGTAAGGACCCCTCGCCTAGTATGTACCTCCTACACAAACCAAGACGTGAGTAAGTTTATCATTATATAGGATTTGTTTCAGTTTTCTAAGTTCCCTCCCTTTTAAAATAGCATGCAATGTTGTGTGTTCTACGTTTAGAGTTGTGCTAGGTTTTCTTGTTGTGTTTTATTTTTCCAAGTGTGTCCGAGGTCTAGGAGTTGAACTCATGGCTATGATACCAAGTGTAATGCCCATACATTTCTACTCTACAAAAATAGAACTAATAATTTAATAGTCACGTTTACGGTAATAATTTTATTTTTTTATTTTAAAAGGGGTTTGTAAGCTTAGACATTTCCACAATTAATAAATTTCTTGGTTAAAGTCTTTATACACAAGCTTGTGAAATTTGGAATTAAATTAATAATTAAATATTATTAATTTGCTTCCCAAGATATATTTATGGTTTAAATCTATACATTCACCAAGTTCCATAAGTTTAATTAATTATCATGCACCAATATTCTTTTATTTTCTAACACAAAATTTTAATTATTTTACTTATCCAAAGCAAGTGGCGCCATTCATCCCATTACCCATATTCTTTTTTTTTTAATTTAAATTTCATTCCCACAAAATACCTCCCACTTAAGTAAGGTGGGGTTTAATTTTGGCCATTGGATTGAATCTATCACAACCCTTTGATTTGGGTTTATTTTTATTTCTATTTTCCCAAAACAACCTCATTTTCTCATTCTTGTCTTACAATTTTTTGAAGAGGAGAAGGAAGAGAAGCCATGAGAGAAACAAGTGCAACTATGGATACATTTTCTTAGTTCAGATGTAAATGGAGAAATCTTCCTCCATCCTTCTCTCCATAGTTTAGATTAGTCAAGAGTTTACTATTGTATATTTCTCATTTTCTTAATGTAGAGATCCCACCATGGATATTTTTGTGATTTAATGTAAACATCCTTTGAGTTCAACAAATTGGGGAAAAACCCCATTTCATTAAATCTATGAATTTTACACATTTGGGTATAAAAGGATTGAAAGACTTAAACAATTAAATTTAATTAATTACTAGTTGTTGGTAGTTTCATTTTGATGGTTTAAAGCTTAGATTTCAATTAAATTTCAATTTAGTTTTTCATAGTCAAAGATTTATTTTTCCATAAAAAGTGACGTCTACAACTTCCCTACATAGATCGGTGGTCATGTGACCACTTGACCTTCATCGAGGGTGGTTCATCAACCACCGCTCTATGTTGGGTGGTAGTTCTGTTTCTTGAAAACATAACCTTAAATATATACATTTTTCAATAGTTTTTCTACTTAGGTTGGTTTTCAATGCAACATTAATTTTAATTAATGTGTTTTCAATTCATTGGTTTCTAGATTGATAATATATCTAGTTTCATAACTCAACATTGAATAAACATCAACTCATTTCTTTATTCTTTCTTTTGCAATAAAATGTGAAGTTTGAGTATAACATAAACTAGAATCCATTCTCTTTCACATATTAAAATTTTTAATCAAACCAATGAATAAATAAACAACACTTCGCGTTCATTTCAATAACATATTTATTTTCCCAATATATATATATATATATATATATATATATATATAAACTTTGAATAACATAAAAATTTAGGAGAGTTTCATTTCAAGAAAACTATACTACTTAAGCTTTATCCTTCAATATAACATTACAAATTAGAATAAATAAAATATACAAAGATTGATATAGATAAAACAAGATTTACAAACTTCAACTCTAAGTGGGAACAATATGGAAAAATTATGACATAGATATCTTTCCAATGGTTTGAACACAAATCTTCATTTCAATGTCTTCTTCCAACTTTTAGCTTTCAAAATTCCACCCATCAAGTCTTCAAAAAATTGATCACAATATAAAGAAAAGGGAATAGGTGACACTCTTCACCCAACCTTTAATCAAATAAGATGAGAATCCACCCTCCTTATTTTCCCCAAGCCCCAAAAAAAAAAAATGAGGAGTCTTGAGCAACATTTGAATTTTTTTACAAGAATGGGTTCCGAAAAAACATTAAATCCACAAAACATACAACACATTAAAATTAAAATACTCTATAATATTTACAACTTTATCAACAACACATAGGCTTGACATAAATCTAAAAAGAGCAAGGATTATGGGAACCACTTCCTTTTACTACCAAGTGAAATAGGAGTTCCACCCAAAATCCTCCATGTGCACAATACAAAACATTCAAATACAACCTTATCTCTCCCCTTACAAATATGCAAAAATATGTCTATGTTTTCCTTTTCACTCCTTATAGGTGGAACTACTAATCACACTCTCTCGAAAATGCATGCATCAAAACTCTCTTTTCCTTCCCTAATGGTTCCAAAATTCCATCTCCCACTCCTTTCTTAAGGAAAACTACCCAAACCCAATATATCACATTCATAACACTCATGCAAATACTCATACAAACACAATTTTCACAACACTATACATCAATAAAGAAATAATAAAGGTTTAGATACTACCTCTCCATTTAGCTTCAAAAATATTCTTTCCAACAAGATTTCAACAACATCAAACCAAGAACAATCCAATGCATCTTTGAAAAGGCTCCAAGCATGCAATCAAGACCAAATTTCCTAATGTGCAAGAGAAGAAATGAGACAAGTAACCCAAAATCCTTAAAATTCATTCAATAAATAGAAATGGGATGTGAGGATGAGTAGATGGCTCCATGTAGGATGACACTTCATCATTCCTCCATTCCAACACACAAGTCAAACCCCAAGCCCAAAGTAACATATGAACATGTAAGACTTGTGACATGCCCACATGACACTCCAACTTGCACATCATGCTTATCAAGGACAAATTAATCGTGGTAAGTAGGAAAGTGCAATTATTTTCAGTTTTACATTCAATAAATGCATTAAAATGGTCAAAATAAGCCTCATACTTTATAAGTATGGTTGGTAAATTAGTTTAAAATGTGAGGGAGAAGGTTAACTTGTCCCACAAGTCTTAAAAAGTGCCCTTCAAGTCAAATTTCTAGTTTTGGAAGGAAGCAAGAGTTTACAAAACAAAAATTTCATTAAATTTCTTTCATCATCAAGCAAAAAACAAGGACCATCTACCCTCATAATTATATAATTGTCACATCCTTATTTTAGTTAACAAATTAGTTTTGATTAGCTATCTAAGATACATTAACAATGGCTAGTAAAGTGACTATAATTTCCCAATAATTAAATACATATAACACAAAATAAAACACACACAAAATTAAAATATGGGAAAAACATTACACCCCATGGCCACACATATGAGGTCACCCCCATGGGAAACCTCCTTACTAGGCATGCAATAACACAACATAAACATTACACACTTAGACATAAGTTTTCAATTTTTTCCATGGTACCAAACACCCAAAATTCTTATGTGGTTAGTTCCATATCCCTTTTCAATGTATGATATAATGTCCCTAAAAACACAAACAAAATACCTCTTTGGCCTTATTGCTTTGCATCAACAACATCGAGAAATGATATATACATAGAAATCAATAATCATCATCTAAAATTAAGTAATTCTATCATCTATAAAAAATATCAAATAATTCGATTCTTACATCCATAAGATCATAATTCTACTCGAACATGTAGAGTATAATGTTTTGGTATAAAATCCAATTAAGGCATATCAACATGTATAAAATTGTCTGCCGCGATTTCATCTAGTGTATCATAATCAAAATGTTAACCACAACATATCAATAGTACAAATATTTGCATATTCTACCATTTCTTGCTCAAAATATACTAATCAAAATGTCTAAGTATCAATCCAGTAAGTAATATCATCATAATGAAAATAATGTTGAAGAGGAGTGGGCATTATAGTATAGAGTCCAAATCTAGTAAAAAGGAAAGGAAATATATGATTACGTATCAAGAACCCTCCAAACAGTTAAGATAAATTATTGAAAACATGATTTTAATAATTAATTATTCATTAAAGTGTCGCGTCTTGTGAATAACCTATCATTAAGTGTATATTATAGTGGGATCATTGTTGTACTTTTCCATTTTTGGAAACGTGGCCTTAATGTGCATCACATGTATTCACGTTGTCTATGTGGGTTGATGTTTGTGTAAACATATTGTTTATTATGCGTTGTCCTAAGTGATCTACATCGAGTGTCTTGTAAAATTCAATGTAAGTATAAGTAAAAAAAAGTATTCCAATTTTGTTTATTGTTGTATTTGTTTGTGTAAAATGTTGCGATTCTGAGAAAAATATGTCTCTTAATATATCAATATTAAATATGTAATACATTTAAAACATCTTAAAAATCGTGGGAAACCCCTTAGGCCCTCCACCAAACTATGATATAGATTTTTACATATCATCATATGAAATTAGGATCCCATAAAATATAAAGGTAGTGAATACTAGATATGGCTTGTTCATTATGCTTTACCCATCCCTGCCTAAAAAATAATTAAACCAAAGTTATGTAAGTATATAATTGATTTCCATGTGATAACATAAACAAATAAAATATAATAAAAATTTCATACCCCGCGTTGTGACTAAATGTATTATATTTGGGTTTTATCATAATCGATTTGATGATTATTTTCTTCCTTTTGGGTTTGTGATGTTGCTCAAGACTTCTTTTTTTCTACTTTCACGTGGAACAAAGGTATCCACCTCTGGTGTGCTTTAAACTTTCATTAGTCACCTTTGAATGTTGTAAGTCGGAGGTCGGGTAGGCTGATGGGAATGAGGCAGCTAGGAAGTGGAAACAATAGGTAGGTGTTTTCCACCCTAGAACTCATTTTTGATGGAGAGAATCGGACATCTTGCGAATGTGATATTGGTGGGGATATTGAAAACAAACTATGTACCTTTGGTGGGAATGTAACAATTGTGAGATTCTCAATTTGGGAAGATGATCTTTACCAAGGTGTTGCTTATGAATGTGCTTTAATTTTCAGCATGGGGGACAAAAATATTGCATGCTTGTGAAAATTTGAAAGGCATAAAAGGTTAATATGTAATTTTACATAAGAAAGTACCTAACGAAATTAAGTAGAATTCAAACATCTAAATTTTCTAAAATATTTAACCACTGGAAGAAGTTAGAAATATGCCACCAGATTTATTATGCAAGAGATCTCCATGCTTGAGTTCACAATCTTCCTACCCTACTATACTCGACCTTACACCATTGTCCTATATTCCCATGTATTTTATTTTTAAAATACAATAATTTATTTGGAATAGTACACTTTGCTTGTAAGTTGTAAAATTCAATCTAGCTCAAAAGCTAATGTTTTTCATAAAAAACATGAAATTTCATAGGTAAATAAAGGAAGCATACCTTTCCATTATATGTTGCGAGGAAATTTACCTGCTTTGTGGCTCTCTCCTTCATTTGTCATCCAAGTTAAAATGGAAAAAACCATTTCGATTCCCATGTATTTGTGAAGCTGCGTTCGTGTTAGTCTATGGAAATGAGTTGTCCCAATAATGCGTTGGAGTTTTCGTACAAGATGGATTTTTCTAGTTCTTTTCTGCTCTACGCAGTTTTGTGTTGGAATGGACATGTGAATAAATAGGTAAGATCATGGGTAAAATCCGCTCTCTCATGCATCTTTGTACAAAAAAATGATTTTAATGGAAGTTGATTGTGTTAAACTAATCATTCAAACTTCAAACATTGATAAGGATAAATCATTCCTGAACGAAATAAAACACTTTTAATTAGCACTCACAGCCAAATAAAAGGTAAATTTTGAGTTCTAGGATAATAAATACATAGAACTAGACCAAGACAGGACCCCCACTACAAAACACAAATAAGATGCTAATAGTTTCTTTCACATAGAAACAAATATTATGAAGTAGTAGGCTACTCTCTGAGAGAAACAATCACTAGCCATTGCTCCACAAATAATTACACTTGGTATGAAAATCCCAACATCAAAGTAAGGTAGGTAACAAATACAAACATGTTTCATCTCAATAACCTATCTAAGATTATTATTTTTTATTGATAGGCATAAAATAAATGCATGCCTCTTTTTCTTGTTGGAGTAAATTACCATGGTTTGCGGTGGACATAGAATAGCTTACGCCCATGCTCAAGCCAAACACAATTCTCTCTTTAAACAAATAATTCCTTTCATCCGATCCAAAATCAAAGGTGAATTTTGCACAAGTCCGTGGTGTTCTTGATGTTGGTCATATAACAACCACAAATTTCTACTCTCAAAACAAATAGAACTAATAAATTAATAGTCAAGTTTACGGTAATATTTTTTTGTTTTAAAAGGGGTTTGTTGGGTTAAACATTTCCACAATTAGTAAATTCTTGATTAAATTCTTTCTACACAAGATTGTGAAAGTTGGAATTAAATTAATTATTAAATATTATTAATTTACTTTCAAGATATATTTATGGTTTAAAACAATACTTTTACCAATTTCCATAAGTTTAATTAATTAATTGTTATCCAAAATTCACCCCAAGGTAAATTTTGATAACATGCAAGCAATTATATTGATTCAGGTGAAAAGTCATGTTTCTGTGGTCCCCTCATATTTGTCTAACTCCCCTATCCAAGAAGAAGAGAGCAAGTTCGAGAAAATGCAAAAAAAAAAATTGCAAAAAACAAGCTCGGGCAGAAAAAATCATGAAAAATGGCTAAGTCCTAGTCCGAGGCGGTCCTTGGGACATCCGGGGCGAAGCGGCCGAAGGCCGCCAAGGCGGTCCGCGTAGCATTTGGGACATTTGGGACAAAGGGACGTGCGGGGCGCGGAAATCCAAAAAGGCCGAAAAGTTGAAAAATCGACTAAGCTGTTGAAACAGCAATGGGACGCGGGACAAAAAATACGCGAACCGCCGAACCGACCGAAATGAGTCAAGGCAGCCCGAAGCTTGATGCAGGGGCGCGAGGACAAAAGTATGCGAACCGTGCCGAACCGGCGAAAATGAGTCAAGGCAGGAATCGGGAAAGCTTGATGCTGGGACGTGCGGGACAAAAGTACGCGAACCGGCCGAACCGGCCGAAATGAGAACAAACGGTCCGAAGGCAAATGGGACGATTGGGCAGAAAGGGCGCGAACGGCCGGATCGGCGAAATGAGAACAAACGGTCCAAAGCAAATGGGACACACTGGGCCACGAGTACGCGAACCGGCCGGTTCAGCCGAAATGGGAAAGTTCAGCACTTTGTGCCAAGTGGGACAAAGGGACGCTTGGAAAGCCGAAGCGCCAAAGGCGAGAGGAGAAAAGTCAACATTTGACCCATGGAACTTCAAACGGCCATAACTTTTGACTCCGAGTTCCGATTTTCACAAAATTGGACTTTCTGGAACGAGCACAAAAACTAGATTTATTATTTTTATGAGGGTAGATATATTTAAATAAAATAAACATATTCGGCTCCAGTCAGTCAATGCTCATTCCCGTCAAATGACAGAAAACGCCTGCCAGGACCCAAAATAGCTGCCCGCACTCAGAAGGCCATAACTTTTGTATTTCTCAACAAAATCACACAAAATTGGTACCGTTGGAATCGTGGTTCCAAGCCCGATGCACAGCAATCAAGAAATTCCAGATTTGATCAGAAATTGATTGAGTTTTTTAAGAAAACGTGGCCGGGTTCAGAACAGTGTTTTATTTGGTAGTTGGGAGTGCAATTAAGAGGCATGGTCATCCTTCTTTCTCTGCTGCAGCACATGGGACAGTATGGGGAGCCTTTTGCAAGAAATATACAATCATTTCACTCAATTTAATGCCTCTTACAGGTGGTTGAAGGACAGATTTCGGGATTTCCATTTTCCCTTCTCTTCTCCTTCTCATTTTTTCTATAAATTGGAGTGTTGGGCTCATTGTAAAAGAGAGAGTTTTTGGGTAGCAAAGCTCTGCCAAAATTGCTTTGTGAAGCCAGTGTGTTGCAGGCCCTTGTAGTGGACTCCTTGCATGGTGATCCAGGCCCTTATCTTGTAATAGACTGAATTGTGCATACCAGGAAGCAATAAAATACAAGTTTGTGGATGTATCTTCCCCTGCTGTGTTTTCTTGCATTCTTCTTGCCCCTTTGATCTTTCTATAAGAATATTGTGTCTATTTAGTATGTTCTTGCAGGGATTCATTATCATTGTGTATGCTTGGAATATTATTGTGAATGCATTTTGCTAGATTATGGTGAACTTTCATCACCTCTTCTAGTGTGCACTTTGCCTCTGTATTTCACACATTTGGAGATTACTCTCACACCCTCCTTTTCTGGTGTATCACCACTTTAGTGTAGGCTTTCATTTTATGTATTCTCTCTCCCTGGTCCCTTGGAAATTTAGATTAGAACAGTTAGCTTATCCTGCATTAGAGTAGATTGTGGCAGGTAGTTTAGGAGCAAGAACCAGCTTTCTCTGGAGGTCTATCTCAAGTAGCAAGTCCCACAACTTGGAGATAGTACCCATGTTATCCGATCACACCATGAGTCCAAGTATATGCACTTGTATAAGCACGGGAAGTCTTTGTGATTCGGTGATAACATTAACATGCACCAAGATTCCTTTATTTTCTAACATAAAAGTTTAATTATTTTTACTAGCCACTAAGTGGCCTCATTCACACCATTACCCATGTTCCTTTTTAAAAAAAATATAATTCACACAAAATACCTCCCACTTAAGTGAGGTATGGTTTAATTTGGGCCATTGGATTCAATATATCCTAGCCCTTAGATTTGGGTTTCCTGAAATATCCTTATGTGTTTACTTTTATTTCTATTTCCCCCAAAACAACATCATTTGTGCATTCTAGTTTTGCAGGTTTGGAAGAGGAGGAGACCCATGAGAGAAATAAATGCAACCATTGAGAAAATTTCTTTGTTTTTGTTATAAAAGGTTTATTATTGTGAGATTTCTCTTTTTCTTGATATAGAGATCACATCATGGATATGTTTTTGTTACTTAATGAAATCATTTTTTCAATTGAATAATTGAGAGACAAACCCCATTTCATTAAATCAATAAATTTTACACATTGGGTGTCCATAAAAGGGATTGGAAGGCTTAAACAATTAAATTTAATTAACTACTAGATGTTGGTATTTTACTTTTTAAGGTTTAAAGCTTAGATTTCAATTAAACTTCAATATGGGTTTTGCATAGTAAGAATTTTTTTACCCATCAAAAGTTTAAAAACCACCCGACCTACGTAATCGACGATCCTGTGACCACTTCCCTGCCTAGAGGGAAATTCATCAACCGCCACTCTAAGGTGGGTGATGGTTCTAAAATTGATGCTTTGCACAGGGCGAAAGTTCTATTTGTTGAAAGCAGAACCTTCAATAAATGTAATTTTCAATCATTTTCTACTAAAGTTGGTGTTTAATGTAATTTTCATTTTAACTAAGGTATCTTCCCTTCATTTGTTGATATATTGACATTATCTCACAGTTTCATAAATCAAAATTTCTAGATGCATAGCTTTTCCATTCAAACATACAAGCTTCAACAACATGAAATGTAAATTTTTCTTAATTAAACATACTTTGATTTTTTCATCGTAATCATACAATACAAATATGAAAACTGCAAGTTAGAATAAAATTCTATTTCAATACATGAAATTTTAATCCATTTCTTTCAATAAATATAGTCCTATTGAACAAGGTATACAACAAAAGTATTTTCTTCATTCACTAAGTCACTACAACTTGGAATAAATGAAATATTAAAAAAGTTCTTTCAAACATATAAAAGTTAGAATCTTGCACTCTAAGTGGGAATAAATATATGATAAAATTACAACATAGAAATTTTTCAAAAGGTCAAAACAAAAGTTCTCATTTAATTGTCTTCCCCAACTTTTAGCTTTCAAATTTACATCCTTCAACTCTTCAAAAAATAGGATCACAATATAAAGAAAGGGGGATAGGCGACAATCTCTACCCAACCTTTAATCCAATAAGATTATAAATCATCCTTCTTATTTGACCTCATGCCCCAACCAAAGAACAATGAGGAGTCTTGAGAAACATTTGACAAATTTTTACAAGAATGGATTCCACAAAAACATAAAATCCACAAAACATACAACACATAAAAATTAAAATACTCAATAATATTTACAACTTTCTTAACAACACATAGCCTTCACATAAATCTAAAAGGAGCAAGGAATATGGGAACCACTTCCTTTTTCCTCCCAATTTAAGTAAGAGTTGCACCCAAAATCCTCCATGTGCACCTGTTGTTGGTGTTCAAAATAGTCTAGCCCAAGTTTTCCTTTTAAAATCTATCGATTTGTGGCCTCTTTCACTTTCTTTTTCCCCATGTTGTGCCTAGTTAATATTTTTTTCCATTTTCAATATGTTCCTGGGTCGTAGATCACTTATGGGTCCATGGTTTTCTCCTTGTTTCTTTGTTCCTTTGGAAAAGGTATGTAATTTGGGTCTCCCATTCTCTATTCATCTAAAAACTCGGGTTCTCCCATATTTTCCATTCTCCAAGGCCATGATTTTTCTTCCTTTTTGTCTCGACCTAAATACTTGAAGAAAAATGAATGGATGTGTCTCTCGATGGACGTATTTGAGCCTTACAACATTTTTAAATTCTTTATCTGTGGAGAAATTTTCATTTTGGGCTCAAATGATCATCTTTCTATATTTTACGGTTTAGCAATTATTTCTAATAGTAAAATTTATACCCTTGCATCGATAGGGGACGTGGCACCTTTTGTTTGGATGCGGCTCATTTGGATACTTCACAAAAATCTATGAATTGCCTCAACTTAAGTATTTTTCCATGTGGAAGCACGACGCTCATTTGAGGATCTACCTTTTGGTCGGCCTTGGAGTAGAAATGGGAGGACATGTGGAGGTTTCTGCTACTTTGCATAGATGTAGAAATTTTTATGAAACTAAAATAGTGTGGCGGAAAATGGGGACACGTGGTGAGCTCACGCTCATTTAGGGTCTCCGCTTTGGGCACCATTTTGAGGAAGCACCGAGGAGGACACGTGGAGGCTTCTGCTCACTTTAAATTTTTCTTAGACTTTTCAACGGCCAAAGGAGACTACCTCAGAGCATGACAGATGGTGCCTTCCACTGATCTTCAAGCATTCGAGACAAAATTTGCTGGACCGAGAACACGTGGTGGTTTGAAAAATCAAAGGCGGGGAGGCGGACCATCGGGGAATTTGGATTTTTAGCCCTTTGACATGCAAATGAATAAAAACATCAAAATGGCCCACAAGCCTGATAAAAGAAAGGTCAAAGCATGCTTCGGTCAATGGAGGATGTGGAGACTCTCGGGAAATTTGGAAAAATTCCTTTTGGGAGAAAAGAGTTAAAATTAAAAATGAAGCGCGGTTCCGCTAGGAACCAAATTGGGACACGTGTCGGGCCCATTTTGCAAGGCGGAGCTATGGGAGAAATTTGCAAAATTTTCCCTTTTCCAAAAAGGAGGTGAAATGGAAAAATTTGGCCACTTTGTCAATTGGGGCCCACCTTAGGACACGTGTCAAGCTCATTTCCTAGGGCATGTTTTAAATTTGAATCTTCCACATGGACAAACCAAATTCAATGTAAAAATCAACGGCTAAATTTGAGAGTCGAATCTAATTTTCCCCATTTTTGAAACACACGGAAGTGTGATTCTTCACGATTTCTTGGTATTTCGTATACGTCAAGCAAAGAGGGAGTTAATGTTGATATCTCGAGTTTTGTGGGAAGATGTGGAAGACATATTTTTCCATTAAAATGGTCTAACTATCGTGCTTGATCATATTTTCCATTTTTCTTTTCCCGAGCATGCAAGGATCCAGATTTGTGATTAGGGATGGAAGTGGTTTGCAAATTGAAGAAATATGTGATCTACTAGAGGAAGGAGTTGAATGTGGGAGATATTTGATGAGATCTTCCCCCTCAAGCACCTAGCGACTTTTCACGAGATATGATTCCGAGAATTGCGATCAACATCACATTAAGCACTTTGGTGCATTAAACATTTTTGTCTTTTGGGCAAGAAGGATCTCTATTGTGAATATTATAAATGAAACAAATTTTTCGTGTAAATTTTTGGAGTGTTAGGGGTCGGGACTGATTTTCTTAAAATATAAAACTTGATAGAGCCCATCATTTTTAGAAGCATTTGAGAATCTTGTATATCTCTTTTGCGTTAAATTTGATCATGTCAAGGTGGTTGCAAGTGTACAGCCATTGACAAGCTCTGAGATTGTTCTAGAACCTTTCCCTTGCTGATAGATTTAATCAAATTTGAGTTATTCTGTGTTTTCTTGAGCAAAATGTGTTTGTTTTATTTCTGAATGTATGTGAGTAGTTTTTCTTGTTTCTGTTGCAATCTTGTATTAAAATCTGATTCAATCACATAGGTCTCAATCCTTGTGACAATTTAGTGGCATCTGTAATTTCATTTCTTAGAAGAGCCTTCATCTGGGAGTGAAATAAATGATTTAAAATCACTTCTCTTTCATCTGTTTGACAAAGATTATCTGTAAGCCTCTGGGTGTACCTTAGGCATGATTTGGCTTAGATCTTGATGCTTTGTTGGGTTCTCTAATTCAAGCCTTCGTGTTAGATTCTCATAGATTGTATGAAAAAGTGCTAATTTGGGCCTCCATTGAAGCACATATTCTGGTTAAAGAAACATTTTAGCTATTCTGTGGCATTCTGTTGGTCTAACCTTTCATTTTGTAAGATTTCTCAAGGATCCGGTGAACCAAGTTCATCCTACCTCACCTCCCACCAAAATTCATTTAAAACAACCAATCCTACCTGTACTACCCCTATTTGTCTGTGTGTGCACAAATCCATAGTTTCATTTAGGAAAGCATGCATAAACAAATCAGGATTTTAAATGTCTTTAGTAGCTTGAACCTTGCCCAGAAAATATCTCCACTATCTAGAGTGAGAACTTGTGAGAGTTATATTTTGTTGCATTGATCATATTTTCTCCAAGGTCTCCTTAACCTCTTCATTAGGAAGGATATCTCCATCTCCTCCATAAACAATAGGCTACAAAAGGGTCCTTTTACCCTGGTTGAAAGGCACAACCTAAAATAGTGAGGACAGATCAAATCCTCTTGAGGGTGCTATCCATTTCTCCACATTTGAGTGATAGAGGGCCAGTTAGATCTCATCCCTGACTACAAAATGACTCATCATGTTCTAATCTGTGTCTAAGTTTCCTGTCAAGTTAGTGATGCTTTGCTCAAACTTTGAGGGAGAATCAATTTGGATACTAACACTCGAGTGGCACCATTAGGGATTGTTTAAGTTGTCATGACCAATTTTTTGATTTGTTGTTATTTCATATCCATCTAAGCCATCAACAACACTTGAGTGGTGCCATTTCCATGGATTATTTAATTTTCCATGACCAATTTGTTGATTTATTGCTATTTCATATCTATTTATCCCGTCAACAACACCGAGTGACACCGTTGTTGGAGATTGTTTAAGTTTTTGTCACCGATTTGTTGATTTTTTGATGTTTCATATCCATCTAGCCCATCAATAACACCGAGTGGCACCATTTTGGGGATTTCAGTTCAAAATCAAGACCCTGGTAAAACACTTCTTGTATGCTCCAAGTGTTGTGTGCAG
This sequence comes from Taxus wallichiana var. yunnanensis, assembly GCA_018340775.1. Taxonomy (NCBI): domain Eukaryota; kingdom Viridiplantae; phylum Streptophyta; class Pinopsida; order Cupressales; family Taxaceae; genus Taxus; species Taxus wallichiana. The sequence continues at coordinate 961,725,504 of CM031242.1, read as the reverse complement.
CTCTTTTAGTTTTCACACTTAGTGCACTAACTTTCATTTGATAAATTTGGGTAAAAAAAATTTAGAATCTTTCCATTTCAGATTTCTAGCATTAACAAAAATTGTGTGAGATCATATTTAGTGCATTTTCACAACTAGGGTGGAAATCCTTAGTGGTGACTCCCTGTTGATCTGATTTTTAATGAGTACCAGTGTCTTAAAACTCTGTCAAAGTCAGATTTGTTACTAATATTGGCAAAGATGGAAGGAAGAAGATCTTTCTTTGCTATGGATCCTATTAGGACATTATTTCCAAAGCCGGGAAAAGCAAAATAGGAAGGAAGAAAATCACGGAGAGTTGTGGGAGATCAGCGAGACAAGAATATGGATCTCCATTAATGAAAGTGATTGGCCTATTATTGAAGGCTATAATTCAAGTGACTCTGAATCAGGTAGAATCTTTGTGGAATTGAATTATCCAGCTGGTGAAGGGCCTTCATTTGATTTTGAAAGGTATGTTTCACATTATGCACCTATCTTTTATGAGGTTGATAGGTATTTCCAAGAAGCAAGGCCTTTGGGGATACCCATTTTGAAATTTATACTCCTGTGTTCTAAGAACCCTCGGCCCCTTAGTAATTTATCACCCCTCCAGGGTCACCTTCTCAATTCAACATGGCCTAGCCACCACCTAGACCCCCTTTTGTTGTAAACACCTTTAGACCTATAAATTTTGTGGGAATGGTGGTTATCAAAATGGAGTGCCTCAAGATGTAAGGAACAGAATGCAAAAGTTCTAAGGAAATAAAGTTATAAGCGGTGATCAACATCTAAATTTTTTTATCAATATGATGGAATAATTTGAGATTGAACATGAATATTTATATATCAATTTGTTTATCCATACCTTGGAAGAAGATGCTAGGGATTGGTATAAAGCATTGCCAGATAACTCTATTGATTCTTGGACTGAGATGAGTAATGCATTTAGATTACAATATGGTAATAGAACTGACCCTAGGTTTCTTTTGCCATGATTTGAAAACATAAAAAATAATCCCAATGAGTCAGTACATGATTTCAACATAAGGTTTAATAAGACCTTGAGGATATTTTCTATTAGGATAAGACCTTGTGATGAGTCATGTTTGATCAAATATTCTGATGCATTTGATAAAAAGGCTGCATATTACTTAAGAGACAAGAACCCCAAAAAATTGAGGTACGCCTTCATCATGGCTTTGCTAATAGAGAACAACATCAAGGCAATCGAAAAGCCTCCAAAAAGGGAGGGTGTGAAGCTAGTTAACCCAGAAAAGCCTCAAACAAGCAAGGCTGCTGATTTGGAAGAAGTTATGAAAACTTTGGTAGGGGCTATCAAAGAAATTTCCTACAAAGTAGCCTAGGCTGAGAAAGGAATTGGGTAGAGCTCACAAGGTCAACACAAGCAACAAGGCCAAGACAGGTTCACAAATCACCAAAGATCTGATGACAAAGGTAAGGACCTGTTGGATTTGGAAATAGACAGTCCCAAGCTAGGGATAATAGAATGGTACATGATCCTTTGGCTGCCAGAGTTGTTGTGGTGGAGGAGACATATGTCATTGATTGGTGTGACAGATGTTTCATGCCCTACACTCTTTATGAGGAAGATAAAAAAGAATAAGAAGATGGAGATGATGACAATGATAATGATGTATGCATGATGGGTTGTTCTAAGAGATTGTAATAAGGGACAACTTCAACCGAGGTGATAAGTGCCTATATTGCTGCTACTTTTGGGATTACTTTCACACAGACTTTATTCTTCCTCCCTCTCATATTTTAGAAATAGATACTGTACAGGATTTTGAATTTCCCAATAATGACTTTAAATATTTAAGGGCTTTAATGATAAATAAGTATGATGGAGGAATTCCATCGAGGAGGATAGACGATTCTTGATGAATTTTGTTGTTTCTCAAGAAAAGGAATATAACACAAGAAGTAAGGTTGTAAAAGGGGTAGGGCCTCAAGCCAAGCCAAAATCTCCCTTACTTTAAAACATTCCTAAAGAGGATCTTGAGAAAGAGGCATCTGACAAAATCCCTATAGTTCTAAACAAAAATCATATCCCTCCTCATGCCCAAGTTATCAAAAATCCTATACCACCTAATGAGTGTGTTGGCTTTCCTTCCATATCTTTGCCTTGCCAAGGAATGTCCCATATGATATTTCCCAAGTTTTAAGTCAAATCAAAGTGTCTCGTTGCAATTGTTGAGTTGCTTAGGATTCCGATCACAAAAAGAGAGCATTTGAATACTTGGGATTGAAAGAAGAGAATTTGCCCTAGGCAAAAATGTAAATATTGTGGAGACTCCTCTAATCATTCAAGAATTAGAAACACCACCAGCATTGGAGGAACTAGGTGAACCATCTGAGGTCTATTTTGGGACATCCTTGGTGGACTCTCAAATGAATGTGGATCCATTCTTCACGACATTGATCATTAAGGACAAACTCATCGCACAAATGCTTGTCGACTCGGGGCATCACGTAATGTCATGCCTCGGGAAGTCATGAAGCGAGATGAATATCAAAGTGACAACAAGCATATGGGAAGTGAACTGTCATGGATTCTAGAGAAGTGCCAGTAGTGGGATGTGTGAAGGGTTTGGTGGTGCAGCTTGCAGCTTACCTAGGTAAAAATTAAAAACTTGATGTTGTCATCGTTGGATCCCGACCTAGTGGGGCATGCTACCGTTAAGAAAATGGGTTCTTTAGTGTTTGTGGGAGTTTCCAAATGGATATTTACTATGCCACCATTCGAATTGATTTTTCAGGTTGTATGGGGAAAATAAGATGTTGCACCTAATTAAGGATCCCAATAATGCATCTTGTGAAGTATTGTACACAAGTGTTGATGCAAATAACTTTGTAGGATTTTTCGATGGAAAGGAGCACAAGATTGAATAATGCAAGGGTCTTGAACAAATAAGCTATCCTTGGACTCTATTGTTCTACTTTCTCCTGGTCAAGAAAAATTTGTTTTCTCCTTTAAACTCAACTTTGAGTGCACCAAAAACATTGTTGAGTATGAGGCATTGTTGTTGGGTTAAAGAATTTCTTGGAAAGATGGTTTTAAGGACATCATTGTTAAAAGAGACTCAGAATTAATAGTAAAACAAGTCGAGAAGGTTGTATGCACAAAGAATCGAGTGAATGAAACAATACAAGCATGAAGTTTGGGATTTCATTGAAATGTTTGATTTATTCAACATTGTGCACCATGATAGGAAATTCAATGACTTAGCGAGATAAGCTTGTAGTGTTGGGGTCTTAGTTTGAAAAATGTAAAATTTCCCCACATGTGAATATGATGTTGAGGTAATGATAAGACCTTCTATCTTGACAACATCAAACACCTGGCGGTATTTGATGATGATGCTCAGATCAGAATATTTCGTAGAACAAGCGATAGTTTTACGATCAAAGTGCATTGATTTGGATCTAATGGTAAGTACAATGAAGGAAAAGAAACCTTGTTTGGCAAGGAAATCATCCAACTAAAGACTAATATCATTCCTAGAGGGCTAGTTTCTCTTGATTCCAATTTTGATAATGCTAATCACATTTTAACAGATGTATGTCAGCCTCAAGGGATATTGAGGAGCATGATCTTGGTACAAAGGAGAAGCAAAGGAAAACTTGGTTAGGAAACAATATCAGCAAGGAGGAGAATTAGTCATACATCCAATAGTTGAAGAAATACCAAGATTACATGGCTTGTACCTATTGTGAACTAAAACCATACAAAGAGGATTTATTTTAGCATGAGATTCCCTTGGAGTCTAATGTAAAGCCATTCAGGGAGAAACAAAGGCCAATCAACCCACTTTTATCTCTCAAAATGCAAGAGGAACCTGAAGAAGCTGAAAGATGGAGGGATTATTCAACCCACAAGGTATTCTTATTAGGGTTGCGAGACCTAGTACCAATCGTAGAAAGGAAAATGGTGATATTAGGTGTGTGTAGATTTCAAGAATCTAAAAAAATCATCTATGAAGGATAATTATCCTTTACCAAATATGGAAAACATGCTGCAATTAGTGATTGGTTCTGGGTTGCTTTCTACCTTGGATGGTTTCTTTGGTTATAACCAAATTGTGGTGAAGGAATAAAAAAGGATCAACACATCCTTTACTACTCCTTGGGGGACCTATGTTTATGTCAGGATGCCCTTTAGTCTGATAAATGCTGGGGCCACCTTTCAAAGAGAAATAGATGTTGCTTTTGTTGGTTATATCAACAAGTTTACTGAAGTGTATCAAGATGATGTGATTGTATTTTCCAAGAAGAGAAGTGATCACCTGTTGCACTTGGATAAGATGCTGATAAGATGTAGAGAATATGGCATATCACTCAATCCAAAGAAGTGCCATTTTGGAGTGTAGAGGGAAAATTTGTTTGGTCATATAGTGTCACAAGAAGGGGTGATGATTGATCCAGAAATAAAAGAGGCCATTAACAAGGTCCCAATCCCAAGGACTAAGAAGGGAATTCAGTCCTTCTTTGGGAAAATAAACTTCATTAGAAGATTCATATCAAATTTTGCTGAGTTGACCATTCCAATCACTTCCATGCTAAAGAAAGACCAGGTCATCAAATGGGAGGAGGCTGACATCCAAGCTTTCAATGGGATTAAAGAGGCACTAAAGCATGCACTTGTTCTAGCAGCCCCAGATTATAAAAACCCTTTCAATTGTTTCTCTTCGCTTCATAGAACACTATTGCTTCATGTCCTACTGAGGAAGATGGTGAAGGGCAGAGACACAATTTCCTTTTTAAGTAAGGCCTTCTATGGGTCTGAGCTGAAGTACACTATCATGGAAAAGGCATTTTCCTTGGTAAAAGCAAAAAGGTTTTTAGACCTTACATTCTAAGTTCTAAAGTGGTTTCTTATGTTCCCCACACCATGGTGAAGGACATCTTTTCAGAGATGGAGGTCTCAAGAAAAAGATGTAGGTGGGTGAACAAGTTACAAGAATATGATATGGATATCTAAACCACAAAGTTGGTGAGAGGTTTGGGCTTGGCTAAGCTTATGGATGAGAGAAACTTGCAAACTATTGAGGTAAATGAGGTAGAAGAAGAAAGGGAAGTTTTTTTGAAAGTTTGATGAGTTCTGAGTGGTACAAGGATGTGATTGTTTATCTCAGACACTTATACTACTCGATCATTTAAGTAAGAACTAGAAGAAGGATTGTTATCTCTCGAAAGTGCACCCTGTAGAGAGATGGCTGCAGGTTTTCTAAGCTTACAAAATTTTATCTCTCTCTTTCGTAGATACAATGGAAACACCTTAGGTCTATGGATATACCTATTTTGAGGTGAGTCTCCAGTATCAAGGCTGGTTCCTTATTGATGTATCCTAAATTGATTCTAGGGTTTAAGGGTAAAAGATGACTATAAAGTAATTAAAACTAAGGTGATACACCAAATTTGTATGAGGGATTTGACTGAGTATATGCACAATTGATATGTGAAGGATTTTTGGTGCACAAACCAACAATTCCTCTGTAGAATATTAAGGGGCAAAACACTTGGAGGTATTGAGGGAGATTATCACAACAATATTGCTAAGCTAAACATGCACATTAATATCATGTAGAAACTACTGAATTTTGCAACAAGGTAAGATGATTAATCAAGGAATTTTCATTCACAAGACTAATAGAAACATACACAAGATTGCAAATAATTGGGAAGGCAGAAAATACTTCACACTCAGAAGGAAAAAATGGAAAAAAATTTCTTCAGTACTCTATATCCAAAAATTCCTCCTCCTTGTGCTTTGCAAAGGCACACAATATATAGCAAAAAAATTCACCCTCTTCCTAAAAATAGCCTAAGGCTTGTACTCGCCCATGCATCCTATTTTTATCCTTTATTTAATAATAGATAAAGGGATAAAAATAGAACATGTAATTACAAATAGGCATTAATAGCCTTGATTACAATGTAGTCAAACTGAAGTTGACTATTCTATTTTAAGAAAGCAATGGTAAATAATTTGCTAATAATAAGCTTGCTTGCAAGGCAAGTCCTTCTCTTTTGAACATGCAACTTTGTCTCTTTCTTTGTTCTGTCTTCTTGTGGAGCATGCAAAAATTCAACTTTCTATTTGTGGGTAAAAGAAATAATTATAATACCTACAAAACACCCACTATGGGGACCACTTTGCACTTCACCATGTTTCGGCCATCTTTGTGATTATTTGAAACATACATTATAATTCAGGTTTTTCTAAAGTCAAAACTTGAAATGATAATTTGGATGGCACGTGGATTCTTCTTCCTTCACTTTTACGGGCTTGTGGGCAAAATTTTGGAAATTTTAAGTCCTTTATGGACTTTTGGGCCTTTTGTGACTTTTAAGTCCTTTGCAGACTTTCAGGCCTGGGGCTTATTTTGGAAATTTTAAATTTTGTGAAAAGGTATCAAAATGTAGAGAGGGCCCGCGCTCCGTATTTTCTTTGACTTTTGTTCGCTGTTGAATTTTGCCCTGCGGGGTGTCGGGCTTGTGGGAGATTTTTGGAAATTTTAACCTTTTTGCAAAAGGTTTCAAACTTAAAGTACCTCCGGCCTTCGCTTTTCCGCTTCTACTGTAATGACAAAATGTGACCTCTTTCGGGTCTGGGGGTCTGCATGGATGAAATTTTGACAATTTGAAATTTTGAAAATTGACTAAGTCGGTAAACGACCGCCATTCCACTTGGATGACTTTTGCATCGATTTTGGTGATCCATTTGTGAGCGTCGATCTCTGTACTTGTTGATTTTTTATCGTCGATCTCCAAAGTATGATTTTAGGGTTTCTGACATGTATTAAATGCTTTTTTAAGGGCTCGAACCATGGTTTGCATTGAAAGTGTAGATCAATCCTCAACCTTTGATCTTTGTACTTGTTGAATTCGATCGTCGATGACTTGACCATGGTTGAGTTCTGTTAACTCATCTCTTGAGTGTGCATGGTAAAGGTCAATTTGGCCCTAACTTGATCATTCCATTTGGATTTTCAGTCTTGCAGGTGAAGCCCTGGAAAAATTTTATTGGCGTCATTGTTGATTTTGAGCTCAGCTTTGTGTTGTTCCTCTTGATGGCCGTCGTTGTTAGATTTTCGAGCTCTGTCACTTCTACAAAATGGTCTCTTGGGTCTGGGCTCGATTCATTTTTTGAGCAAGATAGTCCTCTACCTTCTTCAGAGCTATGTGAGCTTCTAGGTTTTCAAGATCTTTACCTTTTCCTTGGCCGCCATTGGAGCTCTATCATGATCATTCTATTAGAAACTTCCATGGAAGTTATTGTCTTCCTTAGTTCAGGCCCTCTACAACTTTGAACTATGAATGCTGAAAAGGGTGAGTTTCTTTATCTTTGAACATGAAAACTATTTCATTTTCACTGAGTTCTCTTTCCTACTCTGATTCTTTGCTACCCATGAATGGGTCTTGTTTATTGGCCGTGATCTGTGTTTCTGAGTTCCATTTTCTTTGGCCAATTCCATATAAATTTCCAATGTTGTGTTGAAACACCACTTTTAAAGGAGTTTGAACTTTGGATCTTTTCTGGTTAGATGTAGATTCCATTTACACTTTCTCCTTCAAAACTGAGTAGTGGTATATACAAAATACTTTGTATTTGATATTCCAGTATTGATTTTCTTCACCGTAGAGTTCTTCTTCCATTCACTTTTGATTTCTCTGACTGGAACTTGCTCATTTTGGAATGAGGAAAACATATGAGTAATTATTCTTTGTCAATGATTCAGAGTTATATGCCTCATAAATGCTTTTCATTCAATCATCTTTGAAGATTTCCACATTGCATCCTGATAATATTTGTTGAAGTTTTCAAATCTAGGGTTGACATCTCAAGCTTGATCCATGGCTGAGTTTTAAATAATCTACTCTGTGCTTCTTAGATTTGCTTATTGACCTCATGTGAGTTTTCTTAAAATGAGTCTCTCTACTTTCCTGACTATGTATTGACCGGTCTAAGCTTTGCAAGGTTGAATGATGTTGATAAAACTATAACTGAAATGGGTTGCTTGAAAACTCTACATTTTATATATCCCTTTCTTCAGTTCACTTTTTGAAATGCCTACTTGTAACCTGTAGTTGCATTTATACTCTTTGATTCTGAAGTTGAAGATTACTATGATTGAATATTGAACTGAAAATGCCAACTGCAATAGAAATACACTTATGATATTTTGTAATTAAGATGCCTTTGTACCCTGTAAGTGGTTTTCTGGAAATTACAAGAAATTCTTCTTCTGTTTTTGATACCATTCTCAGGCATAAGCCTTGATTCAAGATACTTCATTGAAATATTGTAATCTGTTACTTTTACTGCATTTCCCTTTATTTCAGCTTGATATGGATACTAGAAAAGTTGTAAATGTCCATTTTACATGGCGAAGCCCTGTCAAAATTTTCCCAGAATTCTCTCTTCCTTGACTGAAATCTGGAAAGTGTACATTGTCTGCATGCATCTTCTTTGTTTTGTACTGTAACCTTTTCCTTTTATAGAAGATATCTAAGTTTTGAGTTACATTAACCCTTCTTTCTAGCATGTACATGGTCCTTTTCTACTTGTCTACAACCTGTACCTACACACTTAAGAAAATAGTTAGAAAATAATTAGGCTCTTGGCCTCTCTTGTATCCATTTTCCTTATTTTCTTTTCTATTTCTTCTTTTGAGTAAGCTATGCAGTTTGATTTTCAGGTACTATATATCTTCTATTGGTTAGAGATCCATATGCACGAATTAGGATAGTGTAGGAATATGGATTAACCCTGAGCTCTTTATTGATGATTCCTTTCTTTTACTTTTCAGGTACCATGCTTTGAATTGTGAAGACAAAGATGGAACAAGATGGAAGGGGACAATCTGCACAACAAAGAATATACAAAGGAAATGATGGGTTCACTCATATTCCTTTGCTTTCTATTTCATGTATGTGTGCCTCTTTTTCAAGTAGATGTACTTTGCTTATTAGTCACATCCCATGACTTGTGTGGGAAACATTTTACCTTCCTTATGAATAAAACATTTAATTCTAAAATTGAGATGTTTATTTCCTTTCGCATTTCAAGTTTCTAAATGGAGTGTATGATGAACTAAACAACTTAGTCATATAATTTAATGTCTTAAACATGAAGGAAAGAAATTAATGAGAACCTGTAACATTTAGTAATGAACTCTAATTTCGTAATATGCACTTATGTTTGCTATCCCAAAACTCAAAACTTCACCTACTCTGTAATTCAGTGTCTTCATCAAGACAACACAGTTGTCCTTGGTGCCTTTGTGTTCTTTTGCTGAAGGTATCATGAAATTATAGACTATGTGATATTTTACATTTTGTAACAGCACACATAACTACAGATTTAACTTAATCATTAATTAATACAGTAGTAACTAATAACATCATAACTTCCTTAGCTTAGGTATACTTCACCCATGAATTTCATCGTAACGACGATGTTTCAAGTTGCCCTTTTATACACAAGTGTAAAAAATTGTCAACAAGAATCTTAAGTTGCCTCCTAGAAATATATCATTATTGATTATGGGTTGGCTTTGAAGAACCCAGAGGGAGTCCTCTTAAGATGCATTGCGAAGAAGAAGCCCCCAAGATAATTACTAATCTCCATGGAGGAGTATTGGGGGGACATTTTGCTACAAGAGTCACAACACACAAGATCATGAGGGATCATTATTGGTATACAACTCTCTTCAGGGATACAACTCTTTTTGTTAGAAGATGTGAGAGTTGTCATTGCTTCTCTGGAATACTGAAAGCTTCAAGCTCCCTTCCTTTGCAACCTATATCAATTGGAGCTCCATTCAAACAATGGGGAATGGATTTCATTGGTGAGATTTCAGACCCTTCAAGTGTTGGCCATAAGTGGATTATTATAGCCCCTAATTATTTCACCAAGTGGGTGGAGGAAATCCCCAAAGAAAAAGAAACACACCAAATTGTGATGGATTTTCCGTTGAACCATATCGATTCTGAGTTTTGGGGTGAGTCAAGATTCTTGCTTGACAATGGCATGAGCTTCAAAGCTAAACTTTTGGTGGAAATGTGAAAAGAATATGGGATCAACTGACATATGCCTCTAATTACAATCCCAAAGGAAATGGACAGTGAGTCTAGTAATAAAACTTTGCAGAAGATTATCGAGAAGAACATTTGAGCAGTAACAAGAGAAAGTGGTGTGAACAGTTGAAGTTTGTTGTTTGGAAAGATATGATCACTGTCAAGAGGGTCACTGGAAAGAGTCCATTTGAGTTGGTATATGGGACTCAGGATCTACTACCTCTTCATATGCAACTGTCTTCATATCAGTTTATGCAACAACTGGAAGATCAAGAGGTAGGTCCTTATGATGCTCGCATTAATTAGATTGTTGAGCTTGATGAAGATAGGAGGGCATCCCACCAGAGGCATGTAAAGTTTAGAGAGAAACTGAAGAAGTTATTTGACAAGAAGGTCACTCCCATAGCTTTCAATGTTGGAGATATTGTGCTGTTATGGGATAGCAAACACGAGGATAAGGGCAAGCATGGCAAGTTTGACTCATTATGGATGGGCCCTTACTTCATTGATTTCAGGATTGGTGAGCATACCTTCTTCCTCAAGGAATTATATGGTGAACTGCTCGAATTTCCTATTAATGACAAGCATTGGAAGCATTTATTGGATTGATTCCCCTGAATCAAGGTAAAAATATTATGTACAATGTATAGTTTATTGTTTGTCTTTTGTGTTTTGTGTTTTTGTTCGTTTTGATCCATGGTGACCTTTTTTTTCTAGTTTCTCTATTTCATTTTTGAAGATGGCTCTATTTCTCTGCTCTGCAAATTGACTTTGTTGCCCAATGGACATTTTTGAACTTGGTCTACATTTTTCTTCCAAAGCACTCACATGGAGTGCCCATCCCGAGTCGGAGCCAATGTTGGTGCTCAAAATAGTCTCGCCCCAATTTTCCTTTGAAAATCTATCGATTTGTGGCCTTTGTCACTTTATTTTTCCCCGTGTTGTGCCTAGTTAATATTTGTTGCCATTTTTAATCTGTTCCTGGGTCGTAGATCACTTATGGGTCCATGGTTTTCTCCTTGTTTCTTTGTTCCTCCGAAAAAGGTTTGTAATTTGGGTCTCTCGTTCTCTGTTCATCTAAAAACTCGGGTTCTCCACAATCGGGATTTGTCTTCCTCATCATTTCTGCCCTAATTATTTGAAGAAAAATGAATGGATGTGTCTTTGATGGATGTATTTGAGCCTTGTAACATTTCAAAATTCTCTATCCGGGAGAAATTTTACGGTTTGATGGGTATTTCTCCCATCAAATTTACAACCTTGTATCGATAGGGGACATGGCACCTTTTGCTTGGATGTGGCTCGACTGGATACTTCAAAAAATTCTATGAATCACCTCAACTTAAAACTTTTTCCACATGCAGGCACGACACTCGTTTGAGGATATACCTTTTGGTCTTGCCTTAGAGTAGTGTCGGGAGGACACGTGGAGGTTTCCCGCTTTTCCCTGACTTAGAAATTTTTTATGTAGCTAAAAAAGTGGCATGAAACGGTGACATGTGGCAAGCCCGTGCTCAATCGGGTCTCCGCTTTGGGCACCATTTTGAGTAAGATCCATGAGGACATGTGGAGGCCTCCGCTCACTTTACATTTTACTTAGACTATTCAATAGGCAAAGGAGAATGTGTCGAGCATCACACATGGTGCCTTCCACTGAGCTTTAAGCATTTAGACAAAGTTTTTCGGGCCAAGACATGTTTCGATCCACGGTCATTCAAGGTATCAAATTTTTGGGACCATCTCAAGGTGTGCCATTGTGACAAATCATAGTTTGAAAAGTCAAAGGGGCAGGGAGGTGGACCATCGGGGGCAATTTGGATTTTTGCCCCTTGACATGTAAATGACTAAAAACATCAAAATGGCTCACATGCCCAATAAAATAAAGGTCAAAGCTTTCTCTGTTCAACAGCAGAGGTGGGGACTCTAGGGGGAAATTTGGAAAAAATTCCTTTTAGGAGAAAAGAGTTAAGAGTAAAAAGGGAAGCCCAGTTCAGCTAGAACCACATTAGGACACGCGTCAGCCCATTTTTAAAGGGCAAAACTATGGGGTAAATTTGGAATTTTTCCCTTTTCCAAAAAGGAAGTGAAAAGGCTGAATTTGGCCGAGGTTCCACTGGGCCCACATTAGGACATGTGTCGGGATCATTTCCTTTGGGTGGAGGTGCAGAGAAATTTTATTTTTTTTTCCATTTTTCTAAAAGATTGTAAAAATTCAAAGGAAGCCCCCGGGCTTGTTTAAAAGTTGAATCTTCCACATGGACGACCCAAATTCAAAGTAAAGATCAATGGCGGCCTAAGAGATCGAATCTGATTTTCCCCCATTTTACTAAAACACACCTAGAAGTGCGAGTCTTCGTGATTTCTTAGTATTTCGATACACCAAGTAGATAGGGGAGTTAATATTGATATCTCGAGTTTAGTGGGAAGATATAGAAGACATATTTTGCCATTAAAATGGTCTAACTATTGTGCTTGATCAGATTTTCTATTTTTCTTCTCTTGAGCATGCAAGCAGCAATATTTAATAGATTAGGGCGAAGTGGTTGGAAAATTGAAGAAAGATGTGATCTACCGGAGGAAGGAGTTGAATATTTGATGAGATCTGCCCCTTGAGCACCTAGTGACTTTTTATAGATATGATTCGAGAATCACGATAAAAATCATGGCGAGCACTAGTGTATTAAACATTTTTGTCTTTTGGGGAAGATGGGGCTCTGTTGTGAATATTATAAATGGCACAAATTTTTCATGCAAATAGATGGAGTGTTAGGGGTTGTGACTGATTATTTCTAAATAGAAAGCTTGATAGAGCCCATCATGTTTGAGAAGCGTTTGAGAAGATTGTATATATCTTTTGTGTTAAATTTGAACATGTCAAGGTGGTTACAATGTATAGCCATTGACAAGCTTTGATCTGTTTCTAGAAACTTTCCCTACTAATAGATTTAATCAAATTCAAGTTATCATGTGTTGTCTTGAGCAAAATGTGTTTGTTTTATTTGTGAATATATGCAAGTATTTTTCCTTGTTTCTATTGTAATATTGTATTAAAATCTGATTCAATCACACGAGTCTCAATCATTGTGACGCTTTAGTGGGATTTGTAATTTCATTTCTCAGAGATCCTTCATTTGGGAGTGAAATAAATGATTTAAAATCACTTCTTTTATCTGCTTTGTGATGAGATTATCTATAAGCCTCACAGGTGTACCTTAGGCGTGATTTTTCTTAGATCTTGATGCTTTTTTAGGTTCTCTAATTCGAGCCTTTGTGTTAGATTCTCATAGATTGTATGAAAAAGTGCTAATTTGGGCCTCCATTGAAGCACATATTCTGGTTAAAGAAACATTTTGGCTGTTCTGTGGCATTCTGTTGGTCTAACCTTTCATTTTGTAAGATTTCTCAAGGATCTAGTGAACCAAGTTCATCCTACCTCACCTCCCACCAAAATTCATTTAAAACAACCAATCCTACCTATACTACCCCTATTTGTCCTGTGTATGCACAAATGCATAGTTTCCATTACCAAAGCATGCAGAAACAATCAAGATTTTAAATGTCTTTAGTAGCCTGAACCTTGCCCAGAAAATATCTCCACTATCTAGAGTGACAACTCGTGAGAGTTATATTTTTTGCATTGATCATATTTTTTGCAAGGTCTCCTTAACCTCTTCATTAGGAAGGATATCTCCATCTCCTCCATAAACAACAAGCTACAAAAGGGTCCTCTTACCCTGGTTGAAAGGAACAACCTAAAATAGTGAGGATAGATCAAATCCTCTTGAGGGTGCTATCCATTTCTCCACATTTGAGTGATAGAGGGCCAGTTAGATCTCATCCCTGGCTACAAAATGACTCATCATGATCTAATTTGTCTCTAAGTTTCTGTCAAGTTAGTGATGTTGCTCAGACTTTGAGGGAGAATCAATTTGGATACCAACATTCACAATACAAAACATTCAAATACATCCTTATCTCTCCCCTTACAAATATGCAAAAATATCTCTATGTTTTTATTTTCACTCCTTATAGGTAGAACTACTAATCACACTCCCTAAAAAATGCAAGAATTAAAACTCCCTTTCCTGTCCCCAATGGTCCCATAATTCCATCTCCCACTCCCTTCTTAAGGAAAACTACCCAAACCCAATATATCACATTCATAACACCCATGCAAATACTCATACAAACACAATTTTCACAACAATATACATAAATAAAGAAATAACAAAGGTGGAGATCCTACCTCTCTATTTAGCTTCAAAAAAATTCTCTCCAACAATCTTTCAATAGCGTCAAACAAACCACAAGACAAATGCAACTCCAAAAAGGCTCCAAGCATTCAACACAAGACAAAATTTCTAAAAGTGAAATAGAATAAGTGAAACAAGTAACCCAAAATCATTCAAATTCAATCAATAAATAGAAATGGGATGTGAGGATGATGAGATTGCTCCATGTAGGATGCCACTTCATCATTCCTCCATTCCAACACACAACTCAAACACCAAGCCCAAAACAATAAATGAACATGTAAGACTTATGACATGCCCACATGACACTCAAACTTGCACACCATGCTTATCAAGGACCAATTAATTTTGTAAGTAGGAAAGTGTAATTATTTAGCATTTTTACACTCCAAAATTCATAATTAAGCCCAAAATTAACTCTTTATACCACAAGTATGTTTGTTGAATGAATTTAAGAGTCATGGGACAAGATTAGCTTGTCTCATAATCCTTTAAAAAAATCCTCCCAAGTCAAAATCCAAACTTTGAAGTTGGGAAAGAGTACACAACACATTATCCAACACAAATCCAATTTACATACACAAGATTTCAAGAACCATCTACGTCATAATTATCCCATCAGAACCTCCTTATTTTATTTAAAAAATTAAGTGGATTACCTAAATAAGATACATTAATAATTTCTAATAAAGTGACTTAAATTTCCCAATAATTAAATAAATATAACACAAAATAAATCACACACAAAATTAAAATAAGGGAAAAATTACACCCTATGGCCACACATTTGAGGTCACCCCATGGGAAACCTCCTAACTAGGCATGCCATAACACAACATAAACATTAGATACAAGTTGTCAAATTTGGCCATGTTGTAAAGCACCAAAATTTCTTATGTGGTTGGTCCCCTATCCCCTTTCAATGTATGATATAATGTTCTTGCAAACATAAAAATACATTTTCAGCCTCACAGATGTATGCATCAACAACATTGACAAATAATATATACATAGAAATCCATAATCATCATCCAAAATTAAGTAATACTATCATCTATCAACATATAAAATAATTTGATTCTATCATCAATGAGATCATAATTCTACTTAGAACATCCAGATTATAACGTGTCAAGATTAAATCCAAATAATGCAAATCAAAATATATCCAACTCGTCTACTGGTCTCATCTAGTGTATCATAATTAAAATGTTTAAGTATCAATGCAACATTAATATCATCATAATGATAATAGTGTCAAAGAGGAGTGGGCATTACGTCCCCCTCCCTTTAGACTTGAATTCCTTCTAGAAGTCACTGAAATGGATGTGGAAACTGGGCTCATAACAAAGTAGCATCCTCCCATGTGGTTGTAGTCTCATCATACCTATCCCACTAAACTCACACATAGTCAATCTCACGGTTTTGAAGGCTCAGGGTCATGTGCTTTATGATGCGCATGGGCTCCACATTCACCTTCTTCTTCTCCTACACCATCAATTTGGTCCAATCCAATACATGAGAAGGGTCTAGAATGTATCTCATAAGAAAAGAAACATGAAATAAATCATGGACGCAAGACAAGATGGGTGGTAAGGCTAGATGATAAGCTAAGGGATTGATCCACCGTAAGATCTCAATTGGACCCACAAATATAGGATGTAAATTAGAGCCTTTTTCACAAGAGATAGGGATGTTATGAGGATTGACACAAAGAAACACCTTTGTGTTTACCTCAAAACTATGGTAAAGTCTCCTATGATCGACATATTTCTTTTGTTTATCATTTTCCTATTTAAGTCTTTGTTTTATTAAAACAACCTACCATGCTCCATGTCCTGTAACAAACCTATCCCAAGAGATACTCTATCCTCTAATATATCCCAACTCATTGGTCTCCTAAAGCATCTGTTATAAAGTTTCTAAAATGGAGTGATACCAATAAAACTCTAAAATCTATTATTATAAACAAACTAAACCAAGTAGAAATACTCTTCCCACCTCGACTTATGGTCCATGATGTATATCTGAAGCATGTCCTCTAAAATGTCATTCACCCACTCCATGTGTCCATATGTATTTAGATGATATGTTGTATTGAATTTGATACTCATCCCAAGGGAATGTTGCATCGTATTCCTAAAAATGAGAGGTCTATAAGGGATCGTGGTCATAACTAATCTTCCATTGGATCTCGTGGAGCATGAAAATATCATCTAAGTATATTCGTATTCACTACAAAATTATTGTATAGGTATTCATGACCAGAGATAAATGAGCCACTTTATCAATATATCTACCATTACCATGGTGGAATCTTCGTGGTATCTTGACGTCGGTAGCTCTAGTATGGAATCCATGGAAATGGTGTTCCATTTTAACTCTATTATAGCATGTGGGTAGATAAGGTGAGTGGGTGGTGTTGTTCAGCCTTAACCCTCTAAAAATCTAGAAAAAGTGACATAAACTGAGCTACATCTCTCCAAAGACCTCTCCAATGGTATAATTTTATCAAGGTGGTGTGCATATTCTTCACCCTTCAATGGGATAAATAAGGTGCATGATGAGCCTCTCGTGATGATATCCCGTCTAAAAGTTCCATCCCTAGGTACATAGATTCGGCCTTTGTGTATGAGAAATTCATTTCATTATAATGAAAATGCATAAAAATTCCCCTCAAGGGGTCTTTGAGACTCAATATCTTCTCTAGTTACAAGGTAGAAGTTGTCATGTGGAAGTTGTCACAAAATCCTGCTCTACAAGTCTTTACCCACTGAAGTAACCAAAACCAAATGTCTTTTTCGACTCAAATTATTTGTAACTACATTCTCATTCCCCTTCACATGATGTATCTTCATGTCACACTCACATACAAACTCCATCCAACGCTACTGACAAGTATTGATATTGGGATGCATGAAGAGGTGATGTAAGCTCAAATGGTTTGTCCTAAGAATGAGCCTCCTTCTAAGACAAAATGACACGAACACACCAGAGCATGCACCACCGTTGTAAGCTCAAGGTCATGATTTGGATAATTGAGCTCATAATCCTTGAGTTTGTGAGACTCAAAGGATACTAAACAGCCCTCGTAAAAAAAAAACCTCCTAATCCCGCTAAATATGCATCCATACACAATGAAATCCCTCCGAGGATCCGGCACTACAAGAATTAGTGTTGTCGTAAGGCTTTCCTATAGTGCATCAAGGTTGGATCACATCCATCAGAAAAACAAAATTCTTCCTTTTTACTAAAGGGAATTCATGGGGTACGCAATCCTGAGAAAAATCCTCGAACAAATCTCCCGTATTAACTTGCCATCCCCATGAAACCGTGCACCTTGGTCACATTGTTTAGCGATGCTAATCCATGATAGGTATATTATTGGAAGGTTTGAATACAATACCTTCCCAAGAAATAATGTGACCTAAGTACTGAACCTCTGACTGGAAAAAGGCACACTTCTCCAAGTTCTTGTATAATCTGCTACTCATGAAGACACTGCAGAAAGCCACTGAAAGTTCTCCTAATGCTCATCATGTGTACGTGACTATATAAAAATGTCATAAAAATGAGAATGAAGTGATCCAAGAATTTCCTGAACACCCATTCATCAAAATCATAAATATTTTAGGGCGTTCGTCACAAACCAAAAGGTATCTTTATGAACTCATAATGGCCATATCTCATTCGTAAACCTGTCTCTCGGATATCTTCCTCCGTAATCCTCAGCTAATGGTAGCATGAATTAAGATTTATCTTATAAAATACAAAGTGGTCCCCTTCATCTACTCAAATAAATAATCTATCTATGAAAGATGATAATGATTCTTGAACGTTACTTGGTTTAGCTTCCTATAGTCCATACTCAAATACATAGATCTGTCCTTTTTATTTACAATGATCACTTTTGCACCCCAAGGAAATACACTAGGATGGTTTAAGAATTTCTCAAGTAAGGCCCTCCAATTGCAACTTGATCTCACATAGCTCAGGTGTGGTCATCTTATATGGTGCTCATGATATAGGCTCCGCTCCGGAACCAAATCAATATGAAATTATTTCTCACATGGGGAGGTAGCCCTGACAACTCACTAGGAAAAAGATCTAAAACTCCTACAAATGGGGTGTTCATCAAGTGATGGTCCACCAGCCTCATCCTTTGATTGGTCACTAAGAGTGATGGAAAATAATTGACAAACTTGTCGCACACACTATTTCAGTTGCATATCAAATATGGTGCATATAGAGATCGGTATCCTAACTCCAAAATA
The DNA here is from genome assembly GCA_018340775.1 of Taxus wallichiana var. yunnanensis. Lineage (NCBI taxonomy): Eukaryota > Viridiplantae > Streptophyta > Pinopsida > Cupressales > Taxaceae > Taxus > Taxus wallichiana. The sequence continues at coordinate 961,706,852 of CM031242.1, read as the reverse complement.
ATAGACTCCAATCCAAAATCATCTCGCACAACATATAATTTTTTTGTAACAATCAAATCTAGCTCGATATGCGTAAAACAAATCCATGCCCAAGATAACTCTATATTAACCAAGGGAAGGATACAAAGATCTAAAGTTATGGTGAAGGGTCTTAGGTCCACTACACACTCCTTAACTAAGGAGTCCATTGAGAGTATGACTCCATAAGCCATCTCAATATCCCAACTAAGGCCTTGCCTAATTTCCACCAACTTTCATCGCTCTACTAAATATAGAGAAATAAAATAATTTGATGAGCTTGAATCAAATAAGATAAGGGTAGAAATACCAAAAATTCTACCCGTGGTCTCAATCACCGTGCCTGTGTTCTCTGCCTGAAATTTCTCAACTGCTACATAGATATTGTGGATCCTAGCCATCTTAACAACCATAGGCTTAGAAACATTTGTCTTACCCTCCAATGATGACCATGTACACCACACCCATAAAAACTACTTGGTCCTCTCCACTAAGTAGATACTCCTCTAGGTGGCCTGGTAGTCTATGTTGTAGAACTTGATGATCCTGTCATGGATCGTTGTGGGTGCTTTGTGGTGGACGTACTCCTTTTGAATGTGCTCAAAGTGAAATCCTTTGTCCTATTGTGCCCCCTGTATAGGTCCCATACTACGCCCTCTCTAAGAATCATGGCACTATGGAGGTCAAAAGGGTGGTCAAGATTGCTACTTATATTGAGGAGGAGGAGGCCTACAAGAATAGTTTGATGAAGTGTGTCCACCATGAGGAGGAGGAGATAATCCCCTTGACCTACTATCCTACAACTGATGTATGTGGATCCTCACTCTTTCTTGAGGCTACCGAGTCTTACCCTTGTTTCCTCTTCAATATAGGCCTTCTTCATGGCCTCTAATAGTGTCTGCGGGAAATGAATGTGTACTACCCTCCCAAGTCTAATTTAAGGCCCCTAATGAACCTATGAACCCTAACTTGCTCATCCTACATGTAGTCTACATAATGAATCGATCCAAAAACCAACCCTCATACTCTGCTACCATCATGGAGGCATGTTGCAGATAATGAAACTCATCGATACATTGCTTGGATAAATTTGTTGGATATGTATCTACTCCTGAAATTCTCCTGAAGAGCTCCCAAGTAATTATCTCAGATTCTACATGGAGCTTCTACTCCTCATTCCTCCGCCAAACTCTAGATTTTCTCTTAGAAGGTGGATAACAACACGAGCTTTTGTGTTGCTAGTACAAGGACTTAGCATGAAGCTTCCAACCTAAACTAACCAATCATGCCTCAAAGATGAAATCCACCAAATGTCTCTAGAAAAATGTTTTGGGTGTCACTTCAATATTTCTTTGAAGTGATCTACCACTGTCAACTGTCGGCCCCTAGTTATCTCTGCATGAACATCCCTTGTACTAAGGCTCCTAGATCTATCTAAATGTCCCAAATCTCTATCTCGATGCTCTCTAGGTAGTGAATAACTTTCAAATGACTCCATGTGGGAGTGCTCTACCCTATCCTTGACACTATGACATGATGGTGCATGATCCTCTACTGATGGCTCTCCATCCTATCTTCTAGGTCACCCTCATAAAGATCCTCCACTTAAAGCGACATTAATTTCCATTAGTGTATGTAGTATCTCGAGGAAACATAGTTGCTTCTACCTAATATGGGGGTGGTAGATGTAGGTTCACGTGTAGGTACACCTCGCCTAGTCCCTTCCTCTTGTATATACCAAGATGGGAGTTATTTTATCATCATCTAGGCTTTGTTTTAGTTTTCTAAGTTTTCTACGTTTTAAAATATCATGCAATGTTGTGTGTTTTAGGTTTAGAGTTGCGCTAGGTTTTCTTATTGTGTTTCATTTTTCCAAGTGTGCCAAGTGTTGAACCCACAAATCTGATACCAAGTGTAACACCCAAAAATTTCTACTATAAAAAATAGAACTAATAATTTAATAGTCAAGTTTATGGTAATAATTTTTATTTTTTTAAAGTACTCTACAAGGTTAAACATTTCCACAATTAATAAATTTCTTGGTTAAAGTCTTTCTACACAAGCTTGTGAAAGTTGGAATTAAATTAATAATTAAATATTATTAATTTAATTTATAAGATATATTTAATGTTTAAAACAATACATTTACCAAGTTCCATAAGTTTAATTAATTATCATGCACCAAGATTCCTTTATTTTCTAACACAAAAGTTTAATTATTTTTCCTAGCCACTAAGTGGCCCCATTCACCCCATTACCCATGTTCATTTTTTTAAATTCATTCCCACAAAATACCTCCCACTTAAGTGAGGTAGGGTTTAATTTGGGCCATTGGATTGAATCTATCCTAGCCCTTAGATTTGGGTTGCCTTAAATATCGTTATGAGTTTCATTTTATTTATATTTCCCCAAAACAAATTATGTTGTACATTCTTGTTTTTCACATTTCGAAGAGGAGAATGAGAATCCATGAGATTAAGAAATACAACCATGGAGAAATTTTCTTGGATTTTGTTGTAAAAGGTTTACTATTTTGATATTTCTCTTTTTCTTGGTGTAGAAATCCCCATGGATCTATTTTCTTATTTAATGATTTTTTTTTGAGTTCAACAATCGAGAGAAAAACCTCATTTCATTAAATCTATGAATTTTACACATTGGGTTTCCATAAAAGGGATTGGAACAATTAAACATTTAATTTTAATTAACTACTAGATGCTGGTAGTTTCATTTTGATGGTTTAAAGCTTAGATTTCAATTAAACTTCAATCTAAGTTTTATATAGTCGAAATTTCAGTTTTTCAGTCAAAAGTGAGGAAACCACCACACTACGCAAACCGGTGGTCCTATGACCACCGCTCTACTGGGGGTAGTTCATCAATTGTCGATCTAATATTGATGGTGGTTCAAATCACCGCTCGCACAAGGAGGTAGTTATGTTACCCTAATATAGAACCTTCAATAAATGCATTTTTCAACATTTTCTACTTAAGTTGGTGTTTAATGCAATATTAATTTTAACTAAGGTGTCTTCCATTCATTGGTTGATAGATTGACATCATCTCATAGTTTCATAACTCAAAATTTCTAAATGCATAGCTTTTCCATTCAAACATACAACCTTCAACAACATGAAATGTAAATTTTCTTTTATTAAACATACTTTGGAATTTCTCTTTGTAACCATACAATACAAATATGAAAACTACAAGTTGCAATAACATTATTTTTCAATACAAGAACTTCTAATCCATTTCTTTCAATAAAACTAGTCCTTTCCAACAAGGTATACAACAAAAGTTCTTTCTTCATTCACTAAATCACTACAACTTGGAATAAATGAAATATTACAAAACTTTCTTTCAAACATACAAAAGTTACAATATTCCACTCTAAGTGGGAATAATAATATGATCAAATTACAACATAGAGATTCTTCAACAAGGTCAAAACACAAGTCTTCATTTCAATGTCTTCTCCCAACTTTTAGATTTCAAACTTGTATCCATCAACTCTTTAAAAAATTGGATCACAATACAAAGAAAGGCGGATAAGTGACGCTCTCTACCAAAAATCTAATCCAATAAGAGGAGAATCCATCGTCCATATTCCCCCAAGCCCCAAAAAAATAAAAATGATCAGTCTTGAACATCATTGGATAACTTTTTATAAGATTGCTTTGAGAAAAACATACAATCCACAAAACAAATAAAACATTCAAATAGGCATACTCAAAAATATTTACAACTTTCTCAATAACACATAGGCTGGACATCAATCCAAAAGGAACAAGGAATATGGGAACCACCTCCTTTTTCCTCCCAAGTGAAATAGGAGTTCCACCCAAAATCCTCCATGTGCACAATACAAAATATTCAAATACATCCTTATCTCTCTCCTTGGAAATATGGAAAATTATGTCCATGTTTTCCTTTTCACTGGCCATAGGTGGAAATATTAATCACACTCCCTCATAAATGCATGCCTCAAAACTCCATTTTCCCTTCCCAATGGTCCCATACTTCCATCTCTCACTCCCATCTTAAGGAAAATACCCAAACCCAATATATCACATTCACAACACCCATGCAAATACTCATACAAGGACAATTTTCACAATAATGTACATAAATAAATAAATAACAAAGTTGGAGATCCTACCTATCTATTAATATTCAAGAAATCTTCAATCCAACAATCTTTCAACACCTTCAAACCAATAAAAATCCAAATGCAACTTGAAAAAGTTTCCAACCACGCAACTCAAGACCAAATTTCAAAAGTACAAGAGAAGCAATGAGACAAGTAACCCAAAATCCTTCAAATTATATCAATAAATAGAAACGGGATGTGAAGATGATGAGGTCTCTCCATGTAGGATGCCACTTCATCATTCCTTAATTCAAACACATAGGTAAAACACCAAGCCCAAAATAATAAATGAACATGTAAGACTTATGACATGCCTACATGACACTCCAACTTGCATACCATGCTTATCAAGGATAAATTAATTGTTGTAAGGAGAAAAGTGCAATTATTTACCCTTTTTACACCCCAAAATGCATAATTTAACCTAAAATAAACTCCTCATACCATAGGTATGGTTGTTGGATAAATTTAAGAGGCATGGGACAAGCTTAGCTTATCCCAAAAGCCTCGAAAAAGTCTCCCAAGTAAAAATCCGAATTTTGAAGTTAGTAAAGAGAACACACCACAAAATCCAACACAAATCTAATTTACATCCACAAGATTTCAAGGACCATCTACCCTAATATTATGCAATTATCACATCCTTATTTTAGTGAAAAATTTAAGTTGAATTAGTTAAATAAGACACACTAATAATTGCTAATGAAGTGACTAAAATTTCGCAATAATTAAATACATATAACACAAATTAAATCACGCATTAAATTAAAAGTAGGGGAAAACATTACACCCCATGGGAAACCTCCTAACTAGGCATGCAATAACAAAACATAAACATTAGACACAAGTTGCCAAATTTGGCCATGTTGTAAAACACCCAACATTATTGTGTGGTTTGTCCCCTATCCTCATTCGATGTATAATATAATGTCCCCGCAAATGCAAAAAAATACCTCTAGCCTTATGACCGCATCAACATCATTGATTAATAATATATACATTGAAATAAATAATCACAATCCAAAATTAAGTAATTTTATCATGTATCAACATATCAAATAATTTGATTCTAACATCCATGAGATAATAAGTCTACTCAAAACATCCAGTATAACGTGTTGGCATAAAATAAAAATAATGCAAATCAACTTATATCGAACCTGCCTACCAGTTGTCATCTAGGGTATCTTAATCAAAATGTCTAAGTATCAATCCAACAAGTAATATCATCAAACTAAAAATAGTGTCAAAGAGGAGTGTGCACTACAGGTTCCAAAGTTTTCCAAGACTTTCTGTCTCCGCAAGTACTTGAGAGATTTAATCCCGAGAATCATGTTGAGGTGAAAAAGTGCAAATGATGACAGATCTCAAGTCTAGATACCTTAAGAGATCAACATGTTCATCCCCACTGGTAATTATTCTAGTTTCATGCAATTCAAAAGATCCAAGATTTGAAGCTTCATCAAATTCTTCATGGTTTCAAGAAATGTCATGATTGGTGTGTTGGCTAATCTTAGACAAACAAGCTATTTCATGCTTCAAAAGTTGGTGACCAGATGATCTTCAACCATTCCTCTAAGATCCAAAACTTGAACCAGCGACATTGTGGACATTGTCGAGCGGGAAAGTGCTTAGTATTTTTTTCTTGGACAACAACATGAAAAAACTTTCCCACCATCAAATGAATCAGAACAAAAGATAAATTGTTCTCCATGAACAAAATCCTCGCTGCGTGGAGAATTCTTGTGTGGGAAATGATTGCAGTAGCTAGTCTTCCCTATACAAAAAATTACTTATTTTATTGAGATCTTGTGTGTTATATCATGTAGGAGATCATGCTTGGAACACAACATAACATGCTCATCAGCAACCATTATGTTGCCTTCAATAAATCACTGGTTATAAAAACATATTTTCTTGAGCCCATATGATTTTAAAATGATCATCCCCGAGACGATTGCTTGCAACCAGCCCCTCACCAATCCATTAATTAATCAAATCTTCTCGATACACATATCTTCATCTTCCTTAAAATCCCCTAGGTAAAAATAACATAGTTGAGAGCAGGATCATACCCGCCAAAGGTATCAGCATTGTAGCTTAGACACAAATGATTGTAAATATTTTCTTACACATCTTGATTGAGCTTATCTACATCTTGAAGCTTATGTAGTGTAAATTCCCATTCTACTATACTTATAACCCATGCCATTGTCATGGGTATCACTTTAATGGCAAGTGTAATCCTATCACACTCGTTGCAAACCTGCACAAAAATTTCCTCCACATTTGAAGATGAAACCCGGTGATGGTTATATACGAAGGCATGAGACATAAACAACACCAAAATTCATCATTTGTTAAGCTATGCAAAATAATGGTAGTTGTTAGTGCAGAATCACATCACCCCTGAATGGTCTGGGTGTGAAGTGGGGCATTCGATGTGATTACACAATATGGGACTATCTCTCAAGCTTTGGGACTTGCAACGCTTGAGATGGACCTCCAAAGAAAGATGGTTCTTTCTTCCTAATCTACCTACCAAAATCTACTCCAGTGCAGTAGAACCTATTCTATCCTAATACAACCATTCTAAGGGGACAAGGAGAGAGAGAGAGAGGGTGAATGAGCCTACACTAAGAGGTGATACAACAGAGAAAGGAATTGGTTGGATCACGAGATCCGATCGCCCGAACTCGGAGAGAGGTGAGCAGAGGATAGGGTGGACAGAATGCACCCACTGGACCATAGATAGATTTCAAACCAAAAACCACTTCAAAACCCATTAGGTACAACTCCTAGAACCTAAAACAAACATCATATTATGCTAAGTATACCATGCAAAAATGAGATGTAAGAGGAGACAAAAAATAAGCCAAGGATGGATAGATGCATCACGAAATAGATTTTATTGCTCCAAAATCTTACATGGTACATTATCGGTGACAAAGAGGTAAGAAAATGCCATTATAGAGCCATTCTAGGAGGCTTAGACTTGACATTCTACCCTAAGGAAGAAAGAGAGGGGGCAGGGGAGAAACGATGAGAAACCATTTGAATATGCCCCTCCTTTATAATATATAGGAAGAATAAGAGAGAGAGGAGGGAAAATTTGAATCCTTCTTTAACCACCTTGAGATATGTATTGAATCCTGCTTTGAAAGCTCACCACTATCAATCAATGCCCCTTTCAATTCCACCTTTAAATTGTCAATTTTGGTTCCCTATGTCCTCATTTAGCATGCTAAGGAAGAAGAACGATGGATCGATAAAATCCAATATGGTAGTTGAAGAAATCAGATTCTGTATTAATTGCCTGGAAGACATTTTACCATTTTTTACCCATAAAGCCTCGTTAAGAATGATATTTTATATTTCATGGCATAGAGGGTGTTGAATCATTTCACAAAAGTATCCTCCCACAAAAATCTGAGTTTCTAGTCAAAAGATATGGCTATCTAAAGATTAGGGTCACAGGTGCGCCATATTTAAAGATACTATCCATACTAGGTCCATGTGGTAGTCTCAAACATCTCTCGAGATTTGGCTCATTCCTTATTCTCTTGCAATCACATCGGGATGACACGTGGTGGCCTTTGCATGAGCTCCTTGGGCTTCTTTTTATTTTTCCTAAGTTTCTTTGCTTGGTGGGGCCAAAAGTCGACCATGGACACGTGGAGGCTTGGCACTTGTTTGGAAACCTACCCCAAATTTTACCTATGAAGTAGATCCATTGATACACTTGGCTCCCTCTTCTAATCTGCCTCTTCTTTAACTATTCAACCCCGACTCTTTCCCTTTTTTGGACCTAGGACATGTGGAAGGCCCCGCTCATTTGAAAACCTGATTTGGATTTTACCTTTGAAGGAGCATTATTAAGACACGTGGCGCCTTCCACCTGCACTCTTATACTTAACCAATTTAGGCCTCGCTTTTAGATTTTACCTCTGTTGACCCTTGGCCACGTGGAGGCTTGGCACAAGTTTGAGTCCCCGCCTTGGGCTCCCATCTTGAAATTACACCGAGCTAACACGTGTTTCCTTCCACTTGTTTGGACTTTTCAATGGTCAACTCTATCCTTTTTCAGGCCTAGGACATGTGGAAGCCTTGTGCTCATTTGATTCTACCCTTTTGAGCTTAATCTTTGGAGATGCGCCAATGAGGCATGTGGATTCTTCCATTGATTATTCTTTACTTAGCCAATTTTGGGGCTTGTTTGAATTATTTGCAGATCCTGAAGACTTTGAACCTTTCCCCATTTCTTTTTCTTTAAGCCTCTTGGTTTTCTATGACACTATTTTCTCGTTCCCGACCCTGTTATTCCATTATAGAGCTCTCCTGCAACCTATTTTTTGGATTTGAAATGTGGGCTCGCATTACGTAACCTTCCATGGGATTTCTTCCCGCACACAATTTTGCTTTATCAGTTTTCCTAGGGGGAAAAATTAGGATAACAATTTGGTGACTCATGGGGACATCTACCTACTAGATGAATAGATCAGTAGCCTTGAAGCATCCATTAAGCATGAAGTTGTGAATGATAGCCTGGTACTGATCGTTTTCTTGAAATGGACTCCCCGATTGTTTGCACTTACTAACCCTAAGCCTGCCCTAGAAATAGATTATCTTGAAAACATTTTTAGTTTCTCTGCATTTGTCTTATTTTAAAATTATCAATTGTTACAGAAACTATGGGCCTTTTTCGTGAATACTGAAGGGCCCTGTCTTTGGTAGCTCTAGAGAAATGTGAACAAAACTATGTACAAAGACAAGAAACATACATGCCTCAAATGAGACATGTAGAGTGTGCACAAGAACTTCTTCTGCTGAGAAAAAAGTATACTCCTACTCCTACAATAACCAAAGAGAAAGAAAGCTAAACAAAGCCTACTACAGGTAGGGAGAAGTGGCTTTCCTTTCTCAAAAGGGGTAGCCATGCAAATGATTTGACACTGAATATGGCTACCTGTATGAGTGAAAAACTGACTATAATTCGGTCCTCCACCCAAATCATCAAGGTATCTACATCAACAAAAAATACCTCCTCAAGTTGATTGTTATTGGACTCTTAGAGGTGCTAATGATGACCCTTGGTGATTTGAAACTCATCTTCATGCCCCGAAGTGGGCGTAAATAGTTTTGGCTTCTCTCTTGGCTCCACCGAATCTAAGTACCTGATTGGGCATGGTCTGATCCTTTGAATGTAACCTTTTCTCGGAATTTAACTCCAAAAATGGAGTCTTGTTGTGGACCTTCTTGGATGGATGGTGTGATAGGGATGATGACATACTCTTGCCTTTTATCTTCCTTCTCCCGTGAAGAAAATGGAAGACTCATATCTTCCAACCTTTGTTTTAGAGGGATGTTGTGAGATAGAGGATGTTGTTCTTAATTTCCTCCTTTATGGCAAAGTAGGCTTATATGCTTGGAAGGTAGGTGATGTAGGAGAAAATGATGTGATCTCCTCGGATCCTCTCCATCAAAACAATCCTCGAAGTAAGACAAATAATTTGTCTCCTTGTCTTACCGCATGTGCTAAACCTCCTTCATGGTGTCCTCCTGATCTGAAACTTTCTTACCATGGTTCCCTTCATCCTCCAACATGAATTTTGAAAGCTCAAACTCCTCTTCAACATTAGAGATAAAAGGGGATGAAGTGGGAGGAAGAACCGAAGGTTTTTTATAGCCCGCCCACACTTGGAGCTTCTAAAACTGTATGGTCTACCTCCTTTGTTGCAAAATCAGCCTCGGCCACCACCGTGGTTCTTCAACCTTGACCTCCTATGTTGGCTTAACCATCAAGGGAATATTTGTAAACCCAAATTTAGCAGCCCAGACTCTTCATATTGTCTATAATTTCTTCTCTATTGGGCTCTACTTATTTCTATTCTCCCCGACTTGATTCATGAGTCTCTTCCCAATATGGACTTGGGAAAGCAAGAGGAGTGATAGGTTGGGGTTTGAATAGCTGTGAAATAATTTTTGGTGGGAAGGGAGGTGGAGATTATTGTTTGTTTAGAGGAGATGGATGTTTGGAAGGGAAAAGAGCAGAGGAACTGAGGTGGGATGGGAGATCAAGAGATGGAGAAAATAAATTAATACTTGGGGCAGCAGATGAGGGGCTTGACTCTTGATCATGCTGAAATGATAAAGTTTGAGAAAGAGAAAATGAAGAGCTAGGAGGTGGTGGACTTACCCATTGAAAATTTTGTCTTGTGTCAAGATCATAGGCCTCGATATCCTCAATCCACTGTGCATGTTGAGGTAGCACTTAAACCATGAAGTCAATATTCTCTCGAGGGATGTAATGTCTTGGATAAGGGCCTTCCCATGGACAATGTGTCCTGAAACCGATCATGAATGCCTTCATCTATGTTGTACCTCTATATTGTACCATGCTAGCCTCAATTCTTTGAATATTCTCCAACAAACCAGCATTCTCCACATAGTTATCACCATTGTATGTGTCCCCTTATTCTTGATAAGCTCTATGGCCAAACTAAATTTGAACCTGCTCATATGGGTAAGCATAATGGTCATGGATCTCATTATAATGCTGATATGGAGGAGTTGGAAAATAAATTGGAGGTGAAATACATTGCTACTTGTGTGAGTTCCATGAAGGGAATGAAGTCATCATTGCACAACTTTATGAAATGGAAGAAAGGTGAGAGATATGGATAGAAAAGTGAATGAAAATTTGTGGACATGGATGGAAAAGGTCTAGAACTTCATGGATGGGGTTGTTGAAAGGATGGAGTTGCCAGATGTGCTTGCATATGGCTCAAAAGGCTGAACCTTAAAATGAATATACCAACTGCTAAGATGAAATGGTAAGGTGATTCGGATAAATCCCACCAGCGTGCCAAAATTATTAGTGTAGAATCATAACACCCTCGAAAGGCCTAGGTGTGAAGTGGGGAATTCGATTCGATTGCACAACATGGGACCATATCTCAAGTGTGGGAATTGTAAAACTTGATATGGACCTCTAGAGAAATCCTATACTTACTTCCTAATCTACCTACCACAAGCTACTCCAAAGTGCAGCAAAACCTATTCTATCCTAATCAAACCATTTCAAGGGTATAGGGAGAGAGAGAGAGAGAGGGTGAAAGAGCCTACACTAAGAGGATATACACTATAAAATTAAGTGGTTAGAGAAAAATCCGAATGAAGTGGAGAGAGGTGAGCAGAGGAGACGGTGGACAGAATGCACCACCGATAAGAGATAGATTTCACAAAGTGAACACCACTTCAAAACCCATTAGGCATAACTCCTAAAACCTGAAAAAAACATCAAATTATGCATAGTACATGCTACAACGATGAGAGCTAAGAAGATTCAACAAAATAAGCCAACGATGGATAGATGCATCACGAAAAAAATTTATTGCTCCAAAATGTTACACGGTACATCATGAGTGGGAAAGAGGAGAAAATGCCATTATATCTAGCCATGGGAGGAGTCTTAGACTCTAAATTATACCCTAAGGAAGAAAGAGCGGGGGTATAGGAGAAACAATGACCAACCATTTGAATATGCCCTCCATTACAATATATAGGAAGAATAAGAGAGAGAGGAGGAAAAATTTAAATCCTACTTAAACCACCTTGAGATATGCATTAAATCCTCGCTTTGAAAGCTCAACCACTATTAATCAATTCCCCCTTTCAAATCCTCCTACAATATGTTGATTTTGGTTTGCTACGCTCTGCTTGGCATGCTAAGCAAGAAGAATGGAAAATCAAATAAAATCCAATCTAGTAGTTAAAGAAATCGGATTATGTATTAATGGCGTGGAAGACATTTTCCAAATTTTCACCCACTAAAGCCTATTAAGAATGATATATTATGTTTCCATGGCATAGAGGGTGTCGAGGTGTTTCCAAAAAGTCTCATCCCACCAAAATCTAAGTTTTTAGTCAAAATATATGGCCATCTGAAGATTAGGGTTGCAGGGGCACCATACTTAAAGAGTCTATCGGTACTGGGTCCACATGGCAAAGTCTTGCACATCTTAGAGATTTAGCTCATTTCTTATGCTCTTGAAATCATGTCGGGATGACACGAGGTAGCCTTTCGAGATCCTTGGGATTTTTGTATTTTTACTAAGTTTCTTTGTTTGGTGGGGCAAAAAGTCTAACCCTTGACATGAGGAGGCTTGGTGCTTGTTTCAAACCAGCCCCAAATTTTTCTATTGAAGTAGTGTCGTTGAGAAACTTGGCTTCCTCCACTAGCCTGCCTCTTCTTTAACTATTCAACCCCCGACTCTATCCCTTTTTGGACTGGGACACGTGGAAGGCTCACACTCATTTGAAAACCCACTTTGGATTTTACCTTTGAAGGAGCATCGTTAAGACACGTGGTGCCTTCCACTTGCACTCTTATACTTAACCAATTTAGGCCCACTTTTGAATTTTACCTCTGTTGACCCTTGGCCACATGGAGGGTTGATGCAAGTTTGAGTCCTTGCCTTGGGCTCCCATATTGAAATTATGCCTAGCTGACACGTGTTTCCTTCTGCTTGTTTGGACTTTTTATCGGCCGGTTCTATCCTTTTTCCGGCCTAGGGAACGTGAAAGCCTCGCGCTCATTTAATTCTTCCCTTTTGAGCTTAATCTTTAGAGATGCGCCAATGAGGCACGTGCAGGCTTCGCTAATTCTTCCATACTTAGCCAATTTTGGGGCTCGTTCTAAATTATTTGCAGAGCCTGGAGAATTTGAACCTTTCCCCATTTATTTTTCTTTGAGCCTCTGGTTTTCTTTGACAATGTTTACTCCTTCCTTGACCCTGTTATTCCATTGTAGAGCCCGTCTACAACCTATTTGTTGGATTTGAAATGTGGGCTTGCACGACGGAACCATCCCTTGGATTTCTTCCTGCACAAGGTCATGTTTGATCAGCTTTTTCCACGGGGAAATTGGGATAACAAAGTAGTAGTATGCATCATTTTCATTTTTGGTAGGACTCTTCTAACGCTAGTGCTCACCACTATTTTGCAATTGTTGGCCATTTTAGCCAGAACTTTCTTACGCAAGCCAAATTCAAAGGAAATTTTGGATCAGATGAAAGGAATTGGTAGGTAGTAGATGTTGCATGAATTTCCAAATGCTCTTTGAACACGCAAAGTCATAACTCACCTGTAACATGTCACATGCGAGATTGTCGTTTTCATTTACATCCAAGATGGAAGGGCATCCATGTTCCACAAAAATGATTTAGCCATCTTGGCCACCGTTAGCCATAGTAGGTTCATTATAAGTTAAAGCACACATTTTTACATAAAAACAATAGGTATTGTCATCACACTAGACCCAAATCCAATCTTCGAAGTTTACATACAATTTGGATGAGGGGACAAAATTTTGGTGATTCAATAACATGAGAGTCGTTACAAGGTCGAAGAGGAGGAATGTGAAATGGGCACTATTTTGGTTAAAGAAGTTGAAATTTTGAGGTAAAATTTAAAAGGGATATAGGTTTATACTCTTTATTTGTTCCTTTTATTAGAACATATAGTTGTTCATTATATGCACTAGAAACTTCATCTTGTCCATTTGATTATGATACGTTTGATGAAGAAGACAATGTACAAAGTGGATGACAAAAATCATTATCCAATTATGGTAAATACTTTTATAAAGGGAAATTACATCTACCATGTACATACCTTAGAAGGAGTAGTTTCTTAGTGATTTGGAAGTTCCAAGAAAATATATGAAATTGTGTGATGCAAATTGAAAACGTTTCAAACGATTTGGTGCATGGAAATTTACTCAATATCTTCCACTTTTATTTGAGGTGGAAATATATGACATTACCATCCAATATATTTTATGTAAGCTTATGTATCTTTATTTTTATACTCGTAATTATTGGATTAAAACCTGCTTAAGATCATAGTGTTCCCATATTACAACTATGGACCTAAATATTCATATTCAAAGAATGAAAAGGGTTATGTAGATATAAGTTTAGTGTATAATTTTATTATGGTTTATTTTCAAATTAAAAACCTATAATAGTCAAAAAGCGCATACAAATTACAATCACACATTTAAAGATTTTCGCGTGTATGAGTAAAAGAATATTACTGGTTTTATAAATAGTTTTCAAGGATGTAACTCAAATCTAGCTAATTTTAAATTGATGGAGTGTGGGAATGACAGAGATACGTTCTACATGTCAATCATGGATATTAGAGAAAGTGAAGCGTAACTTATTTATTATAAGTATAATTTGACCATCCTTATAGAGGTAAGAAAGCGTAGTAAAAGGAGTGCTTCAAAGTTTTGATCATTTTTAATAATTCAATTTTTTGTTTGGATATGAAATTGTAGAAAACGTTCGACACATTTTTAATGAATATTTAATTATATTAAATGTTACAATTCATTTAATATTATAAATTTATTTAATTATTTATGTGTTTTTACCTTATTGAACGTTTATCATGTATAGTTATTCATGTTATTTTATTAATTTTCAATAATGTAGGTTAATGATCATTCATCTTGGTTGAAATGAAATTGTGTAGATGATGTGAAAGCATACTGGCCTATTTTATCGCTTTGATTACCCCATGCATCCTAATATTATTATATTTTTATGAAGAGGAAAGTTTAATGAAAATTTAGATCTAGATATCTACATCCAATGGAGAAGACAATCAACTCTACAAAGAGGTACAATACATCGACATGATGGTAGTGTTATCACTAAAATCAAAACACCTTATGGTTTGCACAAGTGTGTGTTCTTGAGTTCACTGTGTGATTGGATAACATGGGTATTACCTCCAAGTTGTGGGACTTGCTTCTTGAAATAGACCTCTAAATAAAATTGGTTCTTACTCCTAAACTACCCGCCAAAATCTACTCTAATGCAGAAAACTATCTACTCCTAATCTAACCTTCCAAGGAACTCGGGAGAAAGAATGTGTGAAAACACGGCCTACACTAAAGTGGTGATACACCAAAAAAGGAGAGTGAGAATATTATTTCAATTTGTGAAAAGTAGGAGCAAAATGCTTTGGAAGGGGTGATGATTGTTTTCCACAATCTAGAAATCTGCATTCACAAAAATATTTCATGCACACATAGTGATAATGAATATTTTCAATAACATAAGATAGACACAATATATGTGTAATACGATTGAAGGGGAAAGAGGAATGCAACAAACACAACAGGGGAATATACATCTACAAACTTACGTCTATTGCTTCATGAGTATGCACAATTCAATCTATTACATGATAAGGGTATGGATCACCATGCAAGGAGTCCATTACAAGGTCCTGCAACACATTGGATTCACAAAAATAAATTGACATATTTTTTCTACACAAAACTACTTCCCTTTACAATGAGCCCAACACTCTTATTTATAGAAATATGAGAATAGACATAGATGGAGAAAATGAAAATCCTGAAATCTGTCCTTCAACCACTTGAAAAAGGTAGTAAATGGAGTGGAATGATGTTCTATTGCTTGCAAAAGGCTCCCATACTATGCCATAACTTACAAAGTTGAGATAATTCAACCCATGCTTCATGAATGCATCCCACCTACCAAATAAAACATGTTATGAACCTGGCCAATATTTATGAAAAATCATCATCAATACTTCATGAATCACAAGTTTCATGATTTTTTTACATCATGATTGGATCCAAGATTCCAAAAATACAAATTTTGTGCATTTTCATTGAGAAATGCAAAAGTTATGGCTTTCTCGAGTGCGGACAGTATTTTGGGTTTGTCGTGCATTTATGTCATTTAACGGAACAAGCATCTAATTGAATGGGGCCAAAGATTTTTCATTTATTTTAATATATATATATATCCTCATTAAATTAAGATTTTTGCGTAGAAGACGCGTCATGCTCATTCTCGAAAAGTCCAATTTCATGAAAATCGAGCTCAGCTCAAAAGTTATGGCCGTTTGATGTTTGAGTCCGATTTGCACTTTTTTCCTTTATATGTGGGTTTTTTAGCTATATCAATCCTTCTATCTCAACTATCCAAAAAATAAACCTCTAATCCACCCGCAAGCCTTTTTCTGCAGAAAAATCAGCAAAATCAAATCCCACGGCAAACTCGTGTCCCGCGTGTATTGCCGATGACGGCCATCTGGGCCATGATCACGCTTCACCGGCAAGCCTTTGTAAATTGAAAAAATTGAATGTGCGGGTCCCAACTGTTCCACACGTATCCATGCATCTTGGACCAATAATATCTCGACTTACCTGATTTGCAGACTTTGTTGTCGGTGATTTCTGCTATGCGGGTCTGCGGCCCCAATGTCCCATGTGCGGCCCGAGACATTTCGACCGATTTTTTCGATTCCTTCGCAAATTCAAAATTTTGGATTTTCAATTCCCATATTTTCTGGACGTACCTATGTTATCTTGGACACCAATCTCCAATTTACCCACAATACACTGTTTGAAGCCATTTTTCCATATTTTTTGTAATTTATTCTAACTTCTTGGATATTTTCTTGGACAGGGAAGTTAGAGGAAGGCAAGGGGAATCAAAAGCTATATTTTTGGGCCTTAGACTGTTTCGACTTGCTCGCCTTCAAAAAATCATGTGAGTTATCCAATTTACCTTGAGGGGTGAATTTGGGATAACGGTGGTGTAAATCATAAAGTAGGAGCTATAAATACACAAGATATGGGTTTGAATGATATGATATATGATGTTTTCTCTTCCATCTTATCATATTTACAATAACAATCATATGGAGAGAGATATATGCACTAAAAATGATGATGATGATAATACAATGAATGAAATTCCAAAAATTTCTACTCGTGAAGGTCCATTTGATGTTTGAAATGAGGTAAATCCCGAGAATGATGGCATTAAGTATGTATAAAGGGTAGTATAAACTCTATTATTCATATTCAAGATGGATAGATAAATAATTTCAAAGGCCACACTAGCATTGATGGACTTGGAGATAATATTTATATTTTGAAAGGCTAATATAACAACACTACTAACATAAGTCAATACATTATCTATGGAATATGACAGGTTGTATCATAAACACTCTTATTAATACATACAATAATTTATAAAAATATGTAGGTTTCTACAAGGAGGCTTATACCTATGTAGGTTACTAAAAATGTAATTATACAAGAGAAAAAAATAATTCCTTCATCATATAGGTAACACAATAAATATCATCTTTGTTGGGAATTTCATATAATAAATATGATATAATTATGAGTGATGTTTTTACTAGTTAAGGAGTATGCAAAAATATTATTTTTTATAAATCCTAGGTGCTGCGGGAATGTTGGTTTAATTCTAGTATCGGGGATATTGTATTTTAAATAAGGTTTTGCACCATCTTCTATTGATTAGTGCATTGGAGTGCCTTTCTAGATGCATGTCATTTATAAAGAAATTGTACTAGAATCAAAACAATAGAAGTTTTTATGGGGTGATGCACATACCAAGTTATTTCAAATTTATGAAACACAACTAGGTAATTTAGCCTAACAAATTTAAATTCAATGTAAGAAATGCTAAGTTAGGTATTACAATGAATATGGTCAATCCATATTCTAACTTGTAAACAACATCTTTAGTTTTTCATGTTCAATTGATAAAATATAAAATCCCCCATGGGTTATGTTATGAAAAAAAAAAAAACATTCTATTGGAAATATTCCTTAGAAAGAATTTGATGGAAAATAGGGAATTTTCCATGAACATATTACAAATAAATTGTAAATTTTTTTGAATATGGTGCATATTTATGGTTTTAACGCCACTTGAAAATGTATTAATATAATGAGACATAATTCTTTGTTTGAAAATCAATGACTATATATCCCTATCAATTTTTTCATGATTAAGTACAAAGGGAAAACGTCCATTCTTAAGATGTGCAAACCAAATATGTTCAAGGTGCTCCGTGCTTTGAGAAGACATGTTTATGACATGGGCACATCTTATTTTTTACCTTAGGAACCTTGAGCATCGTAGTGAAAATAAATAAAATCTCAATGGTGAAATAGAAATGAGTGAATGACCAATTTTAAATTTTCCTAGGCATTGATTACAATGTTACAAGTATGTTGGTGTACAAAAATATTGATTTACTAAAAACCTAATGGATATAAAATTTTTGAAAGAATATAAGTCTGTCACATGTTTTTACATTTTTTGTACGTTTATAAAAATGAGATTTCATATTCATTAAAATTACACAGAAATTTCCACAAAACAATAGACATTCATGAAATGATATGTGTATGACAGCCAATAATGTGCCTCAATAACTTACACTCTTAAGTATTCGATTATAAAATGTTATCAAGGAAATGATTAAGGGACACACATGAACCATAATATAATGCATATATTTAAACAAGCTATAAGGAGTGCTATGGTCGAATATCTAGAGGGCACTAACTCATACACTAGGTAAACCTAAGGTTTCCAAGGACCTTAGTAAAATTAGAGGAGATTACCCTACTAAGATATCAATAGATGGGTGAGAAGAGGTATGAATCGATTATATATAAGGGAATAATGTAGAATGTAACTAAAATGAAAATAATGGAAAGATAAAGAGATGATAAAATAAGATAACTATGCTAACTAGCATCAATATACATGTAACATTAAGATAACATAGACAAATGGGAAAGGGAAATGAAATAATCTATGATAAATGACAAAGACAGTTAGAGCACTAACCTTTACTTGTAGGGAGGTCACTAATACGTCTATCTCTCTAGAGAATAACTCACCGAGAGGAATCACTATTAGCTAGAGAAGTGGAATCCCATTCATGTCCTAGACTCATATAGATGACCCAATATTGAAAGTAATACAATATAACACAAGTACAAAATTATGAGATGAGCAAGAAGATGTGAATATGGTAGAAAAGAGTATAACATGTGTCAAGATGTGGTAGGTATATATATGACGTCATCACCTATGGGTGATGGAATTGGTAATATAAAAACCTTACAACGACACCATCACCGATGGGTGATGACATAGGAAAAGGATGGTAAATTAGGTTTGATGTCATGAAAAGTAAAAAATAGTGTGGTATATCATGAGAATGGATGGAAAAAGTTCCAAATGGTGAGATGTAAGCAAGGTGTCATGAGTACAATGTGTATGGTACATAAGGGGAGAAGGATAACTAATGCAAGAAAATATAAGGTCGGGACCACATAGAGATACTTTCTTTCTAGATTGTATCCAACCCATAATGATTACATGCATAAAAATTCCTCATTCTAGCGATGCTTAAGTAACCCGCAGAGAAAAAAAGATGTATGAGATATGCTTATCTACATAGAGTAAACTATTAGTAGCACGTATGAAAGATGAAAAGTGAAAAAATTGGTGTATAAATATGCCTTAGCCGTTGATCACCGCATGTTGCAATAAAAACATTTGGAGGTTATAGGAAATAAATAATTCATAACATTAATATCAAAAATAAATACATAAAGTAAGTACACAAAGAACTAGATGAAATTAAGTATACCCACTAATGCATACCGATAATCTAACTCATCTTGCCATATGTTTGTGCAATCAAAGCTGCAAGAACCAAGGAAAATTTTAGTGGCGATTCTTCATTAATATAAAAATATTGTGGATTTAAAATTTTTGTTTTTCAAAATGTTTAGGGGTTGAATGACTTTGCTATTTTCCCTTAATTTTATGGGTATAAGTTATTTTTTAGGTCGTTATTTCAAACATTAAAACTAATAGATTATTTTTTATATTAAAACTAGCTTTACCATAAAATACATATTTCCCAAATTTTCCTATATATATTTTAATTATATTTCGGTATTAAACATAAAATCACAATTCTGATTTTATTGTGGCATTGATGATCGATAAATACTTATTTAAAGGTGTCAAGCAACCCCTAACATCCGTACATGCATCCATCTCGTTATATTTATAGAAATGTGTTTGAACATGTGTATAATCTTTTGTATATGCCACCAAATGTTTGTATACACAGCACAATAGGCATTTCTTGAGGGTTATAAAGGTGTTTATTAGGGTTTGATCCGAAAGATCAAAACTTATCATTCATTTTTTGGGTGATGAAAAGGGAATATTATCTATTATATCTGAACACATTTAAGAGAAGAATATTATGTTATGAAGAAAAGTGATTAGCATTCTTTCTTCATCCATGAAAACACTTTATCAGTTGTGTTGTCTTCATTATAGTATGAAATTAATGTAATGACAGATCTATCATACATATTTCACATTCATTTTTATTTACTCTACAAATTCTTATATCATTTTATATGGTAAATATATGTTACCACTATTCTTTTTGGGAATATTAAACTACATATTTATTTGTGTTTATTGTCACTTAGTAGTATATGCGAGTCACTCATTAGTATATGCAATCACTCGGTAGTATATGCAGTCACCTAATAGTATATGTAGTCACTTGGTAGTATATGTAGTCACCAGTAGTAGTGTACACAAATCACTGAAAATATATGCAAATACCCGATAGTATATAAAGTCATCTCAGCAAAGTATATACAATCACACGATAGTATATGAAGATGGTCATCTAAAGGCTCAACCATCAATTTTCATATGTAGACTGGTTTCTACATGTGTAAACACCTAGTTGCATACATAGACAAGCATATTTTGTCTAGTGATTATGTACAAATGACTCATCCGCACTTCGATACACCCGCTTATTTGGATTCTCAGTATAGCCAAAACATGTGTGTCGCTTTTACTATCTATCCCTTGAAACTATTGATGGCATACCTTTTCGGGAATATAAATTATTCTCCCGCATCCCTGTATACATTTTTTTCATATTACCCTTCAACAAAAAATACAACTTCAATTTCTGTTAGGGGTCTTAAAATATTCCCTAGAAAAACTATGGAAAAGAAAACCTAAAAGGAAAAAAAAAGAGGATCAATAGTAATATAATACATAAATCACTTAGAAAGGGACCTATGGGATGGATGTCATGTCATAATGTAGAGATGTCTTAATATTATGGCAACATAGCCTAGCGGTAGGTAAAGAACACTAAGAAGTGTAAAATAAGCATATGGTAGAAGCTACAAAGATACTTTGATAGAATTGAAGGTGAAAATAAGGAGAATGTGGATTATTATCCCAAAGGGTGGTTAGTAACACTAAAATTCACAAAAAACCATGAGTTATATCCTTTAAAGATAATGTTGTTAGAAATATTAATCGAAGAAAGAACATAAGCCTAGGAGAGGATGTGCATAATACCGTGGCAACCAAATGGCTAAGAATGTGGTGTACAAATCCAAAGGTGGTGATAATTTTGTTAGTTTTTAAAAAGGTTAATGAAGTTGTGAATTTAAGAAGGATGAGAGTGGTAGATGACTACCAAAACTTCCGAGTTTCTTTATGCATGAAACTTTTGGAGGAATTGAGTGTTTGTTGTTTCTTTAAATATGTGTTCTAAATTGGTTTGAAGATGATATCTATTAGGACTTATGAAATATTTCATGATGTAAGGACCACACCATTTCTATTCTTAATTACCTTATTTATCATTTCTATAATCTAGTTTAAGGAAAAATTCACACATTTCGAAAGTATGTGGATGAACAAGTTTGTTATGCATTTTGGAAAGATTTTTTTGTGATTATGATTACTTAGTATATTCTCTATCACTTTATTATTATAATATGTCAAGGTCATGGATGCCCAATTCATGGATTTCCTCTTCTAGAATTATACTATGAAGGGAAATGAGGAGTGATGAGATTTCAACCTCAAGTGGAAGTATAACCTTATCTCCATGGTTGAGTGAAAATGAGGTTTTCACAATGTTCATATTGACATTGGTGTGGTATGCCCATAATTTAGGATATAGTTTTGTATGTCAATCTCTACATGATTTTCATATTTCCTTTTCTAAGATCTTACTAAGAATTTTTTTATAGAGTCAGCCTACACATTTCATTACGAGACAATATGGTGTCGGGAATCAATGTTGACTCATTTCTTTTCATTTGAATCTCCCACCATTGTTAGATATGATGGTATGGGGAATTCCAAATAGACATATGATTCTATTAAGTACGAATTTTAATGTAGTAAAGTGTTGGTGAGGTAAGTTGTTATGTACGAATTATGGGTTTCCACCAATGGTCACATGGCTACGCCCCTTCTTGTTTATGGGTAGAGTCCCGTTATTGAATATAACCTAATGAAAATTTGTGGGGTAGACATTAGGCCCAGGATCACACAAGCTTACTTCAATAAACCTATGGAAAAGTTCTTATAAAGGGTACAAGGGAGGAATTTTATGTAAGGAGAGGTAAAGGGGAGTTAGAGAAATAAGAAAAGATGGGGTTAATGGTTTTAATAGGCTTACACAATTCACACACATCAACCAGAGTAGGTACACATTCAATTATAATAAAAAAACAATGCTAACAATGATAAGACTAAAAATCATAGAAAAATAATTCTACATATTCATCAATCAAGGACATAAAGTTCTATATTTTTATGAAAGATCAAAATGTTTACAAATATGGAAATTAGAGAGGGTGGAGGAACATAGAAAAATAAAATAGAGGAAATGTAGCTTTTATTTCTTCTTGTAGTAGTAGTAAATCTCAACAACATACATTGAATCGAAAATTTCTATCTCTTTTGAATGGAGAATTGATTCCAATTTAGAGCATTGAAAATTGTGTTCTCATCTTCCTCCACATTAATTTTCACATCCAATCATCACTTTTTAACTTCCACATACTCTAAGGAATGAAATTATGTCCATTTCTTATATTTGAAAAGTGGATTTTACAATGCAACATTAAATTACTTAAGTGAATAAGAAAAAATAGTGGAAAAGTACCTTGTCAATGAAGGAATATATTATTTGAGAGGGAGGGAGAAGAGAGAAGAAGATACGAGAGAAAGAATTGGAAATATGGATACAGGAAAGATCATACTAATGCAGAACCTTCTTTTGATGAATTCTCAAAGGTGTTACTTACCTTGGACCACTGTTGAACTCTAACACTATGATTATAGATTCCACCTCTTTGAATTTAATGATGTGAGATCATTATCAAACATGGATCAAGTGTTTAGAAAAATAATCAAGGTATGAAATTATTTATATGAATTCCATCCTCACTCACAAAGTGAGATCATCTAGATCATCCAAATTATTTCATCATATGGTGCTATGCGGAGATCTCACTCGAATCGCTTGTTCATGAGCCCGTGTGGTGTTTATTATTTAAAATTCACCGCTCGGGGTAATTTTGATAACTTGCATCATTACTTTAGGCTTTATCATGTAGAAATGGTCCAAGGCCAAAAAAATAAGGTTTTGGGATTCCCTTTGGTTTCTCTCTGACTTCCCCATCTAAGGAAAAAATCCAAGAAGTTAGAAAAATTGTAAAAATTTGAAAATGAGGTCACATGCCTATTTTAATGGAAATCGGGTGTTAGAGCTATGGATGAAACCAAGGTGGATTGTACTAAGGTTCATTATACCTAGTTCAAGGCTGATTTGTAAATTAATCAGTCAAGTTGACATTATTTCTCCCGGATGGTACAAGTACACATGGGACAGTGAACAGAAAGCTTTGATTTTTCCGAGATGGCCAAAAAAGAAAGAGTCGACAAAGTATAGGATTTCCAATTCCTCCAAGTGCTTGTGCACATTGTTGTTTTTGTTAGAAAAAGTTTCATTTCCATAAGTTTTGGTGAAAATGTTCTATTTCTTCTATTGTATGTTTTGTATACAGTTCATCACACTCATCGGAGAGAATGCAGCCTCAAAAGAAGCAAATCAGTAGGGTATCAATATTGGGGTAGGTTTAGGAGTCTTCATTACACTCAAATAGATCAATTGTAGGAACGGTTGAGATCTAGTTTTCAAGTAATTATGTACTCTCACAAATATTATTCTCTTGTTATATTGAGAGTGCAAATAGTGGAAGGTAGTTCGAGATCAAGGAACAACAATGCTTCAATGACTCAAGGATGTAGATTTTTAAGTTCCAAATCATATTATAAATTACTAAGAATACTCCATGCCCAATGGATTACTATAGGAAACTGGCCATACTTCATCTAGTAGGTAGAGAACCCCGCTAAGTGGCCAAATTGTTATCCAAATATGACCCCTCAAGTTAATTTTGATAACCCACATCATTCCTTCAGGCTTGAGTGAGTAGAAATGGTCGAGAGGCCAAAAATATGAGGTTTTGAGATTCCCTTTGGTTTCTCTATGACTTCTCCATCTAATGAAAAAAATACAAGAAGTTAGAAAAGTTGCAAAAAATATAAAAATGACATCCCGGGCCTATTTTAATGCAAATCGGGTCGAGAGTCGTGGATTGAACCAAGACAGATTGTACCAAGGTTAATCGTACCAAGTTTGGGGCTGATTTGCAAAGGAATCGGTCAAGTCAGCTTTCTTTTTCCTAGATGGCATAGGTACATGTGGGATAGTTGGCACCCGAAAGCCTTATTTGCCCAAAATGGTTGAAAAAGAAAGAGTCGATGAAGTCGGGTCAAAATGTCTCGGGCGGTCTCACGGACGTCGGAGGACAAGCCGAGACACACATCACCGAAATAACCATAAGAAGAAGGAATCGATAAAGTCAGGTAAATGTAGAAAATTTGGTGCTGGGACGTCGAGACACGTGTTTTCCAAAAATCTGAAATCGCGCTGATAATAAAGGATTGCAAATTGGGTAAAGCGGCATTTGTCAATGACCCCAATGGCTCGGTCAGCGGTGGGACGCATGTGACATCAAAACCCGATTTTTCCATAGGAGGCTTATGGGTGGATCAGAGGTTTTTGTCTACAATAGTTAGGATGTGAGGACTCGAAATAGCCAACATGTCCCCATGAAAAGGAAAACAATGCATATCAGATCCCAAACTTCAAATGGCCATAACGTTTGACCCTAAGCTATGATTTTCATGAAATTTGACTTTCTAGAATGAGCACGACGTGCTCTAAAAAAATTGAATTAATTTTAATTAGGATATATATGTTAAAATAAAGGAAACATATCCATATATGATAAATTAAGTGTTCATTCCCGTTAAATGACAGAAATGTTTGGTAGACCCAAAATAGCTACCCATACTCATAAGGCCATAACGTTTGTATTTATCAATGAAAACACACAAAATTGGTACCGTTGGAATTTCAGATCGGATTCGATGCACAAGAATCAAGAAATCGGGAATTTGATGAGTAATCGATGGTGATTTTGTAAGAAATGTTCCTAGTTCAGAAAATAGTGATTTTATTTGGTAGTTGGGATGCATTCAATAAAGCATGGGATTTCATGTTTTACTACCGCAATTTATGGGGAAGTATAGGAGGACTTTTTCAAGAGACATTATATCATTTCACTCCATTTACGACGTTTTACAAGTGGTGGTAAGTTAGATTTCAGGATTTTCATTTTCCCTCTCTCTCTCTCTTCTCAGATTTATATAAATTGGAGTGTTGGGCTCATTGTTAGAGAGATAGTTTTGGGTAGGAAAAACTATAATTTTTTTGAAACTAATGTGTTATAGGCCCTTGTGGTGGACTCCTTACATGGTGATCTAGGCCCTTATTCTGTAATATAATGAATTGTGCATATCAATGAAGCAATAGATACAAGTTTTTGGATACTTGTTCCCCTATTATGTTTGTTTGCATTCTTCTTTTCCTTTCAAACTTATTACAAATATGTTGAGTCTACTTTACAATGATTCATCCTCATTGTACATGTATGGAATATTGTTGTGAATGAATTTTCTAGAATGTGGATAATTGTTTTAACCCTTTCAAGTATGTATTTTTCTTATACTTTTCACACATTGGAAGAATACTCTCACACTCTCTTTTCTGGTGTATCACCCTTTTAGTGTATATTTTTGTTTCATGCAATCTCTCCTTGGTCCCTTAGAAGGTTAGATTAGGATTATATAATTTTTCATGCATTAGAGTAGATTGTGGCAGCTAGTTTAGGACCATGAACCAAATTTCTATGGAGGTCTATCTCAAGTATAAAGTCCCACAACATGGATATAGTACCCATGTTATCCAATCAAACTATGATCTCAAGCATACACACTTATGCAAACTATAGGGTGTTGTGTTAAGTGATAATGATGTTCTCCATCTTTTTTAGGATATTTGGATGCTGATAATTGATCTATTTTGAAAAATTAATAATTTTATACATGCCATCTTGAGTAAGTACATTGTGGGTGTAGGATTGCAATGAAAATGAATTTAGAATTCTAGGTTTTTTTTTCATTATTCCCTACTTCAATTTTAAGATAATTCCCTTGTCTTTATGAGTGGGAAAATGATATTTTTATTGAAGGGGTAAGAATACCGAGAAACAATCAGTCCATATTTCAAAAAGTAATCCACCCCATCATGAAAGAAACAACTCCAATAAAAATATATTTTTGAGAATCCTTCACTGCAATTTTAAGATGATTTTCCCCTAGATCTCTAGTAAAGTTAAAAAAATTTCCAAGAGAGAAGAATTCGAGAGAAAAATCAGTCATAAATATCTCTAAAAATAATCTATTTCATTGTTAAAAATTTCGTTGTGTGAAATTAAATTTTTCGAGGATAGTTATCTCCAATGTTTAGGTGATTTCTCTCGATGGATCTCAAGCGTCAAGTAAACACCTACTTTCATGTTTCTATTGTGTCATGGAAGATAATAATGGAGGTTGTAGCATGTGACAATAGATAAAATTGAATAATAGAAAACTATCTTTAAGAAATGGCTCAGAATGAGTTATAATATATGTTATTTCACTTTTATTTTACCATGCTGACCATGGCTTGATCTCGGGTTGAATGTGAATTTATATGGAGTTAAAAATGGTTTTTCATGGTGAAAATTTGAAAAATTCACATAAGAGATAGAAATGGGTTCTATGGAGCAATATTGAGATAAGTGGCAACCCTGGAGTGAAGGTAAGTTAGATGGAGGAGCCAAGAAAGCACCTTGCTGAACCGGGAGAGATCACATGAAAGAACAAGAGCTATAAATTTCTCATGGGCTCATTTTTTTGTACCCGTTGTCAAATTGATGAGAAAGGGAAATAGGGTGCAAAAATTTTACCTTTGGATCAAGATGGTGACATCTGACAACATGATGAGGGGGCTATAAAATGCACCTATGGAATTATCGATGTCACATAGATTACCAAGAGCCAGGGCATGCACATGGATGAATTTGTATCCCCCTTTTACCCTTGGGGAAGAAGGACATTAGGGATAGAAAAGGGCACCTTGGAGCAAGTTATTGACATGTGTCATGAAGGAAATTTTACTAAGTAATTAAAGAGGACATCGGGAATAAGTTTTCCACCTCGAGAGAATGGGAGAGTATTTTTGGTCAAACCTTATAATATTTTCAATCCAAATAATATTTCAAGATCACTTAAATCATTAAAAAAATATAATTCATTTTTCAACTAAAAATGAAGACAATGTTTCATCTAGAATCAAGAGGGGCATATTTAGAAGTCTAAAATGTTTCAATAAACCTTTGAACCTCATACCAAATTTCATATTTAAACCTTATAGGTAATTTAAATATATTTCCAATTAATATTTAGTTTCCTCTTAAATCCATTTGTAACTCCCATAATCATCCTAAGAAGTTTGTTTTCACAATTTTAGCTTTCATTTACTGCACCCAAAACCCACTCTTGCATAGATTACTCCTGAATGAGATTTTATTTTCTAAATTTTTCTAAGTCCCTTCAAACCTCTTCAATTATCCATGACACCACCATTATATGATTTATAATTTATCTTAACATTCATGGAGGGTGTTTACCAACATCAGATTGAGTAAAATTTCCCATTTTAGGCCTCCATGAAGAGGTGTCTTTCATCAAACTTTATTGAATTATATTATCAAATTGTGTCATCATCCCTGCACACTAAGAATAACTTGATAAGTGGAAAGGAAGGATTTCATGAATAACGAAATATTCAAACCTTGTTAGTTTTTTTACTTTGATCCAGGGTGAAGGTTTAATTTTTTGAAGGCTAACCACAGGAAGGATGCAGACCTACTAGGAATCCTAATTTTCAATTAAAGGCTTAGTTTTCATGCTTCAAAATTTTAAATTTTCATGCTAGTTATTTTATGTGAAAAAAAATGGTTCTAGCTTTAGGAAATTGGACTAGAAGGGGAAATTTAGAACCTCAATAATATTATGGGATAGTATACCAAATCTTTGTTCATTGGATTATAGATTCCTTTATTCAATACTAACATAAGAGACAAACACACAAAATAGATGGAAACACAATACAGAAAGGGAAATAAAAAAATGAGAGACCATGACAAGACCACCTAAACCACCTATGTATATGTGGTTGATAACTCAATAGGTTATTTACATTTGTTATTTGACACTTTATTTTGTTCTTCTCATGATTTCAAGGATCATAGTAGTTTTTGATTCTCCTTCATTTCTATGTGAATGATTCTTGGTCATATTATGCTTCTTATTATCACACTAATTGTTATAATATTTGACATCCCTTTGTTATTTTGTTTCATCTAATTCATGAAAAAATATTTCTACGAGTTGATTCTCAATAGATTTTTTAGGATATTTAACATTATCACTTGCCTCTTGATGTTCCATGTTTTTAAATTTCTCAAAGTAACCTCCTTTTAAAGCACAATAGATATTTCTTTACCTACATCTTATTATGATGGGATGTTTATATTGTTTCATAATCTTGAAAATAAAATGAGCACAAGGTAATATATGAAGAATGAAAACCATCATGTTGTCCAATATGGACATTTTTAACCTCAAAATCCATCTTCATGATGAGGGCATCCATTTTTGATTTTATTCAACATCAATATTTTAAAGAACATCCTTCTTCCTACATTCCTTGTAGAGAAGTTCTTTATTATGAATTAAATCATCCTTGGGAGGTACAAGCACAATCTCATCTATATGATCTTCATTAACAAGGCATCTATCTTCGTGAAAGGGAATGAACATAACATTTGAGTTGAAATACTTATATTTTCATTTTTCTAGTCTTGAACACCATCTACTAGAGATTCCATTTCCATGATGATGTCATACTCATCTTTAGTAGATTAAAATTTCATAACATGAAGCATTTTTAGTTCATGAATTTCTCCTTGCAAGATTCACTCTCTCCCATAAGAAAGATAAGTCTTTGTATTCACAATCATACTTATTGAAAAAATATTCATGATAATTTTTAAGAATATGATTGGAAACATCGAAATCACATGCTAAGACATTTATTTTCATCATTTTTCATTCGTCATATGCATTTCTCATCACATTAGAATTATTTACTTTTAGAGATCTTACATTCATGCTCCCATCTAGTCAGAAGTACATGATTTCAAATTTTGATTCCATCAAATCATCATAATATTTTATGATCGACTTTGTGAATTTTTGATATTCCTCCATCAACATGGTTAGCTCAACATCTTCTTCCAAATCTATTAAGAATTTTGAGACTTTGAATATTAAATAAATATATCCTCTCTTAGGTCACTTGGAATTTGGAATTTTAATTTCATTTTCCATATGCGAGAGAATATTCATAATATTACCATTTACCATAATGGTGGCATGTGACTAATCCTTATGTATATCTCCACATTATTCTATATATAATATTTGGCTCAACAACATAACATATGAGGATGACATGTATGCTACGAAAATCTTAATTGTGATCTTCTTATCTAAAAATATGCAAATGATACTTGATCATATTCTAGCTATCCAACGAGAGGTGCTTCATTTATTTCCATGGAATAGTAATAACCATTACAATGTGAGAGAGATACCAAGGGATTTAGAAAAAAATAGACATGAATTTATTGGATGGGCTGAAGTCATTAATGTAATTATTTAGTTTATATTCATCGATCAACAAGGATAAAAATAAAGGTTCTAATTTACTAGACTTTGAGGGTGTGGAAGCAAGAAGATTATGAGGAGTCGAATGAGGGGTGGGAGATATATATTTGGCTATGGAATTTTTGAACATTATCTTGAACTAATTCCTTTGAAAAAATTAACAAGCTTGTAAAAATTTCATGGGATGAGATTTCAAGTACGTAGACTTAGAAATTTACATTTTCATTTTTTTCAATGGTCAATGATGTAAACAAGTGGACAAGTAGCAGTAACATTAGGGATTACTACAGCCTTGAGTACTTAGGATCAACATAAATGGAAACATATTTGTAAAGAGAAGTTGAATGATACTTACATGTAGAGGGAAAAGGATTATTAACTAAGGTAGTTTCAAGCTTCTTCTTGGTTGTCTCTATGGAAGAGTTTTGTGATTATTTTCCTCAAAGTCACCATTTGAGGATGTAAATGCTTATCTTTGGTAGTGGAAGAAGAGGTTTCTTTCTAAATTTTTTTTTGAGAATCGAATTAGAAATGAGGCACCACGAAGTAGTTGCACTCCAACGGAATCATGAAAGCTCCAGCGATAGCAAGGAAAAAATTGATTAGTAATGGAAGAAATTGCTCAACAGAAACAAAGCTTGCATATAGAGGAAAGACATCAGAGTGTCTTGGCATGCTCATAAATGAATAGAAAAGGGGTACATATAGGGTGCTGAGTAACCCTAGTGCATGACACACATGAAACCCTAAACCTAACCCATGTGAGATGACCCTCCAACATGAGAGGAGGACACATAGGATAACTCACACTAAAACCCCCTTCATCGAAGCTGGGGTAGTGGCTGTGATGAGTCAAACAGAAGAGAAAGACACTCCTAAACAACTAAGAAAGATGTGCCAATGGGGCTCGGAAACTAAAGGCCTGATAAGGTGCCCATATACAAACACAATCTTCCTAGAAGAAGAAGAAGAAAAGAAGGACTAAATAGCCCTAAGAAGATGGGAAGCTGCAGAAGACCTCACCCTAAGAAGAGACCGTAAGTGAAGAAACTTCATCTCAGTGAAAGGCTTGGTGAATAATCTCGTAATCTGATCAAATGTCTAAATGTAAAGAATGTCGATGATACCATCATGAATAAGCTCCGTATGAAGTGCATATGGATCTCAATGTGCTTCATCCACTGATGTTGAACTGGATTTCTACAAATAGAGATAGTGCTCGTGTTATCACAGTAGATAATGGTAGGCCACCAAAATTGGATGCCAAACTCTTTCAGAATACCCTGTAGCCAAATAGCTTCTATGGCAGTGTTAACTACTCCTTTGTATTCTACCTCTGTAGATGATATCACAATTGCATTCTACTTCTTGCTAGACAACAAGGACCCGAACCAAGAGAGAAACTATAGCCAGAAGTATATTTCCGATGATCTAAGTCACCGGCCCAATCAGAATCTATGAACCCAATCAAGTCAATATCAACCCCTCCATGATAGTGTATGCCATCAGCATAAGTGCCACAAACATAATGAAGGATCCATTTAGTTGCTTTCCAATGCAGCTCATGTGGCTCCTGCATGAATCTGGACATGATCCCAACAACATATGATAAATCTGGTCGAGTGTGAGTCAAGTAGATCAAGCTCCCAACTAACTTTTGATAAAGAGTACCATTAACCAAGGGAGTAGAGAAATCTGAAACCAACTTAACCCCGGAAAGAAAAGGAGTAGGAGAAGACTTGCAATCAGACATCTGAAACCGAGCTAGCAAATCAAGAGCATACTTAGGTTGCAAAATCAAGATTCCTGAGTCAGATTGTGAAATCTGGATCCCAAGGAAGTAATGAAGCAGACCTAAGTCAGTCATGGAGAACTTGTTGGCTAAGGTGATCTTCACAGAATCAATAATAGAGGAAGAGTTACCTGTGATCAACAAGTCATCGACATATAGAACAAGAATGAGTATGGAGTCATCTTGCCATAGAATATAAACATTTGGATTAGAGTGACACCTAGTAAACCCTGATGTAAGTAAGAAGGAGTCCATCTTGGCATACCAAGCCCAAGGGGCTTGTTTAAGGCCATA
This sequence comes from Taxus wallichiana var. yunnanensis, assembly GCA_018340775.1. NCBI lineage: Eukaryota > Viridiplantae > Streptophyta > Pinopsida > Cupressales > Taxaceae > Taxus > Taxus wallichiana. Next base: position 961,674,596 of record CM031242.1, on the reverse strand, counting down.
AAGAGACTTATTTAACTTACAAATGAGGGAGGAATCTTGGACATAACCCAGACGTTGTTCCATATAGATCTCTTCATCTAGGTGACCATGAAGGAAGGCACTCTTAACATCCATTTGATGGAATTTCCATCTATTTGCTGCGAAAATGGCTAGGGTCAGTTGAATAGAAGTCATCTTCTCAACCGGAGAAAAGGTTTCAGTATAATCAACCCTAGCTATGTGGGAGAAACCCTTAGCTACTAATTCCACTTTAAACTTTTCAACATCTCCATCTAATCCATACTTTTTTGGAACTCCCACTTACACCGAACAATTTTTCTTCCTTTCGGAAGAGTGGTGAGATCCCAAGTATCGTTCTTCATGAGAGAGGAATACTCCTCATCCATGGCAGAATCCCACTCGGGAATACCTAAGCCTCCGGAAATACTGTGGATCGAAGCGAGAGGTGAAGAAAGAGCGGTGTCCAATGAAATTTGAGTGAGTACGTCTCATATCCGAAGTATCTCCAACTAAATCTCCAGCACTTTGCAAAGCTTTCCTAGCCCAAAGGGGACCAAGAGGATCGGGGCTCGATTCGGAAGATTCTTCACTTGAGTGAGAATGGAAATATTCCTCATCATCACTACTTGTCAAAATCGGAAGACTCAAAGATATGATGGTGCGGAGGATCCGGAAGAGGAACACACTCAAGAGTATCATCATCCGATGAGTCGAATTTGAATCAGAGTGAAGAACCTCTATAGGTGGAGAACTATAAGTTGAAGAAGACTCATCGAACTTAAAACTTATCTCAATATATAGCTCATGTGAAATAGGATTCATCAATTGATATCCTTTCACGCCATTAGGATACCCTACAAATATATAAGAATTGGATTGTGGTTCCAAAGCCTTGCATTTCTTCTTGGGAATCCAAGCCGTAGCCTTGGATCTAAAGACTCGAAAGTACTCAACATCAGGATTGCGTCCAAACAAAGCTTCAAAGGGTGTCATCCCTCTTACTACCTTGTGTGGAACATGGTTCTAAATATAATTTACACAATTCTTTGCTTCGGCCCATATCTGCGGAGGAAGAGACTTCGAGTGAATCATACAAGTTGCCATCTCCTTAAGAGTACGGTTCTTTCTTTCTTTGACTCCATTCTACAAAGGGCTATAAGCAACTGTATGCTGCAGAGAGATCCCTTCAGAAGTACAGAAATCCATGAACCTATTGTTTACATATTCACCTCCATTGTCAGTTTGAAGAACCTTGATAGACTGTTTCGCTTGTTTCTTAGCAAGAGCCTTAAATTCCTGAAAATGTTCAAAGACTTCAGACTTAAGCTTAAGAAAATATACCCAAGTATATCGCGAATAGTCATCAATGAAGGTTAGCACATAAAGAGCTCTAGTAAACGAAGGAGAAGGAAATGGACCAAAAACATCATTGTGAACAAGATCCAAGGGACGAGTGGCTCTCCAGGCTTTTCCTTTGTCAAAGTTATTTTTAGGATGCTTTCCAAGGGTACAACCCTCACAAAGACCCTTAGAAAACTTGACACGAGGCAACCCGTTGACCATTTCATTTTGATTCAATTGTTCAAGGTAGTGATAATTTAGATGTCAAAAATGCTCATGCCATAGCTTACTAACATCATTTGCATGAGTGATCAAGGAAGTGGGAATAGAATCAAAAGTAAAGTGGGAGAAGGTGTACAACCGTGAATGGTGATCTGCCTTTCCCTCAGCCACTGTAGTGTCATTGTTAAGCTAAAAATGATCACCAAGTTAGAAACAAATTCCACTCGCATTCCTTCACCAAGGTGAGTAATTTGGTAAACCGATAGGAGATTGGTAGAGAGATTAGGAACACTCAACACTTGGTTAAATGTTCCCCCATCCATCTCTACTGATCCACTACCAAAAACCGACACTGTCGTGTCATTACCCATCGTGATTTGGGACATTCCACAAGGTTCGATGTTGGAAAACTCAACATGTGAAGAACCCATGTGGTGTGAGGCACCGAAATCTATAATCCATTTCGATTAAGGAGAAAATTTGGCTACAAGGGCATTTCCTTTCTTCTTATCATTTTTAGCACCTTTTGCAGAGCAGAGACTCGGCCTTTAGAGCACTTTGTTTTATTGATTCAGAACACTTATTTTATTTTTCTCAAGTAAATGAGATAAGTGATCAATCATTTCTTAAAACAAGTGTTTCTTGTCGTGACCAATATTCTTGTAATAGGAACACAAATACTTTATTTTCTCGTGCTCTAGGCTTAGAAGTCGAAGTGTTTGTGTCATTTTTGGGTTTTATCTTGGTTTCTTTCTTAGGTTGATCCTTAGTTTCTTTCTTCTTTTCAGTATTCTTTCCCTTGCTAGTACTTGCTACAAGGGCATGTGACTTGGACTTGAGAGACCCCATTTGAATGAGTTTTTCATGTTCTTGAATGAGTTGGGATGAAAAATAGTCAAAGGACGACATTGTCCAAGTATCGCCCAAAGCAGCTTTTGTAGCGTAGAAAATTGACACAAAGACAGAATATTCGAGACCTAGCTTAGAGAGAATCGCCAAGATCAGTTGAGAATCTTTCTTTTCTACTTGACATCCTTTTCACAATAATCTAATGTGGAAAAATTTGAGAAGAAGGCTTGTAGGTTTTCAAAGTCACTAGGATTTAACCCTAGTAGTTCATTTTCCAACTGATGCGCTCTCATGTCATCTAGTTGTCCAAACATCACATCTAGCATTTTCCATGTAAATGTAGGTGTTTCAAATGCCTCAATGTGGAAGAGAAATTCAGGAGAAACAGACATGCAAAGAAGACCTAAAGCTTCATCACTACGGTTTAACCACTTAGATTTTTAGGTTCGTCATCTGGTTCAGTCTCAGTTCCCATGGTGATGCGGAATAACCCTTTACCCCTTAGTTTCATTATTATTTTTGATCTCCATTTGAAAAAGTTGAACGGCATAAGCAAAGGAATTGAAAGTGCATCCATAGTGAGAGAGAGAGAAAGAAATGCAGAAAAGAAACACAACCACCCAGGACAATAACAACCCCCTGCTTTTGGCACTTTATAGTTGAGTGCGTTGATTACAATCGGGTCCGTGCGTGTGGTTTGAAACACTTGGTAACTTGTCTTGCAATTAGCGTAATAACATATAAGAGAGGAGACCACAACAGTGTTTCATGGAGCGCAACAAAAGAGGAACACCGTAAACAAGCACAAGCAAAAAATAGAAAGGAGGTGAAAGCCAACCCTTGTGGTGAGAAAAAGTGTCTCATGTCGCACGAAAGAATCCCTTTGTCATAAAACTATGGCGGACACGCTCACAAGTCCACGAAAAAAAGGAATAGAACAAAGCTCACAAAAAATGAGCTGAATTAAGCAATACAAAGACACCCCCCTAGAATACAACACTTTATAAAATTAGTGCGTTTACAAATAAAATGATCCCATCATCTAGAGTGTGGAAAAACATGTAATTTTGACTAAAGAAGTGCTCAAAACCGAGCAAGAAGTCAAAAGCTATAGCAAAAATAAATTCCCGCAATTGATGAGAAAAATCCAATAAGCCTACAAACGGATTAAAAAAGCACCTTAAACGCATGCAAAGGGTGTCGTATGTATGCTCGTTGGAAACGACATAGAATTTGAGATAGGGTTTCTTTGTATTGTGAGGGGGGATTAGCCACCTGCCAATCCTGGACCTCACCCTTCGTCTTCGGCACTCGACGGAAGATGAAAAATACACAAAGCCAATAGACCAAATTATAATGCCAAAAAAATTATAGTTTAAATAATGTGAAATTAAATCAAAATTAGATCTAATTTAATTAAAACTAATTAGATCTAATCTAATGAAGATTTTTAGATGAAGATTTTTAAAAAGATTGAATGCTTCTAATTAAAACAAATTTCTAAATTGGTTTTAGAAACTTGTCATATTTTTAAAAACAAGGTAAATTAGAAACTTTTTAAAAAACTAACCAAAAAGATTTGATTTGTTTTACCAAACAACAAAAAAACTTAGCATGTAAAGAGATACGGCTCGTTTTTGGAAAAAAACAGAGGTTTTTTTTTTTAGTAAGATTTAGAAGAGATAGAAATTGAAACCTTACCAAAAAGGACTGTGAAAAAAAGGTGACGTATCTGTGAAAATGTACAGCAAATGTGAGATGAGTCTGACCGCATAGGTGAAAAAATGGTCCTAAAAATGACTGTTCCAAGGAAAAATGACTTACCAGAGGTAATTGTACAAGGGACAGGCTACGCCTACAAGAGTTCTGACCGCATTTTTGTTGGCAGCACCGAAAAATGCCCTTTCAAGTAAAAAAATGTGGCTGTGTTGTTGAAAACACCCTGACAAGCAAAAAAATGTGGTTGTGTGTTGAAAAACGCCCTTGCAAGCAAAAAATATGGTTGTGTTTGAAAAACACCTAGGAATGATCTTACATTCCACGCATGATAGTTAACAACCTGTACATAAGAGTTTACAACCCCTTCAAGAAAAACAATGTGGCAGAGCTTAAAAATTCCTAGGAATGAATGAAAAAAGTGCAAAGCCAAACGTGAAAGCGGTCCAAAATGGTCAAAGGGACAGTACTTCGTTGATGAGAAACCATGATTAAAGAACTCAAAGATCTGCAACCACAGACAACATGCATAGACAAATATCCTGCAAAAACCAAAGATTTTAAAAAAATTCACTTCCATTTTAATAAATGAAAGGAATCTCTATTTTGGATTTTGATACATCCAACAAAAAAAACAGTTAAAAAAACTGATTTCTCAAGGTATTTTGAAAAAACCTGCACATGCACAAGAAAAAAAAACACAAAAACTTTCCGAGAAAGCTTGTTAGAGATATTAGCAAGATAATTTCCAGAAAATAATGATCAAGGAATTACATGCAGAGTAAAATAACGAAACCAAGTAAGAGTAATAGAACCAAAAAACAAATCGAGTGCATGTTTACCCGATCTCAGCTCTGATACCATGAAAAGAGTTTGTGAGAATCGAATCGGAAACGAGGCACCACAAAGTAGTTACACTCCAACGGAATCATGAAAGCTCCAACAATAGCAAGGAAAAAATTGATCAGTAATGGAAGAACTTGCTGAATGTAAACAAAGCTTGCATAGAGGAAAGACAGCAAACTTGCTCAACGAAACAAAGCTTGCATAGAGGAAAGACAACGAAGTGTCTTGGCATGCTCATAAATGAATAGAAAAGGGGTACATATAAGGTGCTGAGTAACCCTAGTGCATGACACACATGAAACCCTAAACCTAACCCATGTGAGATGACCTTCCAACATGAGAGGAGGACACATAGGATAACTCACACTAACACTTTCTTCATCCATGATAGAGTTAAGATTAATCAAGATTAAATATTTGTAGGTTCTTCAAAAAAATATCTCGTGAATATTCAAAATACCCAAGTCTAGCACATTTTTCTTTATATTATTATTTAATTTAGAATTAAAAATTTCATCTCCTTTATCTTCATTGGTCCCACATGTTACATTCACTAGTTGATCTTCTAATGCAATTCTTTGGGGTGCTCTTGTAATCTTTCTCTTGTAGTTATTTTGGTGTGATGCTTATTGAGTAACTTTTATCTTTAACATTGTCAAATCATTGGCAATTTTTTTAATCTTGAATCATATCTTTCATATTTAGAATTATGAGCCTAATGCTTCATTAAATAGTTATTGAACTCTCTTGACATGGTGAGATAATATTCTACTTCAATGGAAAATTATTGAACATTATCCTAAATGTTTGGTTGAGATCATGTATTATGAAACTAACATCCCAAAGTTGGGAATTCATGAAAAATATTTTCTAATTATCTACAATAGAATGAGATTTAGTAGAAGTATTTTTATCAACATATTAAATATTTCTATAAAATATTCCATTAAATCTTGTGGTTTTTTCTTCATCCGAGTAAGTTGAGTAAGGAGGGCATGCACATCTTTTGCGGTCTCGAATCCTCGCTTCAAAATTGGTTTTTAGATCATACCAATCATTACTTGAGTGTCATATAAAATAGTAAAACCGATCCACAATGGTATCATCTAATGATATCATAAATAACCACACTAAAAATCTTTGTGATGCACTCCAAAAATGCAACAAGATGTAATGAAAGTCATAATTTGATCATTTGTTCATTTATTTCCATCTTCATAATGCACTTCAAAAATGCAACAAGATGTGATGAAAGTTGTAATATTATCATCCTTATTGAAATTCATGAAGTGGTGGAGCCAAAGCCAATATACCACTATTATTTACCCATGGAATTGACATGCAACCATTTCTTCCTCTTCTTCCCCTTCTCTTTGTTCTTCTATTTCTCCTTCTCTGTTGGCTACATTTTCCATGCACACTGAAAACCTACGCAGATCATGAGATAAATCTCCCTCATTTACCTCGTGAGGATATTGTTTAAGATTTTTTCAAGTATCTATTTTTGGTATTACTTTAACTATGTAGCTCATGAACCATAGCTATAAAGTTTTGCAGCAAGTAAGTAGCTGTAAGCAACATGTGGAGGAAAGAGAAATAACTAAATGCAAGAAGAAAGGAAAGGAAATGTATAACCCAACCAATAGTTGTGAGTTGATTACATGCACATGGACGAAACAAATAGATCTTAAAATACAGAATTTGAAGGAAGGGAAAGTTCCAGATATAGATCTAAGAAAACACAAATTTAATGCATAGATCTAAAAAGAAATAAAAGATGAATGCATGGTTAACACAAATTTCTCTAGAAATTTCTTCTCTATTCCTTTGCTTGTAGATATTTATTATGGGGTTAAGATTAAAATCTGGAACACAAGAATTTTGATTAAAACTTTTGATCCTTTAACCCGTAGGTTCTTCCTCTACTTATAGTTTGTAGAGGGGAAATTACAAATGTGAAACCGTAACTAGAACATGAAGAAGTAGTAAAGGGAGCATATGGCAATCATCTTCCTAGAATACCTCTCTTAGTGACGTGCATCAAGATTTTAAGCAAAAATTGCTCACATCTATCACCTATCTTAAATAATCTTTCCAAATAAGTTAAAGTAATGGTTTTTAAACCAATAAAATTAATTTTACATTTTCATGCAGAACATAGAAAATAAGAGAAGAAATAAGAGGAGAATGAAGATCTACCAACGGTAACACGTATACTTTCCTTTTGTTCGATATTGAATATAATTTTCAAACATGCAATTTAACATATTTCCATATGTTTTAACAATAGCTTCTCTCTCGGTTTTGAATCTGTAACAACCCTTTGGAAAACGTATCAGCGTTAGTCTTAACTTTCTCTAAATTAGGCCCATATCCGTCAACATCTACCCGAAGCTTTATGATTCTACCAATTTAATCCTCGTGAAAGGTATGGTGACTTCATTACATAACCACCATAAATTCCTCATGGGAAGGAGGTAATTCATCTAGGATGCTCTCGAACACTTCTCCCATCTTACTATCCAAAGAATCGCATCCTCTTAAGCATGAGCTTGAGGATATCTATGTGGAAGTAAACTAAAATTTCTAATTGTTTCTTCTTGTCCATCAATCCACCGGTTCTCTGCAATCACAACATCCTTTGCAACGAGTTTATCTTAGCTAAAGTATCATCTTCTATATATGTCATTAGTTCCTTTAGCTAGGATACTTACTCGTGTATATTCTCCAATTCGGTTGGTATTCTTTTGAACTCGCTATGAAGCTTGGTGAATTATTTGATATTTGTACTTGAGCAATAGCTTAGACCTAGTCTCCTACATATTTTACCTCCTGTACCAAATGATTACTTACTTGCTCATGTGCTAGAATGGGCTTAGAGGAAGGTTTGGAAATGTTAGGAATGATCTCAAATAGTAGGGACACATGTTTTTGAATATTTGATCTGTCATCATTCTCTTTTTTGAGCTTAAGGAATAAAGTGTTCATTAGTTTCGTGTATCCTAATTTAATCCTTTGGTGGTAGATCGACCTATGAAAACTTTGGTAACTATTATATCTTTGCCATGAAATATCCCTTATGCTTTCCTTTTTCTAGCACCGATAACTCAATGAAATTCTATCCGATTCCTCAATAATCAACGTAGAAGCCATTTTTGTAAATTTAGTCCTTCTATCTCTTACGCCAAAACTCAAGAGTAGTGAGAGTCGTGTTCCTCCATGTTGATCTCCTCTTTCGATTTTGGGATTGTACGGAAATCCAACCATGATGAAAAGTTTCTTCTTGGGAATGAAAATTGGACGAGTAGACCACCATCTCATTCTCTTATTTTTCTCTATCAAAATTTTCCACCGAGTTGTGGATCGCCACCATCTAAATTGTCCAAAGACAATGCTTTTTCAAAATTTGCCATCTTTTATTTCAAATTCTCCACATGGAGAGGCTAAAACCTGAGTATTTGAGGAAAAAATACAAATGACATTGGATTCAACGGAGAAATAAAATGATCTCTTTGAGGTTTCGGGCTTGCCTAAGTGCTATGAGTTGATGTTGGAGAAGCTGGAACTAACATGATAGTTGTAGATTTGGTGTTCTCCTACAAATGAGACTTCTTGTGAACCTTAATATTCTCCAGAGTTTTGATGCTTTCACCTTCATGGTTCATTTTGTTGGAATCTCCTACGGTAAAGTTACATGTGATCAAATTCATCAAATCTTCATCTAGGTAATACCCCTTTGTCAACAACCATTTTGAAGTGTTAACTAGAACTGCAGAAGATATTTCTTCAATCATCTAGCAACACCGAATGTTTTCCTGAAGAGCATCTCTATCCCCTCCCATTTGATGATACAAGTCACGTATCACATGTCCTTCTTCCGTGATATTTGTAGGTATCTATGCCAAATGTTATTAGACACTTGTTACGTCAATAACATGTGGAAGTATTTCTTTCTGTCTTTATACTTGTTTCTCTTAATTCATCCAAAAGTCTTCCAACAAAGGCACATTTGAGTATTCTTGGGAGAGGTTTTTCCTCACTACCCCAATTGTGTGAAAATTCAGCCGTGTTGGGAAGAAATTAGGCTTATACTCAGAGAACATTTCAGCTTCAACTTCTCTATCTTTATGGATGCCTTGGTTGCTATAATAACCCACCGTGATCTGGAAAGAAACCCGTATAATTGTTCCTCTATGATTGTAAGTCATGCATCTCCACGAGTTGTCTGCACAACTCCATGATGACCCACTTTTCATTTGGATACTTCGGTAACTTTACTGGTTCTCCCAAAAATCTAGTTACCTTAAGAAAGGTGAAGTTTGCAAACTGGATGAAAATACAACCATGTTGGGATAAAACTTCTCAAGCTTCTTTTCTTACCCTTTTGGTCTTCAGATCACTATTTAATTTGCATATGAATTCATAGAAGAACCCATCATTGACCGCTTTGTAATATTTGTGGCATTCAACAATTTTCAACCTGTGGGTAGCACTAAAAATAGGATCTTTTACCATTACACCCCATCCATCCAAAGCTTGGTAAATATTCCTGCGAGGTCAGCTGCATATACGAGGTATGAAGTCATTTTTAAGCTATAAGTCTTCCTCACACTACATATTTTCTCACCGATGTTGTCATTGATGATATGTACCCAATTGATTATTGAATGAACTATGTTTGTCTCAATAGTCCTCAAAAAAGAAAATATCCATGAACAAAAGTTGTGAGTAATAGCTTCTCCACTTAACCTATAAAGAAATTTAGTAATATCATCGAGCTAATATACCAAGCGGGATCGTGGAAGCATCCTTAGGAACTTTGATGGGGACCTAGGATTATTCATATATCTAATGTTCATTATGCCGACATAATCTAATTTGTGTTTCGTCATTTGTTTCCTACGTCCAACATGCTAATTACAATCACTACCATTCGGCGTCGAGAATCTTTAGATGATAATTAAAAACTATGCATCTAGCCCGATTATTATCTTTCCGTAGCATGCCTAATTATTCTAGAAAGAGGATGATATGACCTTGCACACTCCATAACAATTTCTAGAAACTGAGTTGTGAATGGGAATGTTCACGCTTTATTAATTCCACTACTTTTTATTTCCCATATCAGAGATGTCTTTCTGGTCTTGGATCTGTCAATTATTTCGAAGACGGGTTTGACACCTATGTTTATGTCATTGATATTAGTAAATATGGAAGCTATGCATGATTCTACTTATCCTTCTCTTTCATCACACTTCATCATGGCTGGAACAATATTTGGCTGAGTAATATTTGTCTCTGTTCTTTTTCTTTTAATCCTATCAGAATTCTTTGCAACTGGATCAATTCGTGCAGATATAGCAATTTATTCAGATTCAGAAGATATATTCAATGTACCTTACATTGATTTGAACTCCCTTTCAACCGTAATAACACCCGTAATTAATAGTTGTAATTATTTTGAACAAGAATGAAGTCCAGAGCTTGAATACTTGATTTTTGTCACCAAAAATTTGCATATGAAGCACGGTTCCCTAAAATTTTATGCTTTTCTTGCATGCAAAGAAAGTTTAAATATTTTTAAATTCACCTAGAAACTTATAATAACATGCAAATAATTATCATAGAATAAATCAATTTATTCCAACACTAGGTGCCAAACCTTGAAGCTTCCGGAAATGAAAAATAGCCTCGGATGCACAAATCCTCCTTTCCTTGGTGCCAAAACTATCTAGGCTGAAATCCTTAGAAAAAATAATTAATTTCATCTTCATTGCGGTATTCCATACTTATCTAACCCTCAACATTCTATTTTTAATAATTTTCCTTCATATTCCTTGTAATTTAATTAATAAACAATCATGTTTATTCACCCAAATTTGGCACCCAATTATGCATGTTGTTGGCTGCCTTTAAATAAATTTATTTTATTTATTTATAGCATGCTTAAATGATATATTTTAAGATCACTGCTTGCATTGACTTTCATCATATTCTGGCTCAAAAATTAGGTGAGAAGTTATTAGTAAATAGTAATAAAAGGATTATTTAATGCCTAAATAGGTCACACTTTTTGGAAAGGATGATTTCTAAAAATAAGAAGTCAACTTTGATAGGAATTTATACCCTTCATTGTAGCTCAAAAATATCTTCTTGCACTTAAGTTGTTTGACTTCCATAATGGGAATTTTTACATTGCAAGGTAGGTAAGAAATTCTTGTCTTCCGCCACTACCAAAATTCCTATTATCAAATTAAACCATCTCTCAAAAAGTGTGACTTGCATTAAAATTAGCATACTTTGATAAAGTGTGACTTGCTTGGGTGAACAAATATCTTTGGTGGGAAAATTAAGCCTGCTAGGCAGAAGCAAATTCCCATCGTACTTTAAGTAATTTGTTTTAAATGGGAAATTTTAGCTCATAAGGGAGGTAAGAAACTCTTTCCTGCTGTCACCTCTAATAATCCCATCGTATATTAAGTGACTTTTCCGTCATGGGAAAAACTATTAAAGGCGGGTAAGAAATTCATGTCTACCGCCACTACAAAAATCCTATTACAACTTCAACTCATTCATTCCAAAAAGTGTGACTTGCTCAGAGAGGCTTTTTGTGCATTAATTCATCTTTCTTTACTAGAAGTATGCTTTCAAGCGATTCATTCTATTACAATGGTCGTAAATGATCTCCGGATGCTTCAGAAATTAAGAATACTATCTTGAAACAGGAAAATAGCTAGGGAATTTCAAAGAGAAAGCTGTGGAGAAAACTAGAGAAAAACACAAAAGAAATAAATAAAAGTGAAAAACGTTACAATTCAAAGACAAAGATCTAAATTCATTCACAGCGAATACCTTATTGAGATGTGTGAATACTAGCATGCAAAACTTAAACAAGATTTAACTGGAGCACAATTTACTTCAAACAGGGCATTATTTATTTAATAAATAATTAAATAAAAATTTCCCACAGATAAAACTTGGCAAAGGGATAAAATGAGGTTGGGAATCAGGGTATTTATTTAAATTGACTCATATGACTTACTAGGAATATATTTATATAATACAAACATCTTCTAGAGAAAAAAACACAAAAAGAACCGTTATTTTAAAAGAAAAAAAATTAGACATGGGTAGTCTCATATTTCAGGGTGAAATTTGGGGACACCAGTCGGCTCCATCTATGGACATATTTTTTTTCTATAAAAATGATAGGAGTAAATATGAGATCTAAGCATCTATAGTTTTGTATTTTTTCCATTGGGCTCAGTGGTTAGGAAAATAAAAACAACACAACACAAAAAAAAAAAAAAAAACAATTTTTTTAATATATACAAATAGGTTTTACCATGCTCTCTTATGTCTGAAAAATCTTCAAGTGTTTCATGTTGAAAGGAAATGATAGTTCAATCCCATCTTGATGAGAAAGGATGAAGCTACCTATCCCATCTATCTTGTTGATCACAAAATGCCCTTTCCAAAGTGATTCCAATTTCCCATACATGCCTTTTGTTTCTCGTCTTTTGTCCCATAAAAGGACCCAGTTGCTAATCTCAAACTTTCTTTGTCTAGAATTTTTCTTGAATATCACCTTCACCTTCCTTTGATGTTCTAACAATCTATCGGTTACTTGAACCTGCACTTCTTGTAATTCTCGCTCGATGTATTATTATTTTATCAATGGCATCGGTGAATGTGTTGTCCTCCGAGCTTTAGAAAGTTGTAAAATAGGAAATTCCAAGCTAAGAGGCAATTTTGTGTCTCTCCCATATAGCAGCTGGAAAGGGGACATGCCTATAGCTTTCTTTGGATTAATCCTATCTGTCCACAGTGTATCAAACAACTTTTTTTATTTCAATCACTTCTTTCTACATGATAGTCACTAGATTCCTATTTCATGATTCAACTTGGTCATTCCCTTTTAGGTAATAATTGGAGGAATGTACTATTTGGATGCCATGAGTGTAGCAAAACTCAACCAACTCCTCATAAGATAAATTAGGAGCATTATCCACTACTATTTTATTTGGCACTCCAAACCTAATAATAATATTTTCTTTATAAAACTACACACCTCCATGGAAGTGGCGCTCTTAACAAGAATGGCTTATACCTACTTAATGAAATAATCAGTAGCTATCAGGATGTAATGATGACCAGCACTAGAAGCTAGGTTGAGCATACCAATAAAATCCATGCCCCACTATTAGAAGGGCTCCTCAATTACAACTAGTTTTAATGGTAATGTAGACAATTTTATGCTTCCGACAAAGTGTTGGCACGCTTGACATCTAGAAACCCACTCTGTAGTATAATGTAAAAGTGTGGGCCAATAATAACTTACTCAAAGGATCTTGTGAATAGTGACTCGGGCTGAGAAATGAACCACCGTAAGACAAATTATGAAACTGTTTTAAAAGCTAACCTTGTTGAGATTTATCCACACATATGAGAAATACCCCATCAATTCCTCTCTTATATAAACCATTATCCCAAAGAAAAATTCCCTGGACTTCAGTTTAATAGTACATTTCTCCTTGCAAGAAAGGTGATATGGGAATTCCCCATAAGTTAAGAAAAAGGAAATGTTACTGTACCATTCATTTACTAGATCTATGAAAAGAACCATGGGAAAAATTTCACCTTCTTCTAAATTTGTTTTCTTCATCTCAGTCATTAATTCACACAAACCCCTCCCTCAAACTAAATTTGTGGGATTTATATCTAACTCATATTCTTGCTCGTTCTTCACCCATGCCCCTCTTAGTATCCCTAGCTCTTATTGGGTGAGAATAGATTTTACTGCAATATATGGAACTAGGACCATAATATGTGAGGAAAGAATATAGTACCTGAATTCCTTACATACTTTTACCAATAAATAAGAATTTTTTCCATGAGAGTATATTTCAACTCATAATTTTTTAGAGGAATGCTCATGAAAGCAATCGGGGCTTCTAAATCCTCTTGATTTTTTTTGCATCAAGATTGCTGACATGGTGTGTTCGGAGGAATACCAACATAGAATGATTTATTTTCTAAAGTTTGATGAAAGCAAGACTTGAGTTTTTGACAAGGCCTCTTTAATTTTCTTAAATTTTTCCTTCCCTTCACTTCTCCATTTGAAATCATGTGTCTTCTTCATCATGTTTAAAAATAATCGGGTTAGTTCAAAGCAAATTGAGGATGAATCTTCTGAGAAAATTTACTTTACCAAAGAAAGAGGGAACCCCCTTTTTAGATGTTGGCAATGGTAAAGATTGAATAGAATTGACATACTCGGGATCTATCTTGGTTCCTTCCTTTAAGAAGATATGCTCTAGCTTCCCTTCTATTATAGCAAAGATAGATTTCTTAGGATTTAGAGAAATACCATGTTTGCGGCATTGGATGAAGACCTCTTCAAGATCTGAGATGTGTTTTCTTCTTTCCTTGGAAAAGACTGTCAGATCATCAAGGTATACTACTATGCTTTTATCCTTGAGATGAGAAAATTCCAAATCCATAGCTCTTTGAAACGTAGCTCCAACATTGATCAAACTGAAAGGCATTTTCTGATAAGAAAAATTTCCCCAAGGTGTAATGAATGTTGTTTTATATTGATCCTCCTCAGCCACCTTGACCTGATTGTAGCCTGAGAAACCATCAAGCATGGATAATATTTTAGATCTAGTAATGACCTACAGAGTGTGGTCCATGATGGGGATGGGGTAGTTGTCTTTCAATGAGGCTTGATTGAGGTTGTGAAAATCAACGCACAACCTAATCTCACTACTCTTCTTTCTCACAGAACTATATTGGCTAACCATTCAGAGTGATGTATGGGATAAATTATCTTTACATCTAATAGCTTTTGGATTTCTGTAAAGATAGTCCCTGAAATAGTAGGGTTATACCACTGCAGCTTTTGTTTGAAAGGCTTATGTTCTTGTTTTAATGGAATATAGTGTTGTATTTATGCATAATGATAGGTCTTTAGATCCTTGTAAGACCAAGAAAAAAATCCATATATTTCTTAAGAAGATTTATAAAATATTCTCTTTCATCCTCTGAACAACACTTACAAAAATTTACTAAGTTGGGATCATTATTAGCTCCAAAATTTAATAATTGTGTCTCGAAAGAAGAACCTTCTTCACTTTCTTCATTATTTTGAAGCATATGATTAGGCTTGTTGAACATTTCCTCAAGATATACTATGCCTTTTGGATTTTTATTTCCCTTTAGGTGGATAATCTCTTGAATTCATGAAACCTTTGCATCCATTTATTCCTAATTAGTTTGTCTTGGAGGTGATTTTCTTCCCTTGTAGTAGATCTCTTTGAATTTTTTTTCTGTTGGAGAAATGGAGAAATATGATTGTCATCATTAAAAACCTACCATTGTTGGATGTTATCCAGGAACCTTGAGATGGAATACCATCTCAAGATTGTAATCCCCATATCTAAAGAATGTGGGTGGCTAATTTGAATTTAATAAATCGGTAGTAACCACAAGTGAATCAGCTCTAGAATTTTTCTCTCTCAAAATATAGGAGACTGAGAAAGACATAAAATTTAGGATAGTAGAATAGAATCGGTCTCTATAATGCCAAAGTTTTTCCTTTTTGACTTCTTAGAGACATCGTATCTACTAAACAATCTACTTTGCATCCCCATTTGTGTGTAAGAGCTTGATTGCCATTGTTCTTTCCTACTCCATACCTAATAACAATGCTTCATATTCCACCATGTTGTTAGTGTTATCAAACATTAACTTGAAGGAATGTGCATGCACCTTTCCCTTATGAAAAATAAGAACAATGCCTGCACCAGATCCAAACGAACAACTGCCATCAAACTCTAGAGACCAAATCTTATTATCGAGTTCATGTGGCTATTAGATCATAGATTGGGATTCTTCTTTATCTATTTCTAAATAAAAGAATCCATGATCAAATTCTAGCAACAAGATCTCGAGATCTAGGATCTTAAGATTTTGATATTGTGTACTTGGATTTCTTCTCATGTTCTAACTTTTGATTAACTCATTTGATGTTATGTACACACAAGACAAATCCATCTTGACTTCTTTACCCAATTCTTTAGAGAAGTTCCTACTCAACAACATGCCATAAGGTACTTGGATATCTGTTACAAGGATAGTCATATTTAATATTTTTCGGGAATGAGGAAAGTATCGCTTGTGCATATTTTATTTTTCCAACTAGAGGTACTTGTCTTTCCATTAAATAACATCTTTCAATGGTTTTGAAAATGTGAGAGCTAGAGCATCAACAAATTTTGCAGGAATCACATGGTTATAAGATCATTTTAGATTCTCGATCTTCTAACAATGTGATGTCTACCAAAGTTGGAGTCACCAGCAGGATCTACAAAGTCTTATTCATCAAATGATTCATCAAATCCAAGATACTATTCATTAGTTTAAGATTTTTCCTTGGAGCAGCTTCAATTACCTCTATTGTGGTGCCACAAAAAGTCTATTTTGATTTTTTTACCGGTAATGGTCCGAGCAGGAGAAATTCTTGAAGGAGTGGAATTTCCTCCTTGAGATATATTCTTCTTGATTTGTAGCATGTCATCAGCTAGCTTCGTAACAAAGGATCATAAGTACTTGAAGAAGCTCCATCACCTTTATGGGGTGATTGTCTGATTTTTCCATCCATGATCAAGTCATCTTTAACCTCTACAACAACACTTTGTGTGCCTCTAATAGGTTCACGGGTCCCGCCTCCACAACCGATATCCAACTTCGGGCAATAGAGCATTTATAAAAAATATCTTTTTATTTTCATCGCTAAGCACAATGTAAGTGTTGATTTTATATAAAATCCTTTGCAACCTTGCAATAAAGTCCTGCATGTTCTAATTTGGTTCTTTCTTTAACTATGTTAGATGAGTGATCAGCGTGTTAGCGACTTCTATAGTTTTTAACCTCTTTAGAAATTATACTTGCATGGATGCCCAGTTTGTTATAGTTCTAGGGGATAAGAAATAGAACCATTCTCCTGCCAAATCGTGTAGATTATCGATGAAAAGTATGACCTAAATATTGACATGCTCCACCGCAAGCACACCACAAGATATGAAGAATGCCAAGTGATCATCTGGAATTTTCTTGCCTTCTCCAAATAATTTTGGGAATTTATTTCTTGACCCTTTATGAAATTCTTACATATGTGGGGTCAGGTTTAGTGGTCCAAAAGATGATCCCCATGGGAAAAGTTCTATCGAGAAAGCGGTTCTTTGGTTCTTTTTCGATTGAATTATGAGCGAGCACGTCTTCTATGAGAGTAGACTTGATGGATAATTTCATCTGCCGGATTCTACTAAAGATTATACACATCGGATGATTTTTTACTCATCTTCCGGTGACAAACTAGATTTGTGGTTTCCATCTTGAAGAGGATGATTGAAATTGAATTGATCCTGTAATCTATAGAAATGATCAGTCCTTCCTTGAGCCTTGACATATCGATTGAATGGGCATTCAGCCATGTTGAGAGTTTAACGACGACTAGCTAAATAATTTTTGGTCTACAAATGATTATTGTTCCGAGTGGAGTCGCCAAAAGCTTTTGGCTATATTTTTTGCACAGCTAAAAACCTAAGCATTCATAAGATAAGTCTCCCACATTTTGGTGAGGCTCCGATGTAATTTTTTTTCATTTTTATTTCCTAATATCTATTTGTTGGTATTACTTTAACTATATAGCTCATGAACCATATCTAGATATTTTTGTAGTAAGTAAGCAATCTGTAAGGAATATGTAAAGGGAAGATAAATAATTAAATACAAAAAGAACAAAAGGAAATGTGCAAGCTAACCAATAGTTGATAGATTTGACTACATGCACATGGATGAAACAAATATATCTTAAAATGTATGATTTGAAGCAAGGGAAAGTTCCATATCTATATGTAATACAACAAAAAAATTATTCATAGATCTAAAAAGAAATAAAATATGAATGCCCCGTTCACACAAAGTTCTCGAGAAATCTCTTCTCTATTCCTTTTCTTACAAAAAACTACTAGGGATTTTAGTTCAAAGTCTAGAACACAAGAATGTTGATCAAAAATTGTGATCTTGTAACCCATACGTTCTTTCTCTACTTATAACTTGTGTAGAGGGGAAATTACAAATGAGAAACTGTAATTGAACTAGAACTTGAAGAATTAGTAAAGGGACCATTTGGAAATCATATTCCTATAATTCCTCTCTTAGTGACATGCATCAATTGTTTAAGCCAAAATTGTGCACATCAACCACATATGTTAAAGAATCTTTCCAAATAACTTAGAGTAATTATTTTTAAACCGATAAAATCAATATTACATTTTCATCCCAAAAAATTGAAAATAAGAGAAGAAATAAGAGGAGAATGAAGATATGCCGGTTGTAACACCTATACTTTATTTTTTTCTCGATATTGAATATACTTGTCAAACATGTAATTCAAAATCTTCCCATATGTTTTAACAATATTATCTCTCTCGGTTTTGAACTATAACAACCCTATGGAAAAATAACATCGTTAGGCTTCACTTTCGCCAAACTAGGCCCATATCCCTCAATATCTTCCTAAATATTTACGAGTTTACTAATTGAATCCATCCTGAAAGGTATGGTGGCTTCATCAACTTCTTTCCGCATAACCAACATAAATTCCTCATGAGAAGAAGGTAGTTCATCTAGGATGCTCTCCAAAACTTCTCCCATATTACTCTCCAAAGAATCGCATCCTCTTCTAAATGAGCTTGAGGATCTCTACGCAGAAGGGAACTGAAAATTCTAACTACTTCCCCTTTTCCATCAATCAACCAAGCACAGTCTTCTCATGAATCGTACATCCTCTCGCAATGAGTATATCTTAGCTAAAGTATTAAGATGACTTTCAAAAACTATGTTATCTTATTCTATCTATGTCATCAGTTCCTTTAGTGGGGATAATTCACTATGCATATTATCCAATTCAATTGTTATTATTTCAAATTGCTTTGAAGCTTGGTGAATTATTTTCTGTTTCCACTAAGCAATAAATTTTACGTGGTCTCCTACATCTTCTACCTCTAGCATCAGATGATTACTTACCTAATCATGTGCTAGAATGGGATGAGAGGAAGGTTTGGAAACCATATAATTGATCTCACATAGCTGGGACACCTATTTTTGAATCTCATCTCTTTCAACCTTCTCTTTGTCAAGCTTAAGGAATAAAGCGTTCATTAGTGTCTATGTATCCTGCTTTAATCCTTCGTTGTAGCTTCACCTATTAGCACTTTGGTCACTATTATATCAACCTCTGTGAGCTCTCCCTTGTGCTTTCCTTCTACCGACACCGATAGATCAATGAAATTCTATCCTGATTCCTCAATAATCAACTTAGAAGTCATTTTGGAAACTTTAGGCCTTCTATATCTTTTGTACAAACTAAGGAGAAGCTAAAAGTTGTGTTCCTCCAGGTTGATCTCCTCTCTGGCTTCTAGGATTGTCTACAAAGCCAACCATGATGAAAAATTTATTCTCAGGGAATGAGAAGTCACCGAGTGCACCACCATCTCATGCTTTGATTCTTCTTTATCATAATTTGTCACTGTGTTGTGACTTTCACCCTTTAAATTGTCCAAAGACAATTATATTTCAAACTTTTTCATTTGTTCTTTCAAATTTTTCGCATAGAGAGGTGAAGACATGAGTGGTTGAGGAGAAAATACAAATGATGTTGGAATCAACAGAGGAACAAAAAGATCTCTACGAGATTATAGGTCTGCCAAAGTTCTATGCTTTGATGTTGGAGAAATTTGGAACTAACACGATAGTTGTAGAATTGGTATTCTCCTACGTATGATACTTCTTATGAACCTTAAACTTCTCTAGCCTTCTAATGCTTTCACCTTCATGCTTACTTTTACCGGAGTCTTCGCAGTAAAGTTTCCTATTATCCGATTCATCAAAGCTTCATCGAGGAAATCCATTTTTCAACAAGTTCAAATTTTTAACCAAAACTATGGAATATCTTTTTCAATCGTCTGACAAAGAAAAATGTTTTCCTAAAGAATAACTCTATCCCCTCAATATGATAATATGATTCATGTATCACATGCCCGTCATCTATTAGATCTGAAGGTATCTGCTCCAAACCATAATAAAAAAATTGTTGTGCCAATAACGTGCTAAAGTCTTTCTTTTTGAAGTCATACTCATTTCTACACTTCATCTAGAAGTCTTCCAAAGAAGGCAAATGTGAGTATTCCTGGGATATTTTCTTCCTCGCTACGCCATATGGGTCAAATTTCAACCATGCTGGGAAGAAATTAGGCTCATACTCAAAAAATATTTCATCTTCGACTCCTCTATCTTTGTGGATGCTTTGGAAGCTGTCATAACCCACTTTGTGACTACAAAGAAACTTGTATCTTGGTTGATGAGGATAGTATATGTCGATGCATGTCTAATAAATGATCTCATCATACTCTCCTTTTGACTAAGTTTGATTGTATTGTGTGACTTTTTGTTGATCTGATATGAGTTGGGATGTAACTCGTCTGCATCTTTTGATTGATTGTGATCTTAATGTTAAAAACTCTTAAATTCCTAACATAGTGTGTGTTTAAATTTAGTTTTGTAATAAAGCAGGTCTAATCAGTTGAGGAAATGAAGTAGGTGGCGTTTAATATATTTTTGATAGTGTCTTATCCTATATAGCTTAGTTCTTGAACTTCTAGCTATTTTCTAGAACTCCATCACACAGTCATCATTTAGTTCTAGAACTTTCAGACTTAGTTCCGAAACTCCAGAATTTAGTTCCAAAATTTTTGGACTTAGTTCTAGAACTCCTGGTGACAACTCCAAAACTCTCATAGGTTTTGGTTCTTAATAATTTCCTATGGTTCTGGAACTTTTCCAAAGTTCGGAACCAATGGGAGTTATCTATTTTAAACCACATCTGAAAATTTTACATCTACAATCATAAAGGACGAGAAGATTTCTGAACGTAGATCTAGGAAGAGTTATCCTACAGTTGTCTGATCAACCACCATCCGACTCAAAGCATCTATTCTGGGCATGATTCGATTTCATCAGAATCATTGAGACAACTAGGATTGTAAAATGTATATAAATGTAGACCTACATTAGATAGATTAAAAGAGAGAGATTAGAGATATAGAATAGAGAAGAGAAATAGACTAAGTATCCGATCTAGTATGTTTTGTAATACTGAATGTTTTCATCAATAAAATAGCCATTCTGATTTGAGAGAATTCTAAGTTGTTAAAATCCTGATTCAAGGAGGAGCAAGGGCCCACTCCCCAAGGACTAGGATATTCATTTATTTGGTATTTATATTTCTTTAGCAAGTAGCTTAGATCTGTTAATTTTGTATTGCTTTAGTTCTTTCAGTTAAATTCTATTGCATACTTGTGCCTGTAGGTGTTTAGATAAATATTTATATATTTCTTGCAATTGTTTTCAAGCATTTTAATCTGAGTGTTTACTTTCAAAAGAAAGTGTGTTTATTTTCCAATAGCAAGTGTGTTTCCTTTTTGCACGGTGTGTTTCCTTTCAGCAAGCTTTCAGTGTGTTTTATTTTCAGAAAGTTTTCATAGTTTTATTTGAATAAGGTTTTACCAAGAAGTCCTTAAGACATTAAAGAGATCCCCCAAAAAAATAAAAATAGTTACAGTCAACTACTAGATCAGTTAAAGTACTCTTGTTGCATATAGCTTTGGACACACCCCTAGTTTGATATGACATCAACAAGAAGTTGATTAAATGAAGGGAATAATGACACCCATCACTTGTGTCACTTTGATTGTAAGTCATGCATCTCCATGAGTTGTTGGCACAACTCCATGATGACCCACTTGTCATTTGGATATTTTGGAAAATTTCCTAGTTCTCCCAAAAATCTAGTTACCTTGAGATAGGTGAAGTCTGTAAACTGGATGAAAATACAGCCATGCTATGATATAGCTTCAAAAGCTTCTTTTCTTACCCTGTTAGTCTTCAGATCACTAGTTAATTTAAAAGATGAATTCATAGAAGAACCCATTGTTGACCGCTTTAAAATATTTTTGGCATTCAGGAACTGTCAATTGTGGGTAGCACTCAAAAATAGGATCTTTCACCAGTACGCCCCGTCTATCCAACTTGGAAAATATACCCTACGTTGGTACTACATATACGAGATATGATGTCATTTTGAAGCAAGTAACTCTTCCTCACACTCCGAGTTTCTCACAAATGTTGTCACCGATGATATCTACTCGAATTGATTAATTAATCAACGCTTTTTATCTAAATAGTCCTTAGAAAAGCATACATCTATGAGCATAATTTATGAGTCTTGGATTCTCAATTTAGCATGCAAAGAAATTTAGTAATATCATCCACCTACTACACCAAGTTGGATTACAGAAATTTCATCAAGAAATTTTATGTGGACATGGGCTTCTTGATATATCTTCGTTTCGTTATTCCAACACAATCTACTTTGTGTTTCTCCCATCTATTTCTTGCATCCAGCATGCTAATTACAATCACCACCATTCACGTCGGAATCTTCAGATAATAATTAATAAATTGTGCATCCATCTTGATTATTTTCTTTCCAACAACATCATGGATTGTTTTGGAAATGGGATGATATGAGCTTGCACACTCCATAAAAAATTTAGAAAACTTAGTTATGACTAGGAATGTTGATTCTTGAATAATTATGTAGCTTTTTGTTGCCCACATGAGAGATGTCTTTCCAGGTCATGGATCCGAAAGTTATTTGGGAGATGGGTTTTGGGCCTATGTATGTGTCATTGATATCAGCAAATATTGAAGCTATACATAATTATTCTTATTCTTCTCTTCCATCATTCTTCATCATGGTTGCAACAATATTTTTATGAGAAATCATTGTTTGTATACTTTTCTTTTAATCCTACCGAGAATGCTTTGACATCTTGGATCAATTCGTGCAAATCTAGAAATTTATTCATATTCAAAAGATATATTGAATGTACCTAACATTTATTTAAGCTCTCTTTTACCTGCATGAACACTTGTAATGAATACCTACAATTATTTCAAAAAAATATGAAGTCTACAGCATGAATACTTTATTTTTGTCACCAAAAATCTGCATATGACTCCTGCTGCCCTAAAATAATAGGATTTGCTTGCATGCGAACAAGCATAAATATTTATAAATTCACGTTGGCACTTATAGTAATATGCATATAATTATCATAGCATAAATCAAGCTATTCCAACCCTAGGGACGAAACCTTGAAGCTTCCTTGAAATGAAAAACACCTTCGGATGCACGAATCCTCCTTTCCTTGGAGCCAAAACTATCTAGGCTGAAATCCTTAGTAAAAAGAATTAATTTCTTTTTCATTATGGCAGCCCATACTTATATAACCCTCAACATTCTATTTTTAAAAAAAATTCTTCATATTCCTTGAAATTTAATTATTAAACAATCATGTTTATTCACTCAAATTGGGTGCCCAATTATGCATTTTGTTGGCTACATTCAAATAAATTTATTTTATTTATTTTTAGGATGCATACATGATCTATTTTCAGCTCACCCTCTTACATTGGCGTTCATCATATTGTTGGTTCCAAAATTAGGTAGAGAAGCTATTAATAAATATTAATAAAAGCATTGTTTAATGCCTAAATGGGTTCCACTTTTTGCAAGGCTGCTTTCTAAAAATAAGAATTCAACTTTGATGGGATTTTGTACCTGACCTTTGCAGCTCCAAAATTTATTTCTTTCACTTAAGCTATTTGACTTCCATAATGGGAATTTTTACCCAACAAGGTGGTAAGAAATTCCTATCTCACCTTAACACCGCTAAAATTTCAATTATCAAATTAAAACATCTCCCAAAAAGTATGAATTTCATTAAAATTAGCCTCCTTTTATAAAGTGCGACTTGCATGGGTGAATAAATATCTTTGGTGGGCAACGTTATCCTGCTGAGGATTAAATAAAATCCCATTGGTACTTTAAGTGATATTTTATTTATTTTATAATGGGAATTTTTACCGTGGAAGGAAGGTATGAAATTCTTGATCGCTTGTCACCTTTAGTAATCCCATATTATCTTGAGTGACTTTGCCTTCACGGGAAAAAGTACCTGCAAGGAAAATAAGAAATTTCCACCTTCCTACCACTACCAAAAATCCCATTACAGCCTAAACTCATTCATTCTAAAAGCGTGACTCTCTAGAGAGGCTTTCATACATGACTTCATATTTTTTGACTAGAAGTATGCTTTTTTAGGTTAATTCATTCGGTGTAGTGGTGTAAATGATCTTTAGAAGCTTTAGGAACTTAAACAGACTATAATAGACAAGGAAACGACCTAGGGAAATTTCACAAAGAAACTGCAGAGAAAATAGAGAAAAATGTAAAAGAAATAAATAAAAGTGGAAAACATTGCAAGAAGTCACAGTCAATACGCTCGAATTTTTCACACGTGTGAAAAATTATTGAGATGTGTGAATACTGGCATGAAAAAAATCAACAAGATTCAACCGAGAAACAATCTACTTCAAATGCGGCATTATTTATTTAATAAATAGTTAAATAAAAATTACCTACGACAAAAATTTGTGGAGGGATAAAATGAGTTTGGGCATCTAGCTATTTTTAAAAATTAGGTCATATGACTCACTTTGGGAATATATTTACATAATACAAACATCTTCAAGCAAAAACACAAAAAGACTCGTTATTTCAAGAGAAAAAATAGACATGGAGTAGTCTCATATTTATGGGTAAAATATGGGGACACCAATCAGCTCTATCTATGGACATATTTTCCTCTATCAAAATGAAAAGAGTAAATATGAGATCGAGCATCTATGGTTTTGTATCTTGTCAATTGGGCTTGGGGTGAGGCAAAAAAATAACACAACACAAAAAAATCAGGAATATATATTTTTGATTATATACATACAAGTTTTACCATGCTCTCTTATTTCTCGAAATCTTCAAGCGTTGTCTATTGAGAGGTAATGACAATTCCATCCCATTATGATGAGAAAGGATGAAGCTATCTGTCCTGGCAATCCTCTTGATCACAAAAGGCCCTTTCCAAAGTGAATCAAATTTCCGTGTATGCCTTTTGTTTCTCGTCTTTTGTCCCATAAAAGGACCCTGTCACCGATCTCAAACTTTCTTTCTCTAGAATTTCTCTCAAAGATCACCTTCATCTTCCTTTGATGTTTTAACAATATATTGGCTACTTGAACCTACATTTCTTGTAATTTCGTTAAATACATTATTCTTTTGTCAATGGCATCGATGAATGTGGCATCCTCCAAAGCTTTAAAAAGTTGTAAAACAGGAAATTCCAAGGTAAGAGGCAATTTTGCGTCTCTCCCATAAAACAAATGGAAAGCGGACATGCCTATAGCTTTCTTTAGTGTAATCCTATCTGCCAAAAGTGCATCAAAAAACTTTTTGTGCCAAGTCCTTTCATTTTCAGTGACTAATTTCTACATGATAGTCACTAGATTCATATTGCTTGATTCAACTTGGCCATTCCTTCAGGTAATTATTGGAGGAATGTACTATTTTGTTTTCATGAGTGTAAAAACTTGACCAGCTCATCGGGAGAAAAATTAGGAGCGTTATCCACTACTATTTTAATAGGCACGCCAAACCTAATAACAATATTTTCCTTTATAAAACTACACACCTCCATGGAAGTGTCATTCTTAACAGGAATGGCTTCTAACCACTTACTAAAATAATAAGTAACTCTTAGAATGTAATGATGACCAGTATTGGAAGCCGGGTTGAGCATACCAATAAAATCCATGCCCCATTGTTGGAAGGGATCCTTAATTACAACTTGGTTTAATGGTAATGCGGGCAATTTTATGCATCCAACAAAGTGTTGGCATGCTTGACATCTAGACACTCGCTATGCAATATCCTAGAAAAGTGTGGGCCAATAATACCTTTCTCAAAGGATCTTGTGAGTAGTGACTCAGGATGAGAAATGACCACCACAAGCCAAATTATGAAACTATTTTAAAAGCCGACGTTTTTGAGCTTAATCCACTTTTCACGAGAAATACCCCTGTCAATTCCTCTCTTATATAAACTATTATCCCAAATAAAAAGTCCCTAGACTTAAGTTTAATAAAGTACGTTTCTCATTATGAGAAAGGTGATCTAAGCATTCCCCATAAGTTAAGAAAAAAAAATGTTCTTGTACCATTCATTCACAAGATCTATGAAAAGAACCATGGGAAAAATTTCACCCTCATCGAATCTATTGTCTCTATCTTAGTCATTAATGCACACAAACCCCTCCCTCAAACTAAATTTGTGGGATTTATATCCAATTTATATTATTGCACCTTTGTCACCCACATTCCTCTTAGTATCCATAGCTCTTTTTGGGTGAGAATAGATTTTACTGCAGTATTTGTAATTAGGACTATAATATGTGAGGAAATAATATAGAGCTTGAACAAATTACATGCTTTTACCTTTGAATAAGCATGTTTTTCCATGGGATTATATTTTAAATCGTAATTGTTTATGGCATGCTCATGAAAGCAATCGGGGATTCTACATCCTCTTGATTTTTTTACATCAAGGTTGTTGACATGGTGTGTCTCGAAGGAATAACAAGAAAGAATGAATTCTTTGCTAAAGTCTGTGAAACCAAGACTCAATATTTTGATTAGGTATCTTTAATTTTCTTAAATGCTTCCTTCCCTTCACTTCTCCATTTGAAGTAATGTGTCTTCTTCATAATTTTTGAGATATGACGGGTTATTTCACTAAAGTCGGGGATGAATCTTAGAAAAATTTACTTAACCAAAGAAAGAGTTCACCCTCTTTTTGGATGTTGGTAATGGTAAAGTATGAATAGAATTGACATGCTTTGCATTTATCTTAGTTCCTTCCATTGAGATGATATGTGCTAGAATCATCCCTTACATTACTGAAAAGATACATTTCTTAGGATCTAGAGAAATACCATGTTTGCGGCATTGGATGAATACCTCTTCAAGATTTGATATGTGTTTACTTCTTTCCTTAGAAAAGACTATCGATCATCAAGGTATATTACTATGATTTTATCCTTGACATGAGCTAATGCCAAATCCATATCTCTTTGAAACGTAGCTTCAACATTGATCAAACCAAAAGACATTTTATGATAATAAAAATTTCCCAAGGTGTAATGAATGTTGTTTTCTATTAGTCCTCCTTAGCCACCTTGACATGATTGTCACCTACAAAACCATCAAGCATGGATAATATTTTAGATATAATAACAAACTACAGAGTGTGGTCCATGATGGGGATGGGGTAGTTATATTTAAATGATTCTTGATTGAGGTTGAAAAAATCAATGCACAACCTAATCTCACAACTCTTCTTTCTCACAGGAACTATATTGGCTAACCATTCGAGACTGATGTATGGGACAAATTATCTTTACATCTAACAAATTTTGGATTTCTATGAAGAATTTCCCGAGAAATAGTAGGGTTATGCCACCACAACTATTGTTTGAAAGGCTTACATTGTTGCTTTAATGGGATATAGTGTTGTATACGTAGGTGATAGGTCTTTAGATCTGGTAAGACCAAAAAAACATCAATATATTTCTTAAGAATCTTGTAAAATATTTTCTTTATCCTCTAAACAACACTTACCTAGATTTACTAATTTAGGATCATTACTAGTTCCCAAATTTAATAATTATGTCTCAGAAGAAGAACCTTCTTCACTTTCTTCATTATTTTTGCACATCGATCATCTTTGCTCAAACATTTCCTCAAGAGATAGTAAGCCTTTAGGAATTTTATTTCACTTTATCTTGATAATCTCTTGACTTCCTTAAACCTTTGCATCCATTTCTCCCATAGTTTTTTTTCTTGGAGGTGAGTTGCTTCCCTCGTAGTAGATCTCTTCAAAATTTTCCTTTTGTTGGATAAATACAAAAATTTTCTTGTCATCATTAAAAACCTTCCATTGTTGGAAATTATCGGGAACCTTCGGGAAGAACACCATCTCAACTCTGTAATCCCACTTTCTAAAGAATGTGGGTGTCTATCTGGATTTAATAAAACTACAAGAACCGCAAGTGAATCATCTCTATAATTTCTCTCTCGTAATATAGGAGACTAAGAAAGCGAGAAAAGTTTAGGATAGTAGAATAGAACCGGCCTATATAATGCTGAAGTTTTTCCTTTTGACTTGGTAGAGACCTCATATCTACTTAAAATCAACTCTGCATCCCCCTTTACATGTAAGAACTTGATTCCTATTTTTCTTTCCTTCTCTATACCTAACAATAGTGCTTAATATTCCACTTTGTGTTGGTAGTGTTATCAAACATTAACTTGAACGAATGTGTGTGGACCTTTCCACGAGGAGAAATAAGAACAATTCTGCATTAGATCTAAATGAACAACTGCCATCAAACTCCAGAGACAAAATCTTATTATCCAGTTCATGTGGCTCTTGTATCATAGTTTAGGCTTCTTCTTTATCTAGTTCTAGATAATAGACTCCGTGATCAGATTCTTCAAACAAGATCTCTAATCTAGAATATTCTTATTTCGATCATTTACTTGGATTAGTTCTTAGGTTATAACTTTGGAATAAATCCCTTGATTTGAATGTGTGCACAAGACCAATCCATCTTGACTTCTCCACCTAATTCTTTATAGAAGTTCCTAGTCAACAACATGACATAAGATACTGGGATATCCACTACAAGGATAGTCATCTTTAATCTTTTGTATGGAGTAAGGAAAGTACTAATTGTGCATATTTTATTTCCCCTACCATTGGTACTTGTCTTTCCATTGAATACCATCTTAGAATGGTTATTATTAATGTGAGATGTAGAGCGTCAACAACTTTGGTAGACATCACATTTTTGGAAGCTCTAGAATCTAAAATGTAATTACTTAATTTATAACCATTAATAAGTAATGACACATAAAATGGCTCAATCCTTTCAGATGTGGTAGGAGAAGAAGTATAAGGATAATATTTTGTAGCGGCATTATTTCAAGGAGAAGTAATCATTGGACTAGACAAGATACCACGTGAAACACTATTTTTGGAGTATTGGGACCATTACTTTGCACATATTTTACCAACCTATTTAACTGATCAAGAAATGCCCTCAAATACTTAGCTTCTGACATCTAAATTTTGGTCTTTTTAATATGATCAATAATGTCAAAATCTTGACTTACTTCAGCTGGTTGTCCATTGGTCCTTTGCTGCTGATTGAAAGAACCTACATGCTTATCTCTAGGAGCTAATGAAGAGGGTAGTGGACTTCCTCTTTTAGGATGGTAACATATCACCTAGGACCTTCTCTTTCTCTTATTTGGCCACCGTAGGAAGCTTCAATACTTTAGTGTGTTTAGGACCTTTTGAACACCATGAATGTGTGGCCATTACAATATTTAAAAGATTCATAATAGCCCTCATCAGATTCATAGTCCATGTAACCAATGTCGGAGTCACCACCGGGATCCACAAAGTTTTCTTCATTAAATGATTCATCAACGCCAAGATCTTATTCGTTAGTTTCCAAGTTTTTCCTCATTAAAGGTCTGAGCATGATCCGTTCTTGAAGGAGTGACATTTCCTCCTTGAATTATCTACTTCTTGATTTATATCATGTCATTAGATAGCTTCTATAGCAAAGGATCCGAAGTACTTGAAGAAGCTCCATCACCTTTATGGGGTGATTTTCTGATTTTTATAGCCATAATCAAGTCATCTTCAACTGTACAACAACATTTTGTGCCTCTAAAGATTCACAGTCTTGCCCTTCGTAGCGATATCCAATTTCAGGAAATAGAGTGTTTATAGAAAATGTCTTTCAATTTTCATCAATGAGCACAACAAAAGTGGGGATTTTATATAAAATCATTTGGAACCTTCTAATAAAGTCCCGTATATTATCATTTGGTTCCTTCTTTAAATGAATCAACCGAGTGATCAATGTGCTAACGTCTTCTATGAGTTTTAACATCTTTAGAAATTATTCCCACATCGATGCCCAGTTTGTTATAGTTAAAGGGGCTAACCGAAATAACTATTCTCGGCCAAATCATGTAGATTCTCGATGAAAATTAGGATCGAAACATCCTCATGCTCCACTACAAGCACACCACAAGATATGAAGAATCTTGCCAAGTGATCATTTGGACTTTTCTTTCCATCTCCAAATAATTTCAAGAAATTTTTCTTGACCTTTTAGGAAATTTATGCATAGGTTAGGTCATGTTTAGTGGTCCAAATGTTTCTCCCCATGGGAAATTTGAATAAAGTGACTGCTGGTTCCGATTCGATTTTGCATCTGAATAGAGCACATCTCTCTCGAGACTAGACTTGATGGATAATTCAAGCCACTAGATTATGGCTTTGAAGAAGATCCAGATTTGGATCAGTTTGTACTCTTCTTCCTTGTGAAAAATTGGATCTGCAGCTTCTAACTTGAGGAGGATGATTGAAATTGAATTGCTCCTGCAATCTATAGAAATGATCATTCCTTCCTTGAGCCTTGACACATCAAGTAAATGGGAGTTCAGTCAGGTTGAGAGTTTAATGGGAACTATCTATATAATCCTTGATCTGCAAATGATTCTTATTCCCAAGAAAAGTCACCAAAAACTGTTGGCTAGATATTTTGCATAACTGAAAACCTAGGTAGTCATGAGATAAATGTCCCTCATTTACTTGTGAGGATCCCATGTAATATTTTTCAGTTATATTTCCTAATATCTATTTGTTGGTATTACTTTAACTATGTAGCTCATGAACCATAGCTAGAAAGTTTTGCAACAAGTAAGCAATTGTAAGAAATATGTGCAGGAAAGAGAAATAATTAAATGCAAGAAGAAAGGAAAGGAAATGTGCAACCTAACCAATAGTTGACAAAGTTGATTACATGCACATGGATGAAACAAATAGATCTTAAAACATATAATTTGAAGCAAGGGAAAGTTCCATAGCTAGATGTAAGACAACAAAAATTTATGCATAGATCTAAAAAGAAATAAAAGACGAATGCATCGTTGACAAAAATTTCTTGAGAAATCTCTTCTCTATTCCTCTACTTACAAAAAGCTATTAGGTATTTCAGCTCAAAGTCTAGAACACAAGAATGTTGATTAAAAATTGCAATCCTTTAACCCATAGGTTCTTCCTCTACTTATAGTGTGTATAGGGGAAATTACAAATGAGAAACTATAACTAAACTAGAACATGAAGAAGTAGTAAAGGGAACATTTGGAAATAATATTCCTATAATTCCTCTCTTAGTGACATGCATCAAAAGTTTAAGATAAAATTGTGCACATCTATCACCTATCTTAAAGAATCTTTCCAAATAACTTAAAGTAATGGTTTTTAAACCAATAACTTTAATCTTATATTTTTCATCCGGGTGCATAGAAAATAAGAGAGGAAAGAAGCGGAGAATGAAGATCTCACAACCGTAGCTGTAACACGTATACTTTCTTTTTGTTATTGTATTGAATATACTTGTCAAACATGCAATTTAACATCTTCCCATTTGTTTTAACAATAAAATATCTCTTGATTATGAATTGTAACAACCCTCCGGACAAAGAAACAACGTTAGCCTTCACTTTCTCTAAACAAGGCCCATATTCCTCAACCTATTCCCGAAGATTTATAAGTCTACCAATTGAATCAATCATGAAAGGTATGGTGGTTTCATCAACTTATTTCCACACAACCAACATAAAATCCTAATGGGAAGAAGGTAATTCATGTGGGATTCTCTTGGCACTTCTCACATCTTACTCTCCAGTAATTGCATCCTCTTCTGCATGAGCTTGAGGATCTCTATACGGTTCAAGAAACTGAAATTTCTAACCTCTTCTCCTTTTCCATCAATCCACCAGGCACAATTTTCTCTATAATCCACACATCCTTAGGAAACGAGTGTATCTTAGCTAAAGTTTCAGATGAATTTCAGAACTATGTTATCATCTTGTATCTATTTCATCAGTTATTTTATCCGAGTTACTACCTTGTGCATATTATCTAATTCAACTGGTATTATTTTTAATTGCTCTGAAGTTTGGTGAATTATTTTCTCTTTCCACTGAGCAATAGCTTTGACCTGGTCTCCTGCATCTTCTACCTCCTACACCAGATGATTACTTACTTCCTCATGTGCTAGAATTATCTCAAAGGAAGGTTTGGTAACCTTAGCAATGATCTCACATAGCTGAGATGCCTATTTTGAAGCTTAGCTCTTTCAACGTTTTCTCTTCCAAGCATAAATAATAAAGAATTCATTAGTGTTTGTGTATCCTTCTTTAATACTTCGGTGGTAGCTTGACCTATTGGAACTTTAGTCACTATTATATCAGCCGCCGTGAGATCTCCCTTATGCCTTCCTTTTACCGACACCGATAACTCGGTGAGCTTCACATTTTGATTCCTCAATAATCAACCTAGAAGTCATTTTGACAACTTTAGGCCTTCTATCTCTTCCATCCAAACTCAAGAGCATCTCGAAAGTCATTTTCCTCCAAGTTGATCTCCTCTTTGGCTTCTAGGATTATATGCAAAACTAACCATGATGAAAATTTGGTTCTCGGGAATGAGAAGTCACCGAGTGCACCACCATATCATGCTTATGATTATGCTCTATACAAATTTGACACCGTGTTGTGATTTTTTCCCTTTGAATTGTCCAAAGAAAATGCTTTTTCAAACTCGCCATTTGTTATTCCAACTTCTCCGCAAGGAGAGGTGAAAACTGAGTCACCGAGTAGAAAATACAAATGAAACTGGATTAAATGTAAAAACAACAAGATATCTCTAAGGTTTCGGGGCTGTCGAAGTGCTATGCATTGATGTTGGAACTAACGTTATAGTTGTAGATTTGGTTATCTAGTGTGTATGAAACTTCTTGTGAACATTAAGATTCTCCCACCTTCTGCTGCTTTCACCTTCATACTTCCTTTTGCTGGAGTCTCCTGTGGTGAAGTTTCATGTGAGATATCGCTTGTGTTTTCCTTATGTTGGAACTGATAAATCAAGGAACTTCTATTTCGATTAATCAATAATCAACATATAAGTCATTGTGGTAACTTTGGGCCTTCTATCTCTTATGTCCAAACTCGGTAGTAGCTTAAAGTCGTGTTCCTCCAGGTTGATCTCCTCTCTAGGTTTTGGGATTATGTGCAAAGCCAACCATGATGAAAATTTACTTCTTAGGGAATGATAAGTCACCGAGTAGACCACCATCTCATGCTCTAATTCTTCTATATCTGAATTTTCCACCGATTTATGACTACCACCATCTGAATTTTCCAAATACAAATATATTTCAAACTTCACCATCTCGTGCTTTCAACTTCTTTACACGAAGAGGTGAAGACTTGAGTTTCCATGGAGAAAATACAAATGACGTTGGAGAAGTTGGAACTAACACAATAGCTATAGAGTTGGCCTTCTTCCGCAAACGATACTTCTTATGAACATTAAAATTCTCTAGCCTTTTATTGCTTTCACCTTCATGTTTCATTTTGCTAGAATATCCTCGGTAAAGTTCCTTATGATCCGAATCGTCAAAGCTTCATCTAGGAAATACCACTTTGTAAACAACCAGTTTGAAGTGTTAACTTAAAGCTGAGAAGATATTTCTTCAATCATCTAAAATCCACCAATGTTTTCATGAAGATTAGCTCTATCCCATCCCATCTCGATGATAAGATTCAAGTATCACATGCCCCTTATCTCTCGAGATCTACTGGTATCCGTGAAAAACCATATTCGGACACTTGTTGCACCGATAACCCGCTAAACTCTTTCTTTCTTACTTCATGCTAGTTTCTACAGTTCATCCAGAAGTCTTCCAATGACGGCACGTGTGAGTATTCCTAGGATATTTTATTCCTCACTACCCCATATGGGTAAAATTTCAGCCATCTTTGGGAAGAAATCAAGCTCATATTCGAGAAAAATAATCATCTTCTACCCTCTAGCTTTGTGGATCCTTTGGTAGTTATCGTAACCCATCTTATTCTGATAAGAACCCCATAAATTGTGTTTCTTTGATTTTAATTCATGCATCTCCATGAGCTATCTGCACAAATCCATTATGACCCACTTTTCATTTGGATACTTCGCCAACTTTGATGGTTTTCCCAAAAATTTGTTTACCGTGAGATAGTGAAGTCTACAAACCTGGATGAAAATACAACCATGTTGAGATACATCTTCCCAAGATTATTTTCTTACCATATTGGTCTTTGGATCACTATTTAATTTGTAGATGAATTCATAGAAGAACCCATCATTGAACACTTTGTAATCTTTGTGGCATTCAGAGGCTGTCAACTTTGGGTGGCACTAAAAATAATATCTTTCGCCAAGACACCCCATCTATCTAGCTTGGAATATATATCCTACGAGGATGCTACATATATCAAGTATGAAGTCATTACGAATACACATCCGTATCACACTCTAGAGTTTCTCACCACAGTTTTTCACGATGATATTTTTGCAATTGATTATTAAATCAACTCTTTTGATCTAAATAGTCCTAAGAAAATCATACATCCATGAGCGGAAGTTGTGAGTATTGACTTCTCCACCTAACCTGTAAAGTAATTTAGTAATATCATCCACCTCCTGCACCAAGTTGGATCATGGAAGAGTCCTCGAGAAATTTGATGGGGATGTGGGCTTCTTCATATATGTGTTGTTCATTATTCCCACGCAATCTGCATTGTGTTTCTCCCATTTATTTCGCATCCAAGCATGTTAATTGCAATCACCACCATTCACGTCGAATCTTTAGACAATACTTAATAAACTATCCATCCAAACCTAATTAGTGTCTTTCCCGCAACATATGAGATTGTTCTTGAAAGAGGATGATATGACCTTACACACTCCATAAAAAAATTTGGACAACTAAGTGTGATCTGGGAATGTTGATGCTTGAATAATTCCACTTCTTTTTATTTTACTTATGAGAGATGTCTTTCGGCCTTGGACTCGTGATTATTTTGGAGATGGGTTCCAAGCCTATATTTGTGTCATTGATATCAAAAATATGGAAGCTATACATGATTCTTGATCCTTTTCTTTCATCATGGCTGGAACAATTTTTTTCTCGAGCAATCTTTGTTATGTTCTTTTCTTTTAATCGTGTCGAAATTCTTTGCAACTGGATCAATTTGTGTGGATATAGAAATTTATTTAGGTTCGTAAGATATATTCAATGTACCTAAAAATTATTTAAACTTCCTTTCAACTGTATGAACACCTGTAATGAATACCGTAATTATTTAAGCAGATGAAGTTCAAATAATGAATACTTTATTTTTGTGACCAAAATCTGCATATGAAGCCTGCTGCCCTAATATTTGAGGTTTTTCTTGCATGCAAAGAAAGCATAAATATTTTTAAATTCACACTGAAACTTATAATAACATGCAAATAATTATCATATAATAAATCAAGCTATTCTAACCCTAGCGCCAAACCTTGAAGCTTCCTAGCAATGAAAAACACCTTCGGATGCACAAATCCTCCTTTTTTGGTGCCAAAATAGTCTAGGATGCAATCCTTAGCGAAAATAATTAACTCGATTCTTCATTACATAATCCCATACTTATATAACCCTCAACATTTTATTTTTAATAATTGTCCTTCATATTCTTGGCAATTGAATTAATCAACAATCGTGTTTATTCACCCAAATTGGGTGCCCAATTATGCATGCTCTTGGTTGCCTTTAAATAAATTTATTATATTTATTTTTAGCATGCATACATGATCTATTTTCAGATCACCCTCTTGCATTGACTTTCATCACATTTTTGGCACCAAAATTGGGCGAGAAGCTATTAATAAATATTAATAAAAGCATTGTTTAATGCCTAAATGGGTTGCGAGTTTTTGGCAATGCTGATTTCTAAAATTAAGAAGTCAAATTTGATGGGATTTTCTACCTTCCATTACAGCTCCAAAAATCCCTTCTTTAACTTAAGTTATTTGAATTCCATAATGGAAATTTTTACCCTGCAAGGCATGTAAGAAATTCGCCTTCCTGCAACTACCAAAATTCCCATTATCAAATTAAAACATCTCCCAAAAGGTGTGACTTGCATTAAAATTAGTCTCGTTTGATCAAGTGTGACTTGCATGGGTGAATAAATATCTTTGGTGGGAAAATATAGCCTACTGTGCAGGCCGAAAATTCCCATCATTACTTTAAGTGATTTTTACGTTATTTCATAATGGGAATGTTTACCGTGTAAGGCGGGTAAGAAATTCCCACATGCTTGCCACCTCTAATGATCACATCGTACCTTAAGTGAATTTGCCTTCATGGGAAAAAGTACCCTGCAAGGCAAGGTAAGAAATTCCCACCTTCCTTCCACTACCAAAAATCCTCTACAACTCAAACTCATTCATTCTAAAAGTGTGACTTTCCTAGAGAGGCTTTCATGCATGACTTCATCTTTTTAATCGAAGTATGCTTTTGAGGCTGATTCCTTCTAGTGCGGTGGCTATAAATAATCTCCGGATGCTTCGGGTAATAAAATAGTCTATACTAAACAAGGAAAATACCTAAGGGAATTTCACGAGAGAAAATGCGAGACAAAACAAGAGAAAAATGCAAAAGAAATAAATAAAAGTGAGAAACGTTAGCGAAGTCACGAAACATATTTGAATTCATTCTAAATTATTTCGTCATAGAAAATGGCATGATAAAATTCAATAGGATTCAACTAGATCACAATTTACTTCAAATAGGGCATTATTTATTTATTAAATAATTAAATACAAAATTCCTAGAGACAAAACTTGGTGGAGGGATAAAATGAGTTTGGGTATCCGGGTCTTTGTCAAAATTGGCTTATATGACTCACTGGGAATATCTTAACATAATACTGAGACATCTTCTAGAAAAAAACATAAAAAGACCCGTAAATTTAAAAGAACAAAAAAATTTAGACATGGGGTAGTCTCGCATTTCAAGGTGAAATCTGGTGACACTATTCACTCCATCTTTAGACATCTTTTCCACTTCACAAAAATATAGAAGTAAATATGAGATCCCAACATCTATGGTTTCGTATCTTATCCATTGGGCTTAGGTACATGTAAACAAAATGAACACAACACCAAAAAAATGAAGATTTTTTTATTGATATACATATAGGTTTTACCTACTCTCTTATGTATGGAAAAGCTTGAAGTGTTTCCCATTGAAAATAAATGAAAGTTAAATCCCATCCTAATGAAAAAGTATGAAGCTATCTATCCTAGAAACCCTCTTGATCACAAAAGGCCCTTTCCAAAGAGAATCAAATTTCCTGTGCATGCCTTTTTTTTCTCATATTTTGTCCCATAAAAGGACCCAGTCGCCGATCTTAAACTTTCATTCTCTAGAATTCTTTTCGAAGATCGCCTTTCCCTTCCTTTAATTTTCTCACAATATGTTGGCTACATGAACTTGCACTTCTCGTAATTTCATCAAATACATTATTCTTTTGTCAATGGCATCGGTGAATGTTGCATCCTCCAGAGCTTTATGAAGTTGTAAAATAGACAATTCCAAGGTAAGAGGAAATTTTGCATCTCTCCCATAAAACATCATGAAAGGGGCATGCCTATAGCTTTATTTGGTGTAATCATATTTTCCCAAACTTCATCAAACAACTTCTTGTGCCAAGTCCTTTGATTTTCAGTCACTAATTTCTGCATGATAGTCACTAGATTCTTATTGCTTGATTCAGCTTGGCCATTCCCTTGTGGATAATAATTAGAGGAATGTACCAATTGGATTCCATGAGTGTAGAAAAAATTTACAAACTCCTTAGAAGAAAAATTAGGAGTGTTATCCGCTACTATTTTATTTGGCACACCAAACCTAATAAAAATATTTTCCTTTATAAAACATCACACCTCTGCGGAAGTGGCATTATTAACAGGAATGGATTCTACCCACTTACTGAAATAATCGTAGCATTTATCGAGAATGTAATGGTGACCGTGCTTTGGAAGCCGGGTTGAGCATACCAATAAAATGCATGCCCCACTGCTAGAAGGGCTCCTAAGCTACAACTAGTTTCAATGGTAATGCGGGAAATTTTATGTCTCCAACAAAGTGTTGGCACACTTGACACCTAGAAACCCACTCTACAATAGCGTGGAACAATGTAGGACAATAATTCCTTGTTTGAAGGATCTTATGAGTAGTGACTAAAGCTAAGAAATGACCAACACAAGCCAAATTATGAAACAGCTTTTAAAAGCGACCTGTTGAGATTTTTCCACATATATGAGAAAAACCCTATCAATTCCTCTCTAATATAAACCATTATCCCAAAGAAAAAAGTCCCTGGAATTCATTTTAATAGTATGTTTCTCCTTGCAAGGAAGGTGATATGGGAATTCCCATAAGTTAATAAAAATAGAATGTTACTATAACATTTATTCACCGATCTATGGTAAGAACCATGGGAAAACTTTCACCCTCTTTTGAATCTGTTGTCTTCATCTTAGTCATTAATTCACACAAACCCCTCCCTCGAAATAACTTTCTGGGCTTTATATCCAAGTCATATTCTTACACCTTCATCACCCACGTTCATCGTAGTAGCCCTAGATATTTTTGGGTGAGAATATATTTTACTACAGTATCTGGAATGAGGACCACAATATGTGAGGCAAAAATATAGTACATGAACGCCTTACATGCTTTTACCACTGAATAAACATGTTTTACCATGGGATTATATTTCAACTCGTAATATTTTAGAGGCATGCTCATGAAAGCAATCAGGGATTCTACATCCTCTTGAGTTTTCTACATCAAGATTGCTGACATGGTGTGTTTGGAGGAATAATAGTAAAAAATGAATTATTTACTAAATTTTGGTGAAAGCAAGATTGGAGCTTTTGAAAATGCCTCCTTAATTTTCTCAAATGCTTCCTTCCCTTCACTTATCCATTTGAAATCATGCACGTCTTCTTCATCATGTTTGAGATATGACGGGTTAATTCAGGAAAGTCAAGGATGAATCTTCTACGAAATTTTACTTTACCAAAGAAAGAGTGAACACCCTTTTTGGATGTTGGCAATGGTAAAGTCTTAATAGACTTGACACACTCAAGATCTATCTTGGGTCCTTCCTTAGAGATGATATTTCCTAGTAGCTTCCCTTCTATTATAGAAAATATATATTTATGAAATTAGATTTTTTTGTTCCTCAAATATGGGGTCAACGATACCACTTTCATGATTATCTTGGGTGTACCTTATTTGTACTAGTTTTTCTTGAAACATTAGAAAGGATGTTGGCAAGTTGAGTTCTAGATGTTTTCATTTATGTAAAAGCTCAGTAATGACAAAGAGGATGTTGGAGAAGTTCCAGCGAATGATCGTGAAGTTGATGACATGGATATTCAATTTGTTTTATGATGGCAAGAGGTTAATAATTAATATTGGCTTGGTTTAACAAGACTAATCATGTGAGAAACCATCCTAGATTTCATGTGAGATGTTATTAGAGTGTGTCATGATGCTTGGAGATGTTATTAGGGTGTTTCATGATGCTTTGGGAAACATTCCAGGTTTCCATGGTGAATATTATTAAATTTTTGATGTTTTATGTGAAACATGGTCCAAACATAAGTGTTTTCCATCTTGTATTGCAACATCGATGCTCACCATGAATTTTTTGATTTGCGTCAAACCTTGTGGCTTTCATGGATGATTTTTAATTTATTTAATAATATTTCACAAAAATAATGGAGTGGTCTCATCGTCATATTTTTACAAGTGAATGTTAAGAAGGTAAACTTTCTTTTGTGAGTTTGAAACCATAGCTCAAAAGTAGTAAAATATATTGTCTTAGTAAGTCCATAGGATTGATTGGTATTTATAGTACGATGATTGGATCATGTAGAGGACTCCTATAGGTTTCGTAAAGGTATTATATAACATGTGCTGATTTATGGACCCCACTTAAAAGAGCTAATTTAAGAACAAGTTCAATTTGAGGTGAGGTTGTCCAAAATATTTGAAAAATATATTGAAATTACTTTTAGTGTGGGATTTGTAACTCATTTATATGATGGTTTCAGATCTCAATTGTTCTTTTAGAGGGAAACGTGTTCCCTATTTATGAAGACTACTCCTAAGGCGGTTTTGGGGTACTTTTGAGCAATTTTAAGAGTCGATGTTTGGTTAGAGGACTTACACTTACGGTTGAAAAGGAATGTAAGGTATTATAGAAATAGGATTAAGAGGTATTTACAATGTTATATGGTTTATCTCATGATGATTATATTTTTAGCTCATCCATCTCAATTTGTGAAGAAGACACTTGGTTATATTTTAGGACATGATTTCATTTGTTGAAACATTGAGTTAGATGATGCATGATATGGATTTTTTGATGCTTTCTATAAGCTAGAGTGAAGAGGAATGATTTTGGTTCCTATTTAATGCATTTGTATGTCTTGAAAGAGTAATCAAGGGTGAAAACAAGTTGATTTTCTAAAACTACTTTACGGACAATTAAATTTTTGTGAAGTAGAAGATGGTGTGGTTTTTAGATATGGATGTTTCAAGAGATATAGAAAGGATGGATGTAATATATAGGTGAGGCGGATTCCAATAAGTTGTTACATGATAGTTGAGATGTTCTTAAGTGGTCTTGAGGGTGAAAGGTTAATACGGGTGTTTACAAACATCTGTTTTGAGAAGGATATGAGCCTTCTTGAGTTAATCTGTAACACCAACTTTTCAATACATCAAATTAAAGGATTTTTTTAATTTACCAAACTAAATTTATCCTTCATTGATTTAAATTTACAACATTAAATTTAAATCCAACAAATTTATAACTACAATTAATTTGATAAAAAATCAATAGATTATGTGCATAACTATGGGTTGATTAGATCCACTCGATTCCCAATAGAATACAATTTTCGAGTCAGTCTATAAATTATATAAGAGGTACCCTTATCACAATTGATTTAAAATTTAATTTTTCTAAGTCTCAATCTAAAACTTAGTCAATCAAATCCTATCTCGGTATGTCGACCTGTCATTTACAACTTGGTGCATCTTAACAAAGATAAGACTTACACTACTTTGGCTAATCTTTAAGAGTCAATTTTTTCATTTTTGTTTCATGATGAAACATTCGTCATCATAAACATGTCTCATCATAATGTCACTTTCTTCATTTTTAAGAATTAAATCAGTTAGTTAAGTTAAATTGGTTGGGAGATATGTGTATGGTACAAACCTATTCAACCTATGCAAAGAAGCACATATGTACCAAATTAGGTTTCATATCATGGGAGATAAATTTATTATGTAATGAATTTCATCATTATGTAACTATTTTCTTTCTTTTAGAAAACATAAGTTGGTACCGAGGTGGCTTGTTCATGTAGGATAAACAACTTTGTATCTTAAGCATAACACAAATTCTTTAAAAGATTGCGACTTACATAATAAGTGGACCTTGAAAGGAAAACTTAGGGTATCAAATATATGGCAGTATTCAATTAATGACCCACATCATTAAGAACGTAATTTCGTAAAATAACCACCCAAAGTTGTCCTATTGAGTTCCATATATTAGGAATGTCATAATACTTAACTAATTAATTAGAAATGAATTATTCTAAGACATATTCCCCTACATCGCTACGATACTTTGATCACATCAAAATGATTTCGAGGTCCATGAATTATTTATGATATAGATCAAGTCATTTTCCAAGTTAATTTCCCACACCCATTATACATCTTAAATGTAATTTAAGATAGATCACCGCATTAATAATGCAGGTCATAATTAATTATCTACGACAATGTTGTTTTATTTCATATCTAGAAATGAAACTAAAATTTCAAAAAAATGGTTTACAAACACCCATTATTGTATTTATCCTTTAAGTATGGATATATCACAATTACTCCATAATCCTTTTACTATGGTATTTTATATCACATTATAGCCATGAACTTTTATTTCATCTTAAGCCACATAACGCTTAATTCAATCAATTCATCGATATACATGCAACCAATTTTGAACACTTAATAATGGTAGCTCCATAATATTTCAATAATTAACAATGATATTTAATACAATCAATTTTTATCCATATTACAAATAATAACCCAATATTAAATAAAATGTAAATATTCCTTTTTCAATAATACTACAATAGCATTTAGGGCCAAGATGTCATTCATCAAATAAAACATCAATCATAAGCCCACTTTTACAACATTTTATGAAATAATTGCAGCTTGAAATCTTAGTCAATCAAATTGAATAAAAATATATCATATCATTATAATAGAACAATCCTTTATTCATTTACATTGTTTGATAACCCGAATTCTGAATTTGTTGAAGTACAAAATTATACATGGCTAGTTCCACCCAAACCGACATGAAAAACAAGTGGATTCAATGGTGGTTTTTAAAACAAAAAGAGATCCATAGGGCACTCATCTGCCTTGGGGACAAATTCAATGGTAGTTTCCATAAGGTACATGACCCTATGGAAAAGCCTACTTATAATAGTGTAAATTTCTTGCAAGGACAGAAAGTGGTTTGAGAGTGGGAAAGGGGAGTGGGAATGAAGGCAAGGAGATCAATGATGGAGGTAGAACATCAGAGGCCTACAAACATTGATCAGAAATTTTATGACATGCATTTAAATGGAAGAAGAATACAAATTCACAAACCAGAGCTACAAGACTGAATAAAAATGCATTGGTCACAAAGTACCAATCAAATCCTCCATCAAAGGGGCATAAAATCCTTCTTTTCTTATTGCAGCTGAAGTAAAAACTTGTACAATGAAAGGAAATGGAAGAAATTCACAAAAAGGGGAAGCTTGGAAGAATGGTGACTATTGTTTTTTGTCCTCTGTTCATGAAAATCATTTACAGTCTTCAAAAATCAAATGCCAACCTCTACAATGACTTCCAAAAGCCATGAAATAGCTCACATGAGGTAGTTACAACTTCCCAAATGACCAAGAAGTAGTTACAGTCGAGATCCAATCATTTGGCACCATTTCAGATCCTTCTTTTGTAGAAAAAATGGCCATGGTGGGAAATGCTAGAGAATTTAATAATTAAAATGGTTACAAACTTTCCAGATTAAATGTGGGCCATTAGATTTATCTTTTACACCTTTAAATATGAGCCATCCACGTGGCAA
Source organism: Taxus wallichiana var. yunnanensis (assembly GCA_018340775.1). Lineage (NCBI taxonomy): Eukaryota > Viridiplantae > Streptophyta > Pinopsida > Cupressales > Taxaceae > Taxus > Taxus wallichiana. The sequence continues at coordinate 961,631,330 of CM031242.1, read as the reverse complement.
GAGAACATTGGAGTGGAGTCGGGGGAAACTTTTTGCATTTTTTACATGCCAGAGACGTTTTCTCAATTTTCTCCCACAAAACTCCATCAAAATTTAAAATTGAAGTGTCCATCATGTGGATAATTTCACCAGCTTTCCATTGATACCAAAAATGTGAAAATATGAGCTCTAGATCGAAAGATATGGCCTCTTGAAGATTTAGGGCAAAACTGGCAAAATTAGGGCAAAATTTGGGTCTGCATGGGCCAAAATTTGACCTTTTTCCCTCTTTTTTCAAATTGGGAAAATTTTCCCCAAAATCTCCATGCCCCCGCCAACCCGATGACATGTGGCACTTTCTGGTTCATCCATGGGCTTCAGAATAACATTTCACCCTTTTTTCCCGCAAGGGAAAATTTTCCCAAAGTCCTTCATCGGCCCAACCTCCGCCATGATGTGGACATGTGGCACCTTCTGATTCGATGTGGAGATGCGGTCCAACATTTCACCTTTGATTTTTTTATCCAAAAGGCTAAGTGTCAAATTTCTCCATGCCTCCACCAACCCACCAATTTCCTTGGCAAAATTTCCTCCTTACCTCCGTGGGCCCGCCCAGGAAAATTTCCCCTCCAAACTCCGCCGAGCCATAACTTGCAAAATACAAGGAGTTAGGAGGACTTCCTTACCTTTCTGGAAAGGGGAAAGAATTATCTATCTGATGGAGGTGTTTCTAAGAATCCTTGATCCCTTGGGAAGTGCCAGATTTCAAAATACTTAGACTAGACCATTTTCAAAGGGTAACAACTCAAAAATTTCTAAGTCCAGACTTGGAAAAAGAAGGAAAATTTTGAGGGGACAACAAGTGGCTCTAGCTTGGGGACATGGCATGGATTGAATAGGGAGAAAACATGGCATGAGGATCCAGAATCTCAAGTTTTAAAACATATAATGTTGACCAGTGCCTTATCCATTGGGCCTTGCAGAGTCATGTACAACTTCCGAGGAAAGCAAGAAGGAAGAAGAGGACACACAAACCAAAAACACACCAAAATAGAAAAGGGAAAACAAAACACACACAATGAAGAGGGGAAAAAACAAAACTATGCTACAAGGTGAGGGACAACTCACTTTCACTGATGATATAGCTTCAAATATTTCCCACTTCTAGGCAATCCTAATGGAGTCCCATCCAAGTATGATAGGAGAAAAACATTCTCACCACAAGTTCCAAGAATTTGAAAAGGTCCCAGCCACAAAGAATCAAATTTTCCATGACTTCCCTTTGGTTCTCTTCTCTTGTCCCAAAGTAGGACAAAATCTCCAACTCTGAACTCTCTTGCCTTGGTCCTTTTGTCAAAGAGATTTTTCACTTTCAACTGATGTTCTTTGATTTTATCAACCACCTGAGATCTGATTTCTTCTAGCCTCTCAAGAAAAAGGATCCTTTTGTCAATGGAGTCTTTGTATTGGCCATCATCCACCACTTGAAGAAATCTGAGAGCTGGCATTTCAATTGTGATGGGGATCTCTGCTTCAACTCCATACAACAAGCTGAAAAGGTGAAGTACCAATGGCCTTCTTGGGAGTGATCCTATCAGCCCACAATGCATCATACAATCTCTTGTGCCAATTCCTTTGATTCTCATCAACAAGCTTTCGGAAAATGGTCACAATGTTCTTGTTACTTGACTCAGCTTGACCATTTCCTTGTGGATAGTAGTCAGAAGAATGTGCTAGAGAGATGCCAAAACCATAACAGAACTCTATCAATTCTCTTGAAGAGAAATAAGTGGCATTGTCCACAACAATCTTTTGAGGCACCCCAAAATGGACAATGATGTATTCTTTGATGAAACTGCAAACTACTTCAGAACTAGCTTGTTTGGTTGGAATGGCTTCCACCCATTTGGTGAAGTAGTCCGTGGCAGTGAGCACATAAGTATGCCCAACACTTGAATGGGGATTCAACATGCCAATGAAGTCCAACCCCCATTGTTGAAATGGTTCTTCAATAATCACAGGCCTGAGAGGCAATGCAACTAACTGTGGTTTTCCAACAAATTGTTGGCATGCTTTGCATTTAGAAACCCAGCTCTGAGTATCAAAAAAAGAGAAGGCCAATAATATCTACCTCTGAGAATCTTGTGGGAAGTCACCATTGCTGAGAAGTGTCCACCACATGCTTGGTCATGATAGGCTTTAAGCAACTTTCCTTGTTGCTCTTTATCAACACATCAAAGGAAGCAACCATCCATTCCTTTCTTATAAAGCACATGATTCCAGATCACGTACTTGGTTGCTTTCAGTTTGAGAGTTCTTCTTTGCTTGTAATCTAGATGAGAGGGACATTCTCCATAAGTAAGTAGAAAAGTGATGTCTGCATACCACTCATCAGTAGTGGTTACAAAGAGAACTTGTGGGTAGTTTTCTGGGCAAGTTAAACAAGTGTCATCTTCCTCTCTCGTGCTGAACTTTGAGAGTTTCATCTTCAGCAATTAACTTGCACAAACCATTTCCTCTTACCAGATGGGAAGGCCGAATCTCAGGTCGTACTCTTGAGTTTTTGTGATCCAATTCCCCTTTTGACTCTAGGATCTTGTTGTGTCAAAATGGATTTGATTGCACTTTCAGGACCATTACCACAGTATGAGAATTGAGAATGTAGAAGGAAATTTTTTTACAGCTTTGACCACTGTGAATGCGTGCTTTTCCAATTGACTATACTTGAGCTCATGTTTCTTCAAAGGACAACTCATGAAAGCAATGGGTGCTTCCAAATATTCATCATTCTTTTGGACAAGGACAACAGATAGAGTGTGTTCTGAGGCATAACAATACATGATGAACTCTTTGTTAAAATCTAGAGATACAAGAGTAGGAGCTTTGGCAATAGCTCTTTTTATCTCTTCAAATGTAGTTTTCCCTTCATGGCTCCATTTGAAACTTGATTGAGGCCTCATCATAGAAGTGATGTGCTTTGTCAGTTCAGTGAACTCAGGGACAAAGCGGTGAAGAAAGTTTACCTTCCCGAAGAATGAATGCACTCCTTTCTTGCTGGTGGGTAGAGATAGTGCTTGAATAGCTCTTACTCTTTCGGGGTCAATGTGTGCTCCATGTTTGTTCATGATGTGTCCCAACAACTTGCCTTCTAGTGACTCCAAAGATGCATTTCTTGGGATTCAAAGATATACCGTGTTTTCTACACCTTGCAAGAACTTGTTCCAAATGACAGATGTGCTCTTCTCTTTTCTTTGAAAATACCATGAGATCATCAGATATACAACAATGCAATGTTTCAGATCTCTAAAGGCCAAGTCCATTTCTCTTTGGAAATGTTTCTCCCACATTGATTAGGCTGAAAGGCATTCTGCTATAAGAAAAAGTGCCCCAAGGAGTTGTGAATGTTGTTTTGCTGCAGTCTTCCTCTGCCACTTTGATTTGGTTATACCCCAAAACCCATCAAGCAAGAGAGAGCATCTCAGATCTAGTGACTACTTGAAAAATGTGATCCATGATGGGCAGAGGATAGTTGTCTTTGAGTGAGGCTTGATTCAGATTTCTGAAATCAACACATATCCTTATCTCCCCATTCTTCTTTCTTACTGGCACAATGTTAGCCACCCACGTTGAGTGGTGGATGGGAAAAATGATTCTGGCATTCAACATCTTGGTCACTTCTTCCTTGATGATATCAACAACCTTTGGATTATAGGGCCTTTTATTTTTCCTGAAAGGCTTAGCACCTTGCTTCAAAGGAATGGAATGGTGCATTTCTTTTGGCTGGAACGACTTGAGTTCTTCATAAGAGTAAGCTAAAACATCAGAATATTTCTTGAGCAGAGTAACAAACCTTCTCTTCTCTTCAGGTGAGCAACATTTACCAATGTTTACCAATCTTGGATCTTCTAAAGTACCAATATTTTCTTTGTCAAAGTTAGATGGACACCGAGAAGATAACTTCTCCTTCTCTTGAATGAATCTGTCATGTTTGTCAAACAGGTCTTCCAAAGAGACTAAGCCTTTGGGAATTTTGTTTCCTTTTAGTCTGATCATTCCCTCATCATCAACTTCATCAATTCCATCAGCTTCTTCCTCAGCAACAACTTCTCTATGAGGATTGACACTTCCTTCAAAGAAGAGATTATTGAAATTATCTCTTTGCTCTAAGAAGCTCAAAATTTGATTGTCATCATTGAAGACTTGCCAATGATTAGCATTATCAGGTACACTCAGGTCTGAAAACCATCTCAATGGTTATCTTATCTTTTCCAAAGGAAGGATGAGGTGTCAATAAGGAGGCTAACACAACAAGAGAATCAGCCCTTTCATTTTGTGCCCTTGGAATGGACTTCAATAGAGAAAGCATCGAATGATTCAATACAATCCCAAACCTGATTTTTGTAGTGTCTGAGCCTTGGGTTCTTCACTTGATATTGCTGGTGGATTTGTTTCACTATTACCTCTACATTGCCAAGGCATCTCAGCTTCTTGATTCCCATATCTTCTACAACACTCATGCCCAAAAGAAGAGCTTTGTATTCTGTTGTGTTGTTGGTGTTATCAAACTGTAGTTTGTAAGAAAAAGGATGCATTTCCTTTGAAGGTGAATACAAAACAACACCAGCTCTAGAACCTACCCTTGAATGACTGCCATCAAATTCCATCATAGATCTGATCTTCTTCTTCCTCCATGAGAAGTGGTAGGTTTTCATCTTTTTGTGATGTGAGGAAGTAATTTCCTAGCTCAGAATCTTGAAGAAGGATGTTAGCTCTTGGATCATCAGACTTCTTTACTATGAACTTCATCTTTCTAACAGAACAACCTCTTCATTTCACCTTTGACTGGGATAGTAGCAGATGACCAGTCCATTTTAATTTCTCCACCTAGATCTCTGCAAAAACTTCTACTCAGAAGCATGCCAAAGGATGTTGGGATGTCTGCCACTAAAATAGTTAGGAGCACCTTCTTGTCAGGGAAATCAGCCAGAGCTACTTGTGCATCCTTTATTCTTCCAATCAGTGGCACTTGTTTAGATTCCATGGAATAACAAGCTCCATTTACTCTCATCAAAGTTAGGCCAAGGGAATTTGCAACTTTGAGTGGCATTACATTATCAGAGGCTCTGGAATCAATGATACAATTGTTCAACTCAAAGCCATTTATGAGGAGAGACAAATAGAAAGGCTCAACTCTGGTTGTTTTGGAAGCACTGAGAGCTAACATATTTTGAGATGGAGGTGTGGATGGCATTGGAATAAGTCCTTTAGAAGTGGAACTTGAGGATATAGAGCTATTTCCCCTAGACTGCATTAATGAATCTGTCAAATTGGGTCGGGTGTGTTTGCAAGTACTCTAACTCTGAGAGTTGGACTTTGGTTTTGCTTGCATGCTCTACAAAATCAAATGGGGAAACTGGATGAGGAGGAGGCTCCTGGGATGAAAGAGGATTTACCTGGCAAGGGCTTTGAAGGAACCTTGGATATTTTGGATGAAGGATTTTCTCCTAAAGGTGAAATAGTCGGTTTAGCAGAAGGAAAAGGTACAACCTTTGGCTGAACTATGGGTACTTTGGTAGAGATTCCAATGGAAGGGGAAGTACTCTTAACAACTGTAGGACTAGAAGAAGGAGAAAAATACTTACTTGGTATGACAACATGATCCTTGACAATGACCAAGTCTGGTTTTTCTTTAGCAGAATCCATGGAGGGTGGCAATGGAGAACCTTTGTTGATAATCCTCTTCTGTGTGACCTCAGAAGTGGAAACTTCTTTGGTTTTCTTTTCCTTTGCAGCCACCGAGGATGGGGTGTTCTTCTTGGACTGTTCTAGTGAAAACAATGCATGAAAAACTTGGCATTTCCTCCTCTTCTTCTTCATCATCATCAATGAATTTGAACAGGCCATTGTGCATGTCAACCTCCTCAACTTCTAGGTAGCTTTCATAGTTTTCTTCATCATCTCCCTCGAGCTCATCAACTTCAGCTTCCTCTCTTATATCTCGGGTATCATAGGTAGCATTGACTGGTGGTGCTTCAAGAGCAAGCTGGCGAGGAGGTGGTGCAATCCAGCTACCTATCATTAAAGTTTGGTCTTCTTGGATTGTTCCTCATAGTGATTTGTGACAGTTGCTTCTTCAAGGAAACTAGATCATTGGCCATTTTTTGAAACATGGGGTCTGTTGTGACTGAGTTTGAACTCTGACCCTTTTGCTTTCCATTTGGGCCCTTTACCTTTCAAAAAGAATTAAATCATCATCAGTCTCGATTGCAAGGTCTTGAGCTTCCCTCAATGTTCTTGGTTGATCTCTTCTGAGGAAGAAACCAACTTTTGATGGCAAGGCACTGATGAAGAACCTCTTCAAGTTGTTTTTAGGAGGAACTACATCTTCTTGGGGATTCTTCTTGTCAATCTATCAAATCTTGCTATGAAATCTCTCATGGACTCAGAGACTTCTTTCTTCATTTGCACCAATTGAACCAGCAAGTCTTGGCCATCTTCTGTGCTCTTGAATCTACTTTCAAATGCACTCCTTATGTCCTCCCAGCCAGTGATAGATCTTGGGGGAAGCATATAAAACCATTCAGCAGCTTTCTCTTGGAGTGACTCCACAAAAATTCTAACCGACACGTCTTCATCTTTGACACCTAACACACCACAAGCAGTGATGAAAGTTGCTATGTGTTCCTCAGGTAGTTGTGAGCCGTCTCCTTTAAATTTAGGAAAGTTCTTTCTTGAGCCTCTTGGCAGATCATGGAGTATTCATGGGAGGGAAAGTGGACCAAGTATTTCTTCCCCATGGTACATTGGGTCTACGTGCTTCACGTTCATTATCAGCCATTCTATTTCTGTTTCTAGCCTCTTCAGCAGCTAGGGCTTCTTCTCTTTCCTCTGCCTCTCTTTGGAGTCTTTCAATCTCTTCAAGTTGAGCCCTAATCACTTCTTCCCTTTCAAGTTGAACTCTATCCACTTCCTCTCTTTCTAGCTCTTGTTCTTCTTCCTTAAGCTCGTCAAGAGTAGGATTAATAGGTCCTCCTGATCTCAACTATCGGGTATACCTTTCAGCTAGCTTGAAGACTTATTGTCTTCTCTGGGGTGCCAAGATTTGTCTTCGTTCCTCCAACTCAGCAGCAAGTTCTTCTTCTTGATCCAAAATTCTTGAAGCAATAGAGTAATGGTCTACACTCTGCCTTTTACACCAAACAACCTCCCTTAGGTCAGAAATGATATCTTCTTGAATGTGAAAGAGCAAGGTAGGTCTCTCAACAAGAGGATGTGTGAGAATTTCCATGATTGGTATCCATGTGGATCATAAGAAACTTCAAATTTTCAATGAACTCTAATGGTATTTAATGACCCTGTGGTCATTTCTAGGTGTGAGATGCTGCAAAATCTGCCCCACGGTGGGTGCCAAACTGTTGGCTTGGAAATTCATCTCAGGGGACAAATTGGTGGTTTCCAAAACAACACTATGGGAATCTAAGTCCCTCTACTTATAACAAGTGCAACTTCCATATTATGCATGAAAAACAAGTGGATTCAATGGTGGTTTTTCAACCAGAGATCCATAGGGGCACTCCACTGACCCTATGGCAAAGCCTGCAATTTCTTGCAAGGACAGAAAGTGGTCTGAGAGTGGGAAAGGGGAGTGGGAATGAAGGAAAGGAGATCAATGATGGAGGTAGAACATCAGAGGCCTACAAACATTGATCAGAAAGTTTATGACATGCATTTAAATGGAAGAAGAATACAAATTCACAAACCAGAGCTACAAGACTGAATAAAAATGCATTGGTCACAAAGTACCAATCAAATCCTCCATCAAAGGGGCATAAAATCCTTCTTTTCTTATTGCATCTGAAGTAAAAACTTGTACAATGAAAGGAAATGGAAGAAATTCACAAGAAAGGGGAAGCTTGGAAGAATGGGGACTATTGTTTTTGTCCTCTGTTCATGAAAATCATTTACAATCTTCAAAAATCAAATGCCAACCTCTACAATGACTTCCAAAATCCATGAAATAGCTCACACGAGGTAGTTACAACTTCCCAAATGACCAAGAAGTAGATTACATAATGAGATCCAATCATTTTGGCACCATTTAGATCCTTCTTTTTTGTAAAAATAGTCATGGTGGGAAATGCCAGAGAATTTAATAATTAAAATGGTTACAAACTTACTAGATTGAATGTGGGCCATTAGATTTATCTTTTTCACCTTTAAATATGAGCCATCCACGTGGCAGGAGAACATTGGAGTGGAGTCGGGGAAACTTTGGAAACATTTTTTTTTGCATGCCAGAGACGTTTTCTTGATTTTCTCCCACAAAATCCATCAAAATTTAAAATTGAAGTGTCCATCATGTGGAGAATTTCACCATCTTTCCATTGATACCAAAAACATGAAAATCTGAGCTCTAGATCGAAAGATATGGCCTCTTGAAGATTTAGGGACAAAACTGGCAAAATTAGGGCAAAATTCGGGTTGTGGGCAAAATTTGACCTTTTTCCTCTTTTTTCAAATTGGGAAATTTTCCCCAAAATCTCCATGCCCCCCCACCAACAATGACACATGGCACTTTCTGGTTCATCCGTGGGCTTCAGAATAACATTTCACCCTTTTTGCCTGCAAGGGAAAATTTTTCCCAAAGTCCTCTCCCAGCCCGACCTCCGCTGTTGATGTGGACACGTGGCACCTTTTGATTCGATGCGGAGATGCGGTCCAACATTTCACCTTTGAGTTTTTATCCAAAAGGATAAGTGTAAAATTTCTCTCCACGCCTCCGCCAACCCACCAATTTCCTTGGCAAAATTTCCTCCTTACCTCCACGGCCCGCCTAGGGAAAATTTCCCCTCCAAACTCCGTTGAGCCATAACTTGCAAAATACAAGGAGTTAGGAGGACTTCCTTACCTTTCTGGAAAGGGGAAATAATTATCTATCTAATGGAGGTGTTTCTAAGAATCCTTGATCCCTTGGGAAGTGCCAAATTTCAAAATACTCAGACTGGACCATTTTCTAAAGATTTGGAAAAAATGGAAAATTTTTAGGGGACTACAGGAAACTAAGTGTTTTAATTTAACCACATTTTCCAGTTGATACTTGCTCAAAACCTACAGATAAAACAATTAAATGTAGATGTTATAAATATCTATCTGAACCGGAAAAAGGTGTACCTATGGTTTTTATAAATTTGATTCCCTACTCACATATATAAATGAACTCGATATGGGTTTTTAAGAAAACTTAATTAAGAACATAAATGACCATGAATATATATATATATATATATACAGTCGATAATAAAATACCACCAACTCGTGGGTGAAAATTGTCAAGTTGGTTAAGGTTGAATCTCACGACACACCCATAAACACACACAGAGTCATACAACCATGTATTTAGCAAAACATTAATAAATTATACTCTAAACCATAGTAGCAACTTTCGTATGGAGAGTATTAAACGGTGGACATAAAATATGGAAAAAATACGGTCCATAGAAAAATACGATAAACACGGAAAAAAATACGGTAAATTATATTTATATATATATATATATATATGAATGATAATAATTGTTGAAACATCAGGAAAATAATTGTTTTTTACCTCATGCTGCTTGCTATATACTCTCACTATGTAATTACCTTTAATTAATAGTAAATACTAAATACCAACTGTAGAACCATCAGTTCCAAACAGATTCACTGGATTCTTGGTGACTATTCGACAGTTTTTGTTTAGTTACCTAAGTTTTTGGCTGTTACTTTTTGGGACACAGATTTATTAAAAATATTATTTACAGCTGTGATTTTTCCAAATTTTTAACTACCAAATCCTGAAACTTTCGCAGTTTTATACGATGGACTCAAGAAAATGAAAAAATACGGTGAATTTATAAAAATCGACCGTATTTGGTAACTGTGCTCTAAACTAACACCAACAAAATATCAACTATATTCCAACGTATATTCACCCAACAAGATATTTGCAGAGTGTTAATATCATGTAAACGTCTTAATGCTATAAAAAATAAAGATGGGGAAAGGAGAACAATTCCATGCCTAAATATTATTGCCCAGAATTCCTTGAAGTTCCTTTCTGAGTCAACTGTGTGTGGTAAAATTATTTTCTTACACCATATCGCAAGCGCTCTTGAAAATCAAAGAAGAGATTTATCCAAATCCACTAATAAACCCCATTCTTATCATAATAGTTCCCTTTAATAGCCCTGAAAAAGAACTCACTTTCAGTTAAAAAATAGCATGCAGAGCCAACAACCAATTTGCATAATAATAGGTTTGTTGTATTCACCATGAAGAGCTCGAAAGGGAAAGACAAGATTGACCAAGAAAAATGAAACAAAAAATAGCTCTATGTTTAACAGTAACTTCCTTGAGAATCTTCTTACTTTTCCCAAGATCTGTGGGTTGGGTTTGATGTAGTTAATGTATTTAGTACATGAGTCCAAGTTTCCTACCTTTACTGTAAGCTAACCAACCGTAAGCCATATCAAAAATGCCACCAAACTTAGCAACTGATCAAAACCATATAATCTTGTATGGGAGCAAATAAAATAGTCGAATACGGTTTTGAAATTTCAAACATACCATTATCACGGTGGCCATTGAATAATTTAAAATTTTAAGGAAAATTTAATGAGCATGCCTAGGTGGTCAATGTAATCATTAGTTTTCCTGATTCGTCTATAAAAACTCATAAGGTGGCTCAACCGAGCTTCTATCCTTTAATCATCAAATCACACAATATAACCATATCCCCTAAGTGGTCAGGTACCATTAATATTAAACTTAGTATATGTTCTTGAGACCATATAATATATGTGTGTGTGTATTTATATATATATACATATATATCATAACAATTACTTCCTAATCAAGACTAAAACCAAAACTACAAATATATCATATTGCCAAAGGCCCAACTTCCCTTATGAACTAATGGTGTAGTTTTTACACTATACGCAACCATGGAAATTACACATTTGATAAGGTTGTTTATTTCTAATCCTGGTCAAGATATAATAAAAAGAATTAATAATTTATTATTACCAAGTTTGTTCTTATGAGCCTTACTTATTAACGATTTACATTGTTTAAAAAATACCATTGTAATGTTGTGTTCATGATGAAGACCAACTAGATTAGATAATATTAATAGAATTTGCAATATAACTCTACCAAGAACCGAAGCTAATCATGAAATATTAGTAGTTACATTATAACAGACAATTAAATTATAACAAGCTCAATTTTTTCAAAATCAACTTTTTATCATTCCCAACTATGTTTTCCATATAACAAGTGTAAGTGTTATTACAATCCAAGCATCATGCAAAGTAAGGCATATTATTCATACACCAAGATAAAATATATACTCACCTGAAATGAAACCAATGAGGTATGGCATACTTCCCCCATTAAGTATCATTGTCTCGATGATTATTTCCATACACAAATAAATTTTAATCCAAATTAGAAAGAATGCACTTATTTAAATATGAATTAATATTATAAGTATAGATGAAACTTGCAACATCAAGTTTTCGAGGCTTTTAAAAAATTTATACTCGTAAAATCCCATTTCAACCAATTTTTTCCAAAATAAAAAAAATTATGATGTTTTTCCGTCATTTAAATAATAATGAATAGCAAAAAATTTATAATGATAACAAATATTTATATTTTATCATCGAAACAAGTGCGTAAAAGAAGTTTATATATCCTCTAAGTTATCCCAAGTTGTACTTTCTTCAAAAAATTGTCCCATTAGACCTTTGCATTGCCTTATTTACATTTTTGCAAGTACAAATGATGATTTTCCAGCATCCTAATGGGCTCAACCATTATGCCACCTCGGATCCAAAACCTATAATGTGTTCTAGTTAAGTAAATGTGATAAATCGATACATGCCATTTTCGAGAAAAGTGATTTTAAAAACATCATACATCTTAGACAATGTGGGAGGAAACACTAGCCAATATGCAACTAGTATGATTACTTCAATTATTTCAAGGGGTCCAAAAAACAATGTGATAAATTTGCTTATTTTCCAAATGAAATTAAATTTTCTTAGGTTTTACCCCAAAGAATACTTTATTTGCTAGTTCAAATTCTCTGTCAACTCTTTTTAAATCATCGTAACTCTTCTTCCTATCAACAACCTCTTTTAATCGTTCTATAATTATTTTTACTTGTTGTTCCATTTCAGTCAACATCTCTAGTCCTATTACTTACCTATCTTCCACGTTTTCCCAACTAATAGGTGTTCTACACTTCCATCCATATAACACCTCAAAAGGAGTCATTTGTACCAATGAGTCGTAAGTGTTATCATACGTAAACCCGAACCGGATGGAGATATTCCTCCCACTTGTATTGTTGATCCACATAGTACATCTGAGCATATCTTCTATAATCTCATTTACTCTTTCAAGTATATCCATCTAATTGCATATGGTTTTCAAAACACAAATTAAACTTTATCCCTAATTGTAAATTCAAAGTTTTCCAAAACAAGAAGTCATCCTATGATCTTGATCTAAAATTATTAATTTGGGTACTTAAGTAAAATATGAAAAATCTCATGCATGAATATTTTTGCAAGTATAGGTGAATCAATTTCAGATTCCCTTGTATAAAGTGAGCTACTTTCATTAATTTTTCAACTTCAACCAATATTACATCATATTTACTTTTAGACATTGGTAGTGCTCAAACAAATTCCATTTCGATTACATAATATTTATATTGTGGAATGTTGTGAGGGTAAAACAGTCCTTCTAGATGCATATGTTCATCCTTGACATGCTAACATTCCAAGAAATGAGATACATAGTTTACTATATCCTTTTTCATCCCTTTTTAAAATAAGTTTATTTTACATCAGTAAGAATCTTAGTCACTCCACTATGTCCGTAACAAGGAGAATTTTTAAATTCCATTATTAATTTCATCCTTACTTAATTTTCCAATGGTACATAGATTCAATTTTAATATATTATAACTCTGTCAATATCAAAATTGAGTCCTCTATATCTCTTATCATTATAATTCGCATCTAGTGATGTTTTAATATGTTGATAATAAGAATCATTCAACATTGATGTATGTACATCATCGTTGAATTGGTGTCTCAAAGTGACAAGGGTAGAAATGTGTTTCATATGACTTAGTGCATCTGCCACTATGTTTTCCTTTCCTTTTATACAACTGATATTAAAGTGATAATGTGATAAAAAATATAACCATTTTTGTTGTCTCGCATTCAATTTTTGAGATGTAAATATGCATTTCTTCCCGAGATGATTTGTTTTTAGTTCAAAGGGATTTTACAAAATGTAATGTCTCAAAATTACAAAGCTTCGACACAGTGGCATCTAGCTCTAAGTCATGGAGGAAAAATTCATCTCATGTACTCTGATTTTTCTTCTCTCATAAGCAATCATGTAATCATTTTGTAGAAAGATACCTCTTAATCCTTCACTAGAGGCATCAATCACAACAATAAAGTTATCATTTGGATCTGGAACTTTTAGAATAGGTGATGAAGTTAATTTCTCATTCAACAAGTTGAAAGCATTTAAAATTTTCCACACCAAACAAATTTTTAATCTTTTTTTCTGCAAAGTAAGGTAATTAGAGCTGCGACTTTTAAGAAGTCTTTTACAAATTTTTTATAGTATCCAACCAACCCCAATAAGCTTCTCACTTCATGGACATTTTAAGGTTTTTTCCATTCAGATTATCACTACAATTTCGATGGATCTAAAAATATGCCAACCTTATTTATTATTTGTCCCAAATATTGCACTTCGCTTTAGTAAAACCAACAATTCAAAAGCTTACTATAAAAATTTATCTTTCTTAACACATCTAAGACAATCCTAATATGTTCATTATACTCTTCAATGCTTTCAGAATAAATAATAATATCGTCAAAGAATAATAACACTAAATTTTCCAAGTATGCTTGAAATATATTATTCATTAAATTCATAATATTTGATGAACCACTAGTAAGTCCAAAGGGTAACACAATGAACTCAAAGTGTCCTTACCTTTTCCTAAAGGAAGTCTTGTGAATATTCTCTTCTTTTATTGTAAAATGATGGTATATTGATCGAAGATTGATCTTAGAGTAAATTTATACACCACGCATATGATAAAAATGTCATAAATTCTTGGAAGGGGGTATCTATTCTTGATTGTGGATTTTTTGAGCATCCTATAATCGATGCATAATCGATGGGGCATAACTTCACATAGACCATAACTTTTGATCCGACCGTTAGATCATCTTTAAAGTATATAGGGTGGTAGATATACATTAGTATCTTGTGATTTGGACAAGTTTAATAGAAAATTTGTGGCCATTCCGACACATTTTCACGCCTGGATTCCTTGATCTAGTGGCCTTAAATTGGCTCACGATTATTTTTCTCACTTTTGACTAGGTCTTAGAACTTTAATAATTTTGTTGTACTTCTTAGAATAAGTCAAAATATCAAGTGAGCCTTAATTTATGAAGGCACATTTGGCAAGCAAATTTTGGGGCCCATCCAAGTTGTTTTTCTAGTAGGTATTTTTGGCATTTTAGGGTTTTTAGAGTAGACGTGAAATAAAAGGAGGATTGTAATGATGTAAAAGTTTAGTATGCATTCTAGAATGAGAATAAATCTATTTTTAAACTCCTGGTTTTATTTGTAAAGATTTTTATGTGTGTTTTGGAAATATTTCAACCTCTTGTAGCTGGATTCACATCAATAACTTAAGTGTTCCATACTTCTTTACAAAGATGATCGGTTCTCCCCAAGGAGATACACTTGGTCTTATCAAACCTTTTGAAAACAGTTCATGAAATTTTTCTTTCAACTTAATAATTTCAGTTGTTTTCATTCTATAGGGAGCCTTACATATTGGTTTAGTTCTCAATTTGATAACTATAGTAAAATCAAACTATCTTTTGGGTGGAAGACTAGGTAGTTATTCTTGAAAGACATCACTATACTCACATATGAGTGGATAATATTCCATAGAAACCTTCAATTATTCAGAAAAATATACAATATTTAAATCATATAGCACACATCCTTTTTTATTAGCCTTCTTAAGTTGCATGGATGAGATTTTCTAATTGTAAAACCACATTTTAGTCCCTGGATTTTTGTTGTTTTCAGCAGGTCATCAAGGCATTTGATCCACTTTTCAAGGCATTCTACGTTTCTTATGTTGGGTTAACTAGTTTATACCTATGACTATTTCATATGATCCTAAATGATATAGATAAAGGTCTACCTTAGAGGTAAAGATTTTCAATTCCAATGATGTTCTAAACATACATTATTTAACATGATTTGGAGCACATTGTTCCCATATTTACTAGACCATGATTATTTCATATAACTTGCTTTTATTTTATGTTTTGATGGTAATTTAGGATAAACAACACATTTAGTTACACCAATAACATATAAAATGGTTACAGGTAATCCATACAACTTACCCGCACCATCAACTATTGTAGCCTTCTTTTCATCTTTCTTGTCATCACTACTATAGTATGTATGTGGTGTTTAAGTTATTATTCCTCTTCCTTTTAGGGAATTTATTAGCATAATGATCTAGACCATGTATTTAGTAACCCCTAAAGGGTCATTTCATATTATTTTACTTTTGTTACTAGTTTCATTCTTCTCTCCAATATTTTTGTTATTTACAAATGTCTTTACTTCTATGGTTCTTTCCATTTCCATTACCATTCTTGTTCTTACTTTTGAAATTATTCCATGCCACCTTTTTAGGTGCTAATGGTGATGGTGCATTGATAGTTTTCTTTTTCTTTTCCTCTTTATGTGTAAAAATAGCCTACTGACTTCTTTTCTTATCTCGATTGCCTTCTCAAATGCAAATTCCATAGTTGACGCTCCATGGAAATCAACTTCACATACTTTTACCAAGTTCAATCCCATGATGAACATTCTCATGAAAAATTTCTCACCAGTTTGATATTTTGGTACATATTTTAGAATTTTCATGAACTTCTCCCAGATTCGATCAATATTACTTTTCCTTGAGTCACTGTCTAAAATTCAAACATATTTTAATCATAATATAGTTGATGTTACCAATGTTGTATAAAGGACAATTTAAACTCATCCCAAGACAAATTTTCCTCATCCATGAAAGGAATGATAACTAGATCATACCAAGCCAAGAACACATATGCTAATTAAACACCACAATCAATAAGATGAAAGCAATTCGCTAGAATAGCTTTACATAAAACCTTTATAAACAAATGAGCAGCAATATCATATATTATTATGGAACTCAATGCAATACATTGAGAATGGGCCTTGCTTAAATAGGCAAGGAATAAAAATCTAAGAACCAGTCAAGGTCATAGATCAAGCCATAAATCAAGGAAATAACTAGTCATCAAAGAACTAGTCAAGACCATAGATTTAGGAGAGAACTAGACATCAAGGATCTAGTCAATACCATAGATCAAGGAAAGAACTAGTCAATACCATAGATCAAGGAAAGAACTATACCTAACAACTAGATAATATCTCCTAATATCTAAATAAGATAAAAGAAATATCCACACACATAAGTGGGTGAGGATAAATACAATAAAGGTAAATAAAGTACCTAGGTGAACATGAGCTAAGGTAAATACCTACTCTAACAACCCCCTCAAGTGAAGCTAGGGGCAAAAATAGGAGTTGCATATCCATAGTATGAGTCCTAACAACTAGGCCTGATGAGGTACTCATGTACAATAACTGGGAAAAAAGGGACACCACAAGGTACCCAAAACTAGTAACAATAAAGTAAAGAGAGTAAAGACCCACTCCAAGGCATCCCAAGAAGCTTGGCTCAAAAAAATTGTACAATGCTGAAGAAGTTTGGTGTGCACTTTGGTCTGAATCCATTGCTTAATCAAAAACTCAAAAAAAAATAACACTGGGCTCCACCAGAATAGCTCCATCCAAGGATACTATCAATGAAGAGATGTCGAAAGTGTAAAAAAACCTCGAAACATAATTCGATCAAGTGATGCAAATAGGTGTGCCATGATCCAAGAAAAATAACCACATCAATAAGGCAAGGACACAAAATCCAGTGTGTCATGATCCAAGAAAATCCAAGGTAACAAGGCAATGACATAAAACCTAAAGAAGCAGGATCAACACCACACCCTCCCATACTGTTGAATGGGTGGAGTGGCGCTACAAATCTGTATGAGTTGTCAAAACAACTACTCGAACACGAAAAACTAACACTAGGCTCCACCAGAATAGCTCCCCCACAAGAGAGACTATCAACATGCCAAAAGTGTCAAAAATACAGATACAAAATATCTCAACAAATAAGAGAGATACACTACACCTGCTAAAGAAAAATGCTCAAAAAAAGAAGCATCACAATGCAGAAGGTATAGAAAGTGGAGCAAGAGGCCGAATGGTGGAGGAGCCATGCCTGTAGAGTCCTCTCAATGAATGCCTATGTTGCCTCCACGAGTGATCAGATATCCACCCCAAATCAACATGGATGGATGAAGAAGATGCCTACATATGACTTGGTGCAAAATGCACAATGGGTGTATGCAAAAGAACATCAAAATGTGTGTCAGGTTGATCATGTCTGACAACTGAAATCTTAGGTTTCTCAAGCTTGAGTGAAGACGTAGAACTCATGTGTTTCTCAGGATCCTCGAAAGAGTTGAGCGAACAATAAAAGTAACTCTATAAATGTGTGATGTTAATGAAGTATCTACTCGAAAACCAATGTCATGGAAAGAATTCCACTTAACATGTGGAATAGATGAAACAATACCATGTGAGTGTCTACCAATGACTCCACTTATGAGACCTATAGAACGGAGCATGCAAGAACAAAATGTAGTGCTATGCTTCTCAAAAAATCCATGCAATTTGAAAGGTAAGTAGGGTACATAACTTGTGGTAATGTAATAGGCACGAGATGTGGAAGAGCATGCAAAAACAAGCCTCACAAGTTTAGAAGCATCAAAAGCGAGTTCGGAGTTCAAAGACGGTAGATCAATGTACTGTGGGTACAAGAACAACAGATGCAAGTGGAGTAGGAGCATGAATATGGTTATCCATAATATGATGGTGATGTTGTAGGCTAGCAAGTTTGTTCTACAGGGAGTTTATTATTGTATCCTTCTCGTGAATGAGTGATTGTAGAAGAGAATTTCACTTCTTGAGTGATCTATTTTCTTCCACAAATTTTACAATATCCTCTTGAAGTCCACATACTTCAGAGAAAATCATATCATTCTCAGAATCCATGATAGGTACAAACTACTAATCCCAAAAATTTAGGACGTCGGGCTCAACCGAAATTTCATCCAAAATTGATTACAAAACTCCTCCATATTTGGAACTTTATAATTATAGTGCAAGTATTAAAATAAATAACTCCAATGGAAAGAGCACGAAAAAACAAGCACTTTTGCAAAAAATGGCACTCAAAACCGAGTTACCAATCAAAAGTTACAAGCTTTTTAATATTTTTCTCTGTTATTTATTTTAAGTGCCGGTAAAACAAAATAAAATGTTGTTTCCTTCACCACACACATAAAATGATTTGTCGGATTTCTTTTCTAGTGGGGACAAATCCCAAGGTGAACCGGTGTGTGCTTCTCTGCAACAATAAAAACCACAAAAATGACTATCGTAGAAACATCCGAGTTTACAGTTGATCTTAGGGTTTTCACACCTTCCGGATCCAATGGAAGCCTCTATTTTCCATAAAAATGCACACATGCAAGAAACATACGACCAAATCCCAAATATATGAATATACAATGAATTTATTTGCAAAATAAAACTTACATACGGATGTCAACAACAATCTCTTGCTCTGATACCATGAAAGGAACGATAACTAGATCGTACCAAGCCAAGAACACAGATGCTAATCAAACACCATGATCAATAAGATGAAATCAATTCACCAGAATAGCTTTGCAATAAACCTTTGCAAACAAATGAGAAGCAATATCATATATTATTATGGAACTCAAATGCAATACATTGAGAATGGGCCTTACTTAAATAGGTAAGGAATAACAATCTAAGAACCATTAAAATTCATATATCAAGCCATAAATCAAGGAAATAACTAGTCATCAAAGAACTAGTCAAGACCATAGATTTAGGAGAGAACTAGACATCAAGGATCTAGTCAATACTATAGATCAAGGAAAGAACTATACCTAACAACTATATAATATCTCCTAATACCTAAATAAGATAAAATAAATATCCACACACATAAGTGGGTGAGGATAGATATAATAAAGGTAAATAAAGTACCTAGGTGAACATGAGCTAAGGTAAATACCTACTCTAACAATCCATAACCAATTCTACCTTCTAGTTGTCCCACCTTGAGGATGCCTCATTTGATACTTGATAAGATCCCCAAAATGCCTTGGTTTCTCCGAGAATTTTCTAATAGTTAAATACTTGTCAACTTTTTTGAGCCAATTATCAGCCTACATCACCTAAGGCTATACAATGGAACTTTTGTGGGATTATCCTCCGATATCATTTGATAGTTCAAATGAAAAATGCACCCTCTTGTTCTAAGGTTGATTAAATTATTCAATATTTAGATTAACATTTGTATTAGTAGTTCTAGCTTCATTATTTAATGCATTAGGATCAAAAAGTTGTTGTTTACATTGTTCAGAGTTTTTCCTAAACGGTTTATTGCCATCATTTGTAATTTCAAGTAGAAGGACAAAAGCCTCATTATTTTATTTATATGGAAGAAAATTACATTACAAAGGTTGAGGTGCAATATTTATAGATATTACACAGCCAAATACAAATAAAGAATTAAGTTTCACAGTACAACCGAGAAATAATATGCAAAAAAATATTATTAAAATAATATAACAATAATTAAAAAAACCTCACTTATGTTTAATAACAGAAATATAGATGGTTATATAAACATAATCATATAAGGATAATATATTACTTACCAAATTACTATAGTGAATGGAAAATTAACTAGTAGTAAAATATGTTGTACCTAACATTCCCAGTTAATTTTTCACTTCCTCAAGGGATGGGGAGAGGAATTCTCGAGCAACTCAAATTTTTCATGTGCACATGAATTTTTGAAGATATATGCTCGATGTTCAATTTGTTGGAACAATCTAAAGTTGTATATTGTGTTTCAATACATGACCGCGTATGAAATGTACCTCTACTTCAATGTTCTTTGTTCTTTCATGAAAGAATAGATTGTGAACAAGTTTGAGAACATCTTCATTGTCAATATAATTTTATTTTTTTCACGTGGTATTCCAAGTCCTTTAAGTATGCGACGTAGCTATATAAATTCACAAACAACATCACCTATAGCATGATAATCAACTTCTATAGAACAACAAGAAATAAAGTGTTGTTTCTTGCTTCCCGTGATATCAGTCCAGATCCCATAAATAAAAAAAAACCCTAAAGTGGATTTCTATCATCAATGTTTCCTACATGATCTTAATATGAATATCCAGACAAGAAGAAATTATCATTCTTCTTGTATTCTAAACCAAGATCCATTATTCCCTTGAGATATCTCAAGATTCACCTTGCTACCTTCGAATGAAAAACTCGGGTTCCTGCAGGAACCTGGATAGATAGCTCACTACAAAAATGATATCTAGTCAAGTGTAGGTCAGGTAAATGAGACTCCAAATCAACGTATGATAGAGAGTTTCATTTACGATAGGAGATGGATCTAAATGAGATAACTGCAATATGTTCTCCATAGATGTAGTAATAGGTTTACATCCATCATCCACGAATTTATAGAGCATTGTATTGGTATAATTCAACTGAGAATAAAATATGTGATTCTCTTTCTATCATAATTCTAATCCAAGACAATAGTGCATCAGCCTAAGATCTGTCATGTCGAAGGATCGATTAAGATCTTTCTTTGTTGCATCGATCATCCTCACTGAACTGTCATTGATGACTAGATCATTGACATAAACAAAAACAATCATAATCTCCCCCCCTTGATTTTTGAGGTAGAGATTGGGATTCTATGGATTTCTGACAAATCCATGTTGTATGAGATGTTCATAAGTTTTGATTTACTAAGCCTAGGGTGCATGTTTAAGACCATACAAAGATTTCTTGAGTCTACATACCATTTCTTTTTACCACGTAGAACATTTCCCTCACTTAACTCATGTAGACTTCTTGTAAATCAATGTTCAGAAAGGTACTTTTTACATCCATTTGATGGACTTTCTAACCAAATTCTGAAGTAAGAAAAAATATCATCTTGATTGTTTTGATCTTAGTTGTCGGAGAAAATATCTCCTCTAATCAATCCCTTCTTTTTGTGTGTACCCCTTTGCTACTAGTCTCGCTTTATACTTTTCTATAGTCCCATCTACTTTGTACTTTTTTTTAATATATATTTTCATCCAATGGGTTTCTTCCTAGTGGAAGATTGAAAATATGTCAAGTATTATTTTTCATCACTGATTGATATTCAACATCCATGGAATATTTCCAATATTTTTATTGTAGGGATTCCTGGACTATAGAAGGCTCATCAGATTGAATAACTCTACTCATTAAAGAAAATTTGACTTCTTTTCATGATTTACTATGATTCCATGGTCCAATGGTGGATGTATTTAGTGGAGCATCTAATTTTACATCTTGTATCATGTTAGTATTCCACTTGGGCATATGCTTAATCGCTCTTGTGGGTTGTGCTTCTATCTAATCATCACTATCATCCCCATCGTCAATTTCATCATCTGTGGGAACATCAAGTTCTCTTTTTACAACTGGTGAAAAATATACATTAGGTGATTCTAGAGGAGGATTCTCTTCTTCCATTTTCTCAAAAATTCAATGTCTTTGTTGGTGTAGACTTTCCTGGTCTTTGGATCCATTAATTTTTACCCACGAGTCTCTTCACTCTAGCTAATGAAGATGAGTTTTCTTGACTTCATATTTAACTTCTTTCTATTCTCCTTGGGTATGTGCATGTTTTCTTTTAACCCGAATACTCTTAGGTGTGAAATAAATGGTTTTCTCTTTGACCATGCTTCATGTGGTATTGCTCCATTAAGAGAAACTGTGAACACTCTATTCAATAATTAAAATGTTGTTTTTACTACTTGTACCCTGAATTTCCTCACTAGTAAAGAATAATCGATCATGTATCACACCATTTCCATGATAGAATGATTTATTCTCTCAACAACACCAGTCTCCTACGGTGTGTTTGGAGGAGGTATCTTTGAAAGATTCTTGTGACCTTGTAGGTAGGCTTTGAACTCATCATTGGTGAATTCCCCCTCCATATGATCTTAGACTTATTAATTAATGACCAATTTCATTCTCAATAGCCACTAAGAATTTATTGAAGTTTTCAAAAGCTTCACTTTTGTTGCAAAGAAAAAAATCCACTTTTTTCTTGAATAGTCATCAACACAAAGCATGAAGTACTAAAATCCATAATGGTAGGTTTTATTTGACAACAAAGACCAGAATGAACCAGATCAATTTTACCATGAGCTCGATAAGTACTCTTCTAGAAAGAAGCTATGCATTTTTTTCCTACTAAGCAAAGTGAGGACACTTTTTGTATCCTTCTCGAGAGATTGTAATCCTTTTACCATATTGTGTCGGTGAACCTGTCTCGAGATACTTGAAACCGATATGACCAAGTATCCGATGGCACAATTGTATAGAGGTTGTGTTCTTAGCCACATGTCCATGATCATCTTTGTGGAAAAAATCAATTTGGAACATGTGTCCCACATTTGAGGCTTTTGCAACTATTTTCGAGCCTCATGATTTGTCTTGAATTAAACACATTTTCCTCCCGGAATGACTAGGAAAGTCAATTTTCAAATTGTGATCTATTATTTTACTAACTAATAGTAGATTCTTTATCAACCCAAGGACATATAGTGCATCGATAATCTACGCTTTTTTAGGAACCAAGGGGTAGAGAAATGTTCCTTATCCCCCGAACTGTGTATGAAGAATCATCACTAAATGAAACATGGTTTTTCAAAGCCATGTCCCTCATTGAAGTAAATGATATTCGTTTCCGGTCATGTGTTGAGTGGCTCCCGAATAATCATACCAAACATCACTAGATGGCATGGAGTTTTAACTTGATCGAGAAGTGTACAAGTAGTCTTGATATCTCATTTTTCTTCTTAATAAGACATATTTCCTTGTTTATGGGGTTTTCTTTTCTGGTTCCCTTTTTCCCCTTGATTGTACTTAAAATGACCCTTGTGACATTTCTTTTTTTGAGGTTTAAATTTGCTTGATGAACATTTCTTACAAGTATTATACCAACAATCTTTCAACTCATGTCCTCTTTTACAGATAGGACATTTCTTCTTTTGTTGTTTGTCCCCTTGATTTTGATTCTTATTTTGGGAATTTTTATAGGAACAATATCTTCCTTTTCATTTTCCTTTTCCTTTCCATTTTTGATGAGAAGAAAGTGCCTACTCCTCTTCATCATATGTATTATACATTTCTTCCTCTTGTTGCAGTAGGTTTACCAGCTTCTCTAAACTCACTGTCTGATCTGACAAGTTGACTATTGTGACAAAAATGTGGTATGAAGGAGGGAGTTCTCTTAGAAAAATGGGAACAATAGCTTCATCGGTGACATCTTCTCCTAAGGCTATAAGTGAAGCTCTTAATTCTGTAACTCTTATTAAAAAATCTTATATTTTCTCATTTTGTTTGAACCTAATGTGTGTGTAATGACTCGAAAATTTAGTATAACATTCTTATTCTTGGAATTGTACACTATGTTCAACTTATCCCATGCTTCTTTCATTGTTTTGGCATCTGAAATGTGGGGTTGCATGTCATCGGACACTACAAAGAAGATTATTATCTTGGCCTTCTAATCGATCTATAAAATTGTTTATGTTTTGTTGTATCGGTTGTTGATCTGGTTATAGTACCATTCACAATAGTCCAAATCTCTTCAAACTCAAGATGTCTCTTGATTTTTGTCTTCCATGATGCATAGTTATTTCCTTTGGGAAGTTTTGAATCTAGAAGAAATAATTTTTGGGTTATGGTGCCCATTTTTATGAATAACTTGGAATGGGTAAGTTTCTTATCACTCAGGGTATATGGTCTCACAATCTATATACCATCACCCAATCTTCGAACCTTTCTATATACACACCCTTGCAATATACTTATTGGTACATGAAAGAAGCTCTCCATTTCTATATACTTGACAGTACGTTAAAGAGGCGTTAACAAACGTGAAAGAATCTGATACGTGGTACCAAGATAGTATTTAAAGGGGTCTATTTCATTATTGACACTGGCTCAATGAAATATGGTCATACGCACATCTTACTTTTCTATATACTCGGATAATTTCTCAATCTATATTTAAATCGAGAAATCGTTCACTAACAGATGGGAGGGAAAAAAGTATATGCACTATTTCCTTATTACTCTTTGTTGATTTAAAGGGTTGATTCCCAAATTACACTGTTGTAGCTATATTAGGCATTAAGTTCATTCAGTAGTTGCGATGATTTTACTCGTAAGCGCTTCCCAAAGGAAGTGTTTATACCGAATGCTTGCGAATGATATCCGAAGATCTCGTGAGTGATACAAAAATAAATTTTAATACTTTTGTGTACAAAATTTTGTCATTTTTATAGCATTTATAATGGTTTGTAGCCTAATATGGAAACCCACAAAGTAATACAATACACTGAAATCTACGATTGAATCAAAAATTCTAAAAAAAAATAGAATGGTAGGAAAAATTGTTTTTTTTTTTTTGGGCCCTTGTGGCCTCGAGAGCCCAACACAGCCTTCTTTGTGTGAAAATATTATAAAAAAGGTAAACAAAAACTTTTGAAATATCCCCCTTTGAAAAAGTTTCACGAAATCAAAAACAAGCCAAATAAGAGATTTGGTTTTCCTTAATTAGGGTTTTCTCACTAAATTTTGTGTATTGTTTAGTTTTCACCAAGGACATTAGAAAATATGTTTTTGCTAACTTTTCCTCCAAATTTGGCGAGGGGGCTAAATTTCAATATATCAAAAGTTTGTATTGTGGATGGGGGTCGACCACATAACCTCTTAGCCCCAAGACTCATCCCCTATCCAACATAGCAAACAATGTACTTGGCACATGAAATGGAGGATTAAAAATTTATACAATAAAAAATATCAACTAACATTTTAGAAAAGGTCAACATGGATGGGAGATTCCACATGGCCATAAGTAAGAGGGGGAGTAGAGTTTCTTCATGCACAAAAAATGGATCTGAGACTTCCTTTGTTTATCCTCCTTCGCTATTATTACTATCGCCATCATTTTATTTGTTATCATTGCATTTTGGTTTTTCTCCACTTTGGTTTTTTTGTTTTCCACTTAATATGCCATGTGTTACTGATCTCAAGCTTTATTATATATATTTGTTAAAGACACCTCTGTTTTGGATTGGATAGTCTATAATTTTTTGATTACAAGCCGAGTTTCTCACCACCGATACTTTGAGATCTTGATACATTCAATGAGACATGCCTTGTTTGATCTAAAGTAACTCATTTTGATTTCTTTGTGGGCTCAATCAACAATGCAAAATAGAGATCGACAAAATAGTGTAACTTGGTCTCTATGCAAGAAAACTATCCACCAAACAACCAGAGGAATGAATTGTATAGGATCTAAAAATGGTCTTGGTGGGATGTTCATAGAGACTGAGACCTCCAAATTGCGTAATATAAATAAGTTTATCTCAAACTAAGCGACCCTCTAGATTTAGAGGTAAAACCGCTTATTAGGGAAAAAAATTAATTCCTTAAAATGATTATCTTATAGGAAGTAAATTTTCCTAGTGTAGAAGGAACAAAGGTAAAAAAATTCTTTTCTTTTACCTGGAGTATGGTAGGAGGTTATGGGACCGCACGGTGTTCTAGGAAGCTACTAGAGGCATCACTATCTCTCTTGTAATGCAAATTTATTCTCCAATACTTTTCTTCCTTTGTAACCTCTCTCTAACCTTCTTTTCTCATAGGACCGAGATCAACCAAACTTTGGTACCAAATCTAATTTCAGAAGAGGGATGGAAGCGTCATTATTCTATTGATATGCAGGAAAATTACATTACAAATATTGGACTGCAATATTTATAGATATTACAAGTACCAAATAAAAATAAAAATCTAACTTTCACAAGTACAATCGCGAAACAATACAGACATAAAAATATTGTTAAAAATATAAAAATAATTACAACAACCTCACGTATGTTTAATAATTACAGTATAGATGGTTATATAAACATAACCATATAAGAATAATATATTAATTACCAAATTACTATAGTAAATGAAAAATTAACTATGGTAAAATATGTTTTACCTAAAATCACTATCATTATTTTTGTCATTATGCATGTCATGTTGTTCAAAAACATCCATGTGATTTTGTGTATCCTAAATGGAAGTGAGTATCTCATCCAACTTATGCATTGTGGCTCGCTCACCACCTTTAGGTTGATTATTTGAAACATTTCCCTTATTCTAACTATGCTATTTGTTAGACAAGAATTAAATTTTTGTTAGCGTGAGGAATCAATAGGTCTAAGAGCTACAATCTCTCTCTAATACCAAAATGTAACACCTACTTTTCAATACTTCAAATTATGGGATTTTTTAAATTTCCCAAACTAACTTTTTCCTTCAATGATTTAAATGTACAACATTACATTTAAATCTAACAACTATATAATTACAATTCATTAGATAAAAAATCAATAAATCATGTGCATAACTATGGGTTAATTAGATCCACCCATTCCCCATTCAATACTATTTTCAAGCCGTATATAAAGTATACAAGAGGTACCATTATTAGAATTTATTTACAAGTGATGTTTTGTATGTGTCAACCTGGAACTCAGTCAATCGAATCCCATCTAGCATCTTAAACTATTATTTAAAAATTAGTGAATCTTGAAATCGTAAGACTTTACCTTTGCTTGGCCGAGTTTAAGAGTCATCTTTTCTATGCTCGTTTTATGATGACACATTCATCATCAAAAACATGTTCCATCACCATGTCACTTTTTTTAGTGATAAGAATTCAATCAGTTAGTTAAGTTAAATTACTTGCGAGATAGGAACTTGGAAAAAACCTATTCAATTTTTCTTAAGAAGCACATCTGTGCCAAATTAGATTGTGTATTGGAGAGAAAATTCTTATGTAATGAATTTCATCATTACATAACCATTTTCTTCCCCATAACCAACATAAGTTCTCACTGAGGTGGCCTTCTCATGCAGGATGAAGATCTTCTTATCTTAAGCGTATCAAAAAATATTGAAAGGATTGCAAATTACATAATAAGTAGACATTGAAATGACAACTTAGGATATTGGTTATATGGAAGTATTCAATTAGTAACCTTCGTCATTAAGAAGGTACTTCCTTGCATCACTCGCCCAAAATTGGCCTATTGAGTT
The DNA here is from genome assembly GCA_018340775.1 of Taxus wallichiana var. yunnanensis. Taxonomy (NCBI): domain Eukaryota; kingdom Viridiplantae; phylum Streptophyta; class Pinopsida; order Cupressales; family Taxaceae; genus Taxus; species Taxus wallichiana. Next base: position 961,603,772 of record CM031242.1, on the reverse strand, counting down.
CTATATATTAGGAACATCGTAATACTTAACTAATTAATTAGAAATGAATTGGTCTAAGACATATTCTTTTTTATTTTTGTGATACTTTGATCACATCAAAATATGTTCCTAAGGTCCATAAATTATTTTCGATATAGATCGTAATCATTTTCAAATTTATTTACTCGCATCCATTATGCATCTTAAATGTAATTTAAGATAGTTTGTTGCATTAATAATGCAGATCATAATTAATTATCTACAACAATGTAATTTTATTTCTTAAGCACATCTTAAATTGAAATTTCAAGAAAAATAGTTTGCAACCACCGATAGTTGTATTTTTCCTCTAAGTATGGATATATCATAATAATTCCTTAAAACTTCTACCCGATATTTTATATCTCATTACATCCATCTAGCATTATTTCATCTTAAGTCACATAATGCTAAATTTAATCAATACATCGATATACATTCAACCGATTTTGAACACTTACTAATGGTAGCTCCATAATATTTCAATAATTAACCATAAGATTTTATTCAATCAATTTTGATCCATATTAAAAACAATTTCCCAATATTAAATAAAATTTTAATATTCTTTTTCTAGAATAGTACAATATCATTTAAGGCTAATATGTCTTTTAATAAATAAAATAAACAAGCATAAGCCCACTTTACAACATGTCATGCGATAATTGCAACTTTAAATCTTAATAAATAAAATTGAATTAACAATATATGATAGTGTTATCATAGAACAAACTTTTTTCGGATTGCGTTATTCAAGAATCTGCATTCTTAAAATGTTGAAGAACATAATTTTACATGGTTAGTTCTAACTGAACTAGCATGAAAAGAACCCCTACCTTATCTTTACTATTTATAACACTAAACCATATCTATAATCATTCTCCATCAACAATAGAACATCAAGATTCAATAGAATTACAATTTTTCATTTTTTATATTGCCCTTACAACAAAATAGTACGGTTTAAGACTTTATTATTACTTGATCAAACAAATAAATTCTACATAATTTAAAAATGAACCTAATATTAATTTATTGATTCATATGAAAATATCATGATTGATACCTTATATTTTTTTCAAAAAGGTAATTTGCTAATATTACCTTTTACTACATATATAAGACTTTAATTCACATTATCCAATCGTTAGAGTATCTTGATTTTACTCAAACATTCATGAGTAACATCCAAATAAATATAAGTTACACACATTCTTCATTATATGAATCAATACATTTTACTATTTATAACTATTCAAAATCCACATTAGATATCTATAAATGTTTTTAATAATAATTAATGGAATTACCTTGTTTTCTACAATTTTCCTTAAAAATATGAACCACACCAATCCATCTATTTAGAACCAAACAATGTATTCACATAATATCATTGGGAAACTAAGTGATTTTCTTTAATTATCACATTAAAATTAAGGCCCTCACACATCCAACCAAGCTCGTACGCATCCATACGATAGATCAAAGATATATGATACAAATATATATAACTAATCAGAGTTTTATTGGAAGCAACTATCTAATCTATGTTTCCCATTTCCTAATTCAAGCTTCCTATACATTTATGAAACTAGAATCAAAATTGAATAGTGAATGGAATATTGAGTAAAAGTAAGACACTCTAGTATTATTGTGATTATATTCATGATAAGCCAAAATAGGTATTTTACTTGAAGGAAAATAAGATAAAGTAAATATTGTTTGGCATCTTTTTCAACTCTTAACCGATAACAAAAAGGCCAAAGGTATCCATTAGAATAGAGAGGATGTACAATAGCATTAAAAATATATACATCAGTAGGCCAAGAACCTTGATGGTTTCATTTTAATAGTCAATAAAATATAATGACTAACTACATTTTCAGTCGATACTCACTCCAAACTATGAGATAAAACACTTAAATGTAGATGTATATATTTATATCACCCATAAATCTGTTTGAAACACAAAAGGTATTCCGATGGTGTTTTAAAAAATTTATTCCCTACTCACATATATAAATAAACCCGATAAATCTTTTTAACAAAAATTAATAAGGAATATAACCAACCATGAATATATATACATTCAATAATAAACTACCACTAACTCATGGGTTGAAAATAAAAATTTGGCTAGGATAGAATCTCACACACATATTCCCATAAACACACACTCATACAACCATGCATTTCATGAAATGTTAACATGATATCCTTTAAACTAACACCCACAAAATATGCACTATCTTCCAAAGCATATATTCACCCAAAAATATATTTGCACAGAGTGTTGATATCATATAAACATCTTAATGGTATAAATAATAAAGATGGGGAAGGAGAAAAATTCCATGCCTAAATATTATTTCCCATAATTCCTTCAAGTTCCTTTCTAATTCAACTCTGTGGAAAAAAACCTTTTCTTCGCAACCTCTCACAAGTGTTCTTGAAAATCAAACAACATCTATATCCAAATCGACTATGAAACCTCATCCTTATCATAATTGCACCGATTAATAGCTCAAAATAGACTCACTTTAATTTTAAAATAACATAGAGAGCCAACAACTCATTTACATTATAATATCTTCACTATATTCACCATACATAGCTTGAAAGAGAAACAAAAGAATTAGCAACAAAAATGAAACTAAAAATAGCTCTATCTTTAGAGGTAGCTTACTCAAGAAGCTTCTAACTTCCCATGAGATTTGTGGGTTGGTTTTAATGTAGTTAATGCATTTCATATGCGATTCGTAGTTTCCCTCCTTTACCGTAAGCTAACCATTGTCAGCCATATATATAAAATGGCTCCAAACTTAGAATCTAATCAACACCACATGATCTTGTAACGGAGTAAATTAAATGGTCGAAGACCATTACGAAATTTCAAAAATAACCTCGCACAATGGCCTTTGTGTAATTTAAAATTTAAATGAAAATTTAATGAGCATGCTTTGGTTGTCAATGAGATAATTGGATTTCTTGACTTGTCTTTATGACTTCAGATGGTGGCTTGACCGAGCTCTCATCCTTTAATCATTGAATAAAAAATATAACCATATCCCCTAAGATGGTTGGGGAGCATTAAGATTAAACTCAAGATTTGTCTTGAGATGATAGAATGTGTGTGTGTGTGTATATAAATATATATATACATATACATATATATATATATACATATATATATATACATATATATGTATATATATATACATATATATATATATATATATACATATATATATATATATACATATATATATATATATATATATATATATATATATATATATATACATATATATATATATATATATATATACACATATATATATATATATTATATATATATATATATATATATATATATAATATATATATACACGTGTGTTGATGATGAATACTTTGCAGCAAAAAAATCAATACATCACATTTTCAAAGGCCTCGATTGACCATATGAACTAGGGGTGTAGTTTTTAAACTATATGCAATCTGTGGCAATTACACATTTCATAAGGTTTTCTATTTCTAATCCCATTCAAGATATAATAAAAATGATATAATAATTTATTCTTACCAAGGTGTTTCGACCAGCCTTACTTATTAATTCTTTCCATCCTTTAGCATATAACAATGTAATGTTGTGTTCATGATAAATACCCCTAGGTTAATTGATATTTATAGAAGTTGCAATCTAACTCTGTCGGGAACGAACATAGTCATGAAATATAAGTAGGTATGTTTTAATTGACAATTAAGTTAGAACAAGTTCAATGTCATCCAACTCAAATTTTTATCCTTGCCAAATATGTTTGCCATATAACAAGTGTAATTGTGAATATAATCCAAGAATCATGTAAACCAAGGTATAGTATTCATATAATAAGATAAAATATATACAAATCGAAATGAAACAAGAGAGGTATGACAGATTTATGACAACTTTGGTTGATGAAATATAATTTATGACCATATATGGTGTTGTTGTGTCATATTTTACATGTGTCAAAAATTTAGGTGATTTAATGATCATGGTGAGTAGATTTTTTGGTATTTAGTGATCTAGGTGATGGGGCTTTGAGCGATTTTTTGGCTTGTCGAGTGCATTTGACCATAACAGACTTATATTGGTCAATTTTATGAATGTTCATGAGTTTAGTTTTATGTTTTTAATTTGTATTGGTATAGACAAATGATTATGATAGACATGTCTTATTATTATAAAAAGATAAGGATATTTAAGTGCTTGTTTAGTTCATTTTGAAGTAGTGGTACACGGAGGGAAATGTGTGACCGAGTTAGGAGTGTGAAACCAATTTGAGGGAATAAAAAGGAAGATGAGGATGTGATTTTTTGGATAATGATGAAGATCATGTGTTCAAGGGTTTGAAGTAAAATAAATTCATAAAAGAAGAAGATAGAGTGAGTTCGAGGAGATATAACTTCATTAAGGTTTTAAGTAATTTGGAGCTGAATTTATGGATCACAATCAGTTGTGGTCTCAACATAATTTTAATGGTCATCCTTCTATAAAATATATTATGATGATTCATATTCATAGGAGTCTCATGTTGTGATTAATATCAACAAGGGTTTAAGGGTTGGTGTTTCTTGTGGGGTTGGTGCCTCACTAAAGAAATATCTTGTGATGTGTAATACTCACTTGAGTGTTTGTTATGATTATTATAATAAAAAAATTAGTGATTTTTCTTACTCTTGAGTGTTTCTCACTTACATCTTATGCATATGTGTTCTCTCTCATTTTTCATGTTCATTTGAATGTATAATGCACACTTAATAAGCTAATGTGGAATGTATATGGTTGAATGGATGTTTGATGAATGTTGCAAAAATGGTAAATGAAGTAAAAATTTAGTAAGAATGATTATCACCCCCTCACTCCATTGTGATTACAAAAATGGTGTCAAATTAGGACCTTTTAAAGCAAGTTTGAAAACTTGAGTGATATTCTCTTGGAGCACAAGCAATGGGTAAATAATTAGATGTTGAAGTATCCCTAAGAAAGAAGTATGAAGTTGTAGAATAAATTATATAGAGTTTCCAAGATTAAATGAGTTTCAAGGAAAATGAGCATGGTCAAGCCATTTATGTTTTGGAATCTCAAATGAAGGTGTCTAAAACCACAATGGGTAAAGAAAAATATTGAACAAGGTATGAAGATGAGTTGATATCTTTAAAATTAGAATTGGGATTGGTACACAGTAGGTTGAAAACTTATGCGGTTGGAGAAATTTTTAGAAGTCCTAAAAGATATGTTGGCTAATCAAGAGAAATAAATGAAAATTCGGGTTTAGGATACAAACAAGAGCATGCATAGAAGCATGAATCTAATAATGTTGGATCTATTAATGATGCTAGAGATATGAAGGATGTTAAAGATCTCATGAAGGTTATCAAAAACAAAATGAAATAAAGTCTACAAGTAAGTTCAATGGAATTTGTTACTCTTGTAATACATTTGATCATAGAGAAAGGGAATGTAAAATTTCATTAAGAATTAATTTCCATGGAGAAATTGTTGATATGATCATTCATATCAGTCAAAAGATATTACATGCTATAATTTCCATAAGAAGGAGATTATTGCCAGTTTTGTCATCAAGGGTATCTTACTAGGATTTAAAGGAATGAAAATAAGTATGTAGTTGTGTGTTATAGATGAAATAAAATTGGACTATAAGTAGGTATTGTCAACTAAAGGGTTCTAGTAAAAGTCATTTGGTTTCCAGAGGTAAGAGTTATATAGCATTTTTAAAATGTAATAATATTGGCCACATTGCAAAATATAATAGAGTAACAAAAAGAAGACATAAAAGGAAAGAAGAGGTCAAATCGACCGGAGTTAATAAAACAAAGGAAGAGCTCAAGTTTACTACTACCAAGAAGATAGAAGATGATCGTAAGGTATATTTCTCTATTTGTAATGATTTTTTCACCCATTTCAGAATATGTTTGATAACTTGCCTATACCGGAGCTAGGAAGTGAATACTAGGATGTTGACTGAATATTTCAAGATCCCTTATGATTGTATTACTGGTATACCCTAAATGTGTTCGCATAGAATCCCTTTCCAAAACAAAAATCAAGGGTAATATATCTCATTCCCCATTCTTGAATGTTTATTTTTAAACACTTGTAGATCCGAGTTTCTATATTTTTTATCATTCGATTAAATAGCTCAACCTTTTATGTTGTTGGGATTTTCCAAGAATTATTCCCATTGGAAACTCGTGGAATCAAGCAAATTCTACAAGTATTTTCCTTGCCACAATTTTGGATTACTAGAGTTGGATCAATGTGAGTTTTGATATATGCTCTACATACATCTTTGGTCACCTTTGTTGCTGGTTTTGGGCATTTTGAAGGTAAGAATTTGTTCTCTTTCATTTGATAAGTGTATAATTGATCCTAAGATCTCTCTTTTCTTCTATGGTCATCCTGGCCTATAACACCCACTAAAAATAACCCACTTGAGACCCAAGGGCAACCTAGGATTAGTTAGGAAAATTATGTAATAATTTTATTTGTTTTAACGAACCTACAACCAGGTTACAAGACAACAAATTGTAACTAATAAGTTCTACATAGTTTCTAATCCACTAAAATATATATTTCTTTTATTAACAATTATTAGAGGTCACAAGGTCCAAAATTTAGGGTTAGAAAGTTCAATTAGAGTTAGAGGGTAATTCCTCACCATACCCACTCTCTAACACCTGATTTAAAGATTCAACATGATTTCTCTCTAGATTAACGGATTCAAAAATTCACTAAAAATTTCCATAGGATAGGAAATTTCATCACCTTTCCAATGATATAAACAAGTCCTCCTAACTCCTTACATTTCTCAAGTTATGGGCCAAAGGGCCTTGGGGTGAAAATTTTCCCCAAGAGTGGGCCTGCGGGCTTATGGGATAACATTCGCCCGGGGTGGTTCTATGGGCCACGGGGAGAAATATTTCCCCACCAGTGGGTCTGCAAGTTGTAGGGAGAAAATTTTCCCAGGAGAGGAGGACTCGGGTCGGTAGGGCGGCGGGAGACATTTAGGAAATTTCCAAAGCATGGGGCAAAAGCCACCCTTTCACCCGCACTCCGTGATTACGCAAGTCTCTGAGGGACACGTTGCAAAACCAACATGGGGAAAGTAGGGTAGTGGGGGAAGAAGAATTTTAATGCCCTGAAAGGATAAAAGGGTAGAATTCAACCGCGCCTCCACCGACGCCTCATAATGCCACATGGCATCTCTTGATTGGTTGTGGGTTGGTAGAGGCGGCGAGGAAAATTTATAAAATTTTCCCAATTTTTTTAAGCTCTAAGTTTAAAAAGGGATCCGCCCCTCTGCCAATGCCTCGTGGTGCCACGTGGTAGAATTTGATTGGCTATGGGCAGGTGGGGAGGTAGGGGATATTAGGAAAAATTTCCCAAAAATTTTCCGAAGTGCTAAGGAAAAATTTGGGTCTCGCAAGTTTGCCAAGGAAAATTTTCCTAATTTGTTTTTGACAAAATTAATTTTTTTGACACCAAATGAAGAAAAACTTCAGAAGGCCATAACTTTTGATAAAGAGCTTGGTTTTGGGAAAACAAGGAATTTCTGGAAATCTCTCGACGTCCTCTTTACTCAGAATCATTAAATTTTTATTTTGATAAAGTTTAAGGAGTAAATTTCAAGAAAACAATCTGTAGACTTTTAGAGTGCAAACTGGTAAATTTTAACTTATAAGATTTGTTCAATTTGATCTTCTTCCTCTCTTAACATGTCAAATAGACATGGATAATTGTTTTTAGATGGATTTAAGAAGGATTTCAAGATTCAATTTGTCTGATTGATTTACAATTTGAAAATTTACATCTATTGACAACAAAATGACTATAAGAGGGTTGAGCCCATTTTTGCTAAGTTTTCTAAGAAGTTCCTTAAGTATTTTTCTCCAGTTGGATTCATTTAGGGCATACTACAATTTAATCATTTTTTTTATTTCATTGTTGCAAGTTCAAACTGTGCATTTTTGGATAAAGTATTTTCCAGTTTGAAAATACAAAACAGAGATCAAATTTTAAAGGATCTATTCACCATTTTCATCTTCCAAGTATTAGGATTCATTCCAATTCTAATCTAAAACATTTATTTGATTCAATTCAACTATTCAAAAGCTAGAATACATCTCTGATTTCCAATTTTCACATAATTCAAAAGACAAGAGTATTAAACTTCCTTCATTAGCATTTATTTCTTTCAAACAAAGATAACAACTCACATTTAGATGATTAAATTCAATATAATGATGAAATTTGAGGAAGGTTATGTAATCGTTTATTGATTCCAAAAGACAAATTTACAACTTCCTATTTTTTTGCTCAATTTCATCATATAGGACATAATTTATTGCTTTCAAAAGAACAAAATAGAGTATGTCTCTTTCACATTTCAATATACACTTTCATAACCAATACAACATCTTTCCATTAAAAACATATAAAAGTTCATCCACTTCAAGTGGGAAAGGTTAGAATACGATTTCATTTCATAAGGGACAGTCAAACTATCTTTTCTCGGCTCCGAACAACAACATGCGTATTTCTCATTCTTCCAAATTGTGATCACAACAAGAGTAGGGAAAGGAAACCCTCTTCATTTTCCCCAGAGCCCTAACCACAATGTAATAAAAATTGTGATCCAACTTATGGAAACAATAGGCTTCAACAAACACACAAGTAACATTTTCACAATAAAACCGAGTTCAAAATAGAATGTAGTTTAAAACTACTTTAAAGACTGAAAAAAATTACCGAGGCTTCATCAAGAAAGCCAAAGGAGCAAGAAACTATGGGGGGTGCTTCTTATGCCTCCCAAAAGGGGAAACGGGTATCACCACCTGAATTACAAACTGCCAAAATATAGTATATGAAATCCCTAACATTCCTTATGCCTCCCCAAAGTACCCCTTATTCCTCACATTTCCTTATGCCTCCCCAACCTCTTATGACACCCCATAACAAGTAAAGAAATGCAAGCTATTTCTTTGTAAGGTGGAACCCAAATCCCAACTCCCTCCACCCTTATACCTCCCTAAAAGGCACTTGTGCCTCCCATAAAATAAACCCCATAGTTTTCTCCTACACCATTGCTAGGCCATCTACCCAACAACACACAAAAATGCCAAAAAAATCACACATTAACATTTACATTCATAAAAGAAGAGAATTTCAAGAGCCAAGTTCTTACCTCTCCATGATGGAGATTCCAAAGTTCCAAATAATAGTTGTTTCCAAGCAAAAATACAAAAATCCACCAAAAAGAAGCATGCAACAATCTTCAATCTTCTCCAAAAGAAAGATCTCCCAAAACATAAAGGAATCACCCAAGAATGAAGCCTCCAAAGTTAAGCAACCCAAAACAAGGAAAAGAATTCAAATTTTATAGAAGATGGAAGAGAAGAGGATGATGTGGGTCCATGTAGGATGCTACATCACACATCCTAAACCCCAACCCCAAAACTCAACTTCGTTCTCCAATGCATAATAAATAGATGGGTGAATAATATGACAATTTACTTACATACTCAAATCCAACCCACACCCCAAAGTACTGAAATTAAATCATGTAAGAAAAGTGCGATTAAAACCTATAATTTGCTTTCTCAAAAGTATTATAAAATTCAAATTTCAACTCTCTAACCATAGGTATGGTTAGTAATTAAATATAAGAGGTATGGGACAAGTTTAACTTGTCCCACAAGCCTACAAAATCAGCCTCCAAGGACAAATTCGAATTTCTAAGAAGGTGGAGTGTTTCACACTCAAACGTTAACTTACACATCACTTACACATCTCTTAAAACACTTTAATTCAAGGCCAAAATATCTATTAATTAATTTCTTATGACATATTTTAATTAATTAACTTAACAACATGATTACTCATAATATTACACACCATTTAATGAAAAATGAAAGGGTCAATGCACCACAAAATAAACACATGAAAACATAAACAAAGGAACCAATAAACAAATACACATAACCCCTTGGTTACATTTAAAGGTGATCCCCCTATGGGAATCCCTAACACACAAAAACACGCACAAACAAATACTAGTTGCCATGGTGACCTTGTTGAATTCATCTAGAATTACAATGTGGTTGGTCTCCAATCCCCTGATGTTTGTTGTGATATTTTAACCTAAAATGCATGAATACCTCCTTCGGCCTCATGGCTATATCAAAACATCCAAAATAATATAATTAAAATTCCAAATTCATCTAGATGTATGGATCAGAACAACATCCAAGCAATCAACAAGATCATTTGCAATTTTATTCAATAACTATATCATCATCAAATAATTTCCCTCTCTAGGTCTACTTATAATATCTAAATATCACATGTCCAAACAACATCCATAATGTAACCATGTCAGATAGTATATCAACATCAATATATAAAATAGCTCTAATAATCGTCATGCATCATATATGAATCAAAATCAACAATAATCCATGCTCTAACATATAATCATCATAATAAATCAAAACTATAACAATGTCCATGCTATAGTCAACAGTGTCATGATAAGTATCAAAAGGTGTCAAAGGGAAGTGGGGACTACACGGCCTTTCGGGATTTTATCTTGATGGTTATATGGATCTGTGCTTCTATAGATTCAAACGAACTATTTATACCTTCAATGTATGAATACCATAGCTTTGGCAAGAAGTTATGGTTTTACATTTTAGGCGTTCATTTTTGAACTGAGCCGCCATTTTGTAAGTGTTTCAAGCTTTATTTTACATTATTATCCATCATTATTTTTATAAACCTTGATCTTTTCCTTTTGAGTATGGCAACTATAGTTTCGGGTTCTCGTGTTTTTATGCCCAAATCAGTAGGGTTTTGTATTTTTATTCAACATGAGCTATAGTTATTTTTTATCTATTGATTTGTATTTTGATTTGAATGATTCGGGTTTGATTTTACTAAGCAAATTTGTCTTGTCTCGGATCTTTCGCTAGTCTCTTCATGCTTCCATTTGTATGATATTTAGTGATAACTGAATGGCTTTCATTTTAATAGGCACTAGTTTGCTAAGGCTCTATTGAAGTATAATGAGTATTTATCTCTCCATTGTACCTTAGTTTTTTAGCACCGCGACTCTACAATTCACCATATTTGAAATTTGATATACTCCTTGGTGAAAGCTAACAATCTACTAAGTGATGTGTTATCTCGCTTTAATTTATTACTTCTCCTTTGCACCGATCTTTATTTCTTTCGCTACATGTATTGTAATTAATACCTTTAAATGTGAATAAGGTTTTTATTCATAAGAATTCCTTAGTTCACCTTTCGGTTCTAGAATCTTATATTCAAAGATATTCAGTTATTTTATAAGCTAGAACTATCATTCTAAGCTTGTATCAATTGCATCCGAGAGTCATGGAACCATATTCTTCTACCAATTAGATGTTGATTCAAGTTGTTAACAATTCCAATATGAAGTTTATAAATCCAAACTTCGTATTTGAAAACTTGAAACCGTTCTTTGAAAACTTAATAGTAAAATAAAATTTCTTTATTTTTTTCTCCTTGTAGCATGTGGAAGACTTAAAACCTGAAAAAACCTGCATAATGACTACCATTTAGCCTTCGCAATTAATGGTTTCTCTATTGGTTTGTATTGATCTTAACTTGAAACCCAGATAGCTCTTAGATGTTTCATATGTACATGCAACTCATTTTTATGAGCATTTACTTAAACGTGTTAAATATCATTCACATGTTGTTTCAAATATGGAGTCTTTCTTAATGAATGATATTTCCAATGTTTATTCAAAGTGTATTTCCATTTCATGTACTGCGCACTCATAAAATAGTTAGAAAAATATGATGGAGGTTTAAACCTCTCTTTTCTCTCCATCCTTCAGCGATTTATTTTTAATTGTATGCTTCTAGAAATTCTTTTTAGTTGAGGATATCATGCACTTTGCTACTATGTTTCTATTTCTTTCTCATGTATTATTTATCTCTACTCACTTTTTACAAATTCATCTTCCTAAAGCGTACGTACATGATTAGAGAGAAACAATTGAAGCTCTAATAATGTCTTCATCTCTTGATAGGTGTTGCAGTTTGAGAGAAGTGCATGAAGATGATGCAGAAGGAAGTGAGAAGCACATGGAAACAAACTCATTTAAGAAATGATGAGTTTACTCTCTCCTCATTTACTTATAACATGATAAATATGAATTTCATTTTCTTGTACATATAAGTTATCTCCCAAGGCTTGTGTGGGAAATATTATTTCTTCATGAATAAATTGAATTAGCTTATGTAATTGAGTTGTCTATTTCATTTTGCATTTGATTTTTTAACATATAAATGTGGAATGAAATTAAAAATCAACAGATTAATAATCTCACTTAAGCATAAAGAAATAAAAAAATTTAATGCACCGATACCCCGAAAACAAAATTATTTTCCATGAAAACAAAAGTTGTGTTTTCTATTTTAAGGCACAATTTCTAACATTTGTTGTTGTTCTCTCCTTAAACAATTTAGTGCATTAGTTTTTCAAAGGTTCGCATGACTTTTCCGAATACGACACTCAAAATGTCGAATATGTGAGGTGTTACACATTGGAATAACACCCTTAGCTCCCATATTTTTTAAATCCTTCCAAGAAAATACTAGAACTTAATGACTAAAAGAAAATTTAGTACCCCCCTCCGATGATTAACCAAAAATGTTCGGGATCTTTAGTGACAAGTTGCTAACTTTTTTCCGCTAAATAGTAATAACCCCGAAAATGGTTGTTTCTATCATTAATGCTAACTAAAAACATGTACCATAGCTTGAACATGCATGCCAAAGGTTGCATAATGCGGATAAAGACTTAAAATCCTCCATAAAATTTGAAAAAAATAGCAACAAAAATTTGGAAAACCACACCTGGAAGGAATTGAAAACACCTACAAAGCTAAGAATTCATACATGCTTCAAGGTGAAGTATTCAAATTTTGTAGAAGAAATTATTCTATAAAAAATAAACCTATGCTAACCTAATCTAACTTGAGTTGAATATAAGGATAAACAAATCCGGATACATGTTGGGTGAAATAGTTTCCTTTTCTTGAAACATGGGACCATGGGCTCAACTTTAAAATCACATCAAAGTCCGATAGTGAAAATAGGATTTGAACATTTAAATTTTATAAAAGATCAATCCGAATGTGAAAAATGCCTCGATTGGATTTGTAGTTTTTCTTGAGAGGTATTTGGAATAAGTTTGGAGAATGTGTAAATCATCTTTATGCTCTTTAAAAGGCATAATTACTAGTATTGTAGATCTTGACTCCAAATTATCTAAATATCTAATCGACATGGCCTTCTCATTATTGGTAACCCATTCTTTCCGATTTTAACTACTTCATTGATTTCCTTTCCATCTTTAAGAAAGTTCAAAACTAATTTTGAAGATTTTCTACCTCTTTAAACTATTGTAAGTGTTCATTGACAATTAATTCTATTATTATGAGAACCTCTTGTCCTTCTTTCCGATCCACCGTGAAAACTAAAATCTCATAACCATTCATGCTACCTTGTTGCTCTTCTTGGTATGTTGTGGTGTCTTGCGATTTTCTTTGTGAATTGCTGCAACTCTCTAATAGAGAAGTAATCTCAAAGAATACAACACAATATGGATCTTTACATTAAGTTGTATCATTTTGATCAGTTTACAATTCCACTTCCTCCATCATGTCATTGTTCTCATCATTATCCACTAGGAAAAAATATGTTAATCTGAAAACATGTTGTTCTTCATCATATGGCAACTCTAAAACTGTTGATTGCTCTTCAGATTGGAGTTAAATTAATTCTTCAAATATTGTTTTGTAGGCTAGGATGAATTTGTAATCTCTGTGAATATTGTGTCTTTGACATGCATACTCAATGTAGAGTACAAAGATTGTTGGTCATCTCCCTCTTGTTATTTCTCCTCCGCAAAATTAAAATTCACCTCTTTCATGCATCCTTTCTCAAACTGTGGAATATGATCAAATTGAAACATGGAGACTCATTGCTACAGATTTTTCATAAATTATACCTTGCTCTCTTTAATGGGCTGCCCCTCCCGACTTATTTTTTTATCTTCACCTTCTTGAATTGAGCTTATGGACGAAGGAGGGGGTGGGTTGGGTCTAAGGATGATTTTGCAATTTTTGGTCAAAGGGATGGGACTCAAAACTTGCTTGTGAGCAAGTGGGAGTGGGAACAACAACAACAACAAGTCTTGGAATATGATAAGTAGTCTAAGTTGGTTGAAAAGGAATATGAATTAGATTCGATGAGGAAGGTAAGTGGGAACACCCCATTGACATGGCTCCTCAACCTTATGTTTATCATTCTCTAATGCTTCAAAATACTTGGTACAATCATCCAATTGAGGGAAAGAGTTTATCATTACCTTAAGATTCTTATTTGGGATAATCCAACTAGCTATAGGACCTCCCATTGAAATGGATGCTATGCAACTCGAGATGTTTAGCTTGCATAAATTGTACTATCTCATTTTCAGCCCTGTCATAATTGTTGCTAAATCTAAGTGATGATTTAAAAATACTCTTAAAATTGGCAATTTCTTCCATAATCTTCATACTCTTGATCATATCTTCCATGATCTATATAACATGCAAAATATCCCTATTCTTGAATTGCATACTGGCTATAAGGGTGGCCATATTGATCAAAAAAAAATGGATCATAGGGATATGGGTTGTGATACTGATCTAGCGAAGGATATTGAAAAAATAGAGGCAGATCTAGAATGTTTAGCTCTTTTAGGAAGGAATTTAACCTAGGAATTGATGTCATGATTGTATGACCTCTTAAAGGATTGAAAAAATGGGAAATTAGGTAAGGTAAAAGTTAGTTGAATAATGGGATCTCAATTGTTCAGCTCTTGTAGGAAGGAATCCCACCTACGAATTGATGTCATGATTACATGACTTCTTAAATGATTGAAAAAGGGAAATTAGGCCAGATTAAAATGAAAATATAGGTGTTTAGACAAGAATTATAATCACATCTCGTAAATAGAAAATTACCTCCAAAAGGCTGAAATTTTTTCAAGAATAAATAAAAACGCGGAAAAACTATGTAAAATTGAATTTGATGTCCCATCGGGCATGCCAAAAAAAAATTATTGGTATGAAGGACACCTTTCTCTGGATGGATATTTGACTTCAATCGATATAATGGGATCCTCTTCAAGTTGTGGGAATCTCAGAATGAGGGGAATCTCCAAAAATGACTGGATCCCTTTGATTAATCACTAAATTATGTGTTATGATTTAGTTGAAGGTTATAAGGAGTGTAAAACTGAAAACTTGTAAAGGTGATACACCAAACTTTTGTGGGGGTTGGGCTTGCAAAAACACACTTATTGATTGGTAAAAGGACTCTTGACTTTCACAACAATAGTCTTCTAATTGATTCACACTTCACAAGGCATTAAAATACATTGTCGTTGCTTACAAAATGATTAGAATATTAAAATCACTTAAACATGCCTTTAATTTTCTAAAAACACAGTAGTAAAAATCCTGTAAATAGAGGAAATAGTCATCTTATTCAATCATAAGATGGAAAAGTACAAATTTTGTGTAACATAACAGTGAAAAAATGAGCCCCCTCGATACTTGGCCAAAGATATATCAAAAGATTCACCCATTCCCTCCAATAATAAAACATAATTTATTTTTGAACTCTCCTTCATCCATGACCAAAAACTAATAATTAACCAAATGTTAATAATAGCCTTCCAACTTTCTTTTCCACCGGTAAAAATACATTGAATGTTCCTAGTCAAACTTGGCTAGTGTACATGACCTCCTTTGCAATCTCTTGTACTCACATGTAAAAATCTATTTGTGGCCTCTTGTGTACACCCCTACACTTGTGGATAAGCACAATTTTTTTCTTTTCTTTTGCATGGTTATAATTTTATGGTGTTGGGTACTAGTACTTGACTAATAATATCTTGATTGAACATTGGCTAATTTAATTACACCATATTCCCCATCCACTTGAAAGAACTAATCCAACCATTTACTAACCATGGTTGGTAAACAATAAAATAAACCACCCCTATTTTGAGTTACGGTAAAAACCTTATATTCACTCGAGTTTGACTATTTGGATCCTTACGGAGGGTTATTTTAAAACATTGGGGTGGTCGTTATTGTTTACGGTAGTTCTACACTTTTCTTCTACCATTTATCATCATGAATTTGTATTTTTGTGAAAGGTCGCCATTGTTTTATATTTATTAGCCCTCTATTTTCTGGTTGGTGACATAACTCGAGAGGTTTTATGGAGCTCGCATTGACTCGGAGTCATTAATCTGCTATGGATGAGTTTTCTTAAAATGTCAGCCCTTCCAAAGGTGAATATCTCTTCCCAGTAACTATCTCCGATTTAGCTTGCTTGTTCGAGCTCATTTTTCCTAAAAAATTATTGAATTTGTTGCAGCAAAATTCCTCATTTTAAAGCTTTGCATTATGTTTTGAGTACATATTGTGCAGCGATGTCATTGACCTCTTCAAGTCACTATTTATTTTTTTCTTTCTGGGTCACTATTTCTAGGTATTCAACCTCAAAATTATTTGAGCTCGCTATGGGATCTTATCACCCAGTTCAGCATATGTTTGATAACTCACCTATACCCAACATTAGGCCGTGAATACTTAGAGGTTGAGATGAATATTTCGATATCCCTTATGCTTGTGTTACTGGTATACCTGAACAGCTTGGCATACAATCCCTTTCTGGCAAAAAAAACCATTAAAGGGTAAGATATCTCATTATCCATTCTAGAATGCTTATGTTAAAACACTTGTAGATCCGAGTCTCTATATTTTTGCTGATTTGATTAAATAGCTTGGACTTTTTTGTTATTAGGGTTTCTTGGGCATTATTCCCTCTAGAAACTCATGCAATTAGGAGAATATGCAAGTTGTTTCCTTGCCACCATTGTGGATTACTAGAGTTGGATCAATGTTAGTTTTGAGATTTTCTCTGAATACATTTTGGGACACAATTTTTGCCGATTTTGGGAGTTTTGGAGGTAAGAATTTGATCTCTTTTAGTTGGTGAGTGCATAATTGATCTTAAGCTCTTTATTTTCTGTTATGGCCACCACAACCCTTCAAGGGTTTAACTTGAAATTTCTATGGATTTGTGTGCTTTATAGATTCAAACGAACTCTTTATCCCTTAGATGTGTGACTACCATAGATTTGGAAAGGAGTTCTTGTTTTACATTTGAGACATTTTGTTTTTTAACCTGAGCCACCATTTTGTAATTATTCGAGGTATATTATGGATTATTTGCTTCCATTTGTAAAATTTCAGCTAAACCTGCAAAAGTCAGCTTAGATCTAGCTGGGAAAGAAAGAAAAACATGCAGATTTAAAATAAAAAAGAACAGAGTAATGATCCGAAACAATTTTCTATTAATTAAGCTGCTTACAATGCATACAAATTAATTATTAAATAGAACCGCAGCAACAAAGAGAGTGCAGTTAAAAGAGGAGTGACAACAAAGTAATTTGTAGTTTACAAAACAGACACTCCAGTTTAAAATAGAACTTGTTGTTGCATGAGTTAGATTAAATTTTTCGCTAATTGACCATGGATTAAGGAGGAAGAAACAGCTAACACTAACACCCCCTTAAGTCTAACTAAGGAGACAGAAAGAGGAAAGAGAGAAAACCCTATGGGAACAAAACCCCCTCAAAAAAATGCATGAATTATGCATGACAGCTACTGTGTTGCAGTGTCCTTCACCCCAAGAAGATCTCGTAGAATGTGAAACTTTTTCTCAGTGAATGTCTTCGTGAAGATGTCAGCAATTTGTTTTGAAGTGGCACAAGTACTGCAAGTCGATGACTCCATCATGTATCAATTCATAGATGAAGTGCATGTGGATCTCGATGTGTTTGGTCTATTGTCGCTGTATGGGATCTCTACAAAGCTTCATTGTACTTTGATTGTCACACCAAATGATAGTTGGATGATGAAAAAGGATGCCAAGCTCAATTAGGAAGTTTTGCAGCCAAATGGCTTGAATGGTAGTGTTGACCACACCTCTATATTCGGCCTCTATTGATGATAAAGCAATGGCAGATTGCTTCTTGCTTGACCAACAAATAGGGCCCGATCCCAAACTCAGAACATATCCTGAAGTGGACTTGCACTCAATGCTATCACCAGCCCAATCAGAATCAGTATAGCCAATGAGATCCAAAGTACATCCAGTTGAATAATGAATCCCATAGCTGATGGTTCCCTGAACATAGTGAAGTATTCACTTCACAGCTTTCTAGTGTAGCTCATGAGGCTCCTGCATGTATATGGAAACAACACCCACTGCATATGATAGATCTGGATGAGAGTGAGTGAGATAAAGAAGACTACCCACAAGTTGACGGTAGAGTGTGCAATCAACCAATGGTGTATCCTGGCCATCCTCAAGCTTTACCCCTGACAGGAAAGGTGTGATTGTTGGCTTATAGTCACTCATGTGAAATCAAGCCAAGAGATCCCTCACATACTTGGATTGAGTAACTTGGACACCTGATTCATTCGGCTGATTTCAAAACTGAGAAAAAAGTTGAGGAGACCCATGTCCGTCATGGAAAATCTATCATGCAAAGCTACTTTGGTTGCAGCAATGGTTGTGGCTGAATCACCTGTTATTAGCAGATCATCTACATAGAGTACTATGAGCAACAAAGAGTCATATGTTCTCAACATATAAACATTTGGATCAGATTTGCATCACATGAAATTTTGAGACAGAAGGTAAGAATCCATTTTGGCATACCAAGCTCTAGGTGCCTGCTTGAGGCCATATAGTGACTTCTTGAGTTTGCATACCAATGAGGAATTTTGAACATACCCTTGAGGCTGCTCCATGTAGATCTCCTCCTCAAGATCACCGTGAAGAAATGCATTCTTCACATCCATGTGATGAATCTCCCACCTTCTTGATGCTACAATGGAAAGAGCCAATCGAATGGAGTCCATTTTTGCCACCGGAGAAAAAGTCTCATCATAATCAATGCCATGAACTTGCTGAAAACCTTTGGCTACCAACCTTGCTTTGTATCTGCTCACTAGACCATATGCTGATTTCTTTGTTTTGTAGATCCACTTACACCTTACAAGCTTACGATTGGATGGAAGTGGAACCAAGTCCCAAGTTTGATTCATAATGAGAGAATTGTACTCCTCATTCATGGCTGCTTCCCAATGAGGATTCCCTATAACATCTGCATAAGTTTGAGGATCAAATGCTTGAATCACATAGGCATGCATTGGCATAATGATGGGATTGGTAGCACAAAATGCATGAGGCACATCATAAATATCAGCCAAGCTCCTTGTTCTTTGATTTCTTACAGGAGATATTGAATCATCACTGGAAGCCCAATTGGGATTTGGATCTAGATTTGGGTCTACACATGCATGCACATGTTCATCTGATTTAGATTCAGATGAATCTAAAATCAGATCAGTGTGATTATATGCATCATCCTTGAGATCAGTAAGAGTAGGTAGCACAAAAGTGGTGGCATGTTGCTCCTGAGATGCTTGCATGGGAATTTCATCAAAATAGACACTCCTCTCAATGAAGAGCATTTCTGTAGAAAGATCTAGCAATCTATAACCCTTCACACCATCTGGATATCCAACAAATATGCATTCTTTTCTTTTAGGATCCAAAGCCTTCCTCTTGTCTACAGGAATATGGGCCCATGCACGTGATCCAAAAATGTGGAAATGTGTGACTTTTGGTTTCCTGCCACTCCATGCTTCTAAAGGTGTTTTCCCTATGACATATTTGTGAGGAGATCTATTTTGTATGTATGAAGCACAATTGATTGCTTCAGCCCATAATTTGGAGGGAAGATACCTTGCATGCAACATACAACTTGCCATCTCTTTCAAATATCGGTTCTTCCTCTCAGCTACCCCATTCTATTGTGGAGTGTAAGGAACTGTGTTCTGCAATTGTATTCCTACTTCATCACAAAAATGTTGGACATCATTGTTGACATACTCCCCCATTATCTGTGCGGAGGATCTTGATCATTTTCCTAGACTGCTTCTCTGCATGAGCTTTGAAGATCTTGAGATGCTCAAACACTTCAGACTTGAATTTGAGAAAATATACCCATGTATATCATGTGCAATCATCAATGAATGTTAGCACATATTTAGCTTGGCTCATGGAAGGTACAAGAAATGGGCCCATAAGATCACTATGAACAAGCTCTAATGGAGAAGAGGCTCTCCATGCATGCCCCTTTGGAAACTTTTCTTGTGGATGCTTTCCAAGAGCACAACCTTCACAAACTCCATCAGAAAATTCTATGGTAGGCAATCCTTTCACCATCTCTTGTTTGCTAAGTTGTTGCATGTTAGGGAATAAGAAATAAAATATGTGGAATAATCCCTTACAAAATCGCAGCAGAAGAAACTAATATGCAGAAAATATTACAGATCTTAAATAAAAGTGGAAAATAAATAACACAACACAGAGAGACAAGATTTAACGTGGTTCACCCAATTTGGGCTACATCCACCAAGAATCACTTGCTCAGATTTTATTACAAGCCTCCACTCTCTCAATACAATACCTAGATCTGTTTGGAGCTATGCTCAACAAAATCTATAGAATTCACACCCGAATTCAAAACACATCTGCAATACATTTTCTTATCTTTCTATCATATGCATAAGACCATATAAATAGACAACTGCTTAAGTAGTTTTACAAAACCATGGGTATCAAACAAAGGGCAAAAACAAAACCATCCCATAAACCTATGGGTAGCCGAAGAGGTGATTTTACAAAAAAATGGGTACCAAAAACCATGGGCCCAAAAACAGCCCATAACGGTTACCCATTACCCATGGGTTAATAAACCACCCGGGAAAATTTTCTTGGGGGCTTCGCCTGAACCCCCTTCAATCGGGGGCTTCAAACTCTGAATCCCCCGACCCACTCATCGATGAGCAGGACCGCCGTAAAAATACCCGAGTGTAACACATGGAAGGTGTACCACACTCTAACATGAAAATAGGCTCCACAAACATAACAATCTCCCACTTGGAGAGTAATTTTCACTGAGAAAGCTTCTCAACCCTTCACTTTCATCCATGAAGGCCAACCAAAGCTGAACATAGCTTTAGTTTGTCCCTTGTGACCACCTTAGTCATCATGTCGTAGGATTCAGACTGGTATGAATCTTCTCCAACTTCAACTTATCTTCCTCCAAAGATGTCCTGATGAAGTGATAGCTCAACTATATATGCTTCATCCTGGAGTGGAAAGCAGAGTTCTTAGCTAGGTGTATAGCACTCTAACTTTCACTATGCAACTTACATTCCTCCTACTTATGCCCCAACTCCTCAAGCTATTTTTGTAACCAAATAATCTCTTTTCTTGCCTCTGTGGCAGCAACATACTCAGCCTCTATGGTTGAAAAAGCCACTAGCTTCTGTAGTCATGAAATCCAGCTCACTGTTGTCCCACCTACAGTGTAAATATAACCTGTTGTGCTCCTTCTGCTGTCTACATCTCCAGCCATGTCTGAATCTACATAACCATGTAAAGTGGTGTTTGATCCAGTGTAGCACAAAACTGTCCTCATGGTCCCTCTCAAATACCAAAGGATCCACTTTATTGCTTGCCAATGCTCTTTACCGGATCACTCATAAATCTACTCATAGCTCCCACTGCATGGGCAATATCAGGCCTAGTGCACACCATAGCATACATCAAACTACCAACCGCTTGATGAGTAAGGTACCTTGGACATCTGGTTTCTTTCTTGCTCTGTCTTGGGACACTGCTCCTTTGATAACTTAAAATGGCTTACCAAAGGAGTCCCAACCGGTTTAGCATCCTGCATATTAAACCTATCCAATACCTTCTTAATGTACTCTTCCTGAGATAAAGTCAGCTTCCATTCCTTCCTATCCCGAGTTATCCTCATACCAAGGATTTTTCTAACCGCCCCCAAATCCTTCATATCAAAGGATTCACTTAGTCATTTCTTGAGTACTTTTATTTCCTGCATGTTTTTACCTGCAACCAACATGTCATCAACATACAAACATAGGATAATATAACTTCCATCCTCAAATTTATTTGTATACACGCAATGGTTAGAATGACATCTAATATAACCTTGCTCCATCATGAAGCTATCAAACTTCTTATACCATTGACGTGGAGCTTGTTTCAAGCCATACAATCTCTTCTTCAGTTTACACACCATCTCCTCTTTACCTTTGACCTCATAGCCCTCTGGTTGCTGCATATATAGTTCCTCCTCCAAATCACCATGGATAAATGTAGTCTTTACATCTAACTATTCTAAGTGCAAGTCTTCTGCTGCCACTATTCCAAGAACAGTTCTAATAGAAGTCATTTTTACTACAGGAGAAAATATCTCATCAAAATCTATACCTTGTTTCTATGCAAACCCCTTGACCACAAACCGGGCCTTATATCTTTTCTTTCCTCCTTCTTCATCTTTAACTCGTACACCCACTTGTTCTGCAATGCTCTTTTTCCTCCCGGTAGCTTCAACAAATCCCAAGTCGGCTCTCCATGAGAGACTTATGCTCCTCATCCATGGCTTGCTCCCACTTCTTCTGGCATCTACCTACATTGCTTCATCAAAGCTCTCTGGATCTCCACTATCGGTGAGTAATAAATAATAAAGAGAAGGAGAAAAATGTTCAAGCTCGTTTCTTACCCTAGAAGACCTCCTCACTTTGTAGGAGTTTGGGGTTCCTATTGAGTAGGGTCCGGCGATTCATGGGTCACTTTCCCATCCGGAAGATCCTCTAACACCTGCATATTCTTTCTTGGATTCATCCTGTTTTCCCTACTGTTGTTGATTATACATGACTTTCTCATTAAATACCACATCCCTAGACCGAATGATTTTATTGTCCTTAATACTCGAACATTTAAACCCAAATTCATCACCACCATAACCAATGAAAGTACATTTATCTAATTTAGCCTCTAGCTTGGTCCTATCATCCTTGTCTATATGAACAAACACCTCACATCCAAAGACTCTAGGAAATGAATAATCAAATTTCTTACCATACCATGCCTCCTCAGGTATGCCTCCATCCAAGGCACTTGAGGGTCCTCTGTTTATCAAGTACACAGTTATGCTCAGTGCTTCTGCCCAAAAATAAAGAGGCGAGTCTTGCATGTAACCTCGTGCTCCTAGCACATTCATTCATTGTTCTGTTCATCTTCGAGATACCCCATTCTTCTTTGTGGAGTTCCTGGAACTATCTTTTTCTTGTGGATTCCATTCTTAGAATAGTAATCATTAAATTCATTTCTGCAATACTCCCCTCCATTATCTGACCTAAGACATTTTAGCGTAATACCTGTTTCATTTTCTACCAAGGCTTTCCATTTAACAAAGCTGTCAAATACATCATATTTGTTTCTAATACAATAAACCCAAACTTTCCTTGTTGCATCATCAATAAAAGTAACATAATAACTTGAACCCCAAGAGATGATACAGTGGCCCCCACACATCGAATGTACCATCTCTTACTTACTCTCTTTCTTCCTAGGTCCAACCTTGAGAAACCTTACTCGCTTCTGTTTCCCATTTATCTAGTTCTCACGAAATCCAAACCTTTTTCTGTATATCTAGGCAAATTCTTCTTTTATATGTTCATGCCCTTATGGCTCATATGACCGAGCCTATAGTGCCATAATGTTGTATCTGCATCTGAAGCCACAAGATTACAATCATTAGTACTATCAGTGGTTAAATACAAGGTTCCAAAATTCTTACCTCTTGCCACCACAAGAGCACCCTTGGTAACCTTCCAAGAGTTAGCTGTAAATATCACAGTACAACCATCACTTCCCAATTCCCCTCGATATCAAATTTCTCCTTAATGTAGGCACATGTCTGACATCCTTCAATAGCCATGTATTCCCATTACGCATCTTAATCTGGATAGAACCTTTTCCACTATCTATACTGCAAGGCTCATCATCACCAAGAAAAACATGCCCAAAATCCTTGAACATAATCAACAAAATAATGCCTATGTGGAATAGTATGAAAAGAAGCCCCTGAATCTAAAACCCAAGATTCAGTAATATTATGCAAAGAAAGAATCAAAGCATCCTGACATACATTACCCGATGCCACACTTGCCTCCTTATTTTCTTCTTGTTGTTTCTTCTTGTCCCAAAGCTCCCAACAATCCTTCTTTGCATGCCTAGACTTTCCACAATTCCAACATACAATCTTGCTCTTGGATTTTGACCTTGCCCGATCTTTCGATTTTCCACGGTTTCCTCTATTCTTCTATCTCCCTCTAGTTTCCATTGTCAAAGCATTCCCTGAAGTAGAAGATTCCCCAGAGATTTTTCTTCACATTTCCTCGCTTAGAATCACCCCTACAACATCCTCAAACTTCAACTTCGAGTTAGTTGGAACCGAGTTGCTTACCGTCATTTCAAGCTATTCCAACTTTCGGAGTAAAACCTGAGAATTAATAAAGCCCTAACTTCTTCATCAAATTCTATTATTGTAACCGAAGCTAGCATATTCATAACCTTTTAGTTGAAGAAGAATCTTTGGCTTCCAATCAAAATAGTTGTATGGTGTGAGAATAGCAAGAGGCTGAAAATTCCATTCTTTTCAATAGCTCTGATCTTCAATTACTGCAAATATATATATATATATATATATATATATATATATATATATATATATATATATATCCTTCTTCCCAGCTCCAAACCTGCTCTGGTACCATGTAAAATTTCAGCTAAACCTGCAAAAGTCAGCTTAGATCTAGCTGGGAAAGAAAGGAAAACATGCAGATTTAAAATAAAAAAGAACAAAGCAATGATCAGAAACAATTTTCTATTAATTAAGCTGCTTACAATGCATACGAATGAATTATTAAATAGAACTGCAGCAACAAAGAGAGTGCAGTTAAAAGAGGAGTGACAACAAATTAATTTGTAGTTTACAAAATAGACACTCCAGTTTAAAATAGAAATTGTTGTTGCATGAGTTAGATTAAATTGTCCACTGATTGACCATGGATTAAGGAGGAAGAAACAACTAACACTAATACCATTTTATTTGTATACCTTGAGCTCTAGATTTAAAGTATGGCTATCATAGCTTCGGGGTTATCATGTATTTATGCCCAAATCTACGGGGTTTTGCATTTTTATTGACCACGGGCTATAGTTGTTTAATATCTATTTATTTTTATTTTCAACTTCATGATTCTAGGTTTGATTGTGTTGAGCGGTTATTTTCTTGGCTCGAGATCATCTTCTAGTATCTTTATTCCATCATTTGTATGATATTTTGTGATACCCATAGGGATTTCATTTTGATGGCTCACTTGTTTTCTAAGGCTTTATTGAACCATTATGAATTTTTATCTCTTCATTGTGCCTTAGTTTCTAAGCACCGTGACTCTATAATTAATGGTATTTGAAATCGACGTACTCCCTTAACTAAAAGGTTACATTCTACTACATGATGCGTGATCCTACTTTAAAAGATTACTTCTCCTATGCACCATTGTTTATTTCTTTCTCTATATGTATTGCAAATAGTACCTTTGAATGCAAAGAGGGTTGTTTATTCATAAGCATTCCTCGAGTTCATCTTTTAGTTATCAAATCTTATATTCAAAGGTATTCGGTTATTTTATAAGCTAGAACTATCATTCTTAGCTTCTATCACTTGCATTTGAGAGTCGTGGAACCATATTATTCTACAAAGTTGATGTCAAATATGTATGACCTCTTTAATGGATAATTCTCCATTTTTAAAGTTAAAAGTAGTTTATGTGATCCTCTTTGTTTGGTTGTCCCATGTACTCTAGCTTACTTGTGTACTATGAAGTGAAACTATTTTAATTTTTGATAGACACATGGAAATATTTATCCCTTTTGAATGTAGAACACATGATTTTTAGTTTCTTTTCCTTTAAAATAATGAATCTCATGGTAAATCTTGTAAATTTATACTCAAAAGAACCGTTTTTGCTGCAAGCTGATTTCTTTTGTGTACACACCGTGATGAGTCATTGATTTACTTTATTTTCATTTTTAAACTTTAAGAATTTTTGAAAGGTATCCAGATTTTCATCTCATGACTGTAAGCTTTTGAGAAATGACTCTTGTGAAAGCTATTAGCAATGACAATATGAACTTTTGAAATCTGCACTTACGTATTTTAAAAATGGAAACTGTTCTTTGAAAACTTAATAGTAAAATAGAATTTCTTTATTTCTTTTTCTCTTTGCAGCATGCGAAAGACCTAAAACTGAAAACCTCCTTAATGACCACCATTTCTCCTTGCAATTAATGCCTTCTTTACTGGTTTGTATTGATCTCAACTTGATACGGATAGCTCTTGATTGTTTCATATGTACTGGAACTCCTTTTATGAGAATTTGTTAAAAATGTGTCAAATATCATTCACATGTTTTTCAAATCTGAAATATTTCTTGATGACTTTTATTTCCAATTTTTATTCAAAGTGTACTTCCATTTCCTATACCTACACACTCGGAAAATATCTCGAAAAATATTTTTGAGGTTTATACCTTTTTTTTCTCTTCATCCTTAAGTGATTTCTTTGTAATTGTATGCTTCTTGAAGTGCTTACTAGATGAGGATATCTTTCTCTCCACTACTATGTTTCTAGTTGTTTCTCATGCATTCTTTATTTGTACTCATTTTTATAAATTCAACTTTTTGAAATTCTAAGTACATGATTACGAGAAACACACTGGAACTCTAAAAATGTCTTTATCTCATCAATAGGTGTTGTAGTTTGGGAGAGAAGCATGAAGATGATGTAGATGGAAGCTAGGTGCATGAGGAAAATAAATTATTTAGGAAATTATGGGTCTCCTTTATCCTCATTTAATTATAGTTTTATGTATATGCATTTTTTTCTTGTACACATAATTTAGTTCCCACGGATTTTGTGGGAAACATTATTTCTTCATGAATAAATGGAATTAGTTTCTATAATTGAGTTTTCTATTTCCTTTTGCATTTGATTATTGTAACTTATAAATGTGGAATGAACTAAACAAATCAACACATTAATAATATCATTTAAGCATAAATAAATAATCAAAATTTAATGCACTGTATTCGAAAAATGCATTCTTTTCCATATAAACAATAACTATGTTTGCTATTTTAAGGCATAATTTTTGAAATCTACTATTGTCCCTTCCTTCACCAAGGTCATGCACTAGTCTTTTGAGGATTCTACATGAATTTTTGAAGACAACATTCAAAATGGAAACATATGTGAGGCATTGCACCTTGCAATCGCACCCATAAATGTGAGCTTACTTTCAATCCTTTAGAGAAATGACTAGATCTTAGCGACTAAAAAAATTTACTACCCCCCCGATGATTGACCGAAAATGGTCAACACTTCTGGTTAATGTTATCACCAAATCACAAAGACACCACGTGGTTTGTACAAGTGCGTATGCCTAAGCTCACAAGTGTGATTCGATAACTTGGGTACTATCTCCAAGTTATGGGACTTCTTACTTGAGATAGACCTCAAGAGGTTTGAAAACTAGTTGTTACTCCTAAACTATCGCCACAATCTACTCTAATGTAGGTAAAACTATTTGATGAGTTGGATCATGGTACTTCGCATGTAACACATATTCCCTTGTCTTGAGAGGATTGTGCCTCAAAATTTCCTTTGCGTGTGCAGCCTCAACTCACGTGGTTCTAGGACTAGTTCTAACTCGGGATTATGCACTACCCTTGGGATCCACTATGGATCAACTCACTTCATACTCACCATTCCCACGCCTTTGTCATTCCTTTGGTTTTGGATCATATTCTCATAAAATTCAGGGTTATGCTCATAATTTTGCTTCTTCCTACACCATGAGTAATGAAGCAAGTCAAACACTCACACTTGTAGTGTTAAGTCAATCCAAATTTGTAACAAGTTCCATGCGAAAATTTAATCCTACCGCTTGACCACCACGACCTCTAAATCCTCCACAAAAACAACTTCCTCAACTAAGTCCATCTTCATGCCCTTCATACTAATGACTTTAATTCTTATAACTACTTCTAATGTTAGTTTGGAGTTCACCAAGATTAATGACATCATGGATTTGGTTTATCAATTGATAGTCCTTTGGATCATGGTTCTTAGATGAGGAAATATTATAATAAGAAGAGACATTCTTACGGTGCGCATGTTGCAACAACATGCATCTACTTGGATCATGATATCTATGAAAAATTTCAAAATCCAATGACACATCATGCTGTTTTGACTTACATGGGAAAATGTCTTTCATGTGTCCTTCTACCTCACAATCCATGCACAAAATTCCCTTTGTGAGTCTCATGATATGAGTTCGAAACAATTTATCTAGTTGCCTCGGCATGGTACTAATTTTCACTTCTAAGAATGGGCTTACTCCAATGCCAATGATTTCAAAAAACTCAACGTGTAAAGTATCCTCCAAGGCCTCGGGTAGATCCATGGAAGTATTATGGGAAAGAGCTCGTTCAGAAGGTGGGATCAATCCTCTAAAGAAAAACTGGGCATGCTTAGAGGGGTGGATATCATATGATAATTTTTACAGAAGAGTATTAAAGTTTTTTTATCACCGGATCAGAGCACCCTATGGTTTGCACAAGTGTGTGTGCTTGAGCTCATAGTTTTATTTGATAACATGGGATCTTGTTATCAAAATTCACCCAGGGTAATTTTGATAACATGCATCAGAATATTCAAGTCCCAGGAAAATTGATTGATTCGGGGCCAAAAATCATGTTGCTAGAGTCCCCTCAAATATTTTCTAAGTCCCCTGTCTGAGAGGAAAAGAGCAAGCTCTGAGAAAATGCAAAAAGGTTGCAGAAAGGCAAGTAGGTTGATCCAGGAAAAAATCATAAAAATGACTAAGTCCTAGTCCTAGGGGCAGTCGGGACATTTGGGACAAAAAGGCCCCGAACCGGCCGGTTCGGCGAAGTAAGCACAAACAGCCCGCAAAGCAACAGGGACATCTGGGACAAAAGTACGCGGCGGGCGCGAAAAGCCGATCCGGCCGAAAGAAGAAAAATTGGCTAAGTGTTGCTCAGGACGTTTGGGACAAAAAGACCCGAACCGGCCGGATCGGCCGAAATGAGTCTAGAGGGTCCAAAATCAAATGGGACGTTTGGGACAAAAATACCCGAACCAGCCGGATCGGCCGAAATGAGTCCAGAGGGTCCAAAATCAAATGGGACGTCTGGGACAAATGGACGCGAAATGCCGGATCCGGCCAAAATGAGTCCAGAGGGTCCAAAATCAAATGGGACGTCTGGGACAAATGGACGCGAAATGCCCGAACCGGCCGAAATGAGCACAAAGGGCCCAAAATCAAATGGGACATCCGGGACAAATGGAGGCGAAGTACGCGAAGGAGCCGAATCAGCCGAGGACCAATCAGAAGCTGCCACGTGTCCTCACAAGAGAAAAGTCAAAAAGTCAATGGGCGAGTTTTCGAGCACCGATCCGAACCAATGGGATAGTGCCACGTGTCCCAGCTAGGGCCCACAAGGAAAATTCAAAAGACAGCCCGCCGAAAGGTAGAGGAGAGAGAATCACGCGACCAATCAAAACCTGCCACGTGTCGTCCAGATGGCGAAGAGCGGGAAAACATTTTAAAATTCGTTTTGATCTGATTCGTGCCCTAAATCTTCAGATCGCCATATCTTTTGATCCAGAGCTCGGATTTCCACGTTCTTTATATCAACGGAAAGCTGTTGAGATGCTCTACATGATTCTGGGATCAATCTCGAGTTTTGGTGCAGTCTGAAGAGAGAAAATCGAGAAACGGCTCTGACGTGTGGTAATGGCCAGAAGCGACCTTTCAACAACCCGTTTTAATGCTAATGGGTCGCATTCTTCTTCTGCACGGCCAGAAGTGACATTTTAGCGGCCAAATTAATACAAATGGGTCACATTCTCCTCCAAAATCACTCAAAGTGACAGGGTATGGGTTGGTAAGATCCTTCATGATGATTTAATGCATCTGCGATCAGTCAACGAGGAATGGGCTTGCATGTTTTCCCACGTTTTCTGTCCCCTGGGCTCGACCCATGCAATGTAAAAAGCCGATTTGGCTCATTTAAAAAAAAAAAAAAGAAGTTGTTCATTCTTTCGGCTCGGCCCTCCCTTCTTTTCTTCTCTAAGGGTTAAAAATGGAGTTCGAGCCTCCTCCCCGCTTTCTGTAATGGCGTTTTTGCCTTTTACTAATGGAATGATGTTCGTGCAAACTTACGGAGCAATAAAACATGTTACGTGATGCATCTATCCATCCTCTCTCGTTTTTGCTTGTTCTCTCCTTGCCTCTCTTCATTGCGGTATTTGTGCATGTTTGAATGTTCATTGCAGTGCTGGGAGCCGTGTTCATGGAGTTTTGGGACATTTTACGTGTGAAATCTATCCTTGGGGCCTGTGATGCATCTGTCCATCCTTCCCATTGCTCACCTCTCTTTGTCCCATGGCGAGTTTTGATAGATGTCCAACATTCTCCTTCTCGGTGTATCACCGTTTTAGTGTAGGCTTTTGCTATTTTCCCTTTCTCTCTATCTCTCTGTCTCCTGGCATGGTTAGATTAGGATTAGATTATCTTTCTGCTTTGGAATAGCTTGTGGCGGAGTAGTTTAGGAGCAGGAACCAGCCTTCTCTGGAGATTCCTCTCTCGGTTTTACAAGTCCCACGCTTGGAGAGAGGTTTCCATGTTGTGCAATCACACTGGATGCCTGAACATCAACCTAGAAGCGATGTGCGTCGGGGTTTGTGATTTTGCATCAACAGTACTATCTCCAAGTTATGGGACTTGCTACGAGACAAACCTCTAGAGAAAGTTGGTTCTTGCTCCTAAACTACCTACTACAATCTACTCTAATGCATGTAAAAATATATTTCCTAGTCTAACTTTCCAAGGGACCAGGGAGAGAGAGTGCAAGAAAAAAAAACCTACACTAAAGTGGTGATACACCGAGAAAAGGATAGTGTGAGAATAGTCCTCCAATGTGTGAAAAAATATCTAAAGTGCATACTAAAAGGGGTGATAACATTTCTTCACATTTTAACAAGTGCATTAACAACAATATTTCATGCATACACAATGATAATGAATCCTTGAAATAACAAAAGATAGACACAATATATGTAATGATATTGAAGGGGAAGATACATCCACAAAATTGCATCTATTGATTCATGGATATACACAGTTCATTCTATTACAGAATAAGGGCCTGGATCACTATACACAAAGTCCACAACAAGTGCCTACAACACATTGTCTTCACAAAACAATTTTTACAAAAAATTTCTACTCAAAACGACCTCTCCCTTACAATGAGCCCAACACTCTTATTTATAGATTTCTAATGGGAGAGAGAGAGAGGGGGAATGAAAATCCCTAAATATGTACTTTAACCAATTACAAAAGGTAGTAAATGGAGTGAAATTATGTTTTGGATCTTGAAAAAGGCTCCCTATACTGTCCTATAACTTGTAGCATTGAGAAATGTCAACCCATGCTTCAATAATGCATCCCAACTACTAAATAAAACATTGTTATGAATATGGCCACGTTTTACGAAAAATAATCGTCTATTTCTCATAAAATTCCATATTTATTTATTTTTATGCATCAGGATCACAACCAAGATTCCAATGGTACTAATTTTGTGTGTTTTTCGTTGAGAAATGTAAAAGTTATGGCCTTCTTAGTGTGGGTAGCTATTTTGGGTTTGCCAGACATTTTAGTCATTTGACGGTATTGAGCTTCGATTTCTCGGGGCTGAATATTTTTCCTTTATTTTCATATGCATACCTACTGAGGTTGATGATGTGGTGTAGAGGATGTCGTTCTCATTCTATAAAGTCAAATTTTGTGAAAATTGGAGCTCGGGGTCAAAAGTTATGGCCGTTTGAAGTTCGGTGTCTGATTTGCAGTGTTTCCCTTGCATGCGGACATGTCAGATATTTTGGATCTTTGTGTTCTAGATGTCCCTTGTGTGACTTGGGCCAAAAATCCACTTCACCCACATCACACTTGAACCACTTTACAAATCGGGTGAGTCGGATTTTCGAGGAACTCATGTCCCATGTGTACCTGCGTCGTTGATCGAGCCGTGAGGGCCATTGAGCACCAGTTCACCTGCATCCCTTTGTGATCATCTATTTTGGTATTTTGGGTCCTAGATGTCCCATGCATACATGTGTAGCCTAGGCCAAAAATACCTGATTTTTTTATTCCTTTACAAATCGGTGATTTCGGCGATGTGGGTCCCGCGCATTCGATGTCTTGAGTGTGGCTTGAGACACTTCGATCCAAATTTTGTAATTTAATCTTAGCGTGGCAATTTCAGCCCTATGGTGAAGTCATGTCCCGATGTCCCATAGACTACGTAGGAAAAAACTTCCAACTTCACCAATTTGAGGCTGTCTACTGACCATTTCAAAGCATTTCGGTTCAGGATGTCCCATGTGTCCCTGTGCGGCCTGGGCCAAAAAAACTTTACTTTACCACATTTCAATGTTTCCTTAGCATTTTAGGCTTGAATTTGGTACAATGAACCCTAGTACGATCTGCCTTGGTTCCTTCCATAGTTCTCAGACCTGATTTGCATTAAAATAGGCATGTAACCTCATTTTCTCATATTTTTACAAATTTTAACTAACTCCTTGTATTTTTCTTGGACAAGGGAGTTAGAGAAAAGAGGATTGGTACCTCAAAAATTTAAATTTTGGACCTTGAACCATTTCAACCTTCTTGAGCCTGAAGAATCATGTAAGTTATCCAAATCACCTTGAGGGGTGAATTTGGGATAACGATTACCACCTTGTAGAGAGGTAGATTTCATAATGGATCTAGTACCGGGAGCCACACCAATTTCTATGGATCCTTATTGGATGAAGACTCTAGAGATTAATGATCTCAAGATTCAGTTTGAGGATTTTTTAGAGAAGGGCCTTTTTACCCTAGTGTGTCACTATGGGGCGTCTTTGGTTAATTTTACGAAGAAGAAGGAAGGTCCTTTCAAGATTTGTGTAGACTTCGGGTAGCTTAATAAGGTCAAAATTTAGAACCATTATCTAATATCACATATTGATGACTCGTTTGATTATATGAGGGGATCTAGAGTGTTTTCGAAGATTGATTTCAAGTTAGGATATCATCGGTTGTGCATTACGAGATGTAGATATTCACAAGACAACATTTTGTACTCAATATGGGATTTATGAGTTCATAGTCATTCCTTTTGGCTTGAAAAATGTCCCATTCATCTTCATCAGCCCGGGAATGGGGTATTCATGACCTTTTAGATCACTTCGTATTGGTGTTCTTGGATGATATATTGATTTATTCTCATTTTGAAAAGGAACACAAGGAGCATTATAGACAAATACTATAGGTTTTGATGGATCAATTTTTTTTTGGGAACTAAGAGAAGTGAATGTTATTTTAGACTAAGATTGAGTACTTGGGGAACATCATCTAAGGAGAGGGTATCTAGATATATCTCTCTAATATACGATCTATTCTTTATTAGCGGTGCCCAAATCGATTACTAAGGTGAGGAGATTAATGGGGTTAGAAGGGTACTACTGGAGGTTTGTATAAAATTTTTCTAGGATTGCAAATCCTAATACTTATCTTTAGTGGAAAGGAAGAAATTTGATTGGTTAGAGAAGTGTGAGTAAGAGTTTTATTTTCTTATGGAGGGATTGGCCACGATTCCTATCCTAACAATACCCGATCAAATAAAGGAGTTTTGGTTTACATTGATGCCTCACTAGAGGAGTGGGGGCAGGTCTTATACGAGGAGCATCAAGTTATTTCCTTTGAGTCATGTAAGTTGAAATATTATGAACTTAACTAACCTACCCAACACTTAGAGCTTACAACATTTTTTCATGTTCTAGTGTGTTGGTATCATTTTATTTTCGGTAGGCCACTCATTTTGAGGAAAAATCATTGTATCCTTCAACATTATTGCTCACGGCCAAACCTCAACACTTACCAATGGTGTTGGATGTAGTTCTTATGTGATTACGACATGGAGGTTCATTATATCAAAGGGAAGGATAATTTTGTTGTAGATGCACTTAGTAGATGATGACATGTGGTGATTCGATGAAATTACAATCAAACCTTCAAGGCGGGATTCTTTAGCATCTTCCAGAGGACATGTTTTATGAGGGTGCTACGTAGATGTTTGAGTCATAGGGTTCCTTAGATGGTAGATATTGAGGGTGTATTTTAGAGGCAAATGGTTTACTTCAGTTTCAGAGGTGCATCTATGTGCCTAAGACAAGTGATCTTCAAAGCTTCATTCTTTCAAAGGCTCATCAATCCCCATATGTAGCGCATCTAGGAGTGAAGAAGATGCACGCCAATTTGAGAGAACTATATTATTGGCCAGGTCTTCAACGATATATATTATATTTTGTAGCTTGATGTCTTGAGTGTCAAAAGGGTCAATGGCTAGCATTCTCATCTTGCAAGACTCTTATATCCTCATGATATTCTCGAGTGGAAATGGGACATTATCTCTATCGATTTCATTGTTTTAGCTCTCTATATATTCTTATCATCATTATGTCATTATGGTCACTTGTGGATAAGGTAACCGAGGTTGTGCACTTCTCACAAACTAAGGTCACATATAATTCACTAGCCATCTCCAAAGTTTTTATGGATGACACTCTCGATTGCATAGGATTTCAAATACTATTCTAGACTTCCTTTCACGCCACTCTAGGTACACAAATTAATTTTAGTTAAAGATATCATCAAGGGAAAAAGAATAGAATGAGAAGGTTAATCAGGTATTAGACGAAATCTTGTGGATGTATGTGATGGACGAGAAGAAGAAATGGGAGAATTACCTATATCTTGTAGAGTTTGCATACAATAACAACTATCACAATTCTATCATTATGACTCCCTATAAGACTTTGTATGGACGTCTTTGTAGGAAACCTTTTATTTGGGAAAAGAAAGATGACAAGATTATAGTTGGGTAAGCTTACCTTCAACATTTGAAGCAACAAGTTACATTGATTAGGAAGCGTATGAGCAGGAAAGAGCATGTCGGAAGGCATATGCGGACACCAAGTAGATTGATCGTCACTTTGTAATGGGTGACAAAGTATTCTTAAGAGTTCATCCTCATAACATCCCAATCCATTATGGAAAAGTATTTAAGTTTTCACCTCATTATGTGGGGCTATTTGATATCATGTAGGTCATAGGTCTAGTTTCCTACTACTTTGCTTTGTCACCATGCCTTGGACAAGCCCACGATGTGTTCCATGTTTTTTTCTTACATAGATATGTACTGGAATCTCTCATCTTTTGGATTGGTTAGCTTTATAGTTGGAGGATGGAGGAAAATGGAGACTATAACCCATACGCATCTTGAAACATTGGAGATTGGCCCTTTAAGGGTGAGACTTGGACCAATTTAAAGTGCATTAGGATAGATATGATGAGACAATAACTACATGTGAGGATGGTACACCATTGAGGGATTGATATCCCTATCTCTTCCTTTGATTTCCAGTAGGAAGTATAATTTTAGGAGAGGGAATATAATGCCCACACTTTTCTTACCATAATATCTTTGTTAACTCATTACTTATAGTATATTTTTGAAATGGTTTATAGCTTTATCTAGATATTATGTGATTTACTTTGGATTTTTGATTGCTCACGTTATGGTTAGGGTGCGATGCTCCAATCTAGTAGTGATTATTACCATAGTTTATTATTAGCACCTAATTTTTGTTTCTATAAAGTACATGATACAGATTGATCCTATTTGACTCGCGATGGATTTATGTTATCATTTCATACTTTGATAGCATTGGTGTATTTTGGCTTTAGCATATTATCATGTTTATGTAGTTGGAACTCATAACTTGCTTAATTATGGATACACATTGATAGTATATGATCATGATGGGTTGATATTTATTATTGTGATGTTTGCATGATAACCATATTTATTTATTAACATTATTTAAAAACTCACACACACACACACACACATGCACACACACAAACATATATACATATATATACATACATATATATATATATACATATATATACATATATATATATACACATATATATACATATATATATATATTGGAAAGATATGTTTAATGTTTTGCAATGAGTGTGCAAATTACTGAGCATAAATGAACATGGGTTTCAGGGGGTTGAAACTAAATATGCACAAGATACCAATTAGGCCAAGTCCTAGCCATGTTTTTGTATGAAGCATTATTTTATTTTTGCATGTTGTACGGGGGCACAATGGGTGACTAAAAAAATTATTTGATGTAATTATGTTTTATTAGTCTTTTGTAAACTAGTTTGGGGACCCAGTTGTACCCACTTGTATTAGAAGTGTATTAGATTAATTATTTTTATTTTGGGAGGATAGGGTCACATAAACACCCATTGGGTGGGCCCCATAACATCCATTCTCTTTCCATTTTTGAAACCCAAAATTGGGCTAAAGACAACAATTTTTGGGACCCCTTCAATCTTTCGGGGTTCACTTTTCATTAAAAAGAACCCTTGGAACCTACCTATAAACATGGGGCTTCATTTATTTTTCAAATGAGATTCTTCCCCCATTTTACCTCTAACAAGTCACAATTATTGTAAGAATGGGTGGGTGGCGTGTTTCTACAAAGTTGGATGGTGTTTGACTTATTAAAATTTATGGGAATTTAGGGGATTCGTTGTTAAATTTTATTTTATTTTCCCTCTTTTGAATTTTTAGAATATTGGGTTGAGAAAAGACATGGGTGACATATGCCACCCCCTCATTTGGGAGGATAATTCCTTTCTTCTCTTCTTATACCTCCTTATGGAGGAGGAAAAGAGCTTTAGCTTGTCATTTTTACATTTTGGATTTCGGAGTTGAGTTTCAAGCTTTCAATTTGGAGTGGATTGGATAGCTTAGAGACTTGGAGAGATATTTGAGGTTGGAAATATTGTGCCTTATTTTGTTTTATTGTATGAATTTGAATAACAAAATTGATGTTGTGTGTGGCTATGTGTTTTGGATATTATTGAATGGTTATATTTTTTATGTGTTTATTGTATTTCCTCCATCCATCATGTGTAGTAATGGAGTTTCAAGTAATGTGGGGGAAGAGGGAGGGAATTTACTTCTTACCACATGTATTTATGGAAAATCCATGTTGGAATTCTTCATCTTTTTCCCCTCATATGGTTTTAGGTGGGAAGTTTGTTCATATGGTTTGAACCTCCTTCCTGATCCTTGGAAAGGAAACCCAATGAGGAAAGGAAACCCAAGGAGGAATTTTGGTGCTTGGGAGCATAAATAAGGAAGGTGTGTTTGTATGGAGGGATAAGGAGGGCTTATGGATTTATTTTTTTGTGTTTCCTATGGTTAGATCATAATTTTTGCATAGTTGAATTTTTAAACCACGTTTCCCCATTGGGGAAAACATGGAGTTTTGTCACCTTTTATTTTGTAGTCTTTTTGGGTGTTTTGTGTGTTAAATTTTTTTGCATTTTATGCATTTTCATTGAAAAATCCAAAATTTATGACCTTAAGTGCGAGCAAATTTTTGGGCTGTCGGGCACTTCTATCATTTAACAAAACTAAGCACTTAATTTAATAGAGCTAAAGATGTTTCTTATAATTTCATATACATTGGTTCTAGAGGGATGTTGTGAGACATAGGTTGTTGTTCTTGAATGCCCTCCTTTATGGAAGTAGGCTCATATGCTTGGAAGGTGGGTGATAGAGGAGTAAATGATGTAATTTCCTCAGGCTCCTCTCTATCAAAGCAATCCTCCAAGTCAGACAGATAATCTATCTCCTTGTTATCTTGTTGTATGTGCTTGACCTCCTCCATGGTGTCCTCCTGATCTGTAACTTGCTCACCATGGTTCCCTTCATCCTCCAACATGAAATTTGAAAGCTTAAACTCCTCTTCAACATTAGAGATTAAAGGGGATGAAGTGGGAGGAAGATTTGAAGTTTATTTTGTCGCATGCTCCACACTTGGAGCCTCTAAAACTATATGGTCCTCCTCCATCATGGGCTCATCAATCAAATCACGATCTCTAAATGAAAGGAAATAATCCTCAATGATTCTTTCTTCATTGAGTGGCTTCAACACCGATTGTATCTCTAACAACTTCTCCTCTACATTGGGGCTTGGATATGATTTTCCTCCTCTTTAGCTGGTTGTCTTTGCTTTGATTATATCAGCATTCTCTTGAGAGAGTTCTATTAAGGACAGTTTATTCGAGATCAAACATACTTGCTGATCTTATTTTTCTTGTTTTTGTTCCTTCTTTGCTGTAAACTCAGCCTCGGCCACCACTGGCTCTTCAACCTTTACCTCCTCTATTGGCTTAACCATCAAGGGGATCTTTGTAAACTCAAATCGACAACCCAACTCTTCATATTTTTATGTAATTTCTTCCATGTTGGGCTCCCCTTCTTGTTGTTCTCCTTGACTAGATTTTAGAATCTCTTCCCCATATTGAATTTGGAAGGAAAGAGGAGTGGCAGGTTGGGGCTCAACCAACTTTGCAATTATTTATGGTGGGGAGGGAAGTGGAAATTATTGTTTGTTTCGAGGGGATGAATGTTTGGAAGGGAAAAGGGTAGATGAAATGAGTTGGGATAAGAGATAAGAAGATGGAGAAAAGAAATTAACACTTGGGCAGAAGATGAGGGGCTTGAATCTTGATCATGCTAAAATGATAAAGTTTGAGAAAGAGAAAATGAAGAACTAAGAGGTCGTGGACTTACCCATTGACAAGGTTGTATTGTGTCTAGCTCATAGGCCTCAATATCCTAAATCCACTATGTAAGTTGAGGCAACATTTCAACCATGAAATCAATCTTCTTGCGGGATGTATTGTCTTAGAAAAGGGCCTTCCCATTCACAATGTGTCCTGAAAACAATCACGAATGCTCTCATCTCGTGTTGTACCCCTGAATTGCACCATTCTATCCTCCATTATTTGAATCTTCACCAAAAATCCAATGTTATCCACATATTTGTCACCATTGTATGTGTCCACTTGTTCTAAATAAGCTCCATGGCCAAAATTACTTTCACCCCCTGCTCATATGTGTAAGCATAATGCTCCTGGATCTAATTATAATGTTGATCCGAAGGAGTTGGTCAATGTGTTAGAGGTTAAATGCATTGTTGTTGCTACATGTGTGAGTTCAAGAAGGAAATGAAGCCATGATTGCATAACTTCATGAAATAGAATAAAAATGGGAGATATGGAAAGAAAAGTGAATGAATATGGGTGGAAATGGATGGAAAAACATCTATAACTCAAGGGATGGGTTATTGACCGGATGAAGTCACCATATGTGCTTAGAATGTGCCTCTAAAGACTAAAACTTGACATGAACACACCAACCTGCTAAATAAAGTGGTAAAATGCTTGAGACCTATCCCACAGGGTGTTCCAAAACTATTAGTGCAAAATCACAACACATCTGAATTGCACGGGTGTGGAGTTGGGAATTCGGTGTGATTGCACAACATGGGACCATCTCTCAAGTTTTGGGACTTGTAAAACTTGAGATGGACCTCCAGAGAAAGCTGGTTCTTACTTCCTAATCTACATACCACAAGCTACTCCAGTGCAGGAACAACATATTCTATCCTAATCTAACCATTCCAAGGGGATAGAGAGAGAGAGAGAGAAAGGGTGAAAGAGCTTACACTAAACAAAGTGATACACCGAGAATAGGAAGTGGTTTAATCACAGATCTCACTTCTTGAAGTGGAGAGAGGTGAGCAGAGGAGAGGGTGGATAGAATGTACCATGGACCAGAGATATATTTCAAATGGAACACCACTTCACAACCCATTAAGAACAGGTCTAAGAACCTACAACAAACATCATAGTATACACATTAAACTCTATAACAATGAGAGAGAGATAAGAAGAGACATCAAAATAAGAATGGATGGAAAAATGCATCACAAAATAGATTCTATTGCTCCAAAAATTTACATGGTACATCATTTTTTTGCAAGAGGTAAGGAAATTCCACTACAGAGCCCTAAAATGAGGCTTAGAATATGTGTTCTACCCTAAGGAAGAAAGAGAGGGGGAAGAGAAGAAACAACGATCAACCGTTTGAATATGCCCCTCCTTTACAATATATAGAAAGAATAAGAGAGAGAGGAGGGAAAATTTCAAATCCTTCTTCAACCACCTTGAGATATGCGTTGAATCCTTCCTTGAAATATCAACCACCATCAATCAATTTCCATCCCAAATCTACCCCAAATATGTCATGTCTGCATCAATTACTTGTTTTGCGCGTTGAAGGAGGAAGAACAGTGGATCAGATAAAATCTAATCTTGTAGTTGAAGAAATCAGATTCTTTCATAATGGACTTGAAGACATTTTCCCATTTTTAACCCACTAAATCCTATTAAGAATGATATTTTATGTTTTCGTGGTGTAGAGGGTGTCGAGATGTTTCCAAAAAAATTCTCCCACACAAATCTGAGTTTCAGTCAAATGATATGGCCATATAAAGATTAATGTCATGGGCGTGTAATATTTGAAAGAGTTTATCTATATCGGTTCCATGTGGTAGCCTCATGCTCCTTGAAGATTTAGCACATACCTTTCACTTATGAAATTGTGTCGATTGACATGTGGTGTCATCTATGAGCTCTTTCAGCTTCTTTGTATTTTTCTGAGTCTCTTGCTTAGCAAGGCAAAAATTTTGACCCGAACACGTGGAGGCTTGGCGCTTGTTTGGAAACCCACCCCAAATTTTAATTTTGAGGTAGCACCATGTTGACACTTGGCTCCTTCCGCTGGCTTGCCTCTACTTTGACTATTCAACCCCCGACTCTATCCCTTTTTTTCGGTAGGGACACGTGGCGAGCCCGCCCTCATTTGGGGACTACCTCCAAACTTTCCTTTTGAAATTGTGCCATTGAGACATGTGGAGGCTTCCACTAGTTCTCTATACTTAGTTATTTTGGGCCCACTCTGTCCCATTTTTTTAATTTGGACTACGTGGTGAGACCATGCTCATTTGGGTCTCCACTCTTTGGATTTATCTTTGAAGTAGTGTCGTTTGGACACTTGGCACCGTCTCTTGAGTCAAATAATTTTCAACGGCTGGTGTGACTTCTGCAGTGATTCTCGAACATGTGGAGTCTTGACACTTGTTTGGGTCTCCACTTGCGATTTAATCATTTGAGGTGTGACATTTGGACACTTGGCAACTTCGATGTCTCCTCCATACTTAGTCATTTTTGGTGCTCGTTCTGAATCATTTACAGAGCCTGAAGACTTACAACCTTCTCAGTTTGTTTTCCTTTGAGCCTCTGGTTTCTTTGAAAGTTTTTTCTTCTTCCCTGACCTTGTTATTCCATTATAGAGCCCACCTGCAACCTGTTTGTTGGATTTGAAATATGGGTACGCACAATAGAACCGTCCCTTGTATTTCTTCATGCACAGGGTCGTGTTTGATCATTTTTATCCGGGGGAAAAATTGGGATAAAAATTTGGTGACTCGCTAGGGCATCTTCCTGCTAGATGAAGGGACTAGTAGCCTTGAAGCATCCATTAGGCATGGAGTCAAGAATGATAGCCTGATACTGATCCTGTCTCTAATCCACCAACTCGACCATTTGCACTTGGTCACCTTGAACCTTCCCTAGAATTAGATTGTCTTGAAAAAGTTTCTAGTCGCTCTAAATTTGTTTTATTTTGAAATTAGCAACTATTATAGGAAACTATTGGTCTTTCTGCTATGAATACTGAATGGCCTAGCCCTGTTATCTATAGAGAAATGTGAACAAAACTTATGTGCAAATACAAAAATCATACATGCCTCAAATGAGACATGCCAAGTGTGCACAAGCACTTCTTCTACTAAAATAAAAGTCTATTCCTACTCCTACACTAACCAGAGAGAGAAAGAGGCTAAACAAATCACGATCTTGGTAGGGAGAAGTAGCTTCACCTTTCTCAAAAGGGGCAGCCATACAAATAATTTGAAACTAAATATGGATTCTGTATGAGTGAAATACTTATTATAAGCTTTTCCTCTACCCAAATCATCAAGGTATCTACATCAATAAAAAAACCTCCTTGAGTTTACTAGTATTGGACTCCTAGAGGTGCTGATGGTGACCCTTGGTGCTTTTAAATTCATCCTCATTCCCTGAAATGGGCATGATTGTTCTAGCTTATCTCTTGGATCCACTGAAGCCAAGTACTTGATTGGGCATGGTCTGCTCCTTTGGATGCACCCATTGCTCTAAAATTTAACTCCAAAATGGATTCTTTTTATGGACCTTCTTAGATGGATGGTGTGAGAGGGATGATTACATCATCTTTACTTTTCTCTTCCTTTTCCTATGAAGATCATGGAAGACTCATATCTTCCAACATTTGTTCAGCGGGATGTTGTGAGACATAGGTTGTTGTTCTTGAATGCCCTCCTTTATGGCAGCAGGCTCATATGCTTGGAAGGTGGGTGATAGAGGAGTAAATGATGTAATCTCATTAGGCTCCTCTATATCAAAGAAACCCTATAAGTCATACAAATAATTTGTCTCCTTTTGTCTTGTTGCATGTGCTTGACCTCCTCCGTGGTTTCCTCCCGATATGCAACTTGCTCACCATGGTTCACTTCATCCTCCAACATGAAGTCGAAAGCCTAAAATCCTCTTAAATATTAGAGATTAAAGGGGATGAAGTGTGAGGAATAATCGAAGGTTATTTTGTAGCCTTCT
Organism: Taxus wallichiana var. yunnanensis; assembly: GCA_018340775.1. Taxonomy (NCBI): domain Eukaryota; kingdom Viridiplantae; phylum Streptophyta; class Pinopsida; order Cupressales; family Taxaceae; genus Taxus; species Taxus wallichiana. Next base: position 961,560,746 of record CM031242.1, on the reverse strand, counting down.
CGACACTTGGAACCTCTAAAACTATATGGTCCTCCTTCGTCATGGGTGCATCAATCAAATCAGGCCCTTGAAATGAAAGAAAAGAGTCCTCAATGATGATTTCTTCATTGAGTGGCTTTAACATTTATTTTATCTCTCCCAAATGCTCCTCTTCAATTGTGCTTGGATTTGATTGTTCCTCCTCTTTAAATGGTTGTTAAGATTGTATTAGATCAACATTCTCTTAAGACAGAGTGTCATTAGGGACACTATATTCGGAGGAAACAAAATGTTGATCTTCTTTTTCTTGTTTTTGTTCATTCTCTGCTACAAACTCAGCCTCAGCCACCACTGGATCTTCAACCTTTACCTCCTCTATTGGCTTAACCTTCAAGGGGATATTTGTAAACTCAAATCTTAAAGCCAAACTCTTCTGATTTTGTCATTTCTTCTTTATTGGGCTCCCCTTCTTGCTGTTCTCCTTGAATGGATTCTGGAAACTCTTCCCCATATGGAATTGGGAGGGAAAGGAGGAGTGGCAAGTTGGGGCTCAACCAGATTTGTAATTGTTTTTGGTGGGGAGGGAAGTGTAACTTCTTGTTTTTTTGGAGCGAATGACTGCATTTGGAATAGAAAAGGGCAAAGGAACTGAGGTGGGATAGGAGATCGGGAGATGGAGAAAATAAATTAATGCTTAGGGAAGAAGATGAGGGGCTTGACTCTTGATCATACTGAAATGATAAAGTTTGAGAAAGAGAAAATGAATAGCTAGGAGGTGGTGGACTTACCCATTGAAAAGGTTTTCTTGTGTCTAGATCATAGGCCTCAAGCTCCTCAATCCACTATGCAAGTTGAGGTAACATTTCAACTATGAAGTCAATCTTCTCCTAAGGGATGTAATGTCTTGGAAAAGGGCTTCCCCATGGACAAGGTGTCCTAAAACTAATCTTGAATTCCTTCATCTGTGTTGTACCCATGGATTGCACCATGAAAGCCTCCATTCTTTTAATATTCTCCAAAAACCACTGTTCTTCACATAGTTGTCACCATTGTATGTGTCTCGTTATGAATAAGCTCCATGGCCAAACTGACTTTGACCCTGCTCATATGGGTAAGCATAATGGTCCTAGATCTGATTATAATGTTGATCGGAGGAGTGGGAAATGCATTAAAGGTGAAATGCATTTTTGATGTTGTAAGTGTGATTTCAAGAAGGAAATGAAGCCATGATTGCACAACTTCATGAAATGGAAGAAAAATGGGAGATATGGAAAGAAAAGTGAATGAAGATCGGATGAAATGGATGGAAAGAGGTCTATAACTTAAGGGATGGGTTATTGACCAGATGGAGTCACTAGATGTGCTTTGAATGTGCCTATAAAGGCTAAAATTTAACAGGAACACACCAACCTACTAAATGAAGTGGTAAGGTGCTTCAAACTTGTCCAACCGGGCATGTCAAAACTGTTAGTGCAAAATCATAGCAACCTCAAATGGACCAGGTGTGGAGTGGGGCATTCGGTGTGATTGCACAACATGGGACCATATCTCAAGCTTTGGGACATGCAAAAATTGAGATGGACCTATGGAGAAAGATGATTCTTTCTTCCTAATCTACCTTCCACAAAGCTATTGCGGTGTAAGAAAAACCTATTATATCCTAATCTAATCATTCCAAGGGGATAGAGAGAGAGAGAAAGGGTTAAAGAGTGTACACTAAGCAGTGATAAACTAGAAAAGGAAGTGGTTGAATCACGAGATCAGACTTCCTAAAGTGGAGAAAGGTCAGCAGAGGAGAGGGTGGATAGAATTCTCCATGGACCAAAGACAGATTTTGCATGGAACAAAACTTAAAAACCCATTAAACACAAATCCTAAAACCTACAACAAACATCGAAGTATGCACAATATACCTGAAACGATGAGAGGTAAGAAGAAACAACAAAACAAGAAAGGATGGACGGATGCATCACGAAATAGATTCTATTGCTAAAAAATGTTACACCTTACATCATTAGTTGGCAAGAGGTAAGGGAATGCCATTACAGAGCCTTGAAAGGAGGTTTAGACTCGTGTTCTACCCTAAGGAAGAAAGAGAGATGGGGCAGAGGAGAAACAATGACCAACCGTTTGAATATGCCCCTCCTTTACAATATATAGGAAGAATAAGAGAGAGAGGAGGGAAAAATTCAAATCCTTTTTCAATCACCTTGAGATATGCATTGAATATTGCTTTGAAAGCTCAACCACCATCAATCAATGCATCAATTACTTGTTCGCCACGTTGAAGGAGGAATAAGAGTGAATCAAATAAAATATAATTTGATAATTGAAGAAATCAGATTCTTTATTAATGGCTTGGAATACTTTTTCACATTTTTCACCCACTAAAGCATTTTAAGACTGATATTTTATGTTTCCATGGCATAGAGGGTGTCTAGACTTTCAGTAAAAATATATGGCCATCGAAGATTAGGGTCACGGGTGAGTGATATTTGAAAGATTCTATCTATAGCATGTCCATGTGGCAACCTCGCGCACCTTGAGGATTCAACACCTACCTTTCAGTTATGAAATTGTGCCAGATTTACATGTGGTGGATTCTGTGAGCTCTTTGGGCTTCTTTGTATTTTTCCTGAGTCTCTCTACTTGCTGGGAAAAAATTCTGACCATGGACATGTGGAGGCTTGACACTTGTTCGGAAACCTTCCCCAAATTTTACTTTTCAAGTAGTGCTCTGTTTACTCTTGGCTCCTTCAACTAGCCTACCTCTTCTTTGACTATTCAACCCCTGATTTTTTCCCTTTTTGGGGACATAGGACACATGGCGAGCCCGCGCTATTTGGGGACTCCCTCCAGACTTTACTTTTTTAATTATGTCATTGAGACACGTGGAGGCTTCTGCTAGTTCTCTATACTTAGTAATTTTGGGTCCACTCTATCCCACTTTTTTTAATTTGGACTACGTGGCGAGACCGCACTCATTTGGGTCTCTGCTCTTTGGATTTATCTTTGAAGTAGTACCATTTGGACCCTTGGCACCTTCCGTTGAGTCAAAGAATTTTCAACATCCAAGATGACTTTTCGTGTTCTGCGGTGGAGACTTGATGCTTTTTTGGGTCTCTGGCTTGGGATTTAATCTTTATAGGTGTGTCATTGGGACACTTGGTAGATTCCATTGTATACTCCATACTTAGTCATTTTTGGTGCTTGTTATGAATCATTTGCAGAGCCCGAAGACTTCGAACATTATCGATTTCTTTTCATTTGAGCCTATGGTTTGTTTGAAACTTTTTTATTTTTCCCGACCTCCGCTATTCCATTGTAGAGGCCTCTTACAACTTATTTGTTTGATTTGAAATGTGGGCTCACATGACAGAACCGTCGCTTGGATTTCTTCCTGCATAGGGCCATGTTTGATCATCACAGTCGGGGGGCAAATTAGGATAACAGATTAGATAAAAGACAAAGGGACCCTAAAATCCCAATTTTTTTCCTTCCATTATTTTTGAGTGCTCCAACATGAGGGATTTATGTAAGTTATCCAAATTATCTCGAGGGGTGAATTTGGGATAAAAATATCCAATGATGGAGAGAAGCCATCTTCCTCATTGGCCCCAGAGCCCCAACAAGGAAGAAATGAGGGATATTTAGACAACCATGGAAACTCAAAATGGCTTCCACATACATTCAATCAAGACAAACAATGAAATCACACAATACCAATTTCTTTACAACCAACCAACAAATATCATACACAAAGGATTCATGCTAAATCCATGGAGGAGAAAGGAACATGGGGGATCTTCTTATTCCTCCGAAGGGCTTGGGTGTCCACCTTAGAGCCTCCAAAACTCCATCACAATACATACAACACTCTTATGCCTCCCTGCAAGAAGATACACCACTCTTATACCTCCCTCAATAAATCAACCCACTCGTATGCCTCCCCAACTCTTATGCCTCTGTCAAGAAAATAACAAGATAAACACAAAACATATTTATACACTAGATGGACATCCCAAGCCAACGCATTCCTCAAATACCCAATAAAATTTCTCTTATGCCTCCCTCAAGTTTTAACCCCATTTCCATTTCTCCCACAACCTAAGAATCAAGTCTATTTCCCACAATCATAACCAATATAAAAATCAACATCTACACATAAGATCAAAACAAAATAGCAAGGTAAAAACAAAGGTGGAAATCTACATCACAAGTGAATAGTATCGATACACAACAAGCTTCAAGTCTTCCAAATTCCTAAATAACCACCATTCACTCCAAGCTCCATTCTCAAGCAAGCTCTCCAAAATTACAAGCATTCCCCAAAAAAAGAGCAAGTAACCCCAATCCTTCCCAAAAACTCCAATAAATAGAAAAGAGGGAGAGGGAGATGATGTGGCTCCATATAGGATGCCACATTATTTCTTCTTCATCCCACATCACTCAAGTAAAACCAATAACCCAACACACATAAATGGGTGTTTGAGAGGTATAACAAACCTCTTACATACACCACTCCAACCCACACCCTTAAGGACAAAGAAATAAACACAAGTAAGAAAGTTAAATTAAAACTCACCTTTTGCCTTCCAAAACACATAATGGGGTCTATTTTTGACCCCACAACCCATAGGTAGGGTTGGTATAATAAATTAAGAGGTGTGGGACAAGCTTAGCTTGTCCCACAAGCCTCCAAAATTGGCCCTTAAGGCCAAATCCGAATTTCCAAGTAGGGTGGAGTGTACAACACTCAAAATCACATACACTCAACTAATAACCACAAGAAACAAGGACCCAACCACTCTAATAATTGGCACCGTTTTGTCACATCCAAAATTAGCTTATTAATATGATTAGCTCACTTTATTAAAACACATAAACCAATTAATGATAAAAAGGAATTACATCACAAATTAAATCAAATACACAAAAATTAAATAAAAGAAAGGAAAATAACTAAACACAAACCCTTGGTCACAATTGGGGTCATCCCCCCATGGGAACCCCCTAACAACAAATAACAAGACAAAAACATTACACAAGTTGCCATGGTGACCAATTTCCAATACCCCACATTCCTTTATTGTTGGTCTCCTATCCCTGTAGTTTTTTGTTGTGATATAATTACCTGTAAAAATCACACAATACCCCTCTGGCCTCATGGCCATATTAACGATGTCAAAGTAATAAAACACTTATATCTAAATATCAATTTCAACATCAAATATCATAACTACTATTGCTAAGACCAAGTAATTCAAAAATTACTCCAATTTTCACATTTCTATTCTACTCATACATCAGTTTGCAACTAAGATCATAAACCCACTTGAATCATCTAATTTAAGAAATAATTTCACTCATTCACAATTTCTCCAATCCTCCAATATCAAAGAAATCACAAAAATAAATTTGAACATCATAATAAAAATCAATACGAAAATGATTGAAATATCGACATATATCTATCTAATAACACATCATTTTCTTCCATACTAAATGTCTATCAAAAGTTAATCAGTTTGGTTACAATAATGTCTATCCTTCAATTTCCATATCACAATGTGTTAATGTCATTCATCTATTAATATCTGTTGGTAATAATGCACAATAGTGTCTATGTGTCTAGTCATAGAGATAAACTAAATACAACAAAACAATATCGAAGAGTAATGCTATCACAATAAATTTATGACAATGCAACCGTTCTAGCTAATTTTCTTATCCTTAAATGCCCATCAGGGTCCACAATATGACATATAGTCAAAATAATAATAACAAAAACACAATGCAGTCATGATGTCTTGCACATCTTATTAGCATTCTAACTAGAATAAAGTGGGAAGGTTTACGATTATAAACAATTGAAATGATAAGCATGGTTCATTTAGTGTTGAAAATAAGTGGGTATTACAAAAACATCTTTTTTAGAGTTTGGATATATTTTATGACATATATTGATGATTACACAATGAAAACATGGGTATATTTTTAGAGAAATAAATCATGATGTGTTTGATACATTTCAAAAGTTCAAGGCATTAGTGGAGAAACAAAGTGGATACTACTACATCAAAGTTCTAAGGACAAATAGAGGAGGTGTGTATGTTTCTAATGATTTTATGAATTTTTGCAAAGATAGTGGTTTACACAAGTATTTTACTACTAGTTATACTCCATAATAGAAGCTGTGTGGTAGAAAGGAAGAATAGAACCATCATGGAGATGGAGAGAAGCATGTTTAAGGAAAATCACCTTCCAAATGACTATTGGGAAAAAAAAGTAGAAAAATTTGTTTACGTTTTGAACAAGTATCCAACAAAACTTTTTAGGAACATGGTTCCTGAACAAGCATGGAAAAACAGGAAACATTTTGAATCTCATTTTAGATTTTTTGGTTATGTGGCGTATGCACATGTACCTGATGAGCTAAAAATTAAGTTAGATAACAAAGGATAAATGTGTATCTTTCTTGGGTATTCAGAGAATACACAATCATACAAGTTATATAATCTAGTAACTTGAAAGGTTGTGATCAACAAGGATGTACATTTTATTGAGAATGAAGAATGCGATGGAATTATAGAGAAAACAATGAGTATAGCAGTAGCTATTTTGCATTATGATATGAAAGATGAGACTTTAGAGCAAGATGGTATTATATCTTCAAATCTTGTACATGCACAACAAGTTGTAGCCTAATCTAAACCTCCTTCTCGATTCGAGAGGTATCCAATATTTAAGCCATCTTTAGCCATGAAAGAGATACCAAAAGACACTAGACATAACTCCATCACCAAAAAGTAATCCATCATGTGAACATATTATGCAAAGTGGAAAAAATGAACTATTAGTGAGATTTAAAATGTTGATACGAATAATTCATTTTAAGTTTTTGCATTTTTTCTCAAGCTACAAATCCAATATATTTTGAAGAGGCTAAGAAGAATGAATTTTGGGCACAAGACATGGATGAGGAGATAAATGCAATAGAGAAGAATTATATATGGTAGGTGATGGATCTTCCAAAATAAAAATACGTGACAGAGAGTCAAAAGGGTCTATAAGACCAAATAAAATGTTGATGAAAAAGTACATAAACGTAAAGGAAGGTGGTAGCAAGAGGTTTTACACAACAATATGGAGTTGATTACAACAAAAGGTTTAGATATGGAAAGAAAGGTTTTAGCAATTGTAGCCCAAAAAAATGGCTTATTTATCATATGGATGTTAAATCATCATTCTTTAATGCTTTCCTTGAAGAGGAAGTTTATGTGAATCAAGCAGAAGGTTATGAGATTGAAGGTCATGAAGGAAAAATATAGAGATTGAAGAAAGCACTCTATGGTCTCAAGTAAGCACCTAGAGCTTGGTACAACAAAATAGATTCTTATTTTGTTGAGAATGGTTTTAGTAGGAGAAAAATGAGACTAGTTTATACATCAAGATAAATGAGCAAGGTAAGATTCTAATTATTTTTAGACGTAGATGATTTGATCATTCTTGTACATCTATCTACAGATTCATTCAAATCATCCATGAAGAAGGAATTTTAAATGATAGATCTTGGTCTACAACATTAATTTTTGGGAATTGTGTTGGTGCTCAATTTAATCTCGCCCTATTTGTTAAAAATTTCTCAGTCCACATGGTTTGAAGTATTTGTTGTCTCCCTGTATGGATGCATAAAAACTTTCTCCTTCATTTAGATGTCATTGTCAGTATTTTCCTTGGGTCATGGATCACATTGAGTCTTGGTATTATTTATAGTCTTCTCTCTGCAGGGGAAAATTTGTAATTTGGGAGTGAATGCTGGGGTTTCCCCTTCCTTTTATTTTTCCATGGTCATTTTTTCCTGTCAAATTTTATCCCAATGCCCATGGATACGTGGTATTATTTGATTGGATGCGGCATGGCAGTCTATTTGGTGAACTTGTCACTTTTGTTATATTTGTAAAAATGCCCAATTCGTCCCGTAACCCCGATAGTTTCTAATTGGCTATTCAACAATGTGAAGCAGAAAAGAAATTTTATTACTTTGACCCCAAAGATCTACACTGTCATAAATCAAGCGGTTGCGGGAAGGTGGGCCCTTTTTGTGTTTTGAGGCATTATGGCGAAAGGAATGAAAATATAAAAGGAATGCCTAACGCTCGCAAAAAGAAATGTGGTGGTTTGAAAATTCAAAGGTGGAGAGGCAGATCGTCAAAGAATTTTGAAGTTTTTTGGCTTTATTTTGTGAAAGGGAGTAAAGTTATAAAATGATCCATGACTCAGAGGGACTAATTAATGTCACATGTTTGAGTCACCATTAAATCGTCAAAGCAGGAGGTTGGTTTCTGGAGCACTTTAGGGTTTTTAAGTTCTTTTTTGAATTGAAGTAAAATATAAAATTGAGTTATGACTCCAATAGGGCCCAAATCAAAAGTTAATTGTAGAGAGGTGGGTCATCGGGGCATTTTGATTCTCATCTTTGTTTTGAAAAAGAATAAAAGTCATAAAGTAAGTCGCAACCCCATCGACGCTCAGGAAATTCACATGTAAAGCCTATATCAAAAGTGGATGGGTGGGCCAAATTGTCCAAAAATGCACAATTTCTTTAAGTGATACAAAATGTGAAAAGCAACCCCAGGCCCGCTTCAACTCAAATATTTTCCATATGGAGGGCTCACGCTCGTTTGAGGATCTACCTCTGGGTCTTACCTTTGGAGTTTTGCCAAGGAGACATGTGGAGGCTTTCGTTGGTTCCTCTATACTTAGAATTCTCAATGGATGAAGTGACTTTCTTCGGCTCGGGACACGTGCAGGGCCCGTGTCGGTTTGGCAACCTGCTCCCGAATTTTAATTTTGAAAGGGCACGAAGATACACGTGGAGGTTTCCTCTGGATCTTCCCATATTTATAATTTTCACGCGTCGAAGGAAACTTTCTCATACCCTAGGCACGTGGCACTTTCCACTGGTTCTTAAACTATTTCAAAAAAATTTGGGTCGAGACAGGTGGAGATCTTGCACCTATTTGGGGTCTCCGCTTTTGGGATGCATATCAAAAGAGCGTCAAAGAGACATGTCGATGATTTCGCTAGATACTCTTTATCCTGAGACTTTTCAATGGCCGAGGCAAATTTCTTGGGTGAAGGCATGCAGAGAGCTGTGGTCATTTGAGGTCCTTTCTTTAGACATCATCTTGAAGTTGTGTGAAACAGACACGTCGAAGCTTCCGATAGATCTTCCCATGAGCGGAGTTTTCAATGACTGATGTAACTCTCTTGGCTTCTAAACACATGGAGGGCCAACGCTCATTTACAAACCTGCTCTCGGCCTTCACCTTTATAATTATACTAAGGATACACATGGAGGTTTCTGTTGGCTCCTATTTTCACTTGGCTAACTCAAACTCGCAGACTAGTATGTGATATAATCCATGTGAAGGAACTCATTTATGAGAATCACGAATGCAGGTATCCATGCAAGGGAACTCATTTCTCAAGGTGTATTATCAAGGGTGAAAAGGATTGCTTGTCGAGATCAAAGTGTATTTATCTACCTAAGAATTATTAAAAGGAAAAATCTTACATGAAAAAATCAAAGAATGATTGAAAATATTGTCAAAAGTTACGATATAGTATCCCGGTCATAGTTGAGGGACTAAGAAACATGATCAGCTCATGATTTATCCACCTGGAAGCGTTTGGGTGTAAATTTGTTAAACATCACTTTCTAGAATAAACTTGTAACAAATAAGGGATTCCTTGAATATTCTTCTTTTGGGGGGAAAATTTGGTATGAGTGAGAAAGTGAAATTTAAAAATGCAATGGTAATACTCTTACATATGGGGGTTAATTTTTCTTAGAAAGTTTAAAAAAAAAACCATTTTCCCGAGACACCGTCTAAGAAACTGTTTATCTCCTATGTTTTGGATTTAATCACATCAAGATGGTTGTAAGTGTACAGCCATTGAAAAGCTCTAAGACTATTCAAGAAACTTTCCCCTACTGATACATCTAATGAACCTTGAATAAATTTGTGTTGATCATGAGCATAATTGTGTCTGCTTTTATTTCAAAATGTTTTCAAATAGTTTTTCTTGTTCCTGTTGCAATATTATGTTAAAATCTCTCTGATTCACACAAGATCTCATCCGTGTGTTAGTATTGTGGCATTTGAAATTTCATTATCGAAGAGCTTTCATCGGTTATGAAATAAACAATTTAAAATCACTTTACTTTCACTATGTTCATAAAGATTGTTTGTAATCCTATGATTGTATCTTAGGAGTGAAGAACCAAGTATTTATAACGTTTCATTTATTCTTTAACATGATACTTTGTGTTGAATTATTTAATAATGTGTGAAACCGTGCATCTCTGGGCCTCACCGATACACACCTTTTGGTTGAAGGAATATTATGGTTGTTTTGAAGCATTTTGTTCTGTGATTTTTCCAATATTTGTAAAGGCTCTCAAATATCTAGTATAATCAAATTCATCTTCTGAACTTCCCACAAAATTTTCAAAAAAATGAATCCTACATGAACCACCCCTGTTTGTACTGTGTATCCACAAAGAAACAAATTCCATTACCAAAGTATGTAGGGATAATCAGGATTCAATTATTATCTTTAGTAACCCGAAACTTGTCAAGGAAACATCTCCACTCTCTAGTGTGACAACTCATGAGAGTTATATTGTGTTGTATTGATCATGTTTTCTCAAGGTTTTCATGAAAATTCTGTAAAGAAGTATTTCTTGATGTCCTTCACCAACACGGGTTACAGAATGGGTCCTCTCACGATGGTTGAAGGAACAACCTAAAGGAGTGAGGGTAGATAAAACCCTTAGTAAGGTGCTATCCATTTCTCTAATGCCTGAGTGACAAAGAGTCAGTTGAATCCCCTCCCAGCTATAAAATGACTCATATTATGATTCTTCTATCTCTAAGCATCTTGCCAGTTTCGTGATGTTTCTCATCCCTCAAGGAGAATCAATTTGGATACCAACACATTGAAGTTAAAAAATTAGAAGGTGAAGTTTTCATTTCACAAGAAAAGTATAAAAATGATGGTTTGAAAAGGTCTAACATGTTGAATTGTAATCCGAGTTGCTAACACTAGTTGCAATAGGTTTTAAGTTGAGAAAGAGAGGATAGTGGATCATTGGTGGATCCAACATTGTTTAAAAGTTAGTTTGGAGTATTATGTATTTGATGGACACAAGGCCTAATATTATGTATGGTGTGAGCCTTATATCAAGGTTCATGGAATCTTTTAAAAAATCACATTGGCAAGCTAAAAAAGGATTTTGAGGTATGTGTGTGGAACAAAACTTCAAGAAATAGTGATAGTGTTGGAAGTGTAAGTGATCGAAAATCACATCTAGATATAATTTTCACTTTGGAATGGGAGTGGTTTCATGGGCATTAAAAATCATCCCATTGTCATCTTATCTTTAGTAGAAGCAAAGCATGTAGCAGTAATAGTATTAGCATATAAAGTTGTGTGGATGAAATGAGTGTTTAAGGATTTGAGGTAAAAATAAGATGAAGTTATGCATATTTTTGTGACAACAATTCAGAAATAGAATTGTTCAATAATCATGTTTTTCATAAGAGGAACAACAAAATTAATACAAGGTATCATTTCATCGAAATTTGGTAAACAACAATGAAATTAATCATAAATTTTTCCAATTTGAATATTAGTTTCCAAACATTTTTACAAAGGCTTTGTGTAGTTCCCACTCCTCTTTGATGATTATTATATTTTGATTTCGATTAATATTGGCTATATACATGGATATTATCTTATCATTTTTGTCTAGCATGATGTTAGATGATAGAGATATTCGACTATTGATGGATTTCAATTCATAGTATGATTTGTGTGTATTATTAGAGACATAGAGAGGCACTTTATATTGATGACGATGATGTGTTATTAACATATACATTTACCGACATTCAAAATTCTCGTCATGTTTACTATGATTTAGCATTCAAAATAATCATGTGATCTCACCGATATCGATGAAATTGTAGATTTGAGATGTTGTTGAAATTATAAACAAATGATAGCATTGTTAGTCTAGATGATGATTTACATGAGGATGTTTATTAATTGATGTGTGTATATTTTTGTTTGAAGTATTTAATGCGAAACGAGGCTAAATGAGGTATTGTGTGATTTTGTAGGTAATTATATCACAACAATCAAAAGGGGGTTAGAAGACCAACCACAATAGAATACTGGATGGATGCAATGATTGTCACCATGGAAACTTGTGTAATGTGTTATGTTTTGTTTTTAATTTGATAGCGGGTTCCTATGGGGGAAGACCTCAAAATGTAACCATGATTTATGTGTGTTTTTATCCTTTCCCTTTTCCTTTATTTATTGTAGAGTATGCAATTTATTTTGTGATGTAAATCATTTTTATCATTGTTAATTTATGTGTTTTAATTAAGTAACTTAATCATGTTTATTAATTTACATGGGGATGTGATAAAAGGGGTCATTTATTAGATTAGTTTATTTTTTATATTTTTGTGATTTTGTTGAGTGTATGTGAATTTGAGTGATGTACACCCTACCTTACTTGGTAAATTCGTATTTTGTCTTAAGGGCCATTTTTGGAGGCTTGTGGGACAAGTTAATATTGTCCCACACTTATTAATTTCATATACCAACCCTACTTATGCATTGGGGGTCAAAACCAGACCCAAGTATGTGTTTTGTAAGGAAAATGCTGACATCTATTGAACATTTCTTACATGGATTTTAAATTATGTCCTATTGGGGTATGGGTTTGGATTGTGTGTGTATGAGGATTTTCATTAAAATAAAACACCAATTTAATCTCCCTTGGGGTTGAGGTTTGACTTGTGTGATGGATTTGAGGATAAGTGATGTGGCATCCTACATGGAGCCACCTCACCCTCCTCTTATCTTTTTCTATATATACGAGTTTAATTGTTTGTTTAGGGGTTACTTCATTTTCTTGTTCTCTTTTATTTTACGAGTTGAAGAGTTTTTGGAGTGCTTGTTGAAGTTTTGGATCTTGTTGGAGTTGTATTGAACTAGAAGGAGCTTGGAGTGTAACTCCTTGATCATGTTATACCATGCAAAGGTAGGAGCTACACCCTTGTTTTCATTGTTTTCTTTTATATGTGTGTATGTATGCAAGTAAATGGTTTGTATGCTTTTTGGGATAATGGGTAGAATGCCTAAGTATGGTGTCGAGAAGGCCATGGGGATTTTCTATGTAGGTATGCATATCAGTTTGTTTCATGTTTTGGAGGGAGTTGGGTTTGGTGCCCCACTTTTGATAAGAAAATGCTTGCATTTTTAATTTTTTATTTTGAGGGATACATAAGATATTGTAGGGAGGAATAAGAGAATGTGGGAGGCATTAGAGGATCTTGAGAGAGGAATAATATTTTTGTAGGAGTTTAGAGATGTATTTTGGATGGTTTTAAGGTGGGGACCTAATCCGATGGGGAGGGATAAGTGACCTCCCCATAGATTCTTACTCCATTGGATTTGCATTTTAAAGTCTTGTGTATTTTGATAGTCTCATTATTTTGATTGTTATCTTGAGTTTGAATGTGTTTTCATGGTTGTGAAATTTTTTTCTTATGATGTGGAAGCATTTTTTTAGTTGTCATGAGTTTTATCCATTTCTTATTGCACTTTGGTTTGGGCTCGGGTGTCAATGAGGAGGATTGTAGTGCCCAATAAAACACACATAAATACAATACTGAAAACTCAGATAAATTTTTTTGACTTGCATGGATTTCACATGATGAATCGGGTGACCGGAAAAGGCTACAAACAACACTCAAGAATTTTGACACAACCTTGACCACATAAGCAACAAGGAATCAAACCACACCCATCATGAAAAAATCACTTGACCATTCGACAAGGTACAACATAAGAGACCAACCGCAATACATAGTTACTGACTTAGGCATCCCATGATGTGACATCTTTTAATGTTATACATTTACGTAACATCCTTCAAGACTTTGGTTGACGATCTAGAAGGGTTCATAGTATGAGCAACATACGATTCTTTTCATTTTTTCCATATTCCCATTATATGATTAACATTTGACTTATGGTGTAACTCATTGAATAACGATTACAGTTTTATTCCAATTACTTGTTTGATTTCCTCATTCATCAAAAGGGATCTTTAATTACACACAAGACTATTAGGTATTAACTCTAAGATCCACTCCTAAGGGGAAGCATCTATAAAAATTACTATAGTAGGTTCCAGGTGATAAGCTAGAGGATTTAAGAGCACTTAACAAGGGAACACACTACCCTATTTTGTTTCCAACTTAGGTTGCTTGAGTAACGTTTTACATCCCAAAAGGATAGTTCTTCCTTAACTAGGTTTGAATGCCTTTGGCAATAATTAGAACACATATTAGCAAAAAGAGAATTTTCATCACCATGAAACTACTAGTCCCTAACATAGGGGAAAAGTTAATCAAATGGATGATACCAAAAGATCCCATCATACCACCATTACATAAAAGGACAAGTGGGAGAGCAACAAAGAGTAGTTCATCATTTAAAGAGTTAAGTTTTTCATTAAATTTTACACAACGTGGATCCCCTTTTCTCACCACAAGATAGTTAAACAGATATAAGAACGGTCTATAAACAATTTCACCTTCCTCAAACACAACACCACATAGTTACATTTTCACAACCAATTGTTCACTAACAGTGGTTTAGTTTCACCATTAACTCATAGCAATGCACCAAGGACTCAAACATGGGCCTTTACATACTTAACTAGAAGGTGCAATAGAGTGAAAGGAACTTAAGGTCATCCTAAGATTTGAGTTCTTAATGCTAAAAGAATCACAAAGGGAGGGTACTTGAGCATTATTTTGAACTAGGGTTGACATTTTATTAGATTGAATTTGTATGTTATAAAGGAAATTAACAAAACACACAGGAGGTTTTTTCATCATACCCACCATAGATGGACAATGTAAGATGTCGATCTCCAATACATTTAACATATATATAAATTAATGTGTGAGTCCTCCTAATTATCCTGTTATATGTAAATTTAAATTGTTTTATTTAAAAAAAAGACTACCATGCCACAACTAACTCAAATTATCCCAAAATGATTATAAGAAATACTTTTACTCATTTCGTTTAAATAAGGTAAACACATTTTCCAAAATACACCTTTGTGAGTCTCACAATTTTACTTTTTGGAAGTTACTGATTTAACCGTGTGGAATGTCCGTCATTAACCAACAATACAATTGTACTTAATTTGTTAATGAAAACAACAAGTAATATAATTCGTGTTTCTTCAGTCAATAGAATAGATGCAACATCTTAAGCAATCAAAGCATATAATTGTGTCCCACTTTTTGTAGTTTTTGTACTTTCAGCAAACTATGTCTAACAACCAAAACATGACCAAACACATATAAAATGACCAAACATGCATTTTTAAGAGGCTATAAATACCAAGGTGCAGGGCATCCAAAATTTACCGATTTTTAAATTTTTATAGTATTTTTAAATATTTATTTACTAGTCATATTTTAAAATAT
Source organism: Taxus wallichiana var. yunnanensis (assembly GCA_018340775.1). NCBI lineage: Eukaryota > Viridiplantae > Streptophyta > Pinopsida > Cupressales > Taxaceae > Taxus > Taxus wallichiana. Next base: position 961,545,168 of record CM031242.1, on the reverse strand, counting down.
TTATGGCCGCAAAGTGGGACACACTTGTATGCTTTGACCCGCTTCATCTTCCTTTCATCCTTCAAGTAATCCATCTGCAAGAAGTGTTGGCAACTGTCAGTTCATACGAACTGGCATGGAAATACACTTCCCGGCCTAACTAATTCAATACAAGATAATTAAATATTAATTGATTTACTTAAAGAAAACAACTCATGAGAAAGAATTCAACCAACGATAAGGATTTTTTTTTTTTTTTTGAGTTCTCTTCAATACCTATAAAATCTCAAACTTCCACGTTAAAGAAAAACAACAAACATTAAACAAGGGTATGAACTCTAACACCCCACCTTCTTTTAAGGTAACCTCTCTCATTACTATCTCACATAAAAATGTATTAGGAATTGAGGGTAATTCATAACAACATTTCCCCACAAGTTTAAAAGCAGCTCAAGGGTATGTTTCGATTCAAAAAAAAAAAGGTCTAAAGCTAACAACCAAATTAAAATGTTCTCAACCTACCCAGTAAGAAAATTATTGAAGATAACAAAGATATTTATACCCCTCAAAGAGGTACAAGCATCGACAATACATGACTCAAGATAATTCCATTTCAAGTTACAATCTAGGGCGATCAATATTAGCACTGTAATCGTTAACATTTAACGTACATTTGAGTTTGGAGATTCAAAACATCAAAGTGTCCTCTGTAAAAGTAACAAAACACAACAACCTACTACACTTATGTTGTTGATCAGGTGTATAAGTTTAGAAGCTCTAGTTTCTCCATCTTTTATCATAATACACTAGTGCTACACATGTGAGGATATATGTAATAGAATATGTTCCTAAGACAATTGTTATATTTATAAGAGATTACTTATTCTATGAAATTTAAACAACAATCAATCATAAGGTATTCCAATCATTACATTACCTAAGTTAACTAATAAAAGGTTCATCGCCTTCGCCTTCCACTCATTATATAACCATATCCATACATATATAATTCAATGCTCTCAAATTTTAATCCTACTTGAATAACCCAAGTCATAAGCTTAGTCACCAAGAAACAAAAGGATATAATGCAATTAAATTATATCCCTACAAACCATGTTCGATATGCAAGGTCCACTAAGGTAACTTCTACCATGGCTTAAGATTGGTAAGAATCCATTTAGAATACATCCCTATGCTACCCTATTTTCAGTAGGAACCGCATATTTTATTACAAATTAATCTCTATCAATTAAACATTTGAAATACTCACTATGTCATAACCAATCTGGTATGGCTGTAATATCACCCACTAGAAATGATACTAACAACTAGATATAACATGGATTAACAAAAATATTCACGAGTTATCGACATCCACCACCAAGGAATCATAAAAAGTATAAGATAATAATGTAAACCCCTCATAAATTCCATTAGTACTGTAGTGATTCGAGCCTTAATTGCACGCCACCAGTTTCCAGTTAAGCAACTATGGTCCTACGCTCCCAAAAATTTTATCCACAAAAATAAATACCCAAAAAAAACAAGGCATTTCTAGCTTACTCAACAACCAAGAAGCAAAGGTCCACTACTCTAAACAAAAGCAACTTAACATGGATTATCAAAAGTACCAAAGGTGTCTACTCATCGAAAGAGGAGGAGTTATACAAAACCTAACCTTGATCTCATAGTCAACTTTTGAATGACAAGTGAATCGACATCAAAATAACAGATTTGGTTTAATTTTTAATTAAGAACAACCAAGATATTGGGTTTTTATCAACACACCATAGCTTTATGAAAAGGTTTGTATTTATAGAATATATCCATAAGAACAATAGCACAAAAATATATATAAAGTGTCCTTCCATTTTTACTCAGATCCAAACAAAAAAAGAGTCAATAATAACTAGAAAGATATAACCACTTCAAAAGAGTGCAAGCTAACACTAATGAACTAGATTAACTACCGATATTTATTCTTGCCAATAGTAATTAAATCAAGGTATTAGGGGAGTAAATTGATCATATCATGTGCTCACCAAGTAAGAATAGATCCATAACATATAACAAACATATTATAATCCTTCAGACCATACACCTCTACTCACCTTAAATACCAAATTAATATTTATTTATTTTATAGTGAAATATTTAGAAAGGGAAGAAATATTTCCATGCCTACAAACTTGAATGTTTTATAAGAGATACCCTCAATGCATGTCAGGGCACCATATATGAACTAATATATCCCTCATCTCCTCTTCAACTGTCTTTAGCTGCTGAACCCTCTCACAACCTGTGTCTGTAAAGGGACAAAGGCAAGACAAGGGAATTCATAAGAGCATTAGGAGTATGTTTGCAGGCCTCTCACAACAACAAGAAAAAATAAACAAGGAGGAAACAAGTCCCCACACTGGCATATGTAAGCCACTGACCCAAAAACCAAAGTGAAATTAAATTTGTTTGAAAAGAACCATGCGCCCAGCAACATCTGAGGTTTCAACGATTTTTCACAACTCCCAATAGCATATCCTTCTCCAGTAAATCCCACATGACCAGGGAAAGCATGATTGAATAGACCAGTTATAATCCAATCAAAATAGATGCCCAAATTCAGGCATCCCACTTCTGCAAGAGTTTTCTAGCCTACCAATCTGATGTAGCCAGTAATCTTGGGAAGAATAGGGCACTAAAAACAACCAAGGCATATATCCTTGATACTAAATTTGAAGAAGTAGGTGCCCAATCCCATCTGTGTTGGAGACCAAGAAGAAAATGCGAAGCACAAATTATAGACAAGAAGGAACATGTAGAAATGCAAGGGTTCATAATTATTCTCACCAAACCCATGCGGCTAACAAAAAACAATACATTTCTAACCCACTAAACTAACAAAACGTATGGCCAGCATATATTAAATTAATGAAAATAAATATGAGAGGAGAGTCGGTGGTACCATAATTAAATTCACAACAACAACAAAAACTATTAAATAAAGGCATGCGTGTAGGATCAGACGACTAAGTTGGGCGTTGGTGGCTGGTGTTTTCTATAAAAATAAAATAAAACATGAACACCACTTCCCAACAATGGAGCCATTGACAAAATAATTTCCTCTTTTACGCAAGTCAAGGATCACTCTTTGGGAACGATCAAGAAGATACAATAAAATAACCTAAAGATAATTAATATTTATGACGATAACATTTGACAATAAAAAAATAGTTATAAAAATTAATCCTCATTCAACAAATGAAATAATAATAATAATATAATTATTATTATTATTTTTACTGCTCACAATAATTATTAACCATGTTAATAATGATCACCCGTTAAGCTCGACAAAATATAATATTAATACCCAAAGATCAACAATTCAATATACTTGTTATTATATAGATACTCCTAATTTGGACACACCTTAACAACACCAAGTAATCATTCAAGATACCTATAGAATTTGATAACATGATCAGCCTTTAATAGGATAATCATAGAGGACACCACAAGGACCACAACTAGAGAAATCGAAAATGACACGGGTAGGCAAGAAGGAGAGGAAGGATGCTAATCCTTCACTGCGTCAAGGTTGAAGTCAACCAATGGTTCACAGTGGCACATACAACCATTCCACGCTTAGCAACATGGTCACCGAGGAAAGAATTAGGGTAATGTCAAATGGGAATTACAAGGATAGTTTCTTCTCCTCATATGATTATTAGTTGGGTGGAGAGTGTTGCCTCTCCCCCATTTTTTTTTTTTTTTGTGATCAAGTGACGAAATTATGGGGATCTAGTTGAAGATTTTAGAATTGGAGCATTTGGAGAGAAAAAAGAAATCCTTCATTGAAGAAAATTTTCTTGTAATTCCCACTTAAGGTGGAAGACTAGTAGTATTGTATTTAAAAGAAAAATTTTATTGTATATTTTGTTTATTAAGTTGTAATGTATTGTTGGAAAGAAATATCTTTGCATTGTAAGAAATGAGCTATGCTCAAAGAAAAATAAAGTTCATTGTTATTTGTAGAAGTTTCATTATTGTAAAAATGAAAGGAAACTTGGAAGTTGTAAATCATTGAGAATGTATTCTTAGTAAATCTTACAAGTATAATAATTTCTAGTGCTTTCTTGAGCGAACATTTATAGTTGAAATGGAAAGATGCACTAATTTATAATGAGTTACTTTCTTGAAATATTTCATTCTTGTTGTGGAAAAGAATGTAATAATACTTATAAATAGATGAAATTTCATTTCTTCATTTGATTTTGAAACCAACTTTGTTGGAAGGATATTTTTTTATCGTTTTCTTATACTATTGAAATAGAAAATCTTTAAATTTAGTAATTTAAGGCATGACATGAATAAAGGGTTTAACCTTTGAACTAGAGACTTTACGCATATAAATTTAAGCTAAGGATAAAGAATAAATTACCCTGGTAAACTTTGTTTTTAGAAAAATTATGGAATTAATGGTTCTATTTTCGAAGAACAAGACTACCGCCCTATGTAGATTGGTGGTCTCTAAACCACCACCTGTGCAAGGTGGTGATTCTTGAATCATCACCCACGTAGGGAGATAGTCACGGGACCACCAACCTAGTTATGGAGGTAGTTTCATCACTTTGTCAACAAGAAAAAAATCCATGATTTGTACAAATTTAAACTTTGTTTAATTAAAAATTTAAGCCTACAAATATGAAAAGGAAATCACCAAAGAAGCCATAAGGTCATAAACTCATTGTTTTAAACATGTAAACCTTTAAATGGGCATTTAAATGTATTAAATGTGTTAGATTAATTGGAAATAAGGTTTTCCCAAAAAAAGAACCCAAAAATGGAATTAACTAAATAACTACTCCAAATTTAGAGTGGAAACTTCTACAATCAACTAATACAAGACATTGCCATAATAAATCTATAAACTAAACTAAACTAAGCTTGATCTAAATGAATCCCTCCATGACACCCTCGTTACTTTCATGGCTTCCACTTCTCCATCCTACAAATTAAGGAAAAGAAAAGAGACCAAATGAGGAGGCTAGGGCAAGAAAAAGAAGTTAATAAAATTTCTTTAGGATCGTTAGGGTTAGCTTACAACTCTAAGATCTAGTTTCCATAATTGATTTGATCCAAGGGTTAAGAATCAACCCCACAATTGTTGGGTGAAAATATTCATAGTATGGTTTTATTTTTAAATAAATCAAATGTATGTGAAATTGGGTGAATGGGGCCACATAGTTCCCTAGTGTGTTTAGTTAATTATTTAGCTCTCCTAGTATGATTTAGTAGTTATTTCAATGGAAATTAAGGCTAATAATTTAAGGGAACGAAGGTAACCAAGGATAAGGGTTTAATAAATATGGGTTTGAATGTTAATTTAAGAGGGGGAAAACCATTTAACCAAGTAAAATAATTTATGGAACTTGCCCAGTAGATTGTAATTAAAATGGACATTAGAAATGGATTGAGAATATTTATTGATTAATATAGACTTGATATATCCAATGAAGTGTAGGAATTGCTTGTAGGAATTAATTAAACACATTACAGGTTTGAAACCCTCTACAACCTTCTAAAACAAAATAAAAATTGCCACAACAATCTAGATAATTATTTAAGGATTAATGTTGTTTTAGAACGTTGAATTTTTGGGCATTACATTTGGTATTAGATTCGTTGGTTCGACGCTGTGACCCTGGGTAGACTTGTAAACATAATACATAACAAGAAAACTTATTGCAACTCTAAAAATAGATAAAACAAAATTGCATGATGTTTTAAAATATAGAAAACTCAAAAAACTGAAACAAAACATAGAATAATAAATTAACTCTCACCTTGGTCTATGCAGGATGCGTGAACCAGATGAGGGGTTCTTACACGTGGACCTAGACTTAAAACCCTAGATCAAGAAATAACATCCATATTACCTAAAATACTACAAACACTACAAGATGTTAATACCCCTATATGTAGAGGATATTTAGGAGAGATACCTAGCAGACATGACAAAGAGCCATCAGTAGAGGCACGTGTACCTTCTTGCCATAATGATGAGTATTGGGTGGAGAAATCCCACGTGGAGTCATTTATATGAGATTCACCATGGAGAGGTCATGGGGACAGGGATACAATATAGAGAGACATATTTAAGAGTGCTATAAAACATGATGATCATGTTGAGAGACACAAAGGTCAACATCTTATAGCGGTAGATCACATAAGAGAGATCCTAAAACTCCATCCATCTCATTTCACTAGGGACACTAGGGAATTTGAGATAGAGACATCGGTTGTCAACTTGAGCAGATGCTTCAAGCTATATCCATGTATCAGGAACACAAAGGCTCATGTTTCCATCTACCTTATAAGAGACGGAGTTGGGGTTTGGTAGTGGACCAAGGATCAGAAGCTCCATGTGGATTTTGAGAAAGTCACTTGGGAGCTCTTCGAGGATCAGTTCAGGAGAAACTACTTGTCTCGAGAGGTCATTAACTAGATGATACATGATTTCCATGACCTACGTCGACATCCATGACAGTAATGAGGTATGAGATTCACGTTCTAGACTTGCTTCGATATGCGAGAATATAATGCGCAGACAAACAAAGTTAGGATCCACAAGTTCATAAGTGGCCTTAACAAAAAAATTTGATGGGAAGTGCACATTCATTATCCGAAGACATTAAAAAGTCTGTTGAGAAGGCCTATATTGTGGAGGAGATTAGGGGGATGGTATAGCAAGCCGAGAGATAGAGTGCGGCATTGTATCTAGTTGATGCAAGATATCGTGTCGAGGGGTCATCTCTTCCTCCTTTTTGCAGACATGGTTCTACATAGTGTTCAATCATTCCACCTCAACAACAGTAGTAGAAGGCTCTTCTTTCATTTAGGCCTCCATAGAGATTTGATGCTCAGATGGGACATAGTATGGGTCCTCCTCCTGGGGACATGTAAAGACTCGTGCACTTGCTAGAGCTTAGTCACCGGAGATTTTTAGTAACGACCACATCATCCTATAAAAGGTTAATCAAGATCCACGGTATATACCACTAGAGTACCTGAAATATCCACTTCTCATTGGAGAGGACTTGGTAGTTTCTATGGGTACGGTGTAGTTGGGAATCATTAGAGAAAGTTCCCTTAGAACCATAATAAAAAGCGTAAGGCACCGGTTTGAGAGCCTATAGTATACGATATGGCTAGGAGCTACAAGATATATGTAGTGGTAAATAACCACAAGGAAGATCACAAAAGCATGGTGATTGAGAGGACAGGTAACATTGATGGCATTTCTATTCCTATTTTATTTGATTCGGGATCATGAGTTTCTTTTCTTTCTACATTTGTACAAGAGTTATGCAAGCTTTTGGCAGTTAGGTAGAGCTATAGTTGGGATGTGCAGATCACTTACGGAGCCAAGCTCACAGTGGAATCCTTACTCAAGGAGTGCATAGTTGGCCTAGGACCCTTTTCAACGACTTTAGATATTTGTATCCTTCTTTTGTATTCCTATGGGATTATATTGGTCATGGATTGGTTATTTGAACACGGGGCTAGATTTTATTGTTACAATAGGATAATATCATGTGCACATTATTTGGGAGTGGAGACGGTGATAATAGGAGTTAGGAGACCCACCAATTTTTTCACTATATCTCGCTATTCAGCTTTAGCGGGGTGCACGATGAGGTTTCCACTTGTATGCTATCATGGTTAGCAAAAAATAAGAGGATGTGTCTAGTGGTATGTCACTTGATGATCATCATATCTTGAGGGTGTTTTTAGATGTCTTTCTAGAGGGTCTTCCAAGGTTACCTACTCCATGTGAGATAGATTTTCACAATGATTTGGTTCTAGGAGAAGAGCCTATCTCACGAGTGCATTAAAGAATGACTACCCCTGAGAAATGTGAGCTCAAGTTACAGATAAAGGGAATCATGGAGAAAGGCCTAATATATCATAGTGTATCCCCTTGGGGTGCATCTAGTTGGTGATTTTAAAGAAGAACATATCTCTGTGATTCTGTATCGATTATCAACAGCTGAACAAAGTAGCGATCAAGAATCATTATCCCCTTCCATGTATTCATGATTTTTTTTATTAGATGACGGGGGATACAATATTTTACAAAATAGATCTTAATTCAGGATACCATCGGCCTGAGGATCACAAAGAAATATATTCATAAGACAACCTTTTGTATGACATATGGCCACTACGGGTTCACAGTAGTGCCTTTTGGTCTGAATAATGCCCCAAAAATATTCATGAGTTTGATGAATGTGGTATTCTAGAAATTTTTAGATCACTTCGTGCTCGTATTTCTTGACGAAATTTTTATTTACTCATGCACATATGAGGAGAACAAGGAACACCTTCGATAGGTTTTTTAGTGTCTTCATGAGAAACATCTTTATGTGAACCTAGAGAAGTGTCCATTCTTTTAGTCAGAGGTGCATTACTATGGTCACATCATTCCCGGGAAGGTATCGCAGTCGATCCTTCCAAGATAAGATCTATTATGGATTGGCTCGTGATAACTAGTGTGGCTAAGGTGCGTTGTTTCATGGGGTTGGCAAGTTATTACAAGAAAAAATTTGAATACTTTTATGAGATTGCACACCCCATCAATTCCCTTTAGCAGAAAGGGAATAATTTTTTTTGGTCTGATGGATGTGAGAAGGCCTTTAGTACACTGAAGGGATGCCTTATGTAAACATTGAATCTTGCGGTACCATATCTCACGTATGGGGAGTTCTTTGTTTGTGCAAATGATTCTTTGGCAGGATTAGGTGGTGTTTTGATGCAGGAGGGTCATGTGGTTTCCTTTGAGTCTCGTAAACTCAAATATCATGAGATCAATTATCCGACTCATGACCTTGATCTTGTAGTAGTTATGCATGCCTTGGTTTGATGGAGACATTTCCTTTTGGGTGGGAGATTATTTCTCATGACAGACCACATGAGCTTAAGTCACCTCTTCACGTAACCCAATCTCAATGCTCATACGTGGCATTGAATGTAGTTTCTATGTGAGTACGAAAAGGATATAGATCATGTGAAGGGGAAGAAGAATGTTTTTTCTGATGCTTTGAGTAGACGGAGACATTTGGCTATGGCTAATTAAGTGGGTACATATTTTTGGAGTAGGATTTTGTGACAGATTCCTTATGATAGTTTCTACCTTATGGCTAGATCAGAGATTGAGTATCAGAGATCCCTTGAGGGGAAGTTTGAGGGTTTTCCATTAGATTCAGATGGAATTCTCGGACACAAAGAATGGATATATGTACCGAGGGATGGAACTTGGGGACAAGATATCTTGGCAGAGGCTCATCGTGCACCTTATTTAGCCCATCCAAGGGTGACGAAGATGCACGCCACCTTAAGACAACTATACCGTTGGATAGGTCTTCGGAGAGATGTAGCTCATTTTGTGCTGCGTTTTTTAGAGTTTCGAGAGGGTGAAGGTTGAGCATCAAAATCCAACTGGAATTCTTTACCCACATGCTATACCAGAGTGGAAATGGGACACCATTTCCTTAGGTTTCATTATAGGTCTACCAATGTCAAGATACCACCACAATACCATCATGGTAAGCGTGGATAGATTGACAAAATTGGTTTTCTTCGGTGAAGACCACCTATTAAGCTAGTATAGTGGCGAGAGTATACTTGTATTAGATTTTTAGACTCTCGTGGGATTCATTGCAAGATCATCTATGACCGGGATTCCTTATACAAATCACGGTTTTAGACTACCATGCAAAGAGGCCCTTAGGATGAGCATTAACTCCGGTATAACATATCATCAAGAGAAATATGGTAAAATGAAGTGGGTGAATCAAACTTAGGAAGACATACGTCACATGTACATCATGGATCATCAGTCACGGTGGAAGGAGTATTTGTACTTGGTTGAGTTTGCATATAACAATAGCTTCCATAGTTCTATAGGGATGGCACCATTTTAGGTACTTTATGGTGGGGAGTGAAGGACACCTTTGAGTTGGGATAGAATTGAGGAAAGAGTATCTATTGGCCCAACCTTGTTACATGACATAGAGAAACAGGTTGTTTTGATCCGATAGAGGTTGTAGGAGGCAAATGAAAGGTAGAAGAAGTATGTAGATCGGAGGACAGTTGATCAGTATTTATGAGTTTGGCACGAAGGTGTTCCTCTATGTTAAACCTACTAAAATTCCTATTAGTTACATAAAATTCTTTGATTTGTCTCCTAGATTTCGGGTCCATTCGATATCTTGGAGTGAATCGGTCCCCGAGCTTGTCATCTAGCCTTGTCACACCCATGACTTATCTCACATGCATCATGTGTTCCATGTATTTTTCTCAGGAGATACATCCTCGAGCCTTCTCATGTATTGGATTAGCCCACATTACAGGTGTAGGAGAAGAGGAAAATGATGGTAGAGCCCGTACATATCTTAGAGCGTAGGACCCCTGAGCCTTAAAGGTAGAGTGATTGATTAGGTGCGAATCTAGTGGGATAGGTATGACGAGACTTCTGCTACATGAGAGGAAAATACATTGTTACGAGACCAATTTCCACGCCTATGTTAGTGCGTTCGGGAGGAATTCAAGTCTAAGGGGAGGGGAATGTAGTGCCCACTCCTCTTGGACACTTATTATATTTTGATTTTGATTACTATTTACATTTGACATGGATATTATCATATCATTTTAGTTTATCATGATGTTAGATGATAAATATATTCCGATTATTGATGGATTTTGATTCATAGTATGATTTGTGTGGATTATTAGAGACATAGAGAGACATTTTATATTGATGATGATGATGTGTTTTTAGCATATATATTTATTGAAATTCAGAATTCTTGTCATGTTGAATATGATTTAGCATTTGAACTAATCTCGTGATCTCATTAATATTGATGAAATGGTAAATTTGAGATGTTGTTTAAATTATAAACAAATGATAGCATTGTTAATCTAGAAGGTGATTTATATGAGGATATTTATTTATTGATGTGTATAAATTTTATCTTTGATTTATTTTATGTGGGCATGAGTCCAAAGGAGGTATTTTTAATTTTGCAGTGATTATATCACATAAATCAAAAGGTGGTTAGGATACCAACCACATTTGAATACCGAATGCAACGATGCTCACCATAACAATTTATACAATGTTTTTTGTTTGGTTTTTAGTTTGTTAGGGGTCCCCATCGCAAGATGACCTCAAATATGACCATGGGTTGTATGTGTGCTATCCTTTCCCATTTATTTTATTTATTGTAGAGTATGCCATTTATTTTGTGATATAATTCATTTTTATTGATTTATGTGTCTTAATTAATTAATTTAATCATGTTTTTAAGTTATATGGGGATGTGACAAAAGGGGCCATTTATTATAGTAGTTGGTATTTTTGATTTTGTTATTTTTTTGAGAGTATCTAAATTTGAGTTTTGTACACCCTACCTTACATGGGAAATTCGGATTTGGCTTAATGGCCATTTTGGAGGCTTGTGGAACAAGTTACACTTGTCCCACACCTCTTAATTTCATATACAAACCCTTCCTATGGATTGGGGGATCAAAAATAAACCCCATTATGTGTTTTGTAAGGTAAAAGGTGAAATTTCTTGCACCTTCTCTTATCCCAAATTTGCCCCATGGAAAATTTGGCCAATAAAAGTCCTGCACATAAAGAAATTATGAAGGAAGGACTCAGACCCATGAGTTCACATTCTAGGATGAAAAATAAGGTTGCGAGAGGGACTTTACAATGGATGGAGTGGCGGGGCTTATGAAAGATCAAATGACCCCATGCAAGAATAAATTCAATAAATAAATTTATCGAGTGAATCCGTACCTCAAATCCAACAAGCAAATTACAACCGGGATCGAAAATTGAATAACAAGTTTGGGGAAGGACGTCGAAAGCAATGTCAAAGGAACCAGAGACTCAAAGGAAAAAAACGATGAAGATTCAAGGTCTTGGGCTCGAAATAGTTCGGAAGGACCCCAAAATTGATTAAGTTTGGAGGAGATAGTGGAAAGCTGCCAAGTGTCCAAACGATGCACCTCCAAAAGTTAAAACCAAAGTGGTAGGCTCAAACAAGACCCAAGCTTCCACGTGTCAAGAGCTCCAAAAATTTGCACCGTCGTTGAAAATTCTTCGACTTGGTGGAAGGGGCCAAGTGTTGGCTCAACGCAATTCCAAAATGGGACCCCAAAGTGGAGACTCAAACTTGCGCCAACCCTCCACGTACTAAATGGTCAACAGAGGTCAAAAAGAAAATGGGCCCAAAATGGCTAAGTAATAAAAGTAGGTGGAAGGTGCTAGGTGTCCAAACAATGCACATTCAAAAGCAGGACCCTGAGCAGGTTTTCAAATGAGCGCGGGCCTTCCACGTGTCTCAGAGCCCGAAAAGGTGAGGGCAATCATTGAAAATTCTAAAGGCCCATGGAGGTCTCCATGTGTCGTATCCATGATACTTCAAAGGTAAATTCTTAGGGTAGTTTCTAAACATGCGCAAAGCCTCCACGTGTCTTAGGTCGATACAATGCATTTGCCCATGGAAAACACTCGGGATTAATGCAAAGGAAATATGGAAACCTGCGAAAACTACCTTGTGTCACATGGGCACTATTCCAAGAGTGAAGGAAGGATTCAAATCTCAAATGAGCATAGAGTGTCATGTGGACTGGTATAGATAGACTCATTTAACTATTATGCGCCTTGCGACCCAAAAAATTCAAATGGCCATAGATTTTGACTTAGAACATAGATTTGGGTGGGAGAAGATTTTTTAGAAACATCTCAACACCCTCTATTCCTGGAAACATAAAATATCATTTTTGGAGGATTTAGAGGGTAAAAATGGAAAACGTCTTCCATATCATTAATACGGAGCCTAATTTCTCTAACTACTAGATCTGATTCGATTCAATTCGTCTTTCTTCTTCAATACGCTGAATAGACAGACGGAGCGAGAATCGACATATTTTGGGCTAGATTTGAAACGGGAATTGATTGATAGCGGTAGAGTCTTCATGGAAGGATTCAATGCATATCCTGTGGTAGTTGAAATAGGATTCAAATTTTCCTTCTTCTCTCTCTTATTATTTCTATATATTGTAACACTTCTCATTTGAGAAGGGAGATTATTCTGGGCATAGGGAAACTCACAAATTTTTGTCCGAATCCATTTTGATTTGAAAACCTTCTCCTACGCTTGGCAAGAATTTTTGTGCCTCTAAGAAGAAACGTAATGGTCTGTGCACCCATATAGAGAAATAAAATGTGTTTTTGTGGTGTTTCTTCAACCCTTTGTATTTTTTGTTGTCTCTCCATGCCTCTCCCTTTCAAATCTATTTTATGTGCATGTATTTCACATTCGCATGTGTAGGGAATTGTGTTTCATGGATTTTTGATCATGGATTTGGATCTCATTTTGTGTCACTTCTATCTAAACTTCCCATCTTCTTTTCTCCCCTAGTTCATCCTTCCTCAACAAAGCATATCACCCCTTTCCTTCTCTGGTGTATCACCGCTTTAGTGTAGGCTTTTTCTTTCATGATCTCTTTCTCTCTGGTTCCTTGGAATGGTTAGATTAGGATAGTTTATATTTTTCCTACATTAGAGTATCTTGTGGCAGGTAGTTTAGGAACAAGAACCAACTTTCTCTAGAGGATCATCTCAGGTTTGTAAGTCCCACAACTTGAGAGATGATCCAATGTTACGCAATCACACCGAATGCCCCATTTTAACCACTTCACATCTATGGCCATTAGACGGTGCTGTGATTTTGCACTAACAATTTTGGCATGCCTAGTGGGACAAGATGTATTCACTTTATTTCATCAACTTGATGTGTTCTTGGTGGGATTCAACCTTTTGAGGAACATTTAAGCACATTTGGCGAATCCATCCGGTCAAAAACCCATTCTCCGAGTTGCATACCTTTTCCATTAATTTCTTCTCATTTTCATCAATTTTCTTCTTTCATCTCTTTCATTATATCCCATTCCATGAGGTTCGGGATCATGAATTCATTCCTTCATGGAACTCAAACTTACATGAATGCAATCCACCTCCAATGTATTTACCAACTCCTCCTATTCAAAGCATTATAATCGGATCTAGGACCATTATGCTTACCCATATGAGCAGGGTCAAAGTTATTTTGGCCATGAAGCTTATCAATAATAGAGGGACGTATATAATGGTGACAACTATGTGGAGAATGTTTGTTTATTGGAGAAAATTCAAAAAGTGGAGGATGGCATGGTTGGTCAAGGGGCATAGCACAAATAAAGGCATTCATGATTGGTTGCAGGGAACCTTGTCCATGGGAAGGCCCTTTTCCAAGACATTATAGCCCTTAGGAGAAGCTAGACTTCATGGTTGAAATTTTTCCCCAATTTTCACAATAGATTAAGGAGATCAAGGCTTATGAGTTGGAGTTAAGAAAACCTTATCAATGGGTGAGTCAACCATCTCATAGATTTTATTTTTCTCTTTCTCAAGAAGCACCATCTCAACCCAAGCTCCAATTTCCAAGCTTCCCGATTCTTTACCCCAAGTGTTGTTTCCATTTCTCCATTCCCTAGTCTTCCACCCCATTTCAGTTCCTCTCCCCCTTTCCCTTCCAAATAGTCATCCCCTCCAAATAAACAAGAAGTTCCACCTCCCTCCCCACCAAAAACAATTGAAAATCTAGTTGAACCCCAACCTGTCACTCCTCTTGCTTTCCCAAGTCCATGTTGGGAAGAGACTCAAGAATCTAGTGAAGGAAAAAAACAAGAAGGGGATCCCAACATAGAAGAAATGACAGAAAATCTAAAGAGTTGGGCTACCAAATTTGGGTTTATAAAGATCCCCTTGATGGTCAAGCCAATAGAGGAGGTCAAAGTTGAAGAGCCAGTGGTGGCTGAGACTAAGTTTGTAGCAGAGAAGGAACCAAAAAAAAACAAGAAGATCAATAGTCGAGGCTACTCCGGATGCGGTGTCCATAACGACACTTTTTCAAGAGGATCTTTGAGCTGATCCAAGCTGCACAACTAGTTGAAGAAGAAGAACAACTAGCTCCTAGTCTAATTGAAGAGGAGTATCTCGGGAGCGATCAAATCGAGTAGAGGCCACTCAATGAAGAAGGCATCATTCAAGATTTTTTTCTTTCATTTTAAGAGCCTAATTTTATTGATGAAACCATAATGGAGGAGAACCATATTGTTTTAGAGGTTCCAAGTGTGGAGTAGGCTATAGGAGAACCTTCAGTTCTTCCTTCCACTTCATTCACTTCAATCTCGATGTTGAAGAAGAGTTTGAGCTCACAAAATTCATGTTTGGGGATGAAGGGAGCCATGGTGATCAAGTTACAGATCAGAAGGACACCATGGATGAGGTTGAGCACATGCAACAAGACAAGAATGAGGTAGATTAACTGTATAACTTGGAAGATTTATTTGATGGAGAAAATCCCATGGAGATGAAATCATTTTCTCTTCCATCATCCATCTTCCAAGCACACGAGCCTACTGCCATAAAGGAGGGCACTCAAAGACAACAGCCTGTGTCTCACAACATCCCTCTGGAACCAGCATTGGAAGATCATGGTGTTCCATGTTCTTCACAAGATAAGGAAGATAAAAAGCAAGGAGATGTCATCATCTCTCTCTCACCATCCACCCAATAAGGTCCACAAAAAGAATCCATTTTTGGAGTTAGAGTTCAGAACCATGGGTAGATTCAAAGGACCATACCTTTCCCAATCAAATATTTGGCTTCATTGGAGCCAAGGGAGAATCCAAAACCATTCATGCCTACTTCAGGGCATGAGGATGAGCATAAAATTACCAAGGGTCATCATCAACACCTCTAGGATTCCAATGCCAATCAGCTTGAGGAGGTATTTTTGGTTAATGTAGATACCTTGATGATTTGGGTGGAGGACAAGCTTAAAGTCAGTTTTTTATTCATCTAGGCAGCCATATTCAGTGTCAAATCATTTGCATGGCTGCCCCTTTTGAGAAAGGGAAGTTATTTCTCCCTGCCTGTAGTGGGCTTTGTTTAAGCTTTTCTTTCTTTTCTGGTTAGTATAGAATTAGGATAAGATTTTGTTTTTAACGGAAAGGCTGATTGTGCACACTCCGCCTATCTCATTTGAGGCATGTATGATTTGATTCTTTGTACATAGTGTTTTTTTTGTGTTTTGTTTCTCCAAGGTTATGTCATTGCGAAGTTCAATGTGCCCTGGGTAAACATTGTAATAGTCCATTCTTGGGACAGACCAAGGCTAGGCTCTTCAGTATTCATGACGAGAAAGATCCATAGTTGTCTGTAGTAGTTGCTAGTTCAAAAAATGAAACAAATGTAGAGCAACCAAAGGATGTTTTTAAGTCAGTCCATTCAGGGACAAATGAAAGCCCTAGGTCAATACAATTTTCTACTCTCAGAAACTCCATTTCAATATTTTCTTATGAAAATTTAGAGTGCAAACGCATGGGCAAAGCTAAGGGACGGGCGAGAACATAGAAAATTTAGGTGGTCGGGAGTCCATTTTTAAGGAAGGGGAAATACCAAGCCTTTAATTGTGACTCCATACCCAATGGATGTCAAGGCCACCGGTCTTTTCGCCTAGAAGGCGAGATATCCCGTGAGTCACCAAATTGTTATCCCAAATTTTCCCCTAGAAAATTTAGTCAAGAAAAGTTTTGCACATAAGAAAATTGTGAAGGAATGACTTAAACCCACAAGCTCACATTCTAGGATGAATAATAAGGTTACAGAGGACTTTACAATGGAGTGGTGGGGCATGAAAAATATCAAAGCGACCTCGTGTAAGAGGAAATTTAATAAACGTCTCTGTCAAGTGAATCTGTGCCTCAAATCCAATAAACAAATTACAGGCATGATTAGAAATGGAATAACAGGGTCAAGGAAGGAGGTGAGTGGTGTCAAAGGAACCAAAGAATCAAAGGAAAAGAAATGGAAAATATTCAAAGTCTTCGGGCTCTAAAATAGTTTAGGATGGACCCCAAAATCGACTAAGTATGGAGGAGACAACGAAAGCTACCAAGTGTCCAAACAACATACCTCCAAAAGTTAAAACCAAAGGGGTAGGCTCAAACAAGTGCCAAGCCTCCACACGTCCAGAGCTCTAAAATTTGCATTGGGTGTTGAAAATTCTTCTACTCGGTAGAAGGGGACAAGTGTCGGAACAGCGTGCAATTCCAAAACAGGAACCCAAGGTGGAGACTCAAACTTGTACCACCCTCCACGTAGAAAATGGTCAATGAGAGGTCGAGAAGAGAATGGGCCCAAAATGGCTAAGTAATGAATGCGGTGGAAGGCGTCGGGTGTCTAAAAACCCACATTTAAAAGCGGGACCTTAAGAAGGTTGTCAAATGAGTACAAGCTTTCCGTGTGCCCTAGAGCCCGAAAAGGTGAGGGGCGACCGTTGAAAATTCCAAAGGCCCGCAGAGGTCTCCACATGTTGTATCTATGCTACTTCAAAGGTAAAGTCTAGGGGTAGTTTTTAAACATGTGCAAAGCCTCCACATGTTTTGGGTCGGATACGGTTCCTCCGCCCGTGGAAAATACTCGAGAAGAATACAAAGAAATAGGAAACCTACGAGATACCATGACATGTCACATGTGCGCTATTCCAAGAGTAAAGGAAGGATTCAAATATAAAATGAGCACAGAGATGCCACATGGACCCAGATGATGCAGGACTCATTTAAATATTAGGCGCACATGACCCAAAAATTCAAATGGCCATATCTTTTGACCGAGAACTTAGATTTAGGTGGGAGAAGATTTTTGGAAATGTCTCAACGCCCTCTATGCCTTAAAAACATAAAATATATTTTTTTAAGGCATTGGTGGGTTAAAAATGGGAAAAACTTCCATGCCATTAATACAAAGCCCAAATTCTCCAACTACCGAGATCTTATTCGATCCGATCCACCGTTCTTATTAGATACACTGAAAAGACAGAGGGAGATAAAATCAATAGATTTGGGGTGGCATTGAAATGGGCATTGTTTGATAGTGGTTGAGTCTTCAATGAAGGATTCAATGCTTATCCCATGGTAGTTGAAACATGATTTGATTTCACCCTCTTCTCTCTCTTATTATTTGTATATATTATAAGACTTCTTAATTGAGAATGGGTGATTATTCTTGGCATACAAAAACTCACAAATTTGTTTCCCGACTTCATTTTGAGTTGAAAACCTTCTCCTATGCCTAGCAAGCATTTTTGTTCCTGTAAGCGAAACAATATGGTCTATGCACCCATATAGAGAAATAAAACATGTTTTTGTGGTGTTTCTTCAACCATTTGCATTGTTTTGTGGTCTCTCCATGCCTCTCCCTTTCAAATCTTTTTTTTGCATATATTTCACATTTTCAGGTGTAGGGCGTTGTGTTTCATGGATGTTTGATCATGGATTAGGATCTGGGTTTGTGTCACTTTTGTTTAACCTTCCCATCTTTATTTCTTCCATGTTTCATCCTTCCTCAACATATCATCTCACTCATTTCCTTCTCTCGGTGTATCACTTTGCTTTAGTGTACACTTTTTATTTCACCCTCTCTTTCTCTTTGATCCTTGGAATGGTTATAATATGATAGTTTAGTTTTTTCTGCATTAGAGTAGCTCGTAGCAGGTAGTTTAGGAACAAGAACCAACTTTCTCTTGAGAATCATCTAAGGTTTTCAAGTCCCATAGCTTGAGAGATGATCCAATGTTATGCAATCACACTAAATGCCCTATTTTAAGCGCTTCACATATTTTTCCATTTGGGGGTGTTATAAATTTACACTAACACCTTGCTTACATGGATTTTAAATTATATCCTTTTGGGGTGTGGGTTTTGATTGTGTTTGTAAGAGGCTTTTCATTTCTCTCACCCACCTATTTATATTGCCTTGGGGTTGAGATTTGACTTGTGAGGTGGAATTGAGGATAAGTGATGTGGAATCCTACATGGAGCCACTTCACCATTCTCTTCTCTTTTTATATATGCAAGTTTAATTGTTTGTTTGGCATGTTACTTCATTTCATTTTCGTCTTGTATTTTTGGATTTAAAGAGTTTTGGAGTACTTTTGAAGTTTTGGAGTAGGATTGATCTTGAAGGAGTTTGGAGTGTGACTCTTTGATGAAGTTCTACCATCAAAAGGTAGGAACTACACCCTCATTTTGATTGTTTTCTTTTATATGTGTGTATTGTGTGCAAGTGAATGGTTTGTATGTTCTTTTGGGATCATGGATAGAATTCCTAATTATGGTGTAGGATAAGGCTATGGGCATTTTCTATGTAGGTAGGCATAAGAGTTTTCTTAATGTTTTAGAGAGAGGTTGGTTGGGTGCCCCACCTTTGATAAGAAAATGCTTGCATTTCTTATGTGGTTACTTGTGAGGGAGACATACTAGATTGTAGGGAGGCATAAGAGGATCTTGAGGGAGGCATAAGAATTGTGTAGGGGTTTCGAGATGTATTCTAGAGTTTGGTGGGAACCTAATCCCATTTGGAGGCATAAGTTACCTCCTCATTTATTCTAGCCCGATTGGCTTTAAATTTTCAAGCCTTGTGTATTTTGATAGTTTCATTCTTGTGATTGTTATCTTGTTTTTAAATGTGTTTTCAATGGTTGTGAAATTTTTGTTGTAATGCGGAAATATTGTGTTAGTTTCCATGAGTTTTATCTATTCATTATTGCACTTTGGTTGGGGCTCAAGAGCCAATGACGAGGATAGCTTCCTCTCCTAATTGGATTGTTGGTTGGGTAGAGAGTGTTACCTTTCCCCAATTTTTTGTTGTTGTGATTGAAATTAAGAAATGGTCAAGCTCTTATTGAAGATTTAGGACTTTGACCATTTGTAGACAAAAAAATCCTTCATTGTAGAAATTTTTCTTGTAATTCCCACTTATGGTGGAAGAATAGTAGTATTGTATTTAAAAGAAAATTTGTATTGTATATTTTGTTTATTAAGTTGTAATGTATTGTTGGAAAAAATATCTTTGCATTGTAAGAAATGAGCTATGATCAAAGAAAAATAAATTCTATTGTTATTTGTAGAAGTTGTATTATTGTAAAATGAAAGGAAAACTTGGAATTTGTAAATCATTGAGAATATATTCTTAGTAAATCTTAAATATATAATAGTTTCTTGTGTTTCTTTGAGTAAATGATTGTAGTTAAAATGGAAGGATGCACTAAATTATAATGAGTTACTTTGTTGAAAAATTACATTCTTGTTGTGGAAAAGAAAGCAATGATACTTAGAAATAGATTAAGTTTCATTTCTTCATTTGAGTTTGAAAACAATTTTGTTGGAAAAATATTCTTGTAGTTGTTTTCTTGTTACTATTGAAATAGAAAATCTTTGAATTTAGTAATTTAAGGCATGACATGAATAAAGGGTTTAACCTTTCAACTAGAGACTTTAGGCATATAAATTTAAGCTAAGGATAAACTATAAATCACCCTAGTAAACTTTATTTTTGGAAAAATTGTAGAATTGATGGTTATTTTTCTAAAAATGGAACTGTTTCCTGTGTAGATCGGTGGTCTCGAATCGCCACCCATGCTTGGCGAGAGGATCCCGAATTGTCACCTAGGTAGGGCGGTGGTAACGGGACCGCAATCCTTCTTAGGGCGGCGGTTTCATCACTAACAGTGGAAAAATAAAAATCTGTAACTATGTAAATTTGAACTTAGTTTAATTAAAATTTTGAGTCTAAAGATATGAAAATGAAATCACCAACAAGCCATAAGGAAATAAACTCACTATTTTGAAAATGTAAATCTTTAAATAGGCATTTAAATGTATCAAATCTCTTAGATTAATTGGAAAGAGGGTTTTCCCAAATAGAGAACCCAAAAATGGAATTAACTAAATAACTACTCCAAATTTAGAGTGGAAACTTCTACAATTAGCTAATAGAAGACATTGCCATAATAAATCTATAAACTAAAGTAAACTAAGCTTGATCAAAATGAATCCCTCCATGGCTCCCTCCTTGCTTTCATGGCTTCCACTCCTCCATCTTGCAAATTAAATAAAATGAAAGAGACCAAATGAGGAGGCTAGGGAAAGAAAACGAAAATAAAATTTCTTCAAAATCGTTAGGGTTAGCTTGAAACTCTAAGATCTAGTGGCCATAATTGATTTGATCCAAGGGTTAAGAAAAAACCGCACAATTGTTAGGTGAAAATATTCATATTATGGTTTTATTTTTAAATAAATCAAATGTATGTGAAAATGGGTGAATGGGGCCACTTAGTGCCCTAGTGTGTTAAGTTAATTATTTAGCTCTCCTAGTATGTTTTAGTAATTATTTCAATGGACATTAAGCCTAATAATATAAGGGAACTATGGTAACCACGGATAAGGGTTTAATAAATATGGGTTTGACTATTAATTTAAGAGGGGGAAAACCATTTATCCAAGTAAAATAATTTATGGCACCTTCTAGTGATTATTATTAAAAGCGCCCTTAGAAATGGACTAAGAATATTTCATGATTAATCTAGACATGATCTAGCCAATGTAATGTAGAAATTCTGGTAGGAATTAATTAAACACACTATAGGGTTTGACACCCTTACTGCAACCTTTTGAAACGAAAAAAATGTTGTCACTCTTCAAATAATTATTTAAGGATTAAAGTGGTTTTAGAATGTCGATTTTTTCAGCGTTCCACTTTAGCAAAAGAATTTTTCAATATTTGAGAGATTGTTTGGGAGTTTGTTATCTTGCACATTGCAAATTAAAGAATACAAGCGTAGTTCCAGAATAGTGAAAGCTACGGGTTTGAAATTAAGGGAAGCGTTGCAAATATGCATGTGCAATGTATTATTAATTTCCATTGTAGATTTTAGGAGTCACTTTAGTTAACAGCAGTTTGTTTTAAAGGATTATGTAGCTTTTAGTTAAGTGTTTTTTTAGCAATTAAATAAATCAAATAAAAAAATATATGTGTTTTATTGCATGCACAACATGTGTTGATTTTAGACAACAGTTCAGATTTGTAAAGCTCAGTTGAAGAACAGTTCCATGTTGAGTCTAGGTAGAGTTAGATTTTATTTAATTATTAGTCATTGTATTTGATTTTTATGCACACACAGAAGTGTGAAATCTGCACTGGCAGAAGTAGAGAGTGCTACACGCACAACTTGAATGTAATGATCTGAAGCTCTGAAGAAATGCAATAATTAAATCTTGTTATGCACATAAGTGCTGGTTTGAGTATTTACTCTATTTTTATGCAAGTTATTTTATTATGTGTTTATTTATTTATGTTGGTCGATATATACGAGTGCGTAATTTCTACATAAATGTCTTTCAAAGGTCATATCAATAAGACAAAACCCATAAAGAATTTCAATTTTTTTATTTCATGAATAAACAACACACAATTAAAAAAATATTGCCCAGTTTTTTAACTTTTGTACAACTTGAATTGATTAAACTAATTAATCCCCTACAAATAGCGGTATCGGGACAATAGATGTAACTAGCTAAATTCATGCATCAAAATCAAATGCCAAACATTTATACTCATCATAAAATTAAGCTTCGTTTAATAT
This sequence comes from Taxus wallichiana var. yunnanensis, assembly GCA_018340775.1. Lineage (NCBI taxonomy): Eukaryota > Viridiplantae > Streptophyta > Pinopsida > Cupressales > Taxaceae > Taxus > Taxus wallichiana. The sequence goes on along the minus strand of CM031242.1, from coordinate 961,522,582 downwards.
TCAAACACTTTCTTAAGTTAAAGGCATTAGTTAATGTCAGTTAACCAAATTCGACTACAACAAAAAATATTCATAGACAATACAACGAGAATTTAAGAGATAAACAAAGACTAACATGTCTATCTGAAGAAAATGGTGGAGTTCTGTGCTATCACCTCTCGCCCTCAATCACGGCATCCATCTCGTCCCTATTCTTGTGCCCTTCTCGTCCATTGCTGGACGCACCTATCCAACATGCCAGTACAAACTAAGAAAGCAAAAATAATCATGGTAATGAACACCCAAAGTGCTCGCCTAAACATTCCTTCTATTTTATCACATTTATCTAATTTTTAATTTGGATTTATGTGGAACTTACTCTCCCTTATTTATCATTATGAAATTCATTTTCCCCTTACTGTAATGTTCCACCATCACTATGAATTTGGTCACATGTTGTCGAAAATATGAAAAATCATGTTGTCCTTGAAGTAAATTCACTGTCATTCTTTTTAAAAGGACATCACTCTCATCCTCATCTTAACTTTTAATTACACCTCTAGACGTACCGCACTATCATAGTTGTACACACTAGAATATATGCCTTATAAAAATTGCTCAGTGAAAGAAGCTGTGAACGAATCTGTGCTTTTGGGGACACCAGAATTGCCTCTTTTAGTCTCTTTTAAGGAGTTATAGGTTAGGTAATCTGCCATTCATACAGGCAGAAGAGTCTCAACCATTATGAATTGGAATATTCTATTTGAGTCATGCTTATACAAAATCCTACAAGCGTGCACTACCACAAAGGGAGTCTTTTTGAGAGAAATTTATAGAACGACATTAATATAAATAACGGAAACATCCATCCTAGATTCCTATGCGAAAAAAATTGAACAACATTAATGCAAATAACGGAAACATCCAAGATATGAATACTAGTACAAGATTAGAAATATCAGTTAAGGATATGAATACTGGTTTGTGCAGCAAGTGGTAAACTGATGTCCGCACCCACGCTGGCATTCTCTCCAACGCAACAAGTTGCAAGTTAGAGTGGATACCGGCGTGGGTGCGGACATCAATTGACGTCGCTGAATTTAGTAAAATAAGAAGCTCAAACTCCCTCATCGTGATCATCTTTACTTATACTTACTCCAGTCTCAGACACACCACAGTTGCAGTTGCAGCTAAATTCTAAGCCAAAGAATCTGTGCGTTGAGAGACACAGCGGAGGCACTTTTATAGAGTTACATGCTACTCAAGCTACCGTTCCTACTCAGAGAAGAGTCTCAATCCTTCTGAAGTGGAATATTCCTCATTTAAGTCGTGCCTCTACCGAATGCTGCAACCGTGACACTAAGAACGTGAATGTTCACGGCCTACGTTTGGTACTGTTTTGGATTGTTGTTTTTGTGCACTTATTGCGAAACCTGAGTTGCGCTTTCACTCCCAATAATGTAAATATAAAAAACAAAACATAATTGTACGGGTTGTCTTCAAGGGTGTACATTGATACTCATACAACCCTTTCATGATGGAAAATAACATGTAATATACCATTAAGGTACAAAATCAAATTTGAGTGGCTGATTTTAATTGAAAATTCAACGGTGTATATTGTCGATACAACCCTTTCATGATGGAAAATAACATGTAATATACCAATAAGGTACAAAATTCAAGCGTGTATAAAAAAATTAAATCCTTCCAAAATCACTATTTAAAATTTAAAATCACATATCTAACATAAAGGTATATTATTAAACAATTTTAGTACATAGATTAACCTTAAAAAACAAGTCTATTATAAAGCATAACAAGTAACATATCTCATTATAGATTAACATTTGTTACGACTCAATGCAATTGAAACCTACACCAAATAAACTAACAAAAAAGATCAACCCCGTCATCCCGATCTTTATTTATAAGATAAAGTCAATAAAGCTTTTAAAATATATATATAGGAATACTCAAATTTCTCACACAATAAGGGAGATATTCATTCATACATGACTTTATTATTCGGATATATATGACCTCGTACATAATAGGAGTCAATCCAAATCTCCATATATCTCTCTTTTATGATTTGCCAATACATTATTCTCTCAATATCCCAAATATAACTCATCTATACAACCAAAAATCTCTCATGTATCTCCTATTCTAACGGTACTTTAAACTTATGTACAACTAATGCATCTCAATATAAGAATCCATAATTACTATGCTCACTCTCATTATACTTAATCAACTTATATACAATGATTTGTCATAAAATTCATCAATTAAATAACATTATTCTACTCATATTATATTTTTATTAATAGACCTAATGCAAATTGTTCATTGATAAAAAATTATTTACAAACACTTATTTTATACTCTAATACTCATAATAAGACTTTATAGCATCCACCCTTCAACATGAACATGAGGCGGGAAGCCAATCATACTAATCGAAAATAATAATGTATGTCAACTTGTATAGGTCTACATACTACTACTCTTGGTCTCTCCCACAACGATCACTTACATATGAAACCTCAATAGAACACTACTACTTTCATTTCTAGTGAGCTCCTCCTTGTTGCACGACTACATATTTCTTGTGATAATATACATACGTGAATTTTATTCTATTCATGCTTTCAACCTCTACTACCATGAACACTATCATATAATCGAAACATTACTTTAATATTATCTTGTTGCCCTCCCATACACATACATAATTTTTATAATTTATGCACCTCCCACCCCATATCACAATACTTTAAATAAAGAATACAATAATTGATCAAGCATTGAACATGAAATCATTTCTATTTTGAATTATGCACAAAGCAACAAATAAAAAATTTCACTTTTATTAGTGTGCACCCCCATTATTAGCAGCTAATGAGAGGTTGAGAATTGAAATCGTTATTTTATATCTTCCTTTCTTCTAAATTACATGCTAATTAGTTTATTTGAAACTCAATTTTTATCAACACCCCCACAAAATGGATGTCATGTTCCTTAGATAATGTGTATAGTTATAATTCAGTACAAAAATTATATAGATTTTTTTGTTTTTGATTAAAAAAATAATTAAAAATATTTAAACATAATAATCAATTATATTTTTATATAACACTCACTACCACTATGAGAAACACCTACCTTTTACAAATAATTTTACATGATCTCGTAGTCATAGAATCATGAACTTACTATTACATTTATACCGCTAGATATGTTATTTTATATTTGAATATCGTGTAAGAAAAGTATTCACTAATGACCTACCCCCTAGTGTTATCATCGGTTAGTTGGTCATCATCATCATTTGTCTTACATAATCGTCAGTTGTTTAAATAGTTCTAGTCGTCTCTAGGGAGTATCAACTATCGTTATTTGGTCATTTTCGTCTCTAGTCTTTGACTAAGGTGCCTAGGGTAGAACTTGGGTGCCCACGGGCGCCCAGTCCTAATTTTAGGCACCCGGTCCCAAAAAAACTTCCATCTAATTTATAGTTTCAATGTCTGTCTTTGTAATTTTTCATCTCACCCCCTAGGTAATACTCAACACATGTCAAGTCATTAGTGTTGAAATTTGAGCAAGAAATCCCTATATAAATCTAACTTATTTACTATCTTATGCGCAAACTATCTACCACCAAGGGATAACTATCTACTAAGGCGATGGACTACATTTGGGCATCATTGCATCACACACACTTTATAGGAAGGGGTGTATTCATTTTATTACATCCACCATTTGTATTTTACATCTAGATATTGTCCCCTATCTCTAATTCATTGGCGCTTAGGGCACACTAGGCACACAATTACACACACAAAACTACATTGGGTGTAGAATGTAGTGTAAAACTTGGTTGTAAGTACACCATTGCTGCAGCCTAAGGTCAATTTGAGCCCTTTTTATTCATAATTATTTCTTAGAGACTTAATACTTTAAATGGGGTTTTGTAGGTATACCTTCATTACAGGTTTACGAAGACCTAAACAAAGTTATCAATGCATAACCACACGATAAAGATCGAGACACTCTGAAGATCTAGCCACATTTCTAGATTCACGAATTGATCTATTCAGAGAGCAAAGAGACCATACTTTATACTTGGGCACCCATTGGTGCCTTGATCCTTTCCTAGGTACCCCAGTCCTGTCAAATCTCCATCTACTATAATTTGCTGGACTGTATCATTATCCTCTTTTTTTCGCACATCAGGTATTCAGTCCAGAATGATAGTGAAGTATATTATTTTTAGGTTAGTACCTTATCTCTCCTATTTAAATTATTTCATATCATTTAAATATCAAATAAAATTAATTAGCATCTACATTTCAATTTACACTATTTACTTCATTATTATACTATCTAGATTAACTCCTTAATTTGATTTTTTATTTAATCATACTGGTGAACCTGTACTTTAGAATATCTTTCCCAAAGATCCATCTCAAACCCTAATGGCTAAATATATTCCATCTTCTTTATCCATCATGTCTCATTTCAGATTTAACCGTATCTATGATGGCGTTGTCTTTCTTGTGCTCATGACTCTCTATTATAATCCTACTCCTATATCACATCATATCAAACAACAACATCCACATGGAAAAAAATTTGTGCCCACTTTTTTTGAATACTATTCCATCAGTAATTGATATTGTTGATGATTCAATAGGCTTCACTCGTTGTACACCATGTTACACTACTACTTATGATCCTCCTCGTGACCTTTCTAAGGAAATTTTAGATGATTGTCTTATCAATTACTTGCTTGGTATTGACAATCGCTCACATTTGTATACTAATTCATCTCCTAGTCGGGCCCGATGTTATAGTTCCTTCTCATGATTCTCCTACTTCAAATATTAATTCTCATGATACATCTTATACTAGCTTGCAAATTCTTTCATATTATTTTTATGATCCTATTGATAACATCCTTAGAGATATTATCATTTTACGATTCTCTATCTCGTACTAATCGGACACTCGATAGCCTTGGTTCTCCTTCTTTTGATACTTTTGAGTGTGAATATCCTATTCCATATTTTGCTTATCCTGAAATTGCATCTAGTACTATGCATGAGTCACTCCATCTAACACTTCTTCTTATCCTACTATTTCCTCTCCTCTTATTACATCATCTACACCCATTTTTTTTCTTCTCATATAGATGTATTCCCATCAGGTCACGACCTATTAGGTATTTTATGATGCTAGTCCTACTACTACTATGGATATTCCATCTCCATCATTTACTATAGCTTCTTCAACACATACTACTATTGTGCCCTTAGCATCATAATCTTCTTTATCATCTCTTGATATTCCCATGATTACTCACAATGGAAAATTACCACCTATTAATACATTTTTTCCATCTTCCATTATTCCTTCATAGGATACCATATCTCTCATGCATTACGACGTCATTTATAATCTCAAGTTTAATATCTTACTCCAATAAGTAGGGTTTACTATAATTCTATTGATAACATCTCAATACATGGTAACCCTATCCCTAATAATATTCATAATTCTACATTTCCTAAGGACTTTATCATGCCTACATTAATATTTTTGATGGTAATGGTGACCCTCATACTCATCTTATACACTCTTTGCATGCTTATGACCTTGTATTCCAATGATATATTATTTCTTAAGGATTTTCTATATAGTCTTATTGATGAGGCATTACAATGGTACACTCATATTCCCTTTCGGTCCATTAGTACTTACTATGACATGGAGAAAACTTTCCTTATCACTTTATCATCAACAAAAACCCTAAAGTTACTTATGACCACCTACATACTTTACATCAGGGCTCATCTGAACCTATCAAGGATTATATCTTATGATTCAATGCTTGTATACATCAACTAATATTCCAACCTATTGATTTAGAAAAGTAATTTTTTGTCATGGTTTGATTCCCGCACTTAAGAAAAGATTACAGTATGATACATGTGAGTCATCCATTCTTCTCTAATATAAATTCATAGATCAAATAAATATCTTCTCTCAGCAAATATCAATGACCCTTCACATACATATACTTCTATTATACCCTCTATTCCTCCTCCAAAGAGGTTTAGTGTCATACACAGTCTTAACCTTTTCCTCATAAGCAAAGCAAGCAAGCTCATTTACTCCACCACCATAGTGTAATTTTTCTCCTACTCGCCATATGTCACTTCTCCTTCCACTCCATCTATGTCCGATGACACATTACATTTATCGCATCATACTAGACCTCATGATGTGATGTTTTACTTACTTAAAAAGTGCATAATTTACTTACCATCCAACCAAAGCATCATGCACAACACACAAAAAAAAAAACACTATAGCCAACCTTATTGTAATTATGATCACATACATGGCAATAGGTAAAATGACTATCTTTTCATTCATGATAGATTGTAATAATTAGAGAATAAGGGAATCATCTCCTTTGGATCTCACTCATGTGAGAGATCCATTTCTCTTCTACGTTCTCATAGTATTTCTTACTATACTTGACTCCTCTCCTCCACTGGTGCTTAGGCCATGGTACCTCCACCACCGCAATTCATTACTCAATCAAACTCTCCACCACATCCATACACCACTACATCATCATATCCAACATATCCACTTCATCCATCTCATCTATCACATTCACGCTATCCACTTTGCATCATGATGGTCCTTGACATTGGCTTCCACATCCCTTTCGCCTTTGCATATACCACCGCAGCCTTCATATAAAATTCAGTTTTGCACATATTTTCTCATTTGTTCCATCCAACATGGTTCAACCACTTCATTTCACCTTCGTCTTTGGTATGTGATTATACTAACCTTACCTCCTAATTACAAACTTCTGTTCTTACATTTCTTTCACAATAATTGATGGTTTTTATCTACGAAACTTTCATCACGCACTCCGTAGTTCATCTAGCTCACCCAATAATCTCCCAATGATGTAATCTTTCTTTCCACACTTCATTCTTGACTACCGAGTGGTCCTAATTAAATGAACCTAATCATCCATACCTTGGGGGAATTGTTAATTTTTCACCCCATTTATCAAACTAACATATTATGATTACATTACATTACCACAATACACATTCCTCACAACACATTAGTTTAATCATCATACATATTATATTTCTAAATTCATTCCACTTTGTAAACACCTATAATTACACCCAAGTAATTTAAATGCTTAAATTTCACTAATTATCCCCTTTCTTGTAAATCGACGACATATCGTCAAAAGCGCTCATATTCCCTCTTGTTATCGTTAATTAATTACAATACGTTAATTAATTAAGTCAGCTATCTATCTAGCTAACAACCTAATTAATGACCTTCCGTTAATTAAATCACCTCTTCTATCTATATTAATTAATTATTATTCATTAATTAGTCTTCGCCTTCATTTAACTAGTAAATCAATATTTAATTGATTTAATCCCTTTTAATAGCCTAAATCACACAAATATTCTTCTAATTGGCACTTATAAGCTTACACCTACCTATTAATTAATCACCTTTGATTAATTAAAGCACCCCCCAACTCCCATGACTTGCTAAACATGTATTAAACCCTTCTAAAGTAAGGTTACTTTTAATAAAGCAACCTTATCCATTCCTAATCATGTTTTACCTTTATCCCACATGCAAAGAGATTAATTAGGCTATATAAGGAGCCCTCCTTCTACCTTTATACCTATACCTAAAATTCTTAAGAGAGAAAATGTGAAGCAGTATATAGCAAAGAGACTAAGAGCTTGCCTTTTTTTTTTTTTTCTTGAGAGGTCACCATTGTTAAGAGCTAGCGCTTCCTATTCTTGCATTCTTTAAGGATCAAACAAAGCAATTTTTTGATTGCCATTGGAGCTAAATAGGTCCATTAATTCTTGTTGGTAATCTAGAGAGTAGAGATGTTAAAATAGCATGTATAGTTTTGATCTCATGTTTTCAAAGTTATAATGTTAGTTTAGATCTTGCTTAGTTCTCTATCTTGATGGTGTTTATGCTTTGTTTTAGCTAAATTGTAGAACTATTTTAGGTGGTAGTTCTTGCTTCATTTGATTTAGCACTAAGAAAAGTATACTTGCACACATTTGGCACGCCCAAAGTGGGACTTACTCCATTGTCCTTCTCACTTAATTTTATTTTTTTGTAGTTAAGTTTCATTTTTGGTTACTAACCCTCTTTTACACATGTTGATCTAACTTGTTTTTCTTAACTTGTTTTGTTGAGTTTGCATGTGTTGAGTCTTCCTTATAGGTATAAAGGAGGTGAAGTGCTGTCAAAATTGGAATTGATGAGAAAATTTAAATATTTCTCCATGTTTTCATGTTTAGAGCTTATTTTTCAACATTCTACATGCTAGTTTTGTCAATTTCTTGAAAAGTTTAAATTCTTGAGCATGTAGGTTAGTGTTTGATAGTGCTGAGTCTTCTATTTACATATTAATGTTGTGGGTTTCTTTCAAAATTTAATCTTGGTGAGAAAATTTCAAGATTTCATCATGTTTTTATTTTTAGAGCTTACTTTTTCATCATTTTACATGCTACTTTTATCAATTTCTTGAAAAGTTTAAATTCTTGAGCATGTATGTTAATGTTTGATAGCGTTGAGTCTTCTATTCATATATTAATGTGATGGGTTGTTGTCAAAATTGAATCTTGGTTGGAAAAATTTGCCCATTTTGCAGATTAAGGGACGTTTTTTTTACATTTTTTGAGTGCATGTCAAGTGCATACCCATGAGCATATGAGCATATGCGTAATCCATCTTCCGAAGGCCATAACTTTTGCTCTCGAACTCGAAATGACTCCATTTTTTTTGCGTTGGAAAGGTATTGAAATAAAATATGCAATGAAAACATAAATTTGGGATTTATAAGTACATAAATTGTAGGTTTTTCTTTTAGTTTAAAACTGGTCATTTTCTAACATGTCTAATGTTTTGATGAATGTTGTATTTCCATGCTTACTCGATTTAGAAAAAAACGTGTGTATGCTCTTATATTGCACCTTTCGGTGATATTGAGAATAAAAACAACTTTGATCTATATCTTTTTAACATTGGGATTAAACTTAGAAATTTGATTATTTATTTTGCTTAAGGGAATGAACCTTTTACAAAGCATTTTTCAATGGTTCTTTGATTTGAAGTTTAACATTTCTATATAGTTGGGATAAAGTTTTTTATGCTCTTATATTGCACCTTAGGGTGATCTTGAGAATCAAAAGAAACTTTAATCTTCATTTTATAACATTTGGTAAATTAGAAACTTCATCTTTCACTTTTGGTTTAGGGGAATGAAAATTTATCAAGAATTTTCTATGGTTCATTGATTGAAGAGATTTTATTTACTTTTTAGTTGGATTATTGGTTATGTATGCTCTTCTCTTGCATCCTTGGATGATCTTAAGAATCAAAAGCATCTCTTAATCCTCTTTTAAATAATGTGATTTTCTTGGAGAACTACTAACGCTTGAGTGCAGGACCTAAAAATGCTTGTCAAAGAAAGGATGAATCAAAATGAAATCAAAAACTACTAATATATTTGTTATAAAGGTTGCCAAAAGGTGTTCAAGAAAACCACACCTAATTAAACAAGATAAAAAAACATACCACATTCAAAACATCATGTATTGCAGGTTTCGGGAAAGGGTACGTCCCTCTCCGCTCAAGCTGGAACATAACCCCTTCAACATAACGCCTTAAGCTACAACAATGGGGGTAGTTCGGGAACCCCAAAGTAGTCCACGCAAGAGGGAACCTTGTGGAAAAAATAGGAAGTGCTCCGCACTACCTACTTGACTAGTGATTCCTTTGTGAGATAGCGTTACTATGGATTATCAGTGTGGCGACCCGGTGATAGTAAACATAGACACTAGTTGCTAATATTATTCAAGGGGGTAAAGTAAATCTGAGATACTCCCAAACTAGTCAGTGCAACTTTTTGGGTAAATAGCACTTGCTTAAGACAACTTTGTAACACCTAGGGCGAGAGAACCACCTAGGAGAATAAACTTTGGCCAGAAGCCCACTTTGAACATTCTAAAATAGTGTTGAGTTGTGAACCACATTTTCATTGAGAAACGTGTGACACATTACTTTTGCCTAGTTTTTACTTGCCTTAGGGCGAGGTGAAACTCTACCAAAGTGAAGCTAGCATTTTTCATCCCATTTTTATTTGCTTCCTTCACATTATTTTGACACTTTGTTGATCAAAAGAAGGGTGACTACCTCTGTGTTACCACTCGATTGTTTCTGCCACTTTTTTCGTTTACGCCCATCCATGTTGGCGGTTGGGTAAGTTAAACATCTAAAGTGTGTGGAGACGTATTTATATCATTGGTAGCCTTTGTGATCTTGATACCCACGTCAGGATTGTCATCATAGTTAGGAATGATTCATCATTTGATCTCCCTTTGACGTGTTACCTTGTTTGCATTATCTCGACACAATTAAGATACTTATGTCATGTTTTTCGTAAACATGATCTAAGTATCTACATTGTGGCATTACGTTGCGCACATTTTAGCACATCCTTAGTATACTTTGACTTCAAACATTGTCCCAAATATTGAAAGGTGAAGCGTACCTTTTTTGCGTCATTTGATACCACTTTGACACTAATATCTCACTTCTCCGTGAAGCTTGATAGACATGTCCAATTTGTGTGGTTGTGTGGATTACATTTGAAAACCTCACCCTTTAACATTTAGGCCTTGTTGGTTGTTAAAATTGTCATCGTATCCTTTGATTGGGAGTTGAACTTACCCTTTCTTAATATTTACGCCTTGTTCATTTCGAGCTTGACATAAATATTGACATTGTGTTGATCATTTTTGCATCAAAGTATCACTTTGCACACGCATTTTCATATGGTGTATTGCCTTGTTCATTGGATTTGGATTTCACACTCGTATGATTGTTCCTTGTGATTATCCATTCAGATAAATTATTTTCTAGGACAATCCCTCTTGATCTCATCGATATTGCATCATCACGATGTCTATTTTCCTTAGACCTTCTTTATAAAATCACTCACGCATATCAATACTTATGAAATGTCTAGTTGGTTGTGCTTATGCTATCCAAATCGACATGTCACTTCCTTCCCTTTGAAGGAGTTCTATCACACTATCTAGATCTAGACATTTGTGCTTAAAACAGTGCAAAAAATGACTAACTATCGCATGGTTCCCCATACTTACAAAAATACAAAACCTAGGTTCAGCAATTCAAATCATAGGATTCCCATCACAGCCCAAACCTTGTTTGGTTCTTCGTGCTTAAAGAGCCCATACAGTAACTCGTTCCCCTATTTCATCTCATAGTCGGTGGTATGATTTGGATGCTTCTGATCCAAATTATTATTGGAGTTCTCCCCGCGCTTCTTGTAATTCTAATCCAAACATTTCCTCTTCTTCTGAGGATTCCAATCCAAATATTTCCTCTGACTCTTCTGAGGATTCAGATCCAAACTACTATTTGAATTCATCTAATTTGACTCCTAAGTCATCTAATGCGACTCTTATGTCGCGGTCCTCCCTTTCTTCGTAGGACCCCTTTTATCAATTGCACTAATGACGTTTTCCTCCTTTGAAGATACATGCGACTCCAAATCCCTCCAATCAGAAGTATAATACAATTCTTGAGTTGCGGTCCTCTCTTTCTTCGCAGGGCCCTTTTCATCATTCATTTAATGCGATTCTTGAATCACGATCCTCCCCTTCTTTTTAGGACATTCTTCATCAATCACCCCATGGAATCTTCCTTATTTGAAGATTCATGTGACTCAAAGTCCTTGAAACAAATGTCCGACTCGACCCATGCATCACAATCTACAAACTTTAGAATTAATCCTACTATTTTACATACGACATACCATTGTATAGGTAGGTCCAAACCACCTTCTTCTACTCCCGAGCCATCTAGCTACACATATTCTTCGTCCCCCACATCATCTTATTCTATCAATAATCATCAAACATATTCTAATTCTTCCACACCAAGTGAACCTATTTCTTCCAACCAACCCCTAGGTATCGATAAAAACTCATACCGATTGACTTCTTTCAAAATGAAGAAACAATCAAGGCATTTATAGGGGCACACAAAAATATTCCTCTAGCTGATTACGAGGAAGGTTTCTATTTAGACTTCGATGCGTTCATGTATTGTGAGGAAAAGGTTGATTCCTTTTATCAAGAAATGGAGGAAGTGCCTAAGATCATGCAACTTGATCCTCCTCTTATTCTTCCATCTTCACATTTTTCATTATGTGATGAAACTCCTTGGTCTTGCATTGATCCATGGCATATCTTTTCATCACCCAATAACTCTTTGTCTATCATAATTCCTCAATCACAATCTTTTATGGGGTCAATTCCAAGTAGCCCTTCATCTTCATCTAGGTGTGGGTCACATTCTAGTATCCCTCCCTCTACTATTTGTGGGACATTTTTGAGTAGCCCACTATCTTCTCTTCTTGGGGTACGTCCAACTAGCCCCTTGTCTTCTAGGTATGGATCACCCCTGAGTATTCCATCATCTTCTATTCTTGGGCCACATCCTAGTAGTCCATTATCTTACATCTATGGGTCATGTCCTAGTAGCCCTTCTTATTCTATTCTTGGGCCACATCCTAGTAGTCCATCATCTTCTATCTATGGGTGACATCCTAGTAGCCCTTCTTCTTCTATTCTTGGGCCACATCCTAGTAGCCTTTCGTCTTCTATCTATGGGTCACGTCCTATTAGAATTTCTTCTTCTATTCTTGGGCCACATCCTAGAAGCCCTTCATCATCTTCTATCAGTAGCTCACCTCCTGGTATCCCCTCCTCTTCAATTCTTGGACCATATTCATTTCATCCATCACATTATTCTTGTACCAAAGATGGTGGGAAGCCCATGGTCATTTCTTGCATCAGTTCTAACGCCCATGTTCACTTGCTTCTCCTTCTCGGGATCAGACAAGTCATGCGTTAGCTTATAAGAAACCCAAACAGGTTCATTTTCAAGCTCAGTTCAAAACTTGCAAGAGCTCAAAATCACCCAACAACTCGAACAATCTCAAAATTCTAAATCAAGTGTTATTCAAGAATGCACATCAACGTAACCATCAAGTATGGCGCAAAGTGCATAAACCTCTGGATAGGGAACTCAAGCTCCCGCATACAAAATCCATGTTTCAGGATAAATCACAGTCCTTTGTTGAGTTTGAACTCACCACGATCTTCGAGATCAGGGAAATCATGACTCTTGATAAACAAACATGCTTAGTCTCCCTTATCAAGGAAGTCACAAACATTGTTGTTGGATCCTATCACACAGAGTGACTTTGTTAGTCCCAACGGTCCAAAAAATTGTCAAAAATCTATAAGAAAAAAAAACAATTCAAAAATACAAAAAACATTGAGAAAACACAACAAAAATCAAAGGTATAAAGATCAAGCATTGCAATCAGGTATTGTGTACTCATCGATGTTTCTTTCTTCCCTTCCTTGCTATTTTTTTCTACAAGTCTCGCATTTACCATTTTCATGCCTTCGGTGAAATTTTGGTTAGCTTATTGACATGCATTTTGTGACATTTATCTCTATGGTATCTGTTTGACATTGGTCTTTTGTCACCTTGGTAAATTAAAGAACGACTGACCTCTTAGAGATCCTATCACAATCAACATCTAATAAACTTGCTGCGAAGAAATTTTTGACATATTTGTTGACACTAGCCAATGTTGTCATCGTAATCGTTTCCACCTCCTTCCATCAAGCCATCAGTGGTTCTTAACCCCTTGTCAAACAAGAGAGATGAAATAAGTTTTCAGACAACAAAATAATAAAAATCAATCAAACATCAAAATCTAAAAGCTGCAAAGCAAAAGCAAATTGATATATAACTCTCTCTTGGGGTATTTCCAATAATATCTATCGGGGCTATGGACGCCGGACTGGAAGTAGAGCAATGTTGTGATTAGAATTAAATACATCTTCATCGGGGCTATGAACGCCTGGTTGGCAGCAGAGCAATGTACGACTATCCTTTCACCATCCATTCACAAAATCGCCTTTCATAATAAATCATTCCTACACATTGGCTAGGGTGTCGTCATCTTGTTGTCTTTTAAATATTCCCTTCAAGAGGTAATAAATTCCACGTGCACACACCGGATCTCTATGAGTAAACAGGATTAGTATGTTACCAAGTGTCTTTTTTGGACCTTGTTCAGAATCTTACTCTAGTCCATATCTTGTCTCATGATTTGTGCCTTTGGCTAATCAAATCTTCCTCACAAGGCTTCTAAGCTACATTAATATCATTCACATCATTCTTCTACTTTGTTTAGAACATCCATGTGTATAAGATTAATTTTTTGCCATGTTTTTGGACACCTTTTTCCCCTTTCACAAAAACATTCTTCTCCTTCCTTTCTATCATGTGCTTGTAGGCCAACTTACGCTAGGGGCATCCTTGCTTCTTTCCCAGCACTTCATTGGATTACATTCACCATCATGTTGAACCTATCCATAATGGCCTTGGGTCCCACTTCTACCTGTGAAAAGTTTACCTTTGAATACTCCCACCTAATCATTGGGGAATTTTTTTGCATCTTCACCTTTCTCATATGCACGTGGTCTTAAGCCCTTGTACATCCCATATATCGTTGCGGGCATCCATGCTTCCTCGTCTTCTGTACATAGTTTCATAAAACTTTTAGAATCAACCAAAACATTCAAATATGTTTAAAAATCATCAAAAACATTCAAATATGTTTAAGAAAACTTCTAAAATTGAAAATCATTCTACAAAAAGTCACTCTTTGGTTCTCACTTGTTCATGTGTGCGACTTGCGGATCATCTTGATCTACCTCCATCAACAAAAGCTAGGCTACTTTCATCCATACTGCGGGGCACAACGAGTCATGCGGTACTATTTTGTAGTGCACATTGCTTTTCCATCGGACCCAAGTGTCCTCCGTTATTCCCCTCGCATGTATCCTTTCTTGGGGCACCATCATCAACCCTTGTCATTAATTTTCACAAGTCATAACTGAAGCTCGATAATAAAAAAATTATATTATGTTTCTCTGTTAGTTTAGCTTGTTTACTTTCTCATATTGCATTGCATTTCTTATGTTGCATGGAGTTAGGAATCTTTCAGTTTCTCATATTGCATTGCATTTCGTATGTTGCATGGAGTTAGGAATCTTTCACTTTCTCGTATTACATTGCATTTTGTATGTTACATGGAGTTAGTGTTTTTAGCAATGGATAATTGTTCGTATTATGGATTTTCATGTCATTCTACCTTTGTCGTATGCTTATATTTTTCATAAGGACTGATGATGTAGTTCCTATGGCAATATGATGACATCAAATTTGTTCCAAATAAATAAGCGGCTAGAGGCTAAGCTCTTCTCTCCCCTCTTCCTCATTTCTTCTACTTCACTTCCCTTTCACCCCTAATTTTCTCTCTCATCGGGGCATCCTGCCTCCTCCCATTCTTCTATCTATATCTCACCTTTTTTTATCGTCGATCGGCTTCTTTCATCACCCCATCGACACTCGAGGGGGCATCTCTCCCTCCTACTAATTTTTCTTCTATCCCTTCAAAAAATTTCTTCGTCTACTATCTTTGAAGTGACATCACTTACACCACCCCAAATAGGGGCAAATGTAGACACTGTAATTAGCCCAATCAATTTAAATACTTAAATTGCACTAATTATCCCCTTTCTAATAAATCGACGACATATCGTCAAAAAGCGCTCATATCCCCTCTTGTTATCGTTAATTAATTACAATATGCTAATTAATTAAGTCACCTATCCAGCTAACAACCTAATTAATGACCTTATGTTAAGTAAATCACCTCTTCTATCTAGATTAAATAAAAATTATTAATTAATTAGTCTTCCCCTTCATTTAACTAGTAAATCAATATTTAATTTATTTAATCCCTTTTTAATAGCCTAAATCACACTAATATTCTTCTAATTGGCTTCTATAAGCTTACACCTACCTATTAATTAATCACCTTTGATTAATTAAACCACCCTTCTAAAGTAAGGTTACCTTTAATAAAGCAACCTTATCTATTCCTAATCATGTTTTACCTTCATCCCACATGCAAAGGGATAAAGTGTTTCCTTTATCCATTGGGCTATATAAGGGGCCATCCTTCTACCTTTATACCTACACCTAAACTTCTTAAGAGAGAAAATGCAAAGCATATAGCAAAGAGACTAAGAGCTTGCCTTTTGTTTTCTTGAGAGGTCACCATTGTTAAGAGCTAAAGATTTATATTCTTGCATTCTTTAAGGATCAAACAAAGAAATTTTTTGATTGTCATTGGAGCTAAATAGGTCCATTCATTCTTGTTGGTAATCTAGGAGAGTAGAGATGTTAATATAGCATGCATAGTTTTGATCTCATGTTTTCAAAGTTATAATGTTAGTTTAGATCTTGCTTAGTTCTCTATCTTGATGGTGTTTATACATTGTTCTAGATAAATTGTAGAACTATTTTAGGTGGTAGTTCTTACTTCATTTGATTTAGCATCAAGCAAAGTATAATTGCACACATCCACTACCCTCGTTATACTAACTACGCATTACAAAATTTGATTTAATAAAAATTAACAATATACTGAAAAAAACATACATCCCAACACTAATTTCCCAATAAAAGACATCAATACACCACAAAATAGGCTGATCATATATAAATCACATGTGTCCATGGATATATATTTAATATAATCATCACTAGAGGTAAAATAATCTACATAATATATAATAATACTAATTACACCTCATCATTAATATCAATCTCAGGTACCACGAGATCCCTAGAACTCGATTCTTCGCCACGAACTTTGTGTTGTTTTTTGTAGCTTCAATATCTCTCCACTTGCCTATACAATAAGGTGTTATCCATAGAATGCTTAGAAAAGTGACGGTGAAAATCCACATATCATGTAAACACATCCAACGCAAAAGGACCACCACCTAACGCCTCTCGGGTTCGTCGAGTCCGCTGCTCACATTCATCATCCCTCTCATCTAGTAATATAGTACATTTCACTTCGCCATGGTCACCTTTGTCTCAAATAAATGGGCATGCTCACCCACTAAATCATCCAATCACTCAAGTATACCTCCATCAAGTATATCGATCACACTCTTCACATCAATGTGATGATATATGTTTCTACTATTAGGGCCCCATATGCATCACCTCTAAAACAAATAACACAATGTGTTAGACAACCATTCTTGTTGCTACATTTATCGGACACTTGGGATTCACTGTCTCTTCTGCTCCATGTGGTAACATGTAGTGCCCACATTTTTATAGCTCAGTTATTTGTTGTCCCTCTTACTCTTAGACATGTTTTGATAGGGATTTGATATATTTTAGACATTACATTAGGAGATTTGATCTTATTAGACATATATGGAGATTTAGGCGTATAGCACCAATTTAGCTTGATTATTATGTTGTCACATTATCTTATGATGTCATGGATACTAATTGATATGATGTTGTTTTGGAATGCAATTATATTGATGGATACTCAGTTTGTTTCATGTTGGGATTCTATGGATACATGTCACTTTATCATTATGTCTAACCTATGGTGAATTGTGTATAATTGTGCACGTTGTCGCATTTCTGATTCCAGAGAGATGATATGTTAGTTTAGAATTCATTGATATCTTATTTAGTAGTTAATTCACATTTTATCGGATAGGTGTGTTTAATGTGTGTAATGAATGTGTAGGTGACAGGTCACAGGAGAACGTGGGATTCAGAGCCAGCTACACAATTTTACACAAGCAACCCATGGGATAAGTCCTAGCTGTGTTTATTTCTTGAGGCCTTAGTGTTACAATTATTGTTTTGGGCACCATGGGTGACCCTCATTTGTAATGTAATATGTCTTGTATTATTAATCTTGCTTAGGGTGTTTAGTTTGTGTTGTAAACTTGTTTAGGGAATTAATGACCCCACTTACATTAAGTTTTGAATTTGTTTAATGATGTACTTAATCAAAAGGGATTAGGGTCACATGTGAACCCTTGGGTGGGCCCCACACCCTCTACCCTTGTGCCAAATTTGCCAAACCCGAAATTGGGTTATTTTAGGCATTTTTAGGGACCCCTTTTTAGTTTAGGAGTTCCCTTAGCATAAAAATGGGCCTTTGGACCCTACCTAATAGGTAGGGGGATTAATTCCAAGGCATAGAGGGAGTTTCCCTCCCTTTTTCCTCCCTTTGGTCACATCCATGTAAGGGGTATGGATAAGTGTGCTTTGTTAAAAGTTACACAAGATTGTTTTGTTATCATTTTGAGTAATTTGGGAGAAGAGGGCTAAAAGTCATTTTATCCTCTCTCTTTTATTTTGACATTCTTGACCTCGAAGGAAGAGAGGGTGACACATGTAGCCCCCTCATTTGTAAGTATTTTTGCTTGCTCCTCTTCAAATTCTCCCTCATGGGAAAAGAAGAAAACTTTTTTTGGGATCTTTTATCTTGGATGCTTGTGGATTTGGAGATAGAGTTTGCTTGGGTCAGAAGTGGAAGAGATTAAATTTGGAGAGATATTTTTTTGAGGTAGGCTTCTTGAGCTTATTTTGTGGTTGTTTGTCATACTAGATGTTCTTTTTGTTTACTTGGGAATGTTGTTGATGCTTGTGGATTTTATTTATAGTTTATTTTTTTGCTCCCTCCATCATATGGCATGATGGAGTTTTGGAGTTTGTGGGGGAAGATAGGGGAATTTTCCCTCTCAATCCTTATAGGCTTGATGGATAAGCCTTGAAGGATTTAGTTATTCCCCTCAAATTGTTTTAGTTGGGGAAGGTGGGTCGTTTGTCTTGAACCTCTTTCCCCATTCTTGGTGAGGAAACCCCTTTGGGGTTTGAAAATCCTTCAAGAAGGATTGGTGAAAGGGTAGAGAAATAAGGAGGGATTGAATGAATTTGGAGAAATAAAGATGGTAGGAAGATCTTGTTTTGTGTAATTAATGATGGTTACTACTTTTGGAGAACTTTCTTCTCTTCCCCATTTTAGAGGTAGAACTTGGCTTTTCCTCCTTTTCATCTTTACAAATTTGGAGTCGTGTTTTGGATATTTGTCTTATTTTTGTGTGGATGTAATGTTGTGAGTTCACCCTAACTCTTGTGCATAGTTATGGGTAGTAGTCCTCTTTCGCATGGGATTGGGGGAGGCTAGCATGCATTCAAACCTCGGAAAGGCATATAATGATACCTATAGTTGGGTGGTAAAACAAGATTCTTCTCCTTGCATGGATTTCTTGAAGGCATTTGAAATTGGATCTCAAGATGGAATTTGGTGCTAGTTGGAGTTCCTTATCATCTCCATTTTATTTGTGGACATTACCTCATTGTAACCCTTTTGGATATGGCTTGTGGAAACTTCCTCTTTATTGTAATTCCTCTTCCTTTTTGTATTTGAAAATCACTTGTAAGATTGGTATTTCATTTGTATTTGAAAAATTTCTTTCAATCTTGGGAAGGAGTTGATATGTTTTCTTCTTATGTATTTTAGCATGTTTTGAAATATGATGTATTGAGAATTTTTCAAAAGAAGTCTTGTAAAATATTTATATTCCTTTAACATGCTTTGTTTTTTTAGTATCATTTTGATAAGGAAAGATCATTTATTTGAAAGGTGTTATTACGAAAGAAATAATTTTACTTTGTTGAGATTCTCGTTTGTTTAAAAAAATATGAAATAAACTCTTAGTATTGCATTTGAAAAGAAAGTATCCCTCCGGTATTCTTTTGTTTGTAATATTAATGCTTGAAATAAGACTTGTCTTGATTTATTTTCATGTGAAGTTTTAATGATTCGTTCTTATTAAGCAATCATGTTGAATAAGTAATCTTCTTTGAAAATTTTCTTTTGGAAATGAGTCTCTTATCTTATTTGGAAATGCCTGGTCACATTCCTTTTAACTCAAAATAGGTAAATCATTTAGTGTGAATAGTTGAAATTTTTAAGTTCCATTTTGCATTAAGATAACAAAATAAAATATGTTATTATCATCTTGAAATAAATTGTTCCTACATTTGAAATACTACAAATATATTAAAAAAATGTGATTTTAGTTTATAACTGAACTACATTATGTTAAGCATAGTTATATATATATATATATATATATATATATATATATATATATATATTACTTAGTTAATCTTATTATTGCTATACTAAAATAAATATATATATACATATTTAAATATATATAATAAATAAATACATATATATATATGTATATATATATTATAATATATATAATATATAATATACTATATACAAAACTAGTTTAAAAATTAAATTTTATAAAAAAAAAAATATATAAATAAAAAAACGAATTTGTTTTGGTATATGGTTTGGGGAGGGCCGAACCACTCATCCCCATCCGTCTGCCCACCGTAGGCAGCCGTGCAACACCCCCAAGCTCGCCCCCAACCTCCCTCCACCCTACCGCCTCCCCTGTCCCGCGCTGCTCTCAACCAACACCCCCTGTGCCGTCCTCCTTTCTTCCCCCTTCCCGAACTTTCTTTCCATGTGGCCACCCTTTCCGCCACCAAAAAACTTCCCGTTTTAACTTGCGTCCCATTAGAAAATGAAATATTGCATTCGGGTTGTTTAGAGTGTTTGGATATATATATATACATAAAAAAAAAGAAAAAAATATCCATATATATATTAAAAACAATAAATACACATGAAACAAAGATGGAGAATCTCACCAAAAATCTCCATGGAAGCAAATTTTCCAAGCTCCTTTCCAACCTGCACCTGCAAAAGACAAAACCAAACAAAATGAGAAGAGGAAAAGAAGGAAAAGAAAACATAAAGATGTTAGGGAAACTTAGGGCAAGATGAGATCTAGGGTCAATATTAGATCTATCCTAGGGCTCCCATTTATTCCTACACACTTAAAGTCATGTGCCTTTTTATGGGATTGGGAACTATAGCAGGTTGAGAATTAATTTAAGGGGGTGTGTAGGAAAATAACCTAAAAGGGGGAATATAATTATCTAAAAGGGTGTAGACTCTTTCTAGGGTGTCCCTAGTAAATAGATAATAATTCAAAAAAGTATAATAATAATAATAATAATAATATTGTTTGGGGATAGTGTTTAGTAAGTGGGTAAATCATTTTAGTTTAAAAGAATTATTAATGGAATCGGATTTGTATTGATAGTATTCTCTCTTTAAAAAAAAAAATAATTTACCCAAATTTCTAGTGACTTATTGGCCTATTTTCCGGTGTCCCGAGGTGGGGCATGACATTTGGTATCAGAGCGGAGGTTCGCACACACATACGCTCTGGGTAGTTAATTAACTAGTTAACGATATTTGTAATAACATTAAAGTAAATAAATAAATAAAATAATTAAAAAAATCACAACCATTTAAAAAAATTTAATAACCTCTTCACTCACCTCGTGCACAGGATGGCACCCATGATACGACGCTCAATTAGGGTTTTGGGACGTGGTTCACCTACACATGAACCAACAACACCTGAATTAGGACCCCATATCTTAGAGGCTCTTCAAACATTTGATCAACATTGTGCAGCAGTGTCTCTGACTACCGTAGGAGGAAAGAGAGAAGGACATCCAGTTGGGAGATGAGGAGCCGATAGGCAAGGACATGCATTTAGAGCCACTAGAGCACGATACACCAAGGTGGGAGAGGTCACGTAACCCTTTTGTTCATCATGATAGGGTAGCCTCGTACCATCAAAGCCACTCACACAATCTCGAGGGACCATTTGGGGATAGGCGACCCCTTTCACCTGTTGGAGTACATCACCAAGATCAAGATACAAGTGTGATTAGGGATCTTCTTCACTTTGCAGCCGCCTACCTACACTAGCTCTAAAGATGGATTTGGGGCTGAGTAATGGCTCTTTAGCTTGGATAGTTTCTTTGGATTACACTCTTACAAGAGAAATGTCAAGGAAATATTCTCCATACACCTCCTCTAAGACGCAATAGTTCTTTCGTGGAGGAATGAGGAGTGGAAGTTGCATCTAACTCGAGAAACAGTGACCTGGGAGATGTTTGAGGAGTGATTTAGGGCTCGCTATATGTCAGAGCATTTCATGCAGAAGAGGATCAATGAGTTTCATGACTTACGACAGGGATCTCAGCACAAGTAGCTCGATGTATGAGAGTAGGTTCCTGGATCTGCTATAGTATGTGGACTACTGCAAGATGAGAAATTGTAGGTTAACATGTTTATTCGAGGCCTTAATGCAGATATAACAAGAGCAGTTAGGATGTTATCCCCTCCAATGCTTGAGAAGGTCGTTGAGAAGGCCTACTTAGCTTAGGAGAACAGTATTAAGGCACGGGAGCACCGAGATACAAACAAGAGAAAGTTTCAGGATAGGATATAGGCCTTTCAGAGTCAGAGGTCACAAGGTATAGCACCACACCTTAGAGGAGGATTCGGTCTCCGCTCCGCTAGCAGCCACGAGGGCTCCACCACACCCACAATAGTAGACACAACATCATGGCTACTAGTAGTAGAGGAAGCGGACTCGAGCTTTAGAGAGGTTACACTAGAGGAGGTTTTGGTGGAGCTAGGGATAGGAGGCAGGGTACTCAGCAGGTACAACTAGCTCGCACACAATACAGTCTGCTAGGGTTGGACTTGCAGGATCAGTGCACTAGAGTACAGGAGGGACCCCATCTTAGAGGGGTACAGGAGGAATTTTTTAATTTTGGATATCCTGATCACTATGTGCGTATGTGCCCACACAAACCAAATACCATGGACACACAAAGGGCCTCTAGATCAGAGTAGATGGTGGGTGACGTAGGATGCACTCATCGTGTCTATGTAGTGGTTGAAAAATTCTAGGGTGAACATCGAGTCACAGTCATTGAAATGACAGATACTATCAGGTGTATTTCTGTCTCAGTAATTTTTGATTTAGGTGCTTCAGATTATTTTATATCACCTTCTATAGTGGACCAGTGTGGGCTAGTGGTGGCTAGGAAACCAAATAGTTGGTAGGTTGAGTTGGCCTCTGGGGCTAAACTCGTCATGGACTCGTATGTGGAGAGTTACGTACTTGATTTAGGAGCCTTCTCCACTACACTTGACCTCCGAGTTATTCCTATAGGATCCTATTAGGTAGTATTGGTTATGGATTGGCTTGAGGTTCATCGAGCTAAGGTGGATTGTAGAAATAAAGTCATTGAGTGTTAGGATGATCTTGGGAGTGTAGTTGTGATATCAGGGATGTAGAGGCCTATCTCCTTGTGCATGATCTTGGCTAAGCAACTCAAGTAGAGCATGTGTAAGGGATGTCAGTTGTTTGCTATCACCATTAGTGATCGATCAGAGAGCTCTTGAGAGCATTCACCATTAGATGATCATGTAGTATTGAGGAGTATACCTATGTGTTTTTAAGTGAGCTTCTGGGTTACCACCCCGCAGAGAGGTGGATTTCACCATTGATTTAGTACCTAGATTTGCACCAGTTTCTAGGGCACCCTATCGGATGATGACTCCAAAGCTTCATGAGCTCAAGATTTAGTTAGAGGAGTTGTTAGATAAGGGTCTCATTCACCCTAGTGTATCTCCTTAGGGAGTGCCAGTCATATTTATGAAGAAGAAGGATGGTTCTCTCAGGCTTTGTGTTGACTTCAGATAGCTCAACAAAGTCACAATAAAGAACCGTTATCCGCTCCCTAGGATTGATGACTTGTTTGATTAGATGCGGGGAGCAAGAGTATTCTCCAAAATTGATCTCAAGTTAGGGTACCATCAGTTGTGCATTTTAGATGCAGACATTCATAAGACAACTTTCCACACACGTTATGGGCATTATGAGTTCACCATTGTTCCTTTTGGTTTGACTAATGCCCCAGTTGTCTTCATGAGCCTCATGAATGGAGTATTCAGGACCTTTCTAGATCGCTTTGTTTTACTATTAATTGATTACATATTGATATATTCTTGTTCGATGAGGAACACGAGGAGCATTTGAGGCAGATACTTCGGTGGTTGAGAGAGCATAATTTGTATGGGAACTTGGAAAACTATAGACTTCTTTCGGACATAAATTCAAGTACTTGGGTCATATCATATTAGGAGAGGGTATCTCAGTAGATCCCTCTAAGATACAGTGATTATGGACTGGCTAGCACCCACATCAGTTATTGAGGTGAGGAGTTTTATGGGTTTAGTAGGTTATTACCATAGGTTTGTACATGAATTTTCTAGGATTGATCACCCTATCACTTCTCTTCAGAGAAAAGTGAAGAATTTTTATTGGTCGGAAAAGTGTGAGAAGGCATTTTAGTTGCTTAAGGAAAGGTTAACCACGACACCCATCTTAGCAGTTCTGGACCCTACGGAGGATTTTGTTGTTTGTATTGATGCATCACTAGAGGGTTTAGGAGCAGTTCTTATGTAGGAGTGTGAGTTATTTCCTTTGAGTCTCTTAAGCTCAAGGACTATGAGCTTAATTACCCTACTCATGACTTGGAGCTTCGTAATAGTTTTTCATGCACTTGTGCGTTAGCGACATTTTATTTTTGGTAGACCTTTCATTTTGAGGACAAATCATCATAGCTTATAACATATCTTCTCACAGTCAAACGTCAACGCTTGTCAATGGAGTTGGATGGAGTTCCTATGTGAGTATGACATGGAGGTGAAGTATATCGAAGGAAATAAAATGTTGTTGCAGATGCACCTAGTAGACAATGACATGTGCTTGGTTTTTGACACTAGTCAGATTTTAGAGGCAGGATTCTTGAGCATCTTCCAGAGGATAGGGTTCTATGAGGGAGCTAGACGGATGTTGGAGTCACGGGGTTCATTAGAGGGCAGTGTATTCGGTGTGTGTTTTAGAGATAGATGGTTTACTTCGGTTCCATAGGCGCATCTATGTTCCTAAGTAAGGAGATTTGCGTCGATTCATCCTCACCGAGGCTCATTGACCTCCATATGTGGCACATCCAGGAGTAAAGAAAATTCATTCCGATCTCGAGGGAGTTATATTACAGGCCGGGTCTTCGACGGGACATAACAGATTTTCTTGCATGTTGCTTTGAGTGCCACAGGGTCAAGGTAGAACATTCTCACCCCGCGAGACTCTTACATCCTCATGATATTCCTGAGTGGAAATGGGATGTGATCTCCATGGATTTCATAGTCGGACTTCCTATGTCTTCTTATTGTCATGATGCCATTATGGTCACTGTGGATAAGTTGACCAAGGTTGCGCACTTCTCGCCAATCAAGGTCACCTATAATGCACAGGCCATTGCCAAAGTATTTATGGAGGACATGTTGAGGATGTATGTGATGGACAAGAAGAAGAAGTGGGAGGATTATTTTCATTTAGTTGAGCTTTCCTAAAAAAACAATTATCATAGTTCCATTGGTATGGCTCCTTACCAAGATTTGTATGTTCGACCTTGCAGGACACCTTTGAGTTGGGATAGACTAGATGACAAAATTATTCTAGGGCTAGCATATCTTTAGGATTTAGAGCAATAGGTTGTTTTGATTAGATAGCGACTTGAACAAGCTAGAGCATGCAAAAAAGGCGTATGCGAGACACCAAGAGGATTGATCATCACTTTGTAGTGGGTGAAAAATTCTTCTTGAGAGTTCATCCACATAAGAGACCAATCCGCTATGGAAAGGGCACTAAGCTATCGCCTCGTTTTGCGAGGCCTTTTGATATTTTGGAGGTCATAGGTCCAGTTGCCTACCGCCTAGCTTTGCCACCATGCCTTGCACTAGCCCATGATGTTTTTCATGTTTCGTACTACGTAGATATGTACAGATGTTTCTCATGTTTTGAATTGGTCGGCATTATAGGTAGAGGATGAGGATAGTGGAAACTGGAGCCCCCATACACATCTTTGGAGCACCGGAGGTTGGCCCTTCGGTGTTGAGACTTGGACCAGTTAGAGTGAAGTGGGACCGATACGATGAGACAACAACTACCTTGGAGGATGCAACACCTTTGAGGGCTAGATATCCCTATCTCCTCCAAAGTGAGTTCTAGGAGGAAATCTAATTTTAGTAGAGGGGGATGTAGTGCCCAAAATTTTATAGCTCAGTTACTTATTGTCCCTCTTACTCTTAGACATGTTTTGACAGGGATTTGATATATTTTGGACATTCCATTAGGAGATTTGATCTTATTAGACATATATGGAGATTTAGGCATATATTGCTAATTTAGCTTGATTATTATGTTTTCACATTATCTTATGATGTCATGGATACTAATTGATATGATGTTGTTTTGGAACGCAATTATATTGATGGATACTCAGTTTGTTGCATGTTGGGATTCTATGGATACATGTCACTTTATCATTATGTCTAACCTATGGTGAATTGTGTATAATTGTGCACGTTGTTGCATTTCGATTCCAGAGAGATGATATGTTAGTTTAGAATTCATTGATATCTTATTTAGTAGTTAACTCACATTTTATCGGACATGTGCGTTTAATGTGTGCAATGAGTGTGCAGGTGACAGGTCACAGGAGAACGTGGGATTCAGGCCAGCTACACAATTTTACACAAGTAGCCCAGAGGCTAAGTCCTAGCCGGGTTAGAATTATTGTTTTGGGTACCATGGGTGACCCTCATTTGTAATGTAATATGTCTTGTATTATTAATCTTGCTTAGGGTGTTTAGTTTGTGTTGTAAACTTGTTTAGGGGAATTAATGACCCCACTTACATTAAGTTTTGAATTTGTTTAATGATGTACTTAATCAAAAGGGTTTAGGGTCACATGTGAACCCTTGGGTGGGCCCCACACCCTCTACCCTTGTGCCAAATTTTCCAAACCCGAAATTGGGTTATTTTAGGCATTTTTAGGGACCCCTTTTTAGTTTGGGAGTTCCCTTAGCATGAAAATGGGCCCTTGGACCCTACCTAATAGGTAGGGGGCTTAATTCCAAGGCATAGAGGGATTTTCCCTCCCTTTTTCCTCCCCTTTGGTCACATCCATGTAAGGGGTATGGATAAGTGTGCTTTGTTAAAAGTTGCACAAGATTGTTTTGTTATCATTTTGAGTAATTTGGGAGAAGAGGGCTAAAAGTCATTTTATCCTTTCTCTCTTTTATCTTTGGCATCTTTGACCTTGAAGGAAGAGAGGGGTGACACATGTCACCCCCTCATTTGTGAGGATTTTTTCTTGCTCCTCTTCAAATTCTCCCTCATGGGAAAAGAAGAAAACTTTTTTTTTGGAGCTTTTGCTTGGAGGCTTGTGGATTTGGAGCTAGAGTTTTCTTGGGTCAAGAAGTGGAAGAGATTGAATTTGGAGAGATTTTTTTTTGAGGTAGGCTTCTTGAGCTTATTTGTGGTTTTATGTCATACTAGATGTTAGTTTTGTTTACTTGGGAATGTTGTTGTTTATTATGAATTTTATTTATGGTTTACTTGTTTTTTCTCCCTCCATCATATGTCATGATGGATTTTGGAGTTTGTGGGGGAAGATAGGGGAATTTTCCTCTCAATCCTTATAGGCTTGATGGGTAAGCCTTAAAGGATTTAGTTATTCCCCTCAAATTGTTTTGAGGTGGGGAAGGTGGGTCATTTGGCTTGAACCTCTTTACCCATTCTTGGTGAGAAACCCCTTTGGGGTTTGAAAATCCTTCCAAGAAGGATTGGTGAAAGGGTAGAGAAATAAGGAGGGCTTGAATGAATTTGGAGAAATAAGGACAGTATGAAGATCTTGTTTTGTGTAATTAATGATGGTTACAACTTTTGGAGAACTTTCTTCTCTTCCCCATTTTAGAGGTAGAACTTGGTTTCTCCTTTTTTTCATCTTTACAAATTTGGAGTCTTGTTTTGGATATTTTTCTTATTTTTGTGTGGATGTAATGTTGTGAGTTCACCCTCACTCTTGTGCATAGTTGTGGGTAGTAGTCCTCTTTCCCATGGGATTGGGGGAGGCTAGCATGCATTCCAACCTTGGAAAGACATGTAATGATGCCTATGGTTGGGTGGTAAAACAAGCTTCTTCTCCTTGCATGGATTCCTTGAAGGCATTTAAAGTTGGATCTCAAGATGGAAGTTGGTGGTAGTAGGGGTTTCATTGTCATCTCCATTTTAGTTCAGGCATTACCTCATTGTAACCCTTTTGGATATGACTTGTGGAAAATTCCTCTTTATTGTAATTCCTCTTCCTTTTTGTATTTGAAAATCACTTGTAAGATTGGTATTTCATTTGTATTTGAAAACTTTCTTTCAATCTTGGGAAGGAGTTTGATAGGTTGTCTTCTTATGTATTTTAGCATGTTTTGAAATATGATGTATTGAGAATTTTTCAAAAGAAGTCTTGTAAAATATCTATATTCCTTTAACATGCTTTGTTTTTTTAGTATCATTTTGATAAGGAAAGATTATTTATTGGAAAGGTGTTATTACAAAAGAAATAATCTTACTTTGTTGAGATTCTTATTTGTTTTTAAAAATTCTGAAATAAAATTTTAGCATTGCATTTGAAAAGAAAGTATCCCCTCTTGTATTGTTTTGTTTGTAATATTAATGCTTGAAATAAGACTATTCTTGATTTCTTTTCATGTGAAGTTTTAATGATTTGTTCTTATTAAGCAATCATGTTGAATAAGTAATCTTCTTTGAAAATTTTCTTTTGGAAATGAGTCTCTTATCTTATTTGAAAATACCTGGTTACATTCCTTTTAACTCAAAATCAGTAAATCATTTAGTTTGAATAATTGAAATTTTTAAGTTCCATTTTGCATTAAGATAAAAAAAAAAAAATTTGTTATTATCATCTTGAGATAAATTGTTCCTACATGCATTCCATTAAAAACGGAAGCATTACATTAGGGGTTTTAGAGTGTTTGGATATATATATATATACATATATATATATATATATATATATATATATATATATATGTATATACATATGTATATGTATATATATATGTATATGTATATATATATATATATATATATTAAAAACAATAAATACACATGAAACAAAGATGGAGACTCTCATCAAAAATCTCCATGGAAGTAAATTTTCCAAGCTTCTTTCAACCCTGCACCTGCAAAACACAAAACCAAACAAAATGAGAAGAGGAAACGAAGGGAAAAGAAAACATAAAGATGTTAGGGCAACTTAGGGCAAGATGAGATCTAGGGTCGATATTACATCTATCCTAGGGCTCCCATTTATTCCTACACACTTAAAGGCATGTACCTTTTTATGGGATTGGGAACTATAGTGGGGTTGACAATTAATTAAGGGGGGCATGTGGGAGAATAACCTAAAAAGAGGGAAATATAATTATCTAAAAAGGGGTAGACTCTTTCTAGGGTGTCCCTAGTAAATAGATAATAATTCAAAAAATATATAATAATAATAATAATAATAATAATAATAATATAATATTGTGTGGGGATAATGTTTAGTAAGTGGGTAAATAATTTTAGTTTAAAAGAATTATTTATGGAATCAGATTTGTATTGATAGTATTCTCTCTTTAATTTTTTAAAAAAATTACCAAAATTTCTAGTGACTTATTGGCCTATTTTTCAAGTATCCCGAGGTGGGGCATGACATAACCCCACTAGACCTACAAATAATGGGAACAAAAATACCCACCGGTGTTCCACCCAACATGTACATTAATCCACCTGTGCAATATGCATCATTTGAGTCTATGAACTATATTGCCACATCTACCTCATCGGCTCGGGAGGTACTATATGCTCTATTGTTGGCCCTGGTCTAGACTTGGCCCTCCTAAGTGTTGTAATATATCTCAACCATATATATGGCTCTGGGGCATATCCTCAATCATGTCGAATTGTCGTGATACTATCTCTTCTTGAAAAATATTAGCCACACCTAGGAATCGATCCTCTAACCACATATTCCTCTAAATACACCGCAACTCTACAACATCCTCGGGCCATCCTTCATACTCACGATATGGCCTCATGTTATTTCCTTGGGCCCTATACTATCTGTCATTGCTTTATAGGTATATGTTTCCATCGTAAATCCATGCATATTAATCCATCTCCTCACATATATCTCTAGCATAACCCACTCTCCTCGTGTACCTCAAACTAGTCTCAAAACTAATATGTGCTCATAAACCCATAAGTGAAAATAGTGTAGTGGCTCATATCCTACCACCAAACTAATTGTGAGTAAATCTGTATAGATATTTTAATAGTTGGTCCAGCACATACCTTTCCCATGAGTATCTAGTACTCTCTTCCTCAAACCACCACCATATACCATGCATCTTATAGAAGATTCCTACACCTTGTCCCTCCAATGATATATAAAAATTAATCACAACCGCTATGAACTTACGCAAGCATAGAATTCCACACCATAAGATAACATCAAAAATTATATGGGCCTTGGTAGGTACTCAAGTCCCCACAAAATACCATCTAATAACACACATCTGTCTCTCCATATCCTCCAATGGCATCACCACTACTCTCTCACCAATAACTGGTAATCGGAATATGCAATATACATCCTCTAATGTTAAAGTCAACTCTCCCATAGGAATAAAAATGTGCACATATCTGCACACCACCTCTCACATAGTGCAGTCAACATAGGCATATTGTGGGGCACATCCCCATCTGTGCTATGTTGAAGGATGAAATGGTCCACAATATTCCAATCCTCATTTAACAATTTGAATCCAAGAATTATACTCAAATGGCAACCACCGCAGAAATCCCTCGAGTGAATATCCCTCTACACATCATGAAAGAAAAACAAACACAATGTTAGAACACTAAAAAAATCAAAACACACTCATTTATCACATTACTATACAATAGAAATATGATTTTAACCAATATAGGCCACATACACACTTTACGGACTAGGTTTCCTTGATGTAAGATGGGAGTGCCAAAGAGTAGGAAAATATCGTCCAAATCTTGGTGCTCCTATCCCAAGGGTCACTAGCACCCTCACTACTCTTGTCCAAGTGTCAAACTTTGAAAAAATTAAAAATATCCAAATTAAAAAATTAAAAAATATGTCTACTATATCATACATTTTTAGAAAACAACACACTTACTAGCTCCGCTATCGTATGCGACACTATGACAATTGCCACCATCCTAAACCAGTCAAGACGTGTTGCTCTCACTTGTCTTGTGTTTTCACTCACGTTGCACTCAATATCAAAATCACATAAATAAAAATGAAGTAACTAAACACTTGTTTTCTTTACTACTTATAGCTACTTTTTCGCCTACTTTACTATAGTGATTATTTCATGCTTACTCTCACAACTAATATACAATACATTATTTTTGAGATATATTTAGAGTTTCTACTCGATTCAAACCTCATTTGTGACATTATTTTTAGAATTCTTCCCTCTTTGTAATAACATAAACATTACATGAGCATTATCTCCTCTATACATTGTCTTTCATCCAATTTATACACATTTTTGGTGATTTTTATCACTTTATATCTATTTTTGGCTTACTTTCGGCTTAGTATTTTTTTTTATCATTACTTTAAATTTTTTTAAATGGGGGTATATCATTAGGGTAATCCTATAAATCCCTTTACATTACCATCGATTAATCAACACTACGTATTCATCATTTTCAAACATTTACTAATTTAATGTGTAACATCTCAATATTAATCCCCCTAACAACCTAATATGGGGAAAAGAAATAAAAAAATTCGATGCAAAATTTCATCACTTCCCCCTAATGACCTAAGTTAGGTGAAATAAGTATTAAAATCCTCTCCATGATATATTTCACCAATTTCTATCGATTGCCCCTAATGGCCTAACCGGGGTAACTAGCATAAAATATCTATATCGGTGACCAATTAATCAATCAACATGCTCAAATTTATAACAATCGAAGTCATATGATTCAATCATAAAAAAATCAACAAAATTGGCCTACCGGATAACCTATCTTGGGAGTTATGGACATCCTCCAAGATGACCAAACTTAGGAGATTACATCCATTGCTTTCCTAGATGACCAAACTTGTGAATCTATTTTACCTTTCGATTTTTATTCTAGATAACCTAACTTAGAAGTAATCATTTTCTAATTGCTTCAAGATAAACTAACTCAGAAGCCATCAAATTTTGGTGACACCCATGGAGTGGGAGAAAGAGTTCCATTCCTATACCACTCTTATATGGTTCAACTATTTGATTGAAATTATTAAGATCCAAAAACAAAAATATTTGATCGATTCTATCTCGTAGTGGATAGATCTTGAGGATGTAGTTATAGATTGGAGAATAATACCCTTTTCACCCTACACTCTTCTGTAGTAGGAAGATACCCAATTCCTCTAGTCGATTATTCATATACATGCGTTTGGGTCAAGAACTTATCACTCCATACCTCGTCTCATCATCGTAATACAATGTTTGAAATCATCAATCATATAGCATTTCAATAATTACTCTCATTTAGTAAACTTCATCATGACATTATGCTTTTCACTACATTCCATGAATCAAAACATGGATCCATGGTTCGACACAGGTATGGTTATTTGAACGTTTTTGCTACCTAATATGCTCATTATTTTACAACATGGGATTATTTATATTTTCTCTTAGGTTCATATCTCTATTTTCTTTATGTTCTTTGAGATTTCGCTCACCAACATAAAGTGGGAAAAAATGTAGTCACAAAATCATGCATTGAATATTATAGTTATATCACCAAATATGTTGTATATATATATATATATATATATATATATATATATATATATATATTGATCTTGTGTAAGAAAATGATTCACTAATGACCTATCCCATAGTATTGTTGTTGGTTAGTTGGTTATCATCGTCATTTTCTTGCACACTTGTTACTTTTTTCTAGATTTCAGTCATCTCTCATGCGGTATTAGATGTCTTTATTTGGTCATTTTTCATCTATAGTATTTGACGAGGGCACATAGGGTAGATCTAGGATGCCCATGGGCTCCCATGTTCTTATTTTAAGCAACATAGTCTTGGCAACACTTGTGTCTAAATTAGAGTTTCGAGGTCAGAGTTTTTAAATTTTCCCTTTCATTCCCTAGGTATCTTGTTATATGATTTTTCCTCTTAGGAAAAATTGTACAAGCGTGACCTCCCACAGAGGAAATAAAGTGATTGATTTGGTTGTGCGAGTTTGCATTTTTGTCTTTAGAAGAGAAATTTAAGTGGAAAAGCATTGGGAGTTAGTGGGAAGCACATTTGATAAGGAAGGTATGAACCTTGAATTCTAAAATTCAGACTTTGAACATTAGGGATATCGGGAGTTTGAGAAATCTCAGGGAATGGGAGAGTTCGAAAGTATGAAATTCAAACTTTGGATGTGAGGTCGTTCAGAGGTAGGTTAAAGTTCCTTTCGGGACTGGAGGGAATAAACCACGAAACAAGGAAAACAAAAATTTGAAACCTAAATACCAAATTTTAGAGTTTATGATTTTAGATTTTTGATGGGCTCAAGTAGGTGAACATTACAACGAGCCAAAAACACAATGGTTCAAAACCCAAAGTCCAAAATTCATACTTGAGGTTTTGGAGTTTTGAGCTTTTTGAGTCCAAGAAGATGAACAGTCTTTATGCACAATGTGAACTAAGAGTTTGAAGTACGAAGTCAAAATTTTAGAATTTAGAGGTTTTTATTTTTGAACTTTCGGGTCATCTCGGAAGTGAATAGTGAAAATGACTTCCAAATAAAAATTCCAAGAGTTATAAATATGAAAAATCTGAAACTTTGGATTTTAGAGGGTGTGTGCAGTGGTCGAAGGTATGAAAAGGTAAATCAACCACTTGCATTTAATGCAAGTATGGTTCCCTCGTCTTTAGATGGCCATAAATTTTGACTGGGAGCTCAAATTTGCACTGAGAATAAGACTTTTGGAAATCTCTCAATGTCTTTTTGGATATCTAAATTTTTATAAGGTTTACTATTTTTAAAAGGAGAAATATAATCTTCCATTAAGAGGAGATTGCAGGTGGTTCAACCACCAAAATGATTAAGTATGGGCTATGCCAGGAGATGATGCAAATAGGGATGGTGTTCTTTCTACTCCCACAAACTTGAAATATTCTCTCTAATGCAATTTTCATTATATAAATGTAAGGAGGGTACCATTTAAAAAAATTGACACCTTTTGTATGAACCTTCCTTCTTTCTTGTCTAAAGTGATTTGTGGAGCTTAAAACCTCTCTATTGGATATTGTAATACAAAACATGTGCCTTTGATCTCAAAATTTATATATTGTATCAATTTTAGGAGAAATATAATCAGAGTTTTTGATGTTTAAAACCCTCTTATGTGTTTTTTTACAACTTTCTAATATTTCATTACATGCAAGGTTATTATGTGTTGTTATTGTTTTCATTATAAGGTTATGACTGTGCTATGTTTATTATAAATCTTAGCATTCCATATTTTGGCATCACCTCCTTTAGATTAGTTTTACTTTTCATGTATCCTTATTCCTTGTTTCCTTGGTAAAAAAATGAATAGGATTGAGATTATTTTCTCTGCAAATTGGGCATGTGGTGTCTATATCAAGGAATAGGAAGATGTCCTTCTTTGGAGAGATATCCCGATTATAAAGTCCCACACTTTGGGATAACTCCATGTTTGAGAAATCACACTTACTACTTCAACCTCTCACTTGCACGAATAATTAGGGGTGTTGTGATTTTGACATAACAGGTACTAGTCGACATGTCACATCATTAGTGTCAAAATTTGAGCAAGAGATCCCTATATAAACATAACATACTTACCATCTTATGCTCGGACTATCTACAACTAAGGGTTGATTATCGACTACGTTAAGGAATTACATTTGGGCATCATTGCATCACACACATAGGAAGGGATGTATTCATTTTATTCTAACCACCATTTACATTTTACATCTATCTATTGCATCTATCTCTATGTCATTATCGTTAGGGAATGCTAGGCACACAATTGCACATAAAGCACATTTAACTACATTGGATTTCCAATGTAGTACAATGCTTAGTTATAAGTCCACCATTGTGGCACTTAAGGTTAGTCGACCCCTTCATATGAATCTTTATTTTATATGGCTTTTATGTTTTTATGGGGTTTTGTAGTTAGATATTCAAGACAGTTAATGGAGACATAAGTAAAGTTACCTTGACAACCATGCGACAAAGATCAAGATCTGCGAAGATTTATTAAAATTTCCACATTCATGTCTTGAGATTTTCTAGAGACCAGAGTGCCCATAGTATAAAGTAGAGAACCTATAGGCACCCCAAACTTCTCCCACATGCCCAAGTCCAGTCAAATCTCCATCTGCTACAATGTTTTTGGTTGTGCCATCATCATCTAATTTGTCTTTACATCATCCTGTTTAGTCCGGAATAATAGTGAGGTAATTTATTTTTCAGGTTGGTACCTTATCTATCATATTTCTATTATTTTAATTCATTTAAATATCAAATAAAATTAATTAGCATTTATATTTCAGCTTACACTATTTACTTAATTGTTAAACTATCTAGATTAACTCCTAAATTCCATATTTTAGTTAATCAAAACCCACCACAAGAATTGACTAAAAATGGGTGTTGGTTTCAACTGAAAATGCACCCTCTAACCAAAAATAATATATTGTAGCACTATTAAAACAGGACACTCTAATTAAAGCACGAGGAATAATATTTCAATGATAAGAAAAATAATAATGTATGCAATATTTTCTTCACTATTTTTTTTTAAAGCATTTGTATGACTTAAATAAAACTTTTGATCCTTTATGATCTAAATTTTAGGCCTCTTTATGATATTTCCATGAAAAAAGAAACTAAATCCGATATCATATGACGAATATATGTATATTTTATTGAGAGATATATGTTTGTTTTTTCTTATAGATTTTTCAACCTTAAGAGGTAACCCATATTTTGCAGACGCCTCTTCTAAAAATCAATCCTTTGTATGTCTATTACAATAAAAATTTGCTGATACAAAATCATATATTTTGTAGGTATTCTATAAGAAAAATAAGAGAATACTTAGTTTTGCGCACATTGTAAGTTTAAGATATTGATTCATATGTTACTTTAATATTCATATAATAAGATATATATACAAATATGACCTCCTACATAACAATATTCAAATCACATCTTCAAATCTCACATGTCTGTCTCCTATGATTTTTCACTCCATTATTCTCTCAATATCCCAAATATCACTCAACCATATAACCATAAATATTTCACACTTCTCCTATTCTAATGGTGATTTAAAATCATGTAGAACTAATGTGTCTCAACATGATAACATATTATTATTATTATTATCACAATAATTATAACTAGTTACCCTACATATGATGAATTGTCTATAAAATCTAATCAATTAAAAAGTAATATTATATTGACATTATATTGTTCGTTAATAAATATAATATGAGTTGTTAAATAATAACTTATCTACACACACTTAATGTATATTCTAATGTTCATACTAATATTTCATAATATTATAATTAAACCATTACACACCACACTACCATAGTACCATATACCGGATTATATGCCTTGTGATAATTACTCAATCAATAGAATATGTATATTTAGAAAAACATTAAGCGATTTTTCATATATGTACATAGATTATTAAGTCTTCCATTCATACTAAGAGTATATTAGCAATCATTATGAAGTGGAATATTCCTTATTTGATTCATTCTTATACAAAATGCTACAACTATCACTACAAGATAATAGGTCTTGTATCCATAATTTTCCACAATTTTTGTGTGGAAATATTATTCTAAATTATGGATATTAGTTTTAGACTCTACCTACAATTATTTTGTGAAAATATGAAATGTGGAAAAATATTGTGAAAAATCAACAATTAAGATAGTGTGACAATTTAACAATATTATAAGCTGTAGATAATTATAGAATTTGTCATACTTTAATTGTTCTTACATATAAAATTAAAAAAATGTGATAGATTTACACTTTAAATAATATAATGGTTCTCCAATTCTAAACTTGATTAACTTTATAGAATATAATTATGTTATAGGCACAGTAATAGAGGAAGCAACGCTCACCGGTCAAAATCATGACATGCACGAAGGATACCGCATCCATTAATTTTGGTGCTAAGGTGCTTATTGTTAGGAAATAAGGGATAAAATATGCGGAATAATCCCTCACAGAATCGCAACAGTAGAAACTAATATGCAGAAATTATTACATATCTCAAATAAAATTGCAGAATAAAATAACACAACACAAAGAGACAGTATTTAACGTGGTTCACCCAATTTGGGCTACGTCCACCAAGAATCACTTGCTTAGATTTTATTACAAGCCACCGCTCTCTCAATACAATACCCAGATCCGTTTGGAGCTATGCTCAACAAACTCTACAGAATTCACAGCCGAATTCAAAACACATCTACAATACATTTGCTTGTACATCTATCATATGCATAAGACCATATAAATAGACAACTGCTTAAGTAGTTTTACAAAACTGTGGGTATCAAAACCATGGGAAAAACCCGTCCGATAAACCTATGGGCCAAAAAACTCACCCATATGAGAAAAGCACGTTTCCCGATATGTCGGGTGCATTTTTCGAGGCCAAAAATTTTACGCCGAAAAGCACGTTTCCGAACCCCGGCGAGGATACATGAAAAGTGTACAGTACTCTTAGTGTACAGTCTTCAACACTTTCACACATGAAAAATAGGCTCCACAACCTAACGCTTATGTTTGAATCCTACCTCAAGGGTAATGGCCTCATTTGTAGGCCACAATAGGTTCTGTCATATCTTATTATTCCTTTACTCATGGATATTTACACATTGAATTTCCCTTTTGAAAGGTATAATAAACGTTTATCCATATGTAAGAAGCATGTTTTTCAATGTTTTTAGATATCTTCATGATAGAAATTTAATTTATCATAATCTCTAGGATTTTTAGTCCCACCACTTGCTCATTAAATTTGGGTTTCCTCCCTTCAATCCCATTTTATTAATATTCTTGTTTAAGACAATTTGTATCCTCCTATCTCATTTACCATTATAATTTTGGGATAATCATAGTTTGGCTTCCATTGGTAATGCTTTGGGAAATTTTTGGCCATAGGATCTAATATCGTGGGTTACACCCACATAATATATCCCCACATATTTGTTTACATGCATCCCTCACAACCTCTAATAAATAGTGACCTTAAGGTTCAAGATAGAACTCGGGATCAACCCTAGATACTAAAAGGTTTCCCTTCATATGAAGGATATGTTTTTCTTTAGGACATATAGCATCAAATTTCCCAGTCTTGAGAAGGAATCTAGATAAGAGGGCCACTTGTTTGAATCATGCCCTTAATTTGCACTTGGTGGTGAATGATATCTCTGATAATGATTACGATTTAGACTTAGAAGATGTTTTTTTAGTGCTAGAAACTCAATTTGAGCATAAGACTCGAGAGAGACTCAATGAGTTAATAAACCATAATAAAAATATTCTTGACTCAAAAGAGGAGGTTATAGGATCTATTGAAACTATTCTCACATGATATCCTTTAAATCACACACGTGTGGATTAAGTGTTTCTATTTTATAGTTATCCCAATCAAACAAATTTATTATTTCAAATTTGGAAGTTGTTATCCCAGTTTTACCATAAGTTGATCCTAAAAATGGATTGTAGTAGAGAAAAGGAGAATAAAGGGAAAAACAAAGAGTAGCTAGTAGATTCTACTACCTTTTGGTGGATTGTTTAATGCTTCATAGGAAATTAGTTTTTGTTATTTTGTCGGTCAAATTTATCTGTAGTGCCCACTCTTGTTCCACACTTATTATATTATGATTTCTATTACTATTGACTATAGACATTGATGTTATCATATCATTTTTGTTTAACATCATGTTATATGATAAAGATTTTCCTATTGTTGATGGATTGTGATTCATAGTATGATTGTGTGGATTATTAGATACATAGAAGGATATTTTATATTAATGATTATTATGTGTTGTTAGCATATATAGAATATTGAATCTTGAAATTCTTGTCATATTGACTATGATATAGCTTTTGAACTAATCTTGTAATCTTGTTGATATTGATAAAAGATAGAATTGAGATGTTGAAATTTTAGACAAATGATAACATTGTTTAGTTGAGATGATGATTTAGCTATATGAGGATGTTTATTGATTGATATGTGTATATTTTATCTTTGATGTTTTTGATGCGGCTACAAGGCTGAAGGAGGTATTGTGTGATTTTGTAGGTAATTAAATCACAACAATCAAAAGGGGGATTGGATACCAACCATAACGGAATACTAGATGGATACAATGAAGGTCACCATGACAACTTTTGTAATGTTTTTGTTTGTTTTATTTTTTTGGGGAGTCCTAAGGGAGGGAAGACCTTCAATTGTTACCATGAGCTATATCTGCAATTCTTTCCCATGTATTTTATTTATTGTTGAGTACGTGATTTATTTGAGCTGTAATTTATTTAATCATAGTTCATTAATGTGCTTTTATTAAGTAATTAAATCATATTATTAAGTGATATGGGGATGTGACGAATGGATTCATTTATTAGAGTTGTTTGTATTTTGAACTATGTGATTTTAAGTTGAGTTTATATGACTTTGAGTGTTGTACACTCTACCTTACCTTTGAATTTCAGATTTGGGCTTAAGCTCCATTTTGGAGGCTTTTGAGACAAGATACACTTATCCCATACCTCTTAATTTCATATACCAACACTTCCTATGGATTGGTGGGTAAAAAATAGACCCCAATATGTGTTTTGTAAGAAAAAAATTGACATTAATTGTACTTTTCTTACATGGATTTTAAATTTTGTCCTTAGATGGTGTGGGTTTGGATTGTGTGTGTAAGAGGCTTGTCATTCCACTCAACCACTAATTTTTTTTTCATAGGGTTTGGTGTTTGACTTATGATGTGGACATGAGGATGAGTGGTGTGGCATCCTATATGGAGCCACCTCACCCTCCTTTTTCCTTTTTCTATATATGAAAGTTTAATTGTTTGTTTGAGGGTTTACATCATTTCATTTGTGATCTTGTAATTTTGGAGTTGGAGAGTTTTGGAGTGCTTGTTGAGTTTGGATATTGTTGGAGTTGAATTGAGATTGAAGTCTCTTAGAGGGTTATCTATTGATCAAGCTATATAATGGTAAGGTAGGAACTACACCCTTGTTTTATTTGTTTTCTCTTATATAAGTATATTGGTTTGTTGTTGAATGTTTTGGTATGCTTGTTGGGTTCTTGGGTAGGATGCCTAACTATGGTGTAGGAGAAGGCTATGGGGGTTTTACATGTAGGAAGGCATAATATTTTATTTCATTGTTTGGGAGGGAGTTGGGTTGGGTGCCCCACCTTCGATAAGAAAATTCTTGCATTTATTACTTAGTTCTTGTTAGGGAGACATAAGATATTGTAGGTAGGTAGAAGAGAATGTGAGAGGCATAAGAGGATATTGAGGGAGGCATAAGAGTTGTGTTGGGATTT
Organism: Taxus wallichiana var. yunnanensis; assembly: GCA_018340775.1. Taxonomy (NCBI): domain Eukaryota; kingdom Viridiplantae; phylum Streptophyta; class Pinopsida; order Cupressales; family Taxaceae; genus Taxus; species Taxus wallichiana. The sequence continues at coordinate 961,481,908 of CM031242.1, read as the reverse complement.
TGAGATGTATATTTTAGGTTTTTAAGGTGGGAACCTAATCATAATGGGAGGGATAAGTGATCTCCCCATAGATCCTTGCCAATTGGATTTGCATTTCAAGCCTTGTGTATTTTGAAACTTGCATTCTTGTGATTGTTTTATTGTTTTGAATGTGTGTTATATGGTTGTGAAATATTGTAATGTGATGTTGAATCATTGTGTAGTTTCCATGAGTTAGATCCATCTTTTATTGCATTTTGGTTGGGGCTCGAGAGGACAATGAGGAGGATAGCTTCTTCTCCTCATTGGATTATTGGTTGGGTGGAGAGTGTTGCCTCTCCCCCATTTTTGTTGTTGTGATCAAGTGAAGAAATGGTGTATTGTATTTGAAAGAAAGGTTGTATTGTATATTTTGTTCATTAAGTTGTAATACATTGTTGAAAAGGAAACTCCTTGCATTGTAAGAGAATGAGTCATGCTCAAAAGAAAAAGGAAAGTTCATTGTTATTGTAAGTGTTTGTATTTTTGTAAAAATGAAGGAAGAACATAGAAGTGTAAAACATTAATAATGTATTCTTAGCAAATCTAAATGTGGAATAAAGTTGTTTGTAGTTACTTGAACAAATGGTTGTAGTAGAAATTGAAAGATGCAATAAATTTGAAGTAAGTTATTATGTTGAAATATTTAATTTTATTTTGGAAAGGAAAAAAATAATATTAGGAGTAGGTTAAACTTCTTTCTTATTCTTGAGCTTGAATAAAATTTGTTGAAAGAAAATAAAATTAATCTTATAGTGTTTTCTTGTTACTATAGAAATAGAAAATCTTTAAATTTTGTAATTTTAGGCTTGGAATGAATAATTGGTCAAAACCTTAAATTGGAGAATTTAGGCACATAAATTAAACTAAGGATTAAATGTAAAACACTCCGATTATAACGTTTTTTTTGAAAAATTGTGAAATTTATGGTTTTGTTTTAAAAGAACATGACCTTCTCCTGTGTAGAGTGGCACTCTTTGAACCGCCGCTCGGGAAATATGGTGGTTTTTAATCGTAACCTAGGTAGGGCGGAAGTCCTAGGACTGTCATGTTGGTTTGGGTGGCGAGTTTCATCATTTGTGGCGGGAAAATACAAATCCATGTCTATGAAAATTTAAACTTAGTTTCATTAAATATTTAAGCCTACAAATTTGAAGAGGAAATCACCAGCAAGCTATAAGGGCCTAAATTCATTCTTCTAAACTTGTAAATCTTCATATGTGTAATGGCCGCTAAAACAACTCACTTGACACCCATGAAAAACCTAGGTTTAGTTAGAACATTATGGAATAAATTTTTTTAAAGTGTTAACGAACAAAGTCTCAAGGACAATTAAATTCAAGTGATAAATTTTCCCATTATAATAATTACTAATTCCACATTATAAAGCAACAAGTGTAATAATTCCACACCTAGCTCAACTCTCCTTAGGGATTAATTTAATCACTTGATTACATTGACATTTTAGCTAAATATTCCCGATTAAAATTTTAGTGTAAAGGGACCAGAATAATTAAATACCCAAGATATATAATTCCACAAGATCTAAGAAAAGAGAAATGTTTAATTACGGTGGGGAAAAGAATATATATTTAAAATCATCGAGTAAATTCTTACATAACCACTCCCATAACTCGGTTACTGATTAAATTATATTTCTCCCATTATGGATGCCATTAAAACTTCCTAAAAACATTCCCATTAGGTAGGGAATTTCCTCACCTTTTCGGTGATATAAAGAAGTCCTCCTAACTCCTCATATTTCTCAAGTTATGGACCGACAAAACTTGGGGTGAAAATTTTCCCAAGAGCGGGCCTACGGGCTTGGGGAGGAAAATTTTCCCCAACTTGGGCCTGTAGACTTCGGAGAGAAAATTCACACTAAGGAGAAAATAGGACCGGTGAAATGGGGAAGCAAAATTTTCCTAGACATGGGCTGACGGAGCGGGGAAGACATTTAGCGCTTTTGTCCTTTTGGGACAAAAGGCACAATTTGCCTCCATGCTCCCACGAGTTTGTAAGGGAACACGTGTCGGCATTTCTAAATTCTAGCAAAAATTTGGGCCACCAAATAATTTTAAGGATTTTATCCTCTTTTTTTTTTTTTTTTAAAAGAGCTAAGGGATCAAAATTATCTCCGCCTTGACTTTAACGCCAAGGGCACCACGTGTCATGCCCTTATTCGCATAGGGAAAATAGACCGGTGGGGAAACTTAGGAAATTTATCATTTTGCAAGAAGAGCGTTAAGGGTTTAAAATAACCCACACCTTCACCAATGCTATAAGGTGACGCGTGTCGAACACCATTGACTACGGGTTGGTGGCGGTGGAAGAAATTAAGAAAATTTGCTAAAAAAATATTTTGAAAGAGCTAAGGTTTAAAGGGAACTATGCCTCCATGACACCCAAGAATCCATGTGGCAGCCCCTAATTGGTGCAGACGGGCTACCAGGGCCTATGGGGAAAACTTACAAAATTTTCTAAATTTATTTTTGAAAGAACTTAATGTTAAAATAAATCTGAGCCTCCGCCGATGCCAAACAAAGCCACGTGTCGATCAATGATTGATTGGGCTGGGGCGGCGAGGCCTCGAGAGGAAAAATTATGAAATTAACTTTTTGGAATTAGATCATTTATAGAAAAAATGAAGGCTTTCGGATTAGTGGAACGGTGAGAAACTTCATGAATTTGCACCTTTTGGGTAAAAAGCAAAAAAAAAGATTTTTTTAGCCTATGGGTCATCCAAGAATATTTTATTCTTTTAAAATTTGATGACTAGATTATTTTGAGCCCAAAATGAAGTAAAAACTTGAAGGCCATAAATTTATATTACAAACTCGATTTTCGCAAACGAGGACTTTCTGGAAATATCTCGACATCCTCTTTTCACAAAAACCTTAGAAATTTGATTTTGATAAAGTTTAAAGGGTAAATTTTGAGAAAACATCTTTTTGTCACTTAGAAAGTGAACTGGTATTTTTAACTTATCAATTTTGTTCAAATTTGTCGTTAATTATTTTTCCACTTGCCAAAAAGGCATGGAGGATTTTACTTGGAAGATTTTAGAATATATTTCAAGGGTTAAATTTTTGATTGAAGATCAATTTGAATTTCCCCAATTTAATAGCAAAAATGACTGAGAAATTGTTTGAGCCTAATTTGAAAGGTTCTATGAAAATTTCTTAAGTATTATAGTTTGTGTGGGATAATTTTCATCTTTCTTAGCTTGTATTAATGTTTCAAATGTCTTTCCTAGTATCCAAAGTCATTCTCTACATTTTTTGATAATTATTTGCCAGTTTGAAAATATCTAACAAAGATCTAATTCGAAAGGATCTATTTTCCATTTTCTTCTTCCAAGTATTAGGATACGTTCCAATTCCAATCTAATACATTTAGTTGATTCAAATCAAACTATTCAAAACCAAAATGTAATTCTGATTTCTAATTTTACACATTTCAAAAGATAGATCTCTGTGTTTTCCTCACATGCATTTCTTCCTTTCAAACAGAGATTTCAAAAAAATTAAATGATCGATTCAATACCACAATGCGATTTGAGAAAGTTAATACAATCATTTATTGTTTCCCAAAAGACAAATTACAACTTGTTTCTTTCATTCTTCAAATTCATCATACAAAATACAATTATTTCTTTCAAAAGAACATAAATAGAGTATATCTCTTTCACATTTCAATCTTACAACTTTCATATTCAATACAACATATTTCCATTACAAAACATATACAAGTTCATCCACTTCAAGTTGTAAGGTTACAATAATATTTATCTCAATAAGGGACTTGTTAATTGTTTTATTTCATTTTCCTTTGCTCCGAACAACAACATGCGATTTATCATTCTTCCAATTTTGATCGGAATAAGAGTAGGGAAAAGGCAACGCTCTCCACCCAACCAAGACATCCATTGCAAGGAGATTCCATCCTTCTTCATTGGCCCTCGAGTCCCAAACCACAAAGCAATGGAAGATGTGATTCAACTCATGGAAACAACAGGCTTCCATAAACACACAAGTAAATTTCACATTCAAAACATAGTCCAAAACAAAACTAGAGTTTTCCACCACAGAACAAAACAACAAACAACACTCAGGATTCATCATTGAAGCCAAAAGAGTGAGAAACTATAGGGGATGCTATTTATGCCTCCCAAAGGGTAAATGAGTATCACTACCTCGAACAAACCACCAAAATATATATCATTTCAAATCCCCGACATGCCCTTATGCCTCCCCAAGTACCCCTTATTCCTCACATTTCCTTATTCCTCCCCAACCTCTTATGGCACCCCATAATGAGTAAATAAATGCAAGCTATTTCTTTATAAGGTCGAACCAAAATCCGAACTCCCTCCACACTTATACCTCCCAAAACACTTATGTCTCCCAAAAATGCCCCATAGTCTTCTCTACACCATCCGTAGGCTATCTACCTAACCAGCCAACAAATAAAACAACACATTCAAACATTCAACCATTCACATATGCATAAAAATAAAAGGAGAGTATTTCAAAGAGCTAAGCTCTTACCTCTCCACGATGGAGTTTGTTCCAAGTTCAAACCAACAAGCTCTCCAATGCTACACAAACCAAGAGATCAACAATCAACAAGTATGGAAAAATCTCTAGTTTTCTCCCAATTTGCAAGAGCTCCAACAACCCAAAGCAAGTCGCCAAAACTGAAGTGATAAAAGTGAAGCAAAAAAACCCCAAAAACAATTCAAGGAATTCGAATATATAGAAGAGGAAAGGGAAGGGATTAGGTGGATCCATATGGGATGCCACATCACACATCCTCATCTCTAACTCATAAGTAAACTTCATTCTCCAAGGTACAATAAATAAGTAGGTGAATAAATGAAAGTTTTACTTAAACACTCAAATGCAACCCACACCTCATAAGGACTGAAATTGAAAACATGTAAGAAAGTAAAATTATAGCATACAACTTGAATTACAAAAAAGCATAATGAAGGCTAGATTTAAACCCCTACTGACCATAGGTAAGGTTGGCATGAAAGTTTAAGAGGTAAGGGACAAGTTTAACTTGTCCCATAAGCTTTCAAGATCATCCTTCAAGGTCAAATTTGAATTTCAAAAGGAGGTGGAGTGTTTCATACTCCAAAATTAATTTACACATCACCTACAAATTTCTTACAACATTCTAATTTTAGGCCAGCAACTCTAATAATTACTTTCTTATGTCCCAATTTGATTAATTAATTTTAACAACATGTTTACTCACATTAATTTACCACAATTAATAAATAATGAAAGGGGTAAACACATCACTTGATAAACACATACAAACATCAATAAAAAGGAACCAAATAAATAAATACACATAACCCTTGGTCAAATTTAAAGGTGCTCCCCCATAAGAATCCTGACAATCAAACACACACACATGAACAATACAAGTTGCCATGGTGACCTTGTTGAATTCATCTAGAATTCCAATGTGGTTGGTCTCTAATCCCCTGATGTTTGTTGTGATATTTTTAACATGCACAATACAAATACCCCTTCGGCCTCATGGCCATATCGAACATCCAAAGGAATATAATATAATTTCAAAATCATCAATATATATATGAATCACAACACTATCCACACAATCAACTATATCACTTACAATTTCATCAGTAACTATATAATCATCAATTTTAAATTCATTTTTTTGTCTACTAAATATATCCAAATATCACATGTCCTAACAACATCCATAAATATATATATATATATATATATATATATATATATATATAACCATGTCCAACAACATGTCAACATCTATATAAAATGTATCTAATAAACACCATATATAATATATGAATCGAGTCAACAATAATCCATGATCGACATCTAACACCATACTAAATAAAAACTATAATAATGTCCATAATATAGTCAGCAGATATCATGATCAATAACAAAAGTGTCGAAGGAAAGTTTTCACTACATTCCCCTTCCCTCTAGACTCGACTTCCTCCTAGAAGTCACTTGAAAGAGAGATAGGAAATAATGCAATAGAGAAAGGATCACTCCATTATGGATTTCTTGCTTCAAATAAGTGTGGGTCTATAGAACCTAAGTTTGGTCCAATGCAATTTAGCAAGAAGAAGGAGATTGCGCAGGATGAGTTCTAAACTTTCGCATGCAACGCTATGACCACTTAAATCTAGAGAGTAAATTTATGCTATCAACCACCAAATAGAGGAACAATAATGATAATTCCATGAGTTTTAGAATGACCACATAGTTTTCCAAGGAATATAACATACTACATTAATAAAAGTTGAGGTTTCTACTAAGTTTAAGCCACGATTTCAACGTTTGTTGTCTACACAAGGCTAGCAAAAATCAACTATGACCAAATTTACATGAGGAACAAGTCTAATCAAGGTCCCACAATTTGAGGATCACACAGGATGAGGTGAATCAACGGGGACACCTAAATCAGCAAAACATTTAAAATCAAGGAACTATTCTAGGAAAGCACTTTTATAACTCAAGAGGGTACAATTAACTTTTCATGGTAATAAAAGTGAAGTCAAGACCACAAGTTTTCCTATATTCTGATTTTTACAATTTTGTTTTAAGAATTGAACACACCATACCAGCCAAATCTAAAGAATTCAACCGTTTAGCAATATATATATATATATATATATATATATATATATATATATATATATATATATATATATATATATATATATATCCCCAGAAAGTAACACATCAATACAAGTATCATACATTATAGGACAATGGGATTTATTTATGTTATTTCCTACTCAATCTCAGAATAACCATAAAGAGATCACATGAAATACCAAGGACCACTCAAGGTTGCTAGGGAGAAGAACAAGTAACAGGGGGTCCAATTACAATTCAAGGGTGCATCATATCAAAAGTGAATAACATCATCTTGCACATTCCCTCATAATGGAAAAGGGACAACGACAACAAGGTGACCCAAGAAAATATGAGGAAAATAAGACTTCCCAAAGTTATTTTATATCCTTAAACATATGTTGCCTTAAAATTACAATAACTTAGGTCTCCAAGGACAAGACAACATGCAAGGAGGTTACTTCTCAAACAACGGATAAGTCTCAATCCAAAAGGACCACCACTCTCATTCATCGAGCTACGAGATGATAAGGGTATGCTGAACCAAAAATCCCTCAAGTAAGGCACATACATCTATGAAAACAAAGTAATAAGCAACTAGAACACATTTCAATCCACCAAGTGTTTCACAATTTTAGGTAGGCGACAGAACTACGAGTTCAACTATACATTAAATCTGAATACACATAAATCGTACTTATTTTATAACTCAACTAATTAAGTCAAAAGTTTTTGTTTCATTTTCCTAACACATTCCTCTATGAGTTTTCTTAATTAAAATATTCCTCTTTATTCTTATATCACATGTTTGCGTTATAAGGATCACCACTTAGGTGCCCATGATATCTTGCCATTCTGTATAGGCAGACAAACAAAATATTTATTCTACTCCTAGGGAGGTAGATGGAAATTTTTTTCCTTTTCTGTTCTTCTACATGGTTTTTATTCCTTCTATTAATCTACCAACATTAAAGCAAAGACCATTTTTCTTTCTATTTTCCAGTTTTTTTGTTAAGCTTCAAGGTCAAATCTCCTCGATTCTGATTTTAAGATGTTTGGGTGAGTCAATTTGTCAATTAAAAAAATTTAATGAGAAGGAATGGTAAACATATCACACTATTACTTTTATGGGAGAGAGAGGTAATTCAACACATCACATTTTTAATTCTAAGGAAACAAGGGATGTTCAACATAGAAAGCACATTATTAATTTTGTAAGAACTAGGAAAAAATCAACCAACATGGATCACATAAATATTTCAATATTTTTCCACTAATTACAAGTATTATAAAACATTCCTAGTGGTTTTCCACAAGTTCTCAAAAGAATTTACAAGGAAGACCGATCAACGAAGCATAATTACTTTTATTGATCTACTAGGGTTTAACACTATTTGTTGTTTTGGTGAAAACATTTTACTCACCTAATAAGACAAGGAAAGTTTTCAAATCTACACCCATATTACCATAGGATACCACCAACCAAGCAATCAAAATGACAAGGAAATATTTTAACTATAAGAACACCACATACTCATTAGAAGCGTCAAATGTAAGCAGACAATCAACCATCTTATTCAACATGGCTTTACGACCAAGAGTTATAGTTTCGCAAGAGAATCACATTATAAAATACCACCGAGATTAAATTATCAAGGTCTAATTACACTATCATCATGGTCCAAAAGACTCAAAGCATCCATAAGTGTCTCCACGTAATCCAAAATTAATAGGTCATAGAGTATTATTCATAGTAACTAAAAAAAAGTTAAGGAAAGGGTAGACTTATTTATAGGTCAAGAGGGAAAATAGACACACTTAATTTACACACAATACTCGAATGGGATTAAATCTAACCATAATTACCAAGATGCATATAATCCTCAAGTCACTACTTAATATAATGAAATGAGGAACTCTTGATAAAAATTAGCATGCCATCGAAGAGAAGCCAGTACCAGATAAAAAAATTTCCACTAACATCCAAAGCCAGCCAAAAGAAAACCAATCCCACCATAATTCATCAACCCACAATTAAAAACGTCTACTCCAACGAGGTTCAAGATCTTACCGAATTGTAATAGAATCATCACCACCGCTAACAGGCTGCCAACTAGAACACACAACACAACAAACTCTCTTCCCAACTAGGTCGAGTACAAAAATGTCAGTTTAAGATCCTAGATACACTCAAGGTTCCATGCATATAAAACCAATGCATAAATTTAAGAACCTAAGAGGACATTCAAGACACTTAGGGTGTACCCCATATGGAAAAATGTATGAATACGGGTAGCATAGAACTAGCTCATAATCATGCAAGAAGAAATCCACGTACCGTTTAGCTAAGCAGCTAACAACATAACAAGCTCGAGTCACCAATAAAAATAAAGTCCAAGAAATATTAGAAATCAAGGAAAATGGCTAATTAGCCACATTGGAAAGTCTAAAAATTCTTTCAAAAATACAAATAACTAGAAGAGCCTCAAAGCTTCTCAATCCAATCATAAAATAAGATGCCGGTCCTTGATAAAATGACACAAGTTTACGAATGTAAAATATAAAATGTTAACACATTCACTTCGCAGCCCTTCACGGCCGCCAATAGGGGTACTCTGCATCAAGGTCCATTACAAGGACACATGCGTATGATTGGGTGATAAAATACACCGGACTTAATGTCAACCCTCCCATATGGGTAACAAAATGAAAAAATGACAACCATAGCAACTTTTCTAAATCTTGAAGGAAGGAAGCTCTAAGAAACTTCTAATTAACTCTTCTGGCCCCAAGACACAACCAATTTTGTCAAAACACAAGATTCACACCATATAATTTATCATTCCAACAACTCCAATAAGGGTCTCAACAGAGAGATTAATGCATCATACAATTAAATTAAGTTTTAGGACTTGTAGAACAACACATTTTCAAAGGGAACCAAGTTTCCACTACACTAGAAGTTCACAAAAATCAATTAAGTTTTACAATCTTAGTTACCGGGTTTAGACAAAATCTTTGGGTGAGTGAGTACAACAATTCAAACAACTTATTATTTTATTATTATTGTAATTTTGGTAGTGTAAATGAATAGAGTAATGTAATATTTCTTCATACGCATTTCTTTTTTAATTTTCAAACAAGTTTGTTTTCTTAAATTTAAAAGTGTGCTAGGTTTACATTTCATGTCTAAATTTTTCTAGTGTTCCTAAGGGTCCAAGCTTTGAAACCACGGATCGATACCAAGTGTAACGCCCGCTAAAACAACCCACTTGAGACCCATGAACAACCTAGGTTTAGTTAGAAAATTATGGAATGATTTTTTTGAGTGTTAATGACCAAAGTCTCAAGGACAATTAAATTCAACTGATAACTTTTCCCATTATAATAATTACTAATTCCACACCTAGCTCAAATATCCTTAGGGATTAATATAATCATTGATTACATTGAAATTTTAGGTAAATATTCCCGATTAAAATTTTAGGGTTAAGGGACCAAAAAAATTAAATACCCAAGGTATTTAATTCCACAAGATCTAATACAAGAGTAAGGTTTAATTACGGTGGGGAAAATAATACATATTTAAAATCATCGAGTAAATTCTTACTTACCCACTCCCGAACTCGGTTAAATATTCATTTTTATTTCTCCCAAGATGGATGAAATTAAAACTTCTGAAAACATTCCCATTAGGTAGGGAATTTCCTTACCTTTCCGGTGATATAAATAAATACTCCTAACTACTCATATTTATCATGTTATGGGTTGGTGAAACTTGGGGTGAAAATATTCCCAAGAGCGAGGCCTACGGGCGGGGAGGAAATTTTTCCCCAACTCAAGCCTACGGAATTCGTAGAGAGAAAATTCACTGGAGGAGAAAATTAGAAGGGCGAGTGGGAAGCAAAAATTTCCCGGACACGGGCCGGCGGAGCGGGAAGAAATTTAGCGTTTTTGTCCTTTTGGGAAAAAGGTGCGGTCGCCTCCATACTCCCAAGTCCATAAGGGAACTCATGTCGGCATTTCCAAATTCGGTGGAAAGTTAGGGGAGCGGGAGAATTTTAATTTTTTACCCTTTTTTTTCCAAAAATCACTAAGGGATCAAAATTATCTACCTCTCCGCCGACGCCAAGGGCACCACATGTCACGCCTTGATTCGTGTAGGGAAAATAAACCAATGGGGAAACTTAGGAAATTTAGACTTTTTGCAAGAAGAGTGTTAAGGGTTTAAAACATCCTACACCTCCACCAACGCCATAAGGTGCCACGTGTCAGATAACCATTGATTGCGGGTTGGCGGGCTAGCGGAAGAAATTAAGAAATTTTTCCAAAAAAATCTTTTGAAAGAGTTAAGGTTTAAAGGGATCCCCGACTCCGTCGATGCCCAAGAAGCCACGTGGTAGCGCCTAATTGGCTATGGGATGGTGGGGCTACAAGGAAAACCTTACAAATTTTTCCAAATTTATTTTTGAAAGTGCTTAAGGTTAAAATCAATTTGAGCCTCCACCGAAGCCCAACGAAGTCACGTGTCGATCAATGATTTTTGCTGCGGGGGCAGCGGGGCCACGGAGGAAAAATTGGTAAATGAAATTTTTGGACTTAGATAATTTATAGATAAAATGAAGGCTTGCGGATTAGTAGAGCAGCGGAAAACTTAATGAATTTGCACCTTTTCGAAAAAAAAAAAAAAAAAAAAAAAAGAGTTTTAGCTGTAGAGCCAAGAATATTTTATTCATTTAAAATTTGTGATTAGATTATTTTCACTGAAATGAAGTAAAAATTTTAGAAGGCCATAAATTTTGATTAGGAACTCGGTTTTTGTAAAACAAGGAATTTTTGAAATCTCTTGACGTGCTCTTTTCACAGTGAACCTTAGGAATTTTATTTTGATAAATTTTAAAGGGTCAATTTTTAGAAAATGTCTTTCTGTTACTTAGAAAGTGAGCTGGTATTTTAAACTTATCAATTTAGTTCAAATTTGTCGTTAATTCTTTTTCTACTTACCAAATAGGCATGGAGGATTTTACTTGGAAGAATTTAGAATAGATTTCAAGGGTTAAAATGTTTGATTAAAGATTAATTCGAATTTCCCTATTTTAACAAAAGTGACTGGGAAATTGTTTCAGGTCCAATTTTGAAAGGTTCTATGAAAATTTCTTAAGTATTATAATTTGTGTGGGATCATTTAGATATTTCTTAGCATGTATTAATATTTCAAATGTATTTCCTAGTTTGTAGGGTTGTTTCTATAAATTTTTTGATAATTATTTTCCAGTTTGAAAATATCTAACAGAGATCTAATTAAAACGCATCTATTTTCCATTTTCTTTTTCCAAGTATTAGGATACGTTCCAATTCCAATCTAATACATTTAGTTGATTCAAATCAAACTATTCAAAACCAAAATGCAATTTTGATTTCTAATTTTACACATTTCAAAAGACAGAGCTCTGTGTTTTCCTCACACGCATTTCTTCCTTTCAAATAGAGATTTCAAATACATTTAAATGATCAGATTCAATACCACAATGCAATTTGAGAAAGGTAATACAATCATTTATTGGTTCCCAAAAGACAACTTACAACTTCTTTCTTTCATTCTTCAAATTCATCATACAGAATACAATTATTTCTTTCAAAAGAACAGAAATGGAGTATATCTCTTTCACATTTCAATCTTACAACTTTTGTATTCAATACAACATATTTCCATTACAAAACATATACAAGTTCATCCACTTCAAGTGGGAAGGTTACAATAAGATTTATCTCAACAAGGGACTGTCAACTATTTTATTTCATTTTCCTTTGCTCTAGAACAATAACGTGTAGATTTATCATTCTTCAAATTCGATCACAACAAGAGAGGAGAGGCAATGATCTCCACCCAACCAAGACATCCAATGAAAAAAGAAGCCATCCTTCTTCATTATCCCCGAGCCCTAACCATAAAGAAATGGAAGATGTGATTCAACTCATGGAAATATGAGCTTCCAAACACACATGCAAATTTCACATTAAAAACACAGTCCAAAAAAACTGCAGTTTGCCACCAAAACAAAAACAACAAAAAACACTCGGGATTCATAATGGAAGCCAAAGGAGTAATAAACTAAGGGGATGTTGTTTATGCCTCCCAAAGGGGAAATGGGTATCACCACCTTAGAAAAAACTACCAAAATATATATCATTTCAAATCCTTGTCATACCCTTATGCCTCCACCAAGTACCCCTTATTCTTCACATTTCCTTATGCCTCCCCAACCTCTTATGGCACCCCATAACAAGTAAAGAAATGGAATCTATTTCTTTGTAGATTGGAACTCAAATCCCAACTCCATCCACACTTATACATTCCCAAAACACTTATGCTTCCCACAAAATGCCCCATAGTCTTCTCCTACACCATCCCTAGGCCATCTACCAAACCAGCGAACAAATAAAACAACACATTCAAAAATTAAACCATTCACATATGCATACAAATAAATGGAGAGTATTTCCAAGAGCTAAGCTCTTACCTCTCAATGATGGAGTTTGTTCCAAGTTTAAAGCAACAATATGTCCCATGCTACACAAACCAAGAAATCAACAATCAACAAGTATGCAACAATCTCAAAATTTCTCCCAATTTGCAAGAGCTCCAAAACCCAAAGCAAGTCACCAAAAATGATGTGATAAAACTGAAGCAAAAAAAAACCCCAAAAACATGCCAAGGAATTTTAATATATAGAAGAGGAAAGAGAAGAGGATGAGCTAGATCCATGTGGGATGCCACATCACACATCCTCAACTACAACTCATAAGTCAACTTCAATCTTCAAGCAACAATAAATGAGCAGGTGAATAAATGACATTTTTACTTACACACTCAAATCAAACCCACACCTCATAAGGACTGAAATTGAAAGCATTTAAGAAAGTGCAATGAAATCATACAACTTGACTTACAAAAATGCATAATGAAGGCTATATTTAAACCCTCCAACCATAGGTAAGGTTGGAATGCAAATTTAAGAGGTATGGGACAAGTTTAACTTGTCCCATAAGCTTTCAAACTCGGTCTCCAAGGACAAATTCGAATTTGAAAAGGAGGTGGAGTATTTCATACTCAAAAATAATTTACACATCACTTACACATTTCTTACAACACTTTAATTTTAGGCCAAAAACTCTAATAATTACTTTCTTATGTCCCAATTTGATTAATTAATTTTAATAACATGTTTACTCACATTAACTTAGCACAATTAATAAATAATGAAAGGGGTAAACACATCACTTAATAAACACATACAAACATCAATGAAGAGGAACCAAATAAATAAATACACCTAACCCTTGGTCACATTTAAAGGTGATCCCCCATTGGAATCCGTGTGATCGAACACACACACACGAACAATACAAGTGTCCATGGTGACCTTGTTGAATTCATCTAGAATTCCAATGTGGTTGGTCTCTAATCCCCCGATGTTTTTGTGATATTTTTAACCTACACAATACAAATAACCCTTCCGCCTCGTTGCCATATCAGAACATCCAATTGAATATAATATAATTTCAAAACCATCAATATATATATGAATCACAATAGCATCAGAAAATCAACAATATCACTTACATTTTCATCAAAGCAACTATATAATCATCAATTTTAAATTCAATTTTCTTGGTCTACTCAATATATCCAAATATCACATTTCCTAACAAAATCCATAAATATATATATATATATAAACCGTGTCCAAAAGGATGTCAACATCTATATAAAATTACTCTAACAATCATCATGCATCATATATGAATCGAGTCATCAATAATCCATGATTTGACATGTAACACCATACTAAATCAAAACTATAATAATGTCAGAATATAGTGAACAATTTCATGATAAATATCAATAGTGTCGAAGGGAAGTGGGCACTACAATATGGGTATTTAAAAGCATTCAATCTTATGGATTTAAAAATGAAGTAGGGTTTTGGGTAAGTGCAGCAAGTTGGGGGACAAAAAGGGGGTCATAAGTGGACGTCATATTGTAAATAACAACATAATATCAACTTGTAGGGATTATTAGAAATACATACACTCAAAATTAGAAAAATTATATTAATATGAATCGTAGCATCCAGAATCTAGTTTCTAAAATATTAAATTTTTTTAAAATGGACAAGATTAGCTATATTAAACACTCAAAATTCAATGACTTGGTATTTTTTTTTAAAAACACCTATAAAATTATAGTCCGTTTGCCCACGATTTGGATGACCAAAAATTGATATATATTTTTCTCCTTTGGTGAGAAGTTAGATGCCACTATCTATCTTGGGATGGATTTTATTTTTATTTTTTGAGTAATATTTTATTTTTTATGATTTTTTCCGTGAAAGTGGTATGAAAACATAAAGAAAACAGAGCACTTTCTGTTTGCCCGCCATAACTTCATCAAAAAATATTGAAATCAAATAATTTTTTTTTGAACATGTATATAATTTCACCACGGTTGGGATGGTATAAGTTTTATCACATTCTGATAAGTGAAACAAAATTTGTAGTCTTAAACCTAGACATAAACATTCACGGGAAAAAGTGTCTTAAAGACCTACTATTAGTAAAAAATTATAAAATGATATTTATCCTATTCTATTCACTTTAAAATCAGTATTTATACAAAGCTAACAGTCTCCCCTACGCAATGGTACCATTTTTATGACATATTTTTTACTTTTCGGCATGGTTCAAGTCCGTGGAAGACTAAATTTGATGTTTTGTTGTTTTTAATGTAAAATTCAGGATTTGATGTCCACTTAATTGTCCCCCAACTTGGTGCACTTACCCTTTTACCCAAATAGAAGACAAAAAAATTTTGAAGTAACTAAATCACAAATCCATATTTCGAGTGGAAATCCCTTCAATCTTCAAATGAAAGACATTACAATAATTAAATTTGTAACCTAAAATAAACTAATCTTGATTTTTTTAATTCCTCCATGGTTACTCTTTCCTAGCTTCCATGGCTTTCATTTCTCCAACCTGAAAATTAAACGAAATAAAAGTTACTTAATGAGTAGGCTAGGGAAAAGAAAAAGGTTTAATAATATTTCATAAAGATAATTAGGGTTAGTATGAAACCCTAATATCTAGTGGCCACAATTGATTTTATCAAAGGGTTGGGAATCAATCCTACAAGTGACAGTGTAAAGAAAAATACTAGGGGTTTTAGAAACTTTAAAGGCATGTGTAAATGGGTGAGTGGGGCAATTTAATACCCTTGTATGTTAACTATGTAACTCTCCTAGTATGTTTTAGTAATTATTAAAATGAACATTAAAGCTATTAAGATAATGGAACTAGAGTAACTAAGGATAAGGGTTTATTAAATATGAGTTTGAAATTTAACTCCCAAGGGGGAAACTATTTAACCTAGTCAAAGGAAGTATTGAACACTTATCTAGTGTGTTGGTATCCAAATTGATTCTCCCTTGCGATTTGTGGAGCATCACATATTTAACAAGACACCTAAATACAAATTGATCATATTATGTATGTTGTTTTGTAGGCTGGGGAGGCGATTCAATTGGCTCTTTGTCACTCAGATGTTGGAGAAATGGATAGCACCTTCAGAAGGATTTGATCTATCCTCACTACTTTAGGTTGTGCCTTTTAACCGGGGGTGAGAGGATTCATTTTGTAACCTCTGTTGGTGAAGGAGAATGAAGATATCCCTATTTGCACAAATTTGAAAGGAAACCTTGAGAAAATATGATCAATGCACCACAATTTAACTCTCACTAGTAATCACTTCTAAAGAATGGTAATATTTTCTAGACAAGGTTAAGGTTCCTAAAGACATTATTAAATCCTAATTTCTTTTGCATATTTTGGTGTAGAATTTATTCATTTGTGGACATACAGGGAAAACAAAGGTAGTTTAGGTAGGATTCATTGTTTTTGAATAATTTTTGGTGGGAGATTAAGCAGGATAAGCTTGATTTTGTGAGATCTTTGAGAACCTTCACAAAAATTAGAAAACTAAATGACATAATTATTTAGAATAGCTTAAACATTCCTTCAACCAGAAGGTGTGCATTAATGGAGGCCCAAATTTGCATGGTTTCACACAATATTTGAGAATTCAACACAAAGGCTCGAGCTAAAGACTCAATTAAACATTAAATACCCCTAGTTCCTCATGCCTAAGATACACTCGAATGCTTACAGACAATCAGTATCAAAATAATGAAAGTAAAGTGATTTTAAATTGTTTATCTCATAATGAAATTTTAAATGGCACTAAACTATCACAGGGACAAGATCGTGTGTGCTTTAGAGGGATTTTAACAAAAGATTGCAACAAAAACACCAAAACCATTTGAAAACATTATGAAATAAAAGTAGACACAATTTTTCCCAAGATCAACACAGATTAATTCAAGATCTATTAGATTTATCAACAGGGGAAATTTTCTTGAACAATAGCAGAGCTTGTCAATGGATGTACACGTGTAATCATCTTGACGCGATCAAAACTAAAACACAAAATATTAATAGGTTTCTCAGATGGTCTCTCAGGAAGATGGGATTTCTCATATTTTCTCGTAACAATTCATCCCCCGACCATTTGCAAGAGTATGCTCATTGCATTTATACAATTTAATTTCTCACTCATCCCAAATTTTCCCCTTAAAAATAACAATACTAGAGGAATCCTCTACTTGTTACAAATTTATCTAAGAAATTGATGTTTAACAAATTCACACTGAAGCTTTGGTGTAAGAATCATGAACCGATCATGTTTCTCGGACACTCAACCATGATTGGGATGTCATACCATAGCCTTTTGACAGTCCTTATAATCATTCTTTTATTCTCTCATGTGAGAAACCCCTATTTATTCATTTTCCAGTGGCTCTATATAGCTAGATCTAACAGGGTATCCTTTTCACCCTCAAGAATACAATTTGAGAAATGAGTTCCCTCGTATGGATGCTTGCATTCGTGCCTCTCATAAATGAGTTTCCATGCATGGATTATCCCATATTACCCATGCTAAAAGTCTGAGTCAACCATGTTAAAAAGGAACCGGTGGAAGCCTCCCGTGTTTCCTTGGTGCAATTTCAAAGATGAAGTTTAGAAGCGGGAACTCAAACAAGGGCATGATCGTCACATGCCCTAGGCCCATAAAAATTAATTTTTGGACTTTGAAAAGTCTCTCGTGTAAAAAGGAGACAGTGGAATCCTCGACATGTCTCCTTAGCTCTTTTTAAAACTAAATTACAGGGGTAGGTTCCCAAACAAGCGTGGGCCCTCCATGTGTCCTAGGCCTTAGAAAGTTGCTTGAAAATTTTAAGTATAGAGAGGAGTCGGTGGAATCCTCCACGTGTCTTCTTGGCGTAACTTCAAAGTTAGGACCCAGAGGCGGATCCACACATGAGCGTTGGTCGTCCATGTGGACAAGATTTGAGATGAAGTTGGTAAAAAACTTCAAAATGCCCCGGTGACCCATCTCTCTAATTCTAACTTTTGATGTGGGCCCCAACAAAGTTTCAGATTATTTCATAACTTTTCTCCCTCGTAAAAAAAGCAAAAAACTTTAAAATGTACCGCCGACCTACCTTCCTACCTTTGTCTTGAAAAACTACCATGTGTCCATCTTTAAGTTTAAATTAATACTTTTTCCCTACCACTTCATATTTTCTTAGTACTTCAATCGAGACTATCGGGGTGCGGGGCCAATTTGGTATTTTTACAAATGTGATCAAAATGAAAAATTTCACCAAAAAGACCTTTCGGGGCATAACCAATTAAAAATGAACATGTATACACCTTTGGGGCTAAAAAGAGAAATTCGCTCCACCTTTATAAATTTTACTGGCCATCAGAACTCAATGGGGCCGTAGGGCCAAATTGATCTTTTTGCAAACATAGCAAAAAGTTACAAGTTATAAAATATACTTGACGTCCCTCATCAAATCAAAAGAGACCACATAGCTAAAGATGCTGAGATATAATTTTATAGGAAAACACGCCCAAATCAATTGTAAAATGCGGGAAAATCATCATTTGCGCCTAGAATTGAATATCTCTTTAAGGACAAAGAATTTGGAAATGAGACAAGGCCAAAATATGATTCATGACCATGGAGAAGGATGTTTAACAACATGCAAATGAATAAAAATTTCATGCATCCATTCACGAAATATACAATACGACATAGCCCGTAGATTGAAGAATTTAAAGGGAAAACTAAGGCACGATCAAATCGAGCACCAACATAGGCTCCGACTCGGGGATAGGAACTCCCAACGAGTTCCAAAAGAAAAAATAGCATACCAAGTGCCAAAAATAGCATACCAAGACGAATCGAGAAACCAACAAAAACTTGTCACCGGGGACCAGGAAGAACCAAAACATTAAAACACGAAAGTGAAATGAAACCAAAATATAATACACAGTACAATGGTGTGCACCCTTATTAATAGAAAAAAATCAAGGAAAATTTTCAAGTGCCTTCGATTCTGGATATGACCATGCTAAGCAGTTTTGATATGTCTTTCACAACTAGTCATATGATTGATTCTCTTTTCCATTCAAGTTGCTATCTGACCACATTTTTATAGGCTTATCATTTGTGCCTATGTCTTGTTTTTCAACACCCCTCGAGGCTGCATTAAACATGAAAATACCAGGAAAATCAAACTACTCAGGATATTTGCATTGATCAATTTCATACTCTTTGAAAACAACATAGATCACAGAGTTACCAATATCGGTGTCTATGTGCAATAATTCATAAGAAGCATTCTTGGGGACTTCAATGAGATATAACATTTTCTTTTCACTAGGTAACTTCACAAGGCTTCCCTCAATTGGTATGGTGTAATAATACATGTGCATTTGCACACTTCCACCCACACTAGCTGCCCACTTTCTAGATAATAACATTCTCCACTTAGCAAGAAAATCCACAATTACTACATTCAAAGTCAAATACTTGCCTGGATAATCTGGTTTTGCACTACTCAACCCTTGACACATCCAACTACTAACACATATAGTGAATCTATGGCGTACATTTCCCATAAGCTGTTGTTACTTTGAGATTTAACTCATTCATGACCTCAAGAGGCATTACATTACATGAAGCTCCTGAGTCAAACATGAATTTATGTAGAATCCTAACTTTAATAATCGAGTAGTGAAAAATGGATCCACATTCGGTTGAGACTCAACCGAGAGAAGTCCCGAAATAAACCTCGGTGGTTCACCCAATTCCTCTAATGCTGCAATGGCAAGAGGAACCTCTACACTATTTACATTTTTACCATGGGTGACATTTTCTTATTTAAATCCCAAATATTCAAATGCTCTATTCCTATGCTTAGGGATTTTATGCAATTCAATAGTAGGAACAAAAATCTTGATCTGACTCAAGATTTGGGCTATGTCAAAAGGAACATATTTGGGTAAGGCAATGTGAGGAGGAAGATTTACAAATTCATCTCGATGGCACGGGATTTTTCACGAGTTTGAGCATGGGGAAGAAGACAAGTTTTATTTGGGGTGAAAATGAATTTTCCAGATGCATCTTTATTAGGGGTTTCTTTAGGGATATTGGTAAGCACTAGAATTTTTGGTTTTACCTAAGGCCCGATCCTTTGACAACTTTTCTCTTAGTATTATACTCTTTTTCGTGGCCAACTACTAGATTCATCAACAACTATTTTTCTCTTTGAAGGAATTTCTCCATCATAATTCTTAATCATTAATGCCCTTAAGTACTCAAAATCATTGTAAGGAAACTCAAAATATTGTACCATATTAATTTAGAAGTATGTGGGAGGAAGAGGTAATACCTGGTGAATGCAATCCCATAAATCAGTAGTTGTTCTAGAACTTATTAGGTAGTTGAGGTTTCTCCCTACATGTGAACTTTTAGAGGAATCCTTCATACATGCATAATCATTTGTCTCATCAGCATCAAATTATTCCTAAACTCCCTTATCAACATCACATGGGGAATGGGGAAATAAATAACTATCACACCACTCAATTTCATGAGCTTCTTCAACAAAAATAACTATGGAAGCCAAAGGATCAGGCACCAATATGTTTTCTCGGGGTTGGGTTGTCTATTTCATGATCCCATGGGCCCTTTACCCCTGTAATATAATCTATGATCACCTCTAGGATGATTTTCAAATCCTTCTTGACCTTATGGCTTGTGCCAACCTTAGAACCTTGTCCAATACTGTTCTCTGCTTCCGGTCGGTTTATAGGATATATCCTTAACAACTCTGGCCACAGTTTTTACAACCTCTTCTAGATCCACAGACTTACTTGACCGAGGCTTCTTTGGATTGATAAGCTTGATACCTTCCTTCTTAGGAGGCTTACCAACTGCTTTGATATTGTTTTCAATCTACAAAGCCATGGTGAAGGCCTGCCTCAATTTTGATGGGTTCTTATCCCTTAAATAATAGGAAGCCTTCTTATCAAAAGCATATGAGTATTTTATTAAACAAGAAACATCACTTGGCCTTAGGATCATAGGTAGCCTATTGAAGGTATTATTAATCCACGTCATGAAGTCATGAGCAGATTCATTAGGATTCTTCTTAATATTTTAAAATTTAGACAAAAGAAACTTGGGATGCTCATCTTATCCCCATATTGCAATCTAAAAGCATTTTTCATTTCTGTCCATGAATCTATTGAGTTGTCTAGTAAAGATTTATAGAAGTCACGTGCATCCTCCTCAAGAGAATGAATAAATATTTTTATATATACATCCTCAAATTTAATATAAAATTCCTCCATCATATTGACAAATAGTTTCAAACGATGATCATCGTAATAGAATTATTTCATTTAAATTTAGGCATTATATTTCTAACATCTGGGGCACAAAATTGAGATATCCATCTCGTACCTCTAAAATTTATAGGATTGAATCTATTAACAAAAAATGGAGGTTTGGGGGTGGGGCATGTTGTTTTGAGGCGGTGAATTTGTAGGAGATACAAAATGATGAGGAGTGAGGGGTCTGTGGGGCACAGGAATGCAATTCTCAAAATATTTGTTCTCTAAAAAAATTGTTTCTTGGAAGATCCTATCATCTTTGAAAACACAAGGACGAGAATGAGATGCAAACTTTGAAATAAAAATCAAGGCCCATCTCTAGATGGAGAATTATGATCTACAAAAATACTACCTAATTCAGAAGAACTTGAGGAAGTATGGCAATATTCAATGACAGGATGATCAATTTCCACAATTGATAACTCTTTTCTTGATTTTTGATCTCCAATAACTTTCCATATTATTCTTCCTTTAGAATTTTTCTCTCCCAATTCTAGAAACAACCTTATAGTAGGGTATTTAATGAAGAAATATCTTCTTCCTTCCATATTTACAAAGATTAGTGATAAATTTCAATTGACAGAGGTTAAGACACTGGCATTTATCAAAAATTAATTCAACACATAGTCGCCTCTAAAGATTTTAACCTTAGTTGTGAAAATGCACTAAAATTGATCCGTCAAATGTTTGTCAACACTAAATTCATGCAGAGCTTCACAAATTTGACATTCCTTTACCCGTATTTAACATTGATGATGTAAACTTAGTGTAAAAACCAACGAAACTTGAAATATTGCACACAAAACTTGTAACATCAAAAATTTTATAGATCTCAACAAAGGATTACATTTAAATAATGTATTTACACTTAGATCATGTAACAAACATTACGAGTCGATATGAGAATGCCTTTGAAGAGTTCCCGACAACGGAGCCATTCGGGTGTTGTGGTTGCACAAATAAGTCCCGGAGTTCAAATAATACTGGAAACAAAGACCAATCTTGTTGTTGTTGCCACAATAATAACTCCACGGAAACGATGTCATTCGGTATTGGTATCCAAATTGGTTATCCCTTGGAATTCGAGAAGCATCATGCATTTAGCAAGACACTTAGAGATAGACTGATCATATTATGTATGTGGTTTTATAGTGGGGAGGTGATTCAATGGCTCTTTGTCACTTAGATGTCGGAGAAATCGATAGCACATTAAAAATGATTTGATCTATCCACACTAACTTAGGTTGTGCCTTTAAACATGGGTGAGAGGACCCATTTTGTAACCTGTTTTGTTGAAGAAGAATTAAAATATGCTTCTTTGCACAAATTTGAAAGGAAACCTTGAGAAAATATGATCAATGCACCACAATTTTCCTCTCACGAGTTGTCACTTCTAAAGAATGGTGATATTTTCTAGAAAAGGTTAGGGTTACTAAAGACAATATGGAATCCCGATTGCTTCTACATATTTTGGAATTAGAATTTATTCATTTGTGGACATACGTGGCAAACAGGGGTAGTTCACCATAATCAATGCACCACAATTTAACTCTCACGTGTTGTCACTTGTAAAGAATGGTGATATTTTATAGAAAAGGTTAAGGTTACTAAAGAAAATATGAAATCCTGATTGCTTCTACATATTTTGGCATTATAATTTATTCATTTGTGGACATACGGTGCAAACAGGGGTAGTTCAGGTAGGATTCATTATTTTTGAATAATTTTTGGTGGGAGATTAAGCAAAATAAAATTGATTTTGACATATCTTTGAGAACCTTCACAAAATTGGAAAACTAAATGATAGAATGCTTGAGAATAGATAAAATATTACTTCAGCGGAAGGTGTGCATCAATGGAGGCCCGCATTTACATGGTTTCACACAATCTTTGAGAAATCAACACGAAGGCTTGAGCTAAAGACTGAATTAAAAACTACAGACACTTGGTTCCTCATGCCTAAGATACACTCAAAGGCTTAAAAACAATATGTATAAACAAAATGATAGTAAAGTGATTTTAAATTGTTTATCTCATTACGAGGATGAAGGCTCTTCTCATAATGAAAGCGCAAATGCCACTAAACTATCACAGGATGTGATCTTGTGTGATTCAAAGGGATTTTAACACAATATTGCAATAGAAATAACAAAACCATTTGAAAATATTCGAAATAAAAGACACAATTTTTCCCAAGATCGACATAGATTAATTCGAGATCTATTATATTTATCAGTAGGGGAAAGTTTCTTGAATAGTCTCAGAGCTTGTCAATGGCTGTACACTCGCAACCATTTTGACTCGATCAAATCTTAAACACAAGAGATTAACACATTTCTCAGATGGTGTCTCGGGGAAGAAGGGATTTCTCATATTTTCTCGTAAGAATTCAACCTCGAACCATTTTCAAGAGTATCGTCATTGCATTTATACAATTTACTTGCTCACTCATCCTAAAGTTTCCCCCCAAAAAGAAGAATATTCGAGGGATCCTTTACATGTTAACAATTTGTCTCAGAAAGTGATGTTTAACAAATTAACACCCGAAGCTTCCATGTAGAAAAATAAAGAACCGATTGATCCGAAAATAATCAGATTATTACTACCTGATCTTGGAACCTTATAGGCTTTAATTATTTTCGATAATTTACTCCTTTTAAGTAATCAATTTAAAATAATGCAAGACAATAATGAAAATTGCACTCAAATTGATTATGGAGTTCAACAATTTCCTACATCTCCGGGTTTGTGGTCGAACCGTTCCACTAGTCAAAACTTGTAAGTTACAATAGTACTTTCACAAGAAAACCTAATGGAATTTTACTTTCCTATTAGTACAGATCAGTTCTTTGAAAAACATCCGATGATGAGCCAAATTTTTCTTCACCTTCCTGATGCACAATCTCCTTAGGCTTCGATCGGAATTCCTGACACTATCAATGCGACGCTAGCCCTCTAGTCAACAATCCAGGATTTGCAAGTGATTGGTGTGGCTCAATGGGCGTATTGGGTAGTTTATAATTTACTCCCAATCACAAATATTTCATCTACTATTGCCTAAAATAATAGGCCAATAAACAATATTTCTTGACACATCTCACAAATAAGCTTAACAAATAATAAGCTTGGGGTGTGTGTGTCATTAGAATGGGTTCCCTATTTATACAAAATTAGGGCCCAAAAAATATGAAAAATAATTTATCCTAAGGCTATTTTTAAACCTTAGCCTCACCCGTAGCAAAATTAATGGGATTACATATACTCCTAAGGCTATTTTTAAACCTTAGTCGTACAAAAAATTGGGATCAAATACCCATATTGGTGGATGCATTTGTTTAATCCCAATCCGGGCGGCATTTGCATTTTTAATGGGATAAAATCCCAATTGGAGCGGCTTAGGATGAAGGGGGCAGCTTTTATATATTAAAGTGGGTATTCATCCCACATTTGGTGGCCTTTGACTTAGGGAAGGTTTTAATAAACCTTATTTCTCCCATTCTCCACGTGGATCTTACCACACATGGCTTTAAGCCCTAACAACTGCTTCACCTCCTCCCTTCCACATGCTTAACATAGCATTTGGCGGTTTATATGGGTAAGTGGAAATTTAGACTGGTGTGTAAGTGGACTTACCAAATAAATAAAAATTCGACCCATACCATGGGGTATCGAAATTAATTAACTCGGTCATCGTGTAGTCCACTTGTCGTCTCTCGATAGGAAAATCGAACCAACCATTTCACGATTTTCGAAGACCGGTTGATGAAACCCCTTCAATTTTTCTAATGCCTTTTACCACATGTCGCGGTGTGATTGGTCCAATATTGACTAGTTGACCAGAGTTGACTTTCCCGTTGAACAAACTTTGACCGAACATATCTAGAGCTCCCGATGTCCATTTGTCATGTTCTCATAGTCGTTGGAAAGCTCTCGAGATGAGATTAAAAATAACACCATTAAGGTATGTTTAGGGAAATTTTAAAAAATGATCCCCTGATCACACCTCCCCACTAAGAAAGCTTTTTGTCCCAAAAAGCTTCCATATTGTCCTGAATCTGAAAAAATTTGCTGCCACCTTAGAAGTGTTGTTGTAGAAGACCCTTGGGTCTCCTCCAACCTTCTCACTTTGAAAACTCGCTCCGATCACGGGACCTGTGGGTTATGGGCCCACGACGCTTTTGCTGCGCCACACTGATATCCGAAGAACACCTCCATGCCTCCGCTTTATGGTGCTATGTTTCGAATGAAACCTCAACACTCATTCATGCGGTGCTAAGCTTCGATATCTCGACAACAAGGATATTCATTTACTCTATAACACAGCTTCTTGGCTTTGAGTTGATTTCGTAGAATCCAAACTAGTTTGAAGGAACTCCATGTTACGTAGAGCTTTGATTGATCCAATGTCAATGATGGACAATGACTTGTTTATTTTTAGACCTCAATGCCTCCGATGCACGATGCTAAGCCTCTTTCAAGACCTCAAGCCTCGATGCATGATTCCACATCTCTACTGAGACCTCAACGCCTCCGATACATGATGCTAATCCTCTTTCAAGACCTCGAGCCTCAAATGCACGATGCTAAGTCTCTGTAGACCTCAACGCCTCCGATACATGATGCTAAGCCTTTTTCAAGACCTCGAGCCTCGATGCATGACTGCTAAGTCTCTGTAGACTTCAATGCCTCCGATACATGATGCTAAGCATGTTTCAATACCTCGAGCCTCCAATGCACGATGCTAAGTCTCTATAGACCTCAACACCTCCGATGCATGATGCTAAGCCTCTTGCAAGACCTCGAGCCTCCAATGCATGATGCTAAGTCTGTCACAGACCTCAACGCCTTCGATGCATGATGCTAAGCCTCTTGTAAGACCCCAAGCCTCCAATGCATGATGCTAAGTCTGTTGATCAGCTACCATTCATATGTGTGGTCGCAATGCCTTGACACCGAATGACATTTCGAGATGATATTTTGAGAGCTCTGCTTGTTGACATACAATATCAGGTACCACTCTGCTGCACGGTCACAATGCCTCTACACAGAATGAAGTTCCAACCCGACGTCAATGCCAACGATGATTCAGCTACCATTCTACTGCACGGTCACAATGCCTCTACACAGAATGAAGTTTCGAGCTGATCTTTTGAGAACTCTATTGTCTGCACAAATGGCAGATCAATCTCCGAGCTTTATATGAGTCAAATCTTGTATCCAAGCTGATTAGGAGATAGGTGCCCCTAATAGGGTCTCTTTTACAACTTTCAAATACAAGTGTAAGGAAATTATATCCTAATACATCATGTAGAACTAGTTGTAAAAATGCTCCATTTTTGGAGTCTTGTACAATAAGCTTAAAATACCAATTCTATAGGAAAATAATTTTGCATGGTAAACCTGTCGCGAAATTTCTCCTACTTGGTGGCTTATGTACTTGGTCTTCTCCACTGCATCGCAATGTGGATTGACTTCATTTGTCTCCTCCCTGCCAGACCAATGACTAAACAAGGAAAATATACTACATTTTATGGTGTTAGAAAAATCACCAAAATAATTGCCCTCTGGGGTCTTACTAATGCAAGTATAACAGAGTACAAACATTTCCCAGAATTGGGTCTTTAACTAATGTGCCATGTCTGGTTAGATGTATACAAACGTTGCCCTCAAAGGGGTCTTACCAATACATTCTACCTAACACAATAGTTTATGGTTTTATCTGCATATGAGATATAATGGAATCATCCAAATAGAAATGCGAGAAAATTACTGAGTATGTTAAACCTGTCTCTTAGTCTATCCCACCAATCTGGAATCCAGAAGTACAAGCCAATGCCATCCCTATCAAAGCAACCTGTACTGATTAACCTGCTCGATACCAACTTGCTTTGGAGATTAGCAAGTTTGCAGGTGTCGATTACCAGCTCTGATACCAAACTTGATCCGAAAATAATCAGATTATTACTACCTGATCTCGGACCCTTATAGGCTTTAATTATTTGTCGATAATTTACTCCTTTTAAGTAATCAATTTAAAATAATGCAAGACAATAATGAAATTACACACAGATTGATTATGGAGTTTGGCAATTGCCTACGTCTCCGGGTTCGTGGTCGAACCATTCCACTAGTCAAAACTTGTAAGTTACAATAGTACTTTCACAAGAAAACCTAATGGAATTTTACTTGCCTATTAGTACACCAGTTCTTTAAAAAAATTCCGATGATCAGTCGAATTGTTCTTCACCTTCCTGATGCACAATCTCCTTTGGCTTCGATCGGCCTTCCCAACACTATCAATGTGACGCTAGCACTCCGGTCGACAATCCAGGATTTGCAAGTAATTGGTGTGGCTCAATGGGCCTATTGGGTAGTTTATAATTTACTCCCAATCACAAATATTTCATCTACTATTGCCTAAAATAATAGGCCAATAAACAATATTTGTTGACACATCTCACAAATAAGCTTAACAAATAATAAGCTCGGGTGTGTCCCCACAATAAGCTTAACAAATAATAAGCTTGGGGTGTGTGTGTCAATAGAATGGGTTCCCTATTTATACAAAATTAGGGCCCAAAAATATGCAATATAATTTATCCTAAGGCTATTTTTAAACCTTAGCCTCACCCGTAGAAAAGTTAATAGGATTACATATACTCCTAAGGCTATTTTTAAACCTTAGCCATACAAAAAAATGGGATCAAATACCCATATTGGCGGATGGATTTGTTTAATCCCAATTTGGGTGGCATTTGCATTTTTAATGGGATAAAAACCAATTGGAGCGGCTTAGGATGAAGGGGGCGACTTTTATATGTTAAAGTGGGTATTCATCCCACATTTGGCGGCCTTTGACTTAGGGAAGGTTTTAATAAACCTTATTTCTCCCATTCTCCACGTGGATCTTACCACGCATGGCTTTAAGCCCCAACAACCGCTTCACCTCCTCCCTTCCACATGCTTAGCATAGCATTCGGCGGTTTATGTGGGTAAGTGGAAATTTGGAATGGTGTGTAAGTGGACTTACCAAATAAATAAAAATTTGACCCATACCATGGGGTATCAAAATCAATTAACTCGGTCATCGTGTAGTCCACTTGCGTCTCCCGATAGGCAAATCGAACCAACCATTTCATGATTTTCAAAGACGGGTGGATGAAACCCCTTAAATTTTTCAATGCCTTTTGCCACGTGTCGCAGGTGCGATTGGTCCAATATTGACCGATTGACCAGAGTTGACTTTCCCATTGAACGAACTTTGACCGAACATATCTAGAGCTCTCGATGTTTGTTTGTCATGTTATCATAGTCGTTGGAAAGCTCTCAAGATGATCTTTTGGACCGACACAATTAAGGGATCTTTAGAGAAATTTTAAAAATTATCCCACGATCACCGATCATGTTTCTACGATACTCAACAATGACTGGGATGCCATGCCATAGCCTTTGGGCTGTCCTTCTAATCATTCTTTTATTTTGTCATGCGAGAAATCTCCTTTTTAATCATTTTCCAGTGGCTCTATATAGCTGGATCTGATAAGAAATCCTTTTCACCCTCGAGAATACACTTTGAGAAATGATTTCCCTCACATGGATACATGCATTCGTGCCTCTCGAAATGAGTTTCTATGCACATATTATCCCATATTATGTGTGCCAAGTTTGATTTGGCCAGGTGAAAAGAGGAGCCAACGGAAGCCTCCACATGTTTCCTTGGCGCAACTTCAAAGATGAAGCTTAGAAGCGGGACCTCAAACAAGCGCAGGCTCTCCATGTACCCTGGGCCCAAGAAAATTACCTTTTGGCCTTTGAAAAAGTCTCATTATAAAAAGGAACCAGCAGAAGCCTCCACATGTCTCCTTGGCGCTCTATAAAAATTATAGTATAGAGCAAGTTCCTAAACAAGCGCGGGCCCACCACGTGTCCCGGGACTTACAAATTTTATTTAAAATTTTAAGTATAGAGAGGATCCAGTGGAAGCCTCCACATATCAGCTTGCCACAACTTCTAAGGTAGGACCTAGAGGTGAATCCTTAAATGAGCACCAACCCTCCACATGGACAAGCTTTGAGTTGAAGTGGGAAGAAAACTTCAAAATTCCCTAGTGACTTGCCTCTCTGCTTGTAACTTTTGATGTGGGCCCCAACGGAGTTGCGGATTATTTCATAACTTTGCTCCCTCATACAAAAAGGAAAAAAACTTAAAAATGTTCCACCAAGTCGCCTTCCCACCTTTGTCTTGAAAAACTACCATGTGTCCATCTTCGGGGTCAAAGTAAGACTTTTTCCCTACCACTTCATATTTGTTGAATAGCCAATCAGAGACTATTGGGGCCGCAGGTGAATTTGGTATTTTTTACAAATGTGACCAAAGTGGAAAATTTCACCAAAAAGACTGCCGGCTACAACCAATTAAAAATGAACACGTATACACCTTTGGGGGAAAAAGATAAATTCACTCGCCTTTATAAATTTGACCGGCCAATCAGAACTCAATGGGGCCATGGGGCCAAATTGATCTTTTTGCAAACATAGCAAAAAGTTACAAGTTATAAAATAGACCCGACGTGCCTCATCCAATCAAAAGAGACCATGTAGCTAAAGATGCTGAGATATAATTTGATGGGGAAAACACGCCCATCAAACCGTAAAATGCAGGGAAATCACCATTTGTGCCTAGAATTGAATTTTTCTTTAAGGACAAAGAATTTGGAAATGATACAAGGCCCAAATGTGATCCACGACCATGGAGAAGGATCTTCAACAACATACAAATGAAGAAAACCTTTCACGCATCCATTTGGGGAAATAGAAAATATGACAGAGCCCATAGATTGAAGAATTTCGAGGGAAAACTAGGGCACGATCAAATCGAGCACCAACATAGTGATGATAATTAAACTCACATTGGAACTAGATTAATAATAATTAATTAATAATCTAGAAATGGATCTACCTTATGAAATGTAATATTGTTGGTAGAAATTAATTAAACGTATATTAGGTTTGACTCCTTGTAACTTTAAAAAAAATTCCACAACTTTCCAGATAATTTTTAAGGATTAATGTGGTTCTAGAACTTTGAATTTGTGGGCATTACACTATCTTTAATTCAGTTACTTGGATCTTGGATAAAATCCATCTTGGTTGTATGAAAATTGTTTCATCTTTATTTCATGTCTTGTCTCATGTTCTCGGTGATGTTTTATCTTTTTGTTGGGATGTTCAAGATTTGATTGTCCTTTCAAAACCTCTTTTTACCTTATCAAAAATTAAGTTATAGGTCTATGATTTTATTGTTATAACTATTTTAAATTTTTTTAAAAATCTCACAATATAAAACTTGTCTATATTATTTAATAATTTTAGAAATATTTCCAATACACATCTTATAGATTTGTTAAAGTTCTACTCAAACATTTTGTAAAAACAAATAAGTTAAATTTGTGTGAATTTATTCCATATCATAATTCCAAATCTCAAAATTACATATTATTGTATTATGTTTTATATTTAAAAATTAATTTTCACATTATAGATTAGTATTTTAAATAAATAAAATTAATATTAACATATGTTACGTTCCCTAAAATATATATTCAATAAAATAAATTATAATCTTAAAATCCAAAAGATGATTTTTTTATTGGTAACTATTATACATTGTATCATACATAAATGCATGTTATATGTTTAAAGATTGTGTGTGTGTGCGTGGACGTGTGTTATGTTTTGAAAGGAAAATCTGGTTTTTATTCTTTCAATTATTTTATTTTGGTAATATTATTAAAAAACATAATAATAATGTTTTCCAATAATCTTTATTTAATTGTATGTTTCAATTTTTTTGCCAAGAATAAATGTTTTTGACCAGGGGCCCTATGGATCAACAAGACCTAAAGTCGAGATACAAGACCTGGACATGGAAAGAAACGAGAACAAAAATAGCCAAGTAACAATGAACACCTAACAACACAAACAACAAAGAACTACAATCACCTCAAACCCGAAGAATGAAATCGAGAATCATATGAGGTGGAACTAAGCTGCAGATTTTGAAGAGACTTTCTTCTTATTCGAGAAAACGATCCACTCCTCCTTGTTAAGCTCAAAGCACCGGTGTGGAATGCATGGGAGAATAATGTCTAAAGACGAAACAGGTCTAAAAAGAGACCTAAAAAGTGAATAGGGGTTTCTCTCTCCTTTACAATCTTAGGAGGGCCTGAGAAATATGAGTCTTTGGAACAAAAGGAGACATTTAAGAGAGGTTAACCATGGGGAAGAGGTAACCCGTGAAGGGGTTGAAACCGAACAATTTCAGTAAAAAATATTATTCTTAAAGAATGGTGCACTACTTGTATTGTAATTCTAGAGTTTTTAAAACAATTTTCTTTCAATTTTAAACATTTAGTTGTTTTTTTCATTTTTAGAATAAAAATTCAAATAATATATATTACATGGTATGTTTAAATACAAAAAGAGGAAGTATTAAGTCAAAAATAAATTTATTATATCTTATATGATTTTTCATTTTTTCAAAACATCGAAAATTAAAATAACAACAAAATAAAAAAATGAAATTATTTAATCATTCATAATTGTGAAGTGGTACCAATATAATATTGTTGTCAATAGTAAACCATTTAAAAAATTCAAAGCTTACAATTAGGTTTCCTCATCAATTTTGAAGAGAGGACAGCTGTAGATGTTTAATGCATGTTTCAATTAATTTTAAAGTTTTTTCCTTGTTTAAATTTTTTCATATTGGAGGAAGGTAAAACTAATTTTCAAAAATAAATCACAACATGAGAAATTAATCATACCATAGTCGTGGTCCGAATCATTCTCCTTTATCAGTGAAACCTCAAAATTTGTTAATTAACTTTCTCAAATCCTACAAAACACACACACCCAATCATAAGTTTATATAAGAAAATACTTTTCAAAATCCTCCATAAAGTCTTTAAGTTCTCCTGTATTTTTCTTCAATGCATTGAGAAAGTCCAGAAATAATTGTTTATTCGTAACGTTTCCCAACCGATGAAAAAATTAATTTGAGTTCTCGTATTTTTAGACGAGACGAACCAATCTGCTCCATCGATCTAATTCACTTATCAACGATTCAAAATACTTTGTACTCGATCCATTCATAAACAATATGATTACACGCCTATGTTTAAGGTTTAATTAGATTTGGTATCACTTCCTGTATAAAAATTAAACCATAATCATGGCAATGCTAGAGATTACAAATAAAGATAATAACAGATAATTATCGAAGATGAATGAAAAGTTAGTTTTCCTTTTAATAATTCGCTTAGGTTTCTCGTTAAGGCCTTGTAAATAAAAACAAGTTTGAAGCCAATTTTAATTAAAAATATGACATATCACCCAATGAGTAACTTGATAATTTACTTTTTATTTTATTTTTGTGATCTGAAGGGAAAATATTTTTCAACGGTGAAATGTGATATGTGATAGAAATAAACAATAGGTGTTATTTTAAGTTTGAAATATGAATATTTCAAAGTATCCAATTTTTGAGGTTAATTTGATATTTTGACATTTTTTTAATAATGGTTATTAATTTGATATTTTCACAATTTTTAAGTATTAGTTATTTATAATCATGTTTTAATGTGTAAATCATGTGAGACATCTATTATCACTTCAAAGAAGTGTGTATTATTTAAAGTAATTTGAAAATATTTTATTATATTATTTATTTTAATTATTAATTATTTTTATGTTAAATTTTAACATTAAAATATTATAAATAATTTATTTAAATAATAGTCTTAAATATTTATACATTTATCCTAAATTAGGAAATTTTCAAGAATATTTCTTATCCTTAATATATTCATACAAAGTAAATACTAAATAATAGTAATAGGTTTATTAAATATTAGTTATAATCAAATATGTAAAGTGAATTCTCTCCAAAACTACATATTTGTGTGTATTGTAAGTGAAATATGTATTGTGATATGCGTCAAAGATTGGGCAAAGTGTCAATTTTTCACCATTTTCTTAATTATAGTTTTTAAATTAAGTTATAAATTGCCACCATCCAAAAATTCCCAACCCAAAATCTATTAATTTTTCTTTCTCGTGTGTTCTAAAGTTTCTATGTTGGATTAAATACCAAGGGCAATACAATGTGAGCCACTACAAAGGCACTTAATTTGCTTTTTGGCTAATTTCAAGTTATGAGGCCACCACTCTCCCAATTTAAACGTGTCATCTTTACATAGGGGCCATGCTAATCTTTTATGTATCGATTTAATTTTGTCCGATGACTCCAAAATAGATTATACATTATGTTATATATATCATATTTCATAACTTATATGCATAACATTATATTATACTATATAATATATTATAAAAAATTATATAGTATATTATACATTATATTATATATATCCTATATACCTATAGTTTATAACATATATATTATGGTAGATATTTTATTAAGTTATATTAAATATTATATTTTATTATATATTACATATTTTAACAACTAATATAATAAATAATATACCTTCTCTCGCTCGGCTAAATGTTAACCCTAAACGTGAGATCCTTAACCCTAATGATAACGCCCTTGCTCCAATTTTATTGCTAATGGAAGAGGCGAGGTCCTGTTGCGCGAGTTGGCATTGGCGGCATCGATACTTTCCATTGTTTGATGAACCATAAACATTTCAATGGTAGTGGATTCAACTATTGGTGTTCTTGAAGAGGCGGTCATGTGGAGCTTAGTTAGTCAGGAGGGTCGACATGACCGATGCCACGGGTGGTCTTCATGGCTCGGGTGGTGGTCTTCCCCTTTTTCTTGTCTCCATGAGAAACCTTGTTGTTCTTTATGCCTCTCTCTTTCGGTGGTGTAAAGTCTACACCGAACCCCTACCGCACATGGTAGCAGTTCCTCCTATACTCGGTGTGTTAGTGTGAGGAATCTGGGTGGCTCTGCAAATGATTTTTCTTCCGCAATGACCCTAAATTTTTTTCATCTCCTCAATGTTGCAGATCTAATGGTGTTGATATCCCTATGACTATGGTGGATTCCCATCTTTTGGCCAGTCAATATGGAAAGTGTAACGCCCACAAAAAAATGACATTCGAAGAACATGCTTCAACCTAACACTTAACCTGAAAGTATGACTAATTTTTTAGTTTTTATTTTATTTTTTTATTTTTGGTTAAAAGAGAAGGTTACGATACAAGGATACAACAAGTTTACAAAGAATTCGCAGTTTTATAGGAAGGCAACAAGGATTAATTAACTTGATTAAATGTTTTCATCCCTTTAATTTAGTTCTAACCTAACAAGGTTAACCCTATGCTAAAATTATTAAATTCATTTCTTTAATAGCTTAAAGAATCATTTAAAATATTTCTACACACACTAAGGGTTTTAAAAGGCACATCACACCCCTAGGAAATTAAATGGCCCCACTCACCCATCTACACATACCCTTAAGGATTTTAAACATTAAACATTTAAAAATACATTTCTTCTTTAAAAGGTAGGGTCAATTCTCCACCCTTGGATTAAATCCATCTTAGCCACTAGATCCTAGGGTTCTCAACAAAGCCCTAAAAATCCTTATGAAAGTCTATTAAAACCTTTTCTCATTCTAATCTTCTCATTTGGTTCATTTTATTTTGTTAGATTTGCAGGTTGAGGAGGAGGAAGCCATGGGAGCAAAGGGAAGGAGCCATGGAGGAATTCTACAAGAAGATTTAGTCTAGGTTTAGTTTAGTTTTAGTTTTATTTATGTAATCTATTTCCTTCAAGGATTGGGAGGAGTTTTCCTCCTCCAATCTAGTTTTTATTCCAAGATTTTAGTGTATTGGGTTTAAATTTGGGGCAAACCCTACCCCCTTTGATATAAATGAAATAATTCTTTTAGATTCACCATTTAAGTGTTTTGTTGTCTCATTCCTAAGCATTTCTCTTTATTTTACTTGCTGGTAGTAATAGGTTAAATTTTACAACTTAGAATTTAGTGAAACAAGTTAAATTTCGCGCTGCACAAGCACAGTCCGAAAAATTATGTCATAAGTGACATAACCCCTGTCCAGAGCAGGTGGCATCCCTGGGACCACCATCCTGCCAGGGTGATAAACAGTGGACCGCCACCTTCTAGAGTGGAGGTTGTGAAACTGCCACCTTACCTGGGTGAAATTTTTGAGATTGCTGCAACTTCTTGAGTGGCGGTTATGAGATTGCCGTTATGCATAGTGCGGCGGTCTGTTTTAGAAAAACATAACCTTAATGCCGAGAATTTTACAAAAAACTAAAGTTGCTAAAGGGTGCAAAAATACATTTTAAGTTGTCTTTGTTTGTTTCAAAGTTCCAAAATTGAGGTTTGTTGCTCATGTACTCATTTCTTAGTTAACTGTAGTCATTTTAAAGTATCTCCATCTCTAATAAAAATCATCTACTTATAAGAATAATGTTAACTAGATTATTTCTTCCATTACAAGAGCAAGAAGGAAAATAAATCTTGTTCATTACTTGTCATTTCCTTATAGAAAATCAACTTTCCAAATGAAACATAATCTAACATATTTTCCTCTTTCATTTTACTACAATGTTCCTTCATTTAAAATAACCATACTAACTTTATTTTCCATACAATGATATTTTGTATAAAAATTCAACTTCTAACAATCTCTACATTTTCTTCTTTCTCACATTTGCAATACAATAAATAGTCAATGAAAATATACATTTTTTCCATTCTAAAAAATAGATTAATCCTTCAATACAAACACTATTTCTCTCACAATACATTCAAGTTTTCAACAAGAAGAAAATACTTTCTTTTCTATTTGCAAACTAACTTTACAATAACATTCTTTCTTCTTTATTTCCTCATTTGTTTCATTCCACATGCAATAAAATAACAATAACAACAATAGGATTACAACTTTCTTTTACAAAGTCATTACAATTTCCTCCACTTGAAGTGGAAATCCATACAAAATGTAAATACAAGAATGAATACATTATTACAATTTCTTCCACTCTAAGTGGGTAAAATACTAAGGAAACTTCACATGGTCATCAACAAGACTCCAATGCTCCAAACACCAACAAGTTAGCTCCTCCAAAAGTTTTCTTGATTCACAACAAGATCCCGTAAAGGTCTTTACTCACGAAGACACTGAAGAACTTGGTGAAGGTTCTCCTCGTGCTCCTCACACGTACGTGATTAAATAAGAATGTAATCAAGGAAGATGAGCACAAAGAAATCTAGAAAAGTCCTAAATACTCCATTCATCAAACTCATAAACACTGGGGAATTCGTCAAACCAAAAGTACCACTTTGTGAACTCGTAGTGGCCATATCTCGTACGGAAAGTGGTATTATGAATATCCACCTACGTAATAATCCCGAGCTGATCGTACCTTGACTTAAGATATATCTTTGATAAAACTATAGCCCCTTTCAATTGATCAAATAAATCATCAATACATGGAATGGGGTAACAATTCTTGATCATTACATTATTCAGCTGACAGTAATCAATACACAACCATAGATATCCATCCTTCTTCTTCATGAAGATCACTGGTGCACCCCAAGGGGATACACTAAGATGGATTAGGTCCTTCTCTAGAAGGCCCTCAAGCTACAACTTGATCTTACATAGCTTCGAAATAATCATCCGATAAGGTTCTCATGAGGTACGCTCTGCGCTCAGAACCAAATCTATATGGAAATCTATCTAACATGGGGGAGGTAACCCCAGTAGCTCCCCTGGAAACACATCAACAAACTCTCTCAAGATGGGATGGTCATCAAGGGATGGTCCACTAGTCTCATCCTCTGATCTGTCACTAACATTAACAACATAAAACTGAAAACCCTGTCGTGCACACCGCTTAAGTTGCATAGTGGAGATGGTTCAAATGGAAACGAGTCTCCTAAGTCCTAATATCGTTGATCGTATTGCAAGATCATCTATGCAAGAAATAGTCTTATGGTAATAGTCCACTCTAGCTCTATGAGAAGAAAAACCAATCTATGCTCAAAATGACACCATAAGATCCTAGTGGAAGGATTCAAAGATTTGAAGTAGTGGTGAAGGGTCCCAAATCCACTACACACTCCTTAACTAAGGATTCTATAGAAATCTTGGCTCCAGAAGCCATCTCAATGTCCCAAAAATGACCTTGCCTAACTGCCACCAGCCTGTAACACTCTACTAAGGATGGTGCAATAAATGAATCTAGAAGAACCAGAATCAAATAATATAGAGGTGGAAATACCACCAATACTACCTGTCGTCTCAATCACGGTACTCTAGTGCTCGGGTTTGGTTGTTCTTGACTTACGGGTAGATCGATGACTCGTGCCATATCTCCAACCATAGGCTCTGAGCTCTGTGTCTTACTCTTGTTAGGGTTATGTGGGAAATCTCTCTAATGATGTCTAACAACACCAAAACCATAACAGATGCCTGGCCCGCTCCAGTTGGATGCAACTCCAACCGATTACGCATTCTTTGAGGTCTCGCCGACGAGTTCCTACTGACTGAGCTCTCGGCACACCCGATGTCTTGGCGAGACCCATAGGAGGAGGCCCTATACTCCGCTCTCTCTACACATAGAATCTCTGAGGTGGTATGTAAGGTGGAAGGGTATGCTTCAACTGATGCTATTGCTACTATTGTGATGGCCTTAATGAAGCCTGCCTTGACATTTTTCCACCACGTGGAGGGTGAACTAACCCCTTTGACATACCATCCTGGATCTGCTGGATACAACTCCAAACTCTTTCTCTAGCCTGCTGCATCTTCCCCCATGTCTCCTCTATAATATGGGCGGTGAATGCACACCATGCCACCCACATCCATGGTCGGGCCGTGGATGAACCTATGAATCCATATCTGCTCATCATGCATATAGTTGACGTATTAGAGTAGATCTAGAAATAAACTCTCATAGTCGAGATACGGTCATCGATGCCTTATGGAGGTCATTAAACTTGTCAATCCACTACTGTATAAATCTCCGGGAAAATACCTACTCCCGAAATGCTCCTCAAATAGCTCCCAGGTGACTATCTCTGAATCAACATGGAGCTTCTAATCCTCGGTCCTCCACCAGAATCCTACTCCATCCCTCAGAACATGGATCACAACATGAGCTTTCATGTTGCTAGTACAAGGACAGAGCTTGAACCATCCACTCAAGCTCACCAACCAGGCCTCTGCTGAAAACCTCTTATATCACCCAAATAGAGAGATGGTCGTAGCTTCAGGATCTCCCAGATATGGTTTACTACTAATGTATGAAAACTCCTAGGTCTCTCTGCATGCTCCTCCCTCTGTCTAGGGATGCGAGAACTGTCCCTATGTCCCGAGATCCTTTCCCCATGTCCTAAGATTTTGTCTCCATGTCCGAGATCCTGTCTCCATGCCCTCTCTACCCTAGCCAAATCTGCACGGAAGTTCTCTACCCTTTACTTCCCATTATGGTGAGGGGATTCCCGAGCTTCTACCGATGACTCTATATCATGTCTAGCAAATCATCCTCCCAAGGTCTCTCCACGTATAGTGGCATTGACGCATCTTGAAGTGTCTGCATACAATCTCGGGTAGAATGACAACTCTGACTGCTGCTCTCGGTGGTGGTATATCCAGTCTATGTGAAAATACCCCTTGCCTAATCCGTGCCTCTTGCACAGATCAAGGCGAGAGTTAGTTCATTGTTCTAGGTCTTGCCTCAGTTTTCTAAGTATTCTATTTAATATAATTATCAAACATTGTGGTTTTCTAGATTTAAAAGAATCAGCTTTGTACTAGGTTAAATGTTCACGTTCATGTTTTCTAGGTGTGCCCAAGGGCCACAGATTTGAACTCATGGGTTTGATACCAATTGTAAAGCCCACAAAAAATGATGTTCTAAAAACACGCTTCAACCTAACACTTAACTCGAAAGTGTGACTAATTTTTTTTTGTTTAGGTTAAAAGAGAAGGTTACGATACAAGGATGCAACAAGGGTACATTAATTGATAGTTCTATAGGAAGGCAAAAAGGATTAATTAACTTGATTAAATGTTTTTCGTCCCTTCAATTTAGTTCAAACCTAACAAGGTTAACCCTATGCTAAAAGTATTAAATTCATTTCTTTAATAGCTTAAAGGATCATTTAAAAAAATTCTACACACACTAAGGTTCTTAAAAGGGACATCACACCCCTAGGCAATTAAATGGACCCACTCACCCATCTACACATACCCTTAAGGATTTTAAACATTAAACTTATAAAAATACATTTATTCTTTAAAAGGTAGGGTCAATTCTCCACCCTTGGATTAAGTCCATCTTAGCCACTAGATCCTAGGGATCTTAACAAAGCCCTAAAAATCCTTATGAAAGTATATTAAAACCTTTTCTCATTCTAATCTTCTCATTTGGTTCATTTTATTCTGTTAGATTTGTAGGTTGAGGAGGAGGAAGCCGTTGGAGCAAAGGGAATGAGCCATGGAGGAATTCTACAAGAAGATGTACTCTAGGTTTAGTTTAGTATTAGTTTTATTAATGTAATCTATTTCCTTCAAGGATTGGGAAGATTTTTCCTCCTCCAATCTAGATTTTATTCCAAGATTTTAGTGAATTGGGTTTAAATTTCACGCTAACCCTACGCCCTACGATATAAATAAAAGAATGATTTTAGATTCACCATTTAAGTGTTTTATTGTCTCATTCCTAAGCATTTCTCTTTATTTTATTTGCTGTAGTAATAGGTTAAATTTTACAACTTAGAATTTATTGAAACGGGTTAAATTTCATGCACATGCACGGGTCCTTAGAATTCTATCATAAGTGATATAACTACTACCAGAGAAAACCGACATTCCGGGACCGCCGCCCTACCAAAGCATGACAACGGTGAGACCGCCACCTTCCAGAGTGGCAGTTGTGAAACCGACGACTTCATGGGCAGTGGTTTTGAGACCACCGTGACTTCCTAAGCGGCGGTTACGAGAACACCGATTTCGCATGCGGGCGGAGGTCTGTTTCAGAAAAATAGAACCTTAATGCAGATAATTTTACCATAAAAATAAAGTTACTAAAGAGTGTAAAAATACATTTTAAGTTGTCTTTGTTCATTTCAAAGTTCCAGAATTGAGGTTTGTTGCTCATGTACTCATTTCTTAGTTAAGTCTAGTCATTTTAAAGTATCTCCATCTCTAATAAAATTCATCTACTTATAAGAATAATTTCTATTTATTTAACTAGATTCTTTCTTCCATTACAAGAGCAAGAAGGAAAATAAATATATTTCATTACTAGTCATTTCCTTATATAAAAT
Organism: Taxus wallichiana var. yunnanensis; assembly: GCA_018340775.1. NCBI lineage: Eukaryota > Viridiplantae > Streptophyta > Pinopsida > Cupressales > Taxaceae > Taxus > Taxus wallichiana. The sequence continues at coordinate 961,441,021 of CM031242.1, read as the reverse complement.
CAACTTTTCAAATGAAACGTAATCTAACTTATTTTCCACTTTCATTTTACTACAATGTTCATTCATTTAAAATAACCATACTAACTTTATTTTCCATAAAATGATATTTTGTATACAAATTCAACTTCTAACAATCTCTACATTTTCTTCTTTATCATATTTACAATAAAATAAATACTCAATGAAGATATACTTTATTTTCCATTGTAAAAAAATAGGTTAATCCTTCAATACAAACACTATTTTTCGACAATACATTCAAGATTTCAACAAGAAGAAAATACTTTCTTTTCTATTTGCAAACTAACTTTACAATAACATTATTTCTTCTTTCTTTTCTCATTTGTTTCTTTCCACATGCAATACAATAACAATAACAACAAGAAGATTACAACTTTCCATTACAAATTCATTACAATTTCTTCCACTTGAAGTGGATATCCTTACAAAATGTAAATACAAGGATGAATACATTATTACAATTTCTTCCACTTGAAGTGGATATCCTTACAAAATGTAAATACAAGGATGAATACATTATTACAATTTCTTCCACTCTAAGTGGGTAAAATACTAAGGAAACTTCACATGGTCATCAACAAGACTCCAATGCTCCAAACACCAAAAAGGTAGCTCCTCCGAAAGTTTTTTTGATTCACAACAATATAGGGAGAGAGGATCTAAGCCATCCTACACATTGGCCCCCGAGCCCCAACCACATTACAATGGGAGAAGGTCTCAACTCATGACAACTACTAGCTTCCACAATACTTAACAAACAACTTCACATTCTTTCAATTTTTATACAAACCCAATAACAACTCAACAAGAAGAAAAAAATCAAAGCGATTACAAGAACACAAGGCTTATTAAAAAAAAGCCAAAAAGAGTAAGACCTATGGGGAGGCCAATTATGCCTCCCAATGGGAATGGGTTCCCACCTAAAAGCCTCCAATGCAAAACAAAATTTCTACTATAAACTCTTATGCCTCCCTCAAGTACCCCTTATAGCTCCATACACTCTTATGCCTCCCTCAAAAACTCTTATGGCTCCCTCATAAAAAGAATAAGAAGAAATGCAAGCATTCCTCATACTAGATGGGACACCCAACCCAAACTCCCTCCATAAAAGTGATCTCTTATGCCTTCCTATAAGAAAACTCCCCATAGTCTCCTCCCACTCCCAACAAGCATTTCAAAGAGACAATAATATGCAACAGAACATATACACACATACAATAAACAAATAACATAATTTAACTAAGGTGAAGCTCCTACCTCTCCATGGTAGAGCTTGTTCCAAGTATGAAGTTCCAAGCCTCTCTAAAGATCAAGCTCCAAAATCAACAACTCTCTTAAAATACTCTCACTCTCCAACAATTCAAGAGACTAAAAATGATCATCCAACCCCAAAACAAGCAACAAGAATTCAATAAATAGAGAAAGAAGAGGGAGGGGTGATGTGGGTCCAAGTAGGATGTCATCTCATTTCCTCTCCACTCCACATCACTTGGTCAAACTCATATTCCAATGCATAGTGAATAAGTTGTTGGAGGAATGATAAGAACCTTACACACTCCATCTAAGCCCACTCCCCAAAGGACAAAATTAAATTTTTGAAAGAAGCGCAATTAACATTTTACCTTTTTATCCCCCAAAACACCTAAAAGAGCCTAAATATGACCCCCAACCCATATGTTGGGTTAACATGGGCATTTAGGAGGTGTGGGACAAGTTTGACTTGTCCCACAAGCTTCCAAATTTGGCCTCTAAGGCAAAATTCGAGTTTCCCATGAGGGGTAGAGTGTGCTACTCTCAAACTCAAACACACATCACTCAACACAAAGTCCAAGGCTAAATCAATTCTAATAAATGAGCTCCTTTTTGTTCACATCCTTAATTAGTTTAAGGAAAATCTAAATTATCTTAATTAAGACACTACAACCCATGAATAATAAAGGGGTAAACACAAATTCAAAATCTAAACAATGGAACAAGTAAAAAAATCATTACTAAAAGATAAGTAAAACTAGCATAATCGAAACGGAAAAATTAAAACAAAACAACACATGACCCCTAGGTCACAATTTTCTCCTAACAAATAATCCTAACACACACACAATTTCATGTTGCCATGGTCACCCTAGTTGAATCCTTCTCGAATTCCGATGTGGTTGGTCTCCACTCCCCGATATTGTTGTGAATATAATATACCTGCAAAGCAGAGAATACCTCCTTCGGCCTCGTGGCGCATTTTAACATTCATGCCAAATATGCGATAAAAATATAAAATCAAATATGTATGAATTAATATCATCTATGCAAACATGATATCACTTACAATTTCTAGTATATTTCTATTCCACATTTTATACATGTGAAAATGATCATCACATTAATCCAATTATCGAGAATCTACTCAATATAACTAAATATATCACATGTCGAAGTATAGATAAATAACCATGTCAAAAGTATATCAATATCATCATCAAATGTCTCAGGTAGTCCATATGAATCATATAAGAATCAAATCAATAACAGTTTAGTATCGTGATATCTACTAACATGCTCTATCAAAAAACTATAGTACATCCATAAGTGCAGATGATAGTAACAAAAATAATAATAAAAAAGGTGTCGAAGGGAAGTGGGCACTAAAAATGGATGGCCACTCCTTTGAGGCATTATAGGATAGGAGATCTACCAAACCCATAGTATGTCGACATCACTCCCGGTGTTATATTTTCAAACAAATTTCTCGATTCTAAACAATTCTAGCAAGAGCATGCCTTGATCGAGAGATTCAACAACTTATGGCCAAGCCTACCTATTCTCCATGATTATATCTTGAGGCATTAGATATAGATTCTTATAGGAAGGTAAAATATTCATCGTTGTGTAAAAGGAATGTTCAATGTTACTTTTTCTTAAATAAAGGATAAGGAAACCATATCGAAAAAATTGGGGTGTGTCAATCTCATTACTTGGTTCTAAAACCCTGATTCCCATATTTCAACCCGCTCATAAAATTGTTTGTTTTCAAACCATTCTAGATTAGACTTCCTCATTTACCACTACAATTATGAAACCATGATTGTCGATCTCTATTAGAAATATTTTTGTCATATTTTATTTATTCATCCCCAAACCACTGGTTTGATGCACACAACCTTTGTTAGAATCCTTGTTCAACATTACACTTCCAAAAATGCCAAGCCAATATAGAGCTCAAAGTTCAAAACAGAAATTGGACACAACCTTTAGATTATGAAGGCTTTCCCTTCAGATGTAGAAGGTGATTTGCTATAAGACAGATTGTTGATGTTTGTGGGATGGTTAAGCATAAAAATGAAAAAAATTGTTGGAAAGATGCCCTCCCAGAACATTTATTATTTGATGCTAACGAATATTTGGAATCAATTTTTATTCAGAGAAAGTCCCTAAAAATCCCTTTATTGAGATCTCATTGGATGGAAAAAGGAGATTCATAATTAAAATAAGAAAAATAATGAAAATATGACTCCATCCACTTGCATAGCGGCTATGTAAAATATCCCACATCCATTTCCTTTTGAAAATAATACATATATATTGATAGACGCATTGGAAGTTATTCGCTTAGTTGAGGAGGTTTCTCATGGGTGGAAAATAGTGAAAAATAGGAAAAATTTTCCCAAGAAAAACATTGTTCCTACTTAATTATTGTTCACTGTTGTGCAACTATTTCTAGGATGTAAAACTACATTGTTGTTGTTTCTTGGCTATGTTAACTATTTTATGTAGCTATTTCATGATTTTTTTCTTGGTTCTAGTCCTCGTTAATCTTTAAACCACTGTTGTACTCTTGAAAAATCTATACGTTGATCCCTTTTATACCATGTGGTAAGGTCCCCTTTAAAACCATTTATCAATAATAAAATTAAAATAATAATATAAAATATATTATATTCTATACATTAGAATATATATATATATATATGCATTATACTATCTAATCCATAAATAATCCTAAACACATTGTGTTTTTATTTGTTTTGGTTTATATTTTTTTGTTTCATTTTTGTTATATTCGGTTTGTAAGGTTTTTTTTTCAAGGAAGTGCATGGATGAGAGACAGGGGTAAGGAGGTAGAGTCGAGGACGGAGGGTGTTGGTAGTGGTGAGGAGGAAAGGAAGACAGACAAGGGGAAGTAAAGGTACGATGAGTAGGCCCGATCGAAATGAATAGAGGTCTAGAATTTGTGGTGGTAGGGTGCACTTGGTGTAATAAAGCAACCGGGTGGAGTAGTGTGGGGACATGGTTAGATCCAGTAATGAAGTTGGAAGATATGAGGAGTGGGGCGGTGGTGCCGGGAATGGCGTAGGATAGGTAAATCACAGGATGCCATTATTTTTACTATAGTTATATATATATATATATATTGTAAAAAATTAACTCTATCATGTTGCTGATTTATAGAAGAATATTCTACAATTGTGATATTGTAATGCCTTCATTTATTTTGGAATTCACACACATACAACACACACGATATATATATATATATATATATATATATATATATATATATATATATATTTGTGCGTATCTTTATATCTATATATGTATAGATACATCCATACATACATACATGTGTGTGTGTGTGTGTTGTGAATTCCAAAATAATTGAAGGCATTACAATCTAATAATTTTAGAATATTCTGGTGCAAATCATCAGCATGATAGAGTTATTTTTTTACAATTTTAACAATTCGAGAAATATAAAATTACATAATCCAACTAAATTGCATTTTCACATTAACCAACTTTAGATATAAACAAAATAATATTTTTCTTTTAACCATGAACTGATATACATTTAATATAAGTATAAAAACATGAAGCATTATTAATCTATTAAATTATTTACATTCATTAAAGCTATTTTTTTCCTAACATGTAAAGTGACTACAATAATAACAATGTGACATATTTCCTATTATATTTAGAGCAATAAAATATAGTTTTAAAGTGGTTCATAATGCATAGGATGACCCTTTCATGCATTTGTAAATGAAATGATGGTCATAACCATGTGTATACCACACAGTATGAGCTCACTTCACTATGAAAGTGTGCACATACTATCTCGAGATGCATTATTTGTAATATTGAATCCCAATAATAAATTTTACAACACCATAACCACTCAAAGTTTTTCAAAATAATGGTTATCATTTACAAAATATTCCAAAATCAACATACAATCATAAATCATTACCTTATTGAATAAAATAGTATTACATTTCTATGTATATCACTAATTCCATTCGAATAATTACAACATTCCTATTAGAAAACTATAACAAGAATTCTTCTCAAAACTAAAAATAGTTGGTTACATAAAAATTCAATCACTATATCATCCCTCTTTCAAGATTTTAAAACTCAAAATAAGTCACGACAAAAATGGATAATAATATCTTTTATAAGGAGTTAAAAAGTATTCAACTATCTTCCCAAACACACAAAAAGAGGATCCAAACAATGCTCTCCACCCATTCATTAAAATTTTTGAAGGGATCACTTCCCAATCATCCCCGAGCCTAAACACACGAACCATACAAGCACAAAAAACCCTTAAGTAGCACAAAAATGAACTTTGTCATGTAAGTCTAAAAATATCAAAATCAAACAAGCATGCAACAAACACTAAAAGGTAACAAAATGGATTAATTCAAGCCAAGATAGAGAGGGAGGGTTGAAATTTTATCCTTTTTTCTCTGCATGGGAAATGAAATTAGGCCTTGAACCTCAACAAAATCATCCCTCCTTATACCTCCACTACACCTTATACCTTGAATTATCACCCTTGTTTCACTCCACCGAACGCCCTAATTCCAACTACCGAATCTCCTAAAAAGTTATAATCAACCACATTCATAAGAAAGATTCCTAATTCATTTTCCTAGACCATTGAAACTTTCACTCTCCCTTCAACACCCATCTTATAGCCTTCTACTCTTCTTAATCACAAACATAGTACAACAATAAAATATACAAAAGTTGACTAAAAATAAAATATCAAAAAAACTAACAATCCAAACACCATTTCATTTCACCAACATACAATATAATAAAATTAGTAATGCACTTACCAAAGAAGGCTTAAGACCCTACTAAAGAAGGATCTAAAAAATAATCTCCGGCCAACCATTACAAATGGGTAAGGGAGCACTTCACAATTACCCCATGAGCCTCAGACATGAACCATACAAGCTCAAAACTGTTAAGTAACATAAAAATGACATTTCTCCAATAGGATGCAAAAATCACAATCAAGGAAACATGTAGCAAACACAAAAACAACACAATAGCTTGATTTAGCCAAGCGGGAGAGAGAGTGTTGAATTTGTTTTGTTATTTTCTCTCTACATGTGAAATGAAATTAGACCTTAAACCTTGAAAAAATCGTCACTGGTTATTCCTCCATTACTCCTTATACCTCAAACAATCCCCTCATTTTCACTCCACCAAAGGCCCTAATTCCAGCTACGTCATCTCCTCTCGAAAAAAATTATAACACAACGACATTCATAAAAATATTCCCAACTCCTTTTCCCTCCACCAAACAAGCTTTCAATCTCCCTCCAACACCAATCCTATAGACTTCTACCTTTCCCAATCCCAAACATAATACAACAATAAAATTACCAAAAGAGGACAAAAACTAAAATATAAAAAAACATAACAATCCTAACACCATTTTATTTCATCAAAATAGTAGATAATACAATAAATAATGCACTTATAAAAGAAGGCTCTAGACCCCATCGAATAAGGATCCAAAACACGCTTTTCTTTGAACCATTAAAAATGGGAAAGGTAGCACTTTACAATTATCCTCTATACAAGAACCCTTAAGTAATGTAAACTGACCTTTTTAATAGGCCCCAAAATATCACAATCAAGAAAGCATGCAAAAAACACAAAAAGTCAACACAATGTGTTAATTCAAGCCAAGTAGGAGAGGGAGGGTTGAAAGTTTTTATCATTTTCTTTCCGCATGGGATATAAAATTAGGCCTTGAACATAGATAAAATCATCCCTCCTTATTCCTCCACTACACCTTATACCTCCAACAATACCCCACTTTTCACTCCACCAATGGCCCTAATTCTAGCTACGTCATCTCCCTCCAAATATAATTATAACACAACCACATTGATAAGAAATATTCCTAATTCGTTTTCCCTCCACCAAAAAAATTCTATCTCCCTCCAATACCCATCCTATAGCCTTCTACCCTTCCCAATAAATAAATAATACAACAAGCAAATAGACAAAAGTGGAAAAAAACTAAAATATAAAAAAAACGTTAAAAGGCTAACACCATTTCATTTCATCAAAATACAAGATAATAAATCTGTAATGCACTTATCAGATAAGGTGCAAGAGCCTAGCAATGAAGGATCCAAAAAAATCTCTCCATCCAACCATTACAAATGAGTAAGGGATCATTTCACAATTATCCCTCGAGCCTCAAAAAATGAACCATAAAAGCATAAAATCCCCTAAAGAAACATAAAATGACCTTTCTCCAATGGTCCCCAAATTTATTTTCTTGACTTGGCGAATGGTTAAACATTAAAGATTTAATCGTGTGAGTTCTCCAGTCCCGGTCTCCAATCCTCCATAGGTAAGAATCGACGAAGAAATGCAAACACACCCCCTGGTGTAGAATTTTCCCTTCACGAAATATTTTGACATACTATTCGCATTTCTACATTCCTACATTATTGTTTATACACTATAGATTTGAAAATGTTAATGAATAGTGTAATGAGCCAACACACGATTGTGTAGGGCTATGCCTTCCCATTAGGCACACAGCTGGAAGAGTTTCTCTTTCACCTGGCTCCTGTTCTTCCAAACTAGGGATATAGCTGCGAGGCCTCCTTAAGGCTGGGTTGAAGGACAATAGTGTTCACTAGGAGCATTCCCTAGTGACTCCCAGTGACATGGTGGGGTCGGTATCGCTAATTGCCTACAACAGACGATGTATGTTACTCAGTAGGGAGGTATGAGAGAATAGGTTTCACCTTTGTTGTGTGCAAGATCAGAGTCGTAATCTAAAGTCGAGGGGTGATTCCCGAAGACTGTGCTTGCCCCTGACCATCCTGAGCAAGGAACTCTCCTAGTTGAGGAAAAAAATAGTGTAATTGAAAATTTTATAAAATGAAATACTTGGGGTATATAAAGTGGCATAAACCTGTCAACAAGCTGTTGTTTAAGGGTATAAATAAATTAAAAAATCAATCACCGAAGTATGACAAAGGGACATTTTTAATGTTTCATAATACAAAACAAATGGGTAATGGATTAAAAACCCTAGAATAATACAATGTCTAAGAAAATAAACTGAGTGGCACTTAAATCCGTAATTTTCAGATCAAGTAAAATAATCAAGGAGAAGATGAAGTTATCCAATATGAAATAGTTCGAGGCAAGAATTACATAAACATTAAAACAAAGAAATGTCTAAGTAGAATTAAACCCATAAACGAATAAATTAAGCATAAGAGACTCAGTATCTTGTAATAAAAATAAAAGCTTGCAAAATTGAATGACCAACAAAGAAAGTAAATAGAGAAATTGATTCTCTCGAGATAAAAACAAATCGGGGTTAAATTCCAAGATATTAAGTGCGGTGGAATGGAATATCATGAGTACACAAAAATTGAATAACACCGATGTTTACAAAATCAAATAGCTGTTCAGGAAAAATAAACATTTAGTTATATTACGAAGTGTTTTTATGTTTAATAAATAAATTGGCAAAAATAAATAACGGACGTAGTAAAGTAAATACGGGTGGCATTGATGGTCTGTTGCTGAAATACATAATATTTATAATGAGTGCAAGCATGACAATCAGTCCAATAGATGTTATAATCTCTAACGATGTTATACTCTGGTGTTTTCTGATTTTTCTAGTCTCGAGATTTCGATTTCTGATAGGACTATTTTATTTATTTGATTTTCATGCACTACTGTTCGAGGTGTTAGGAGAGGACTCTCTTATGAATGTTGGAATTTTTTTGACTTTCAGTAAGTGTATTTAAAGTATAATAAATTTTATGAAATCTTTTTTGAAGAAATTGTTGAAGCCTGCAATAACATCTCAAATTATTAGCCAATCAAATTGAAGATAAATGTAATTTTGTAATTATTTTGTTAAAAATTGTGCAGTTTACTAATATTTATTATTAATGTGAGAATTGTATATTTTTTATAAAAATAATAATGATTTTTAATTGGTTAAGAAGTACAAGTAATAATAACTTGTTAAGTTTATGTGAAAATTATAGTTTAACACCTTGGTAAGTACTAATAACAAATTATGATTGGATCAAATAATAAATTTATCATGAAAAGTGAAATCTATAATATAATGATATATTTACAATATTATTATAATTTCATTTATATCAATGTATTTGATTCACTACATAATACATGATATATATAACTAAACACTTTAAAATAGCATGTTAAATTCATACCACATTATTGAAATTCCATATAGAATACTTGGTGTGGGACACAACTATATTGAGATAGATGTATACAAATTAACAATTGTATTAATTGTTACAAAGTATTTTGATATTGCATAAATTTATTATTTATTTTTAATATAGTGAGAATATTTTTAATTTACAAAGTTAGATTTAGCATTCAACAACAATTCCATATTTATACATATAAATTATAATAAATAATTTAAATAAAAAATAAAAAATAATTAATCTAATTAAAATAAAAATTATTGAACTATAATAAATATAAAATTATATATTTAAAATAATGAGTTAAAGTCAAATAATAAAAAAATGTCAAAATATTTTAATTACAAAATTGAAATATCTATTAATAGTAATATATTAGGATGATGATAAAAATATATTGTTGTATGACTATAAATAAAGTATCACCTAATATAAATTGAAATGACTTTTATAGTCATAACCAATTTTTTATTTTATAGTTAATTGTTGTCGTTTAAATATGCACCAGGAAAATTTACAATTTTCAAGCATGAAAATGCTACCCCTAATTAAAAAAATTCAAATTCCACCTTTCCAAGACACCCCAGTCTACCCATACCAAACATCAACCTTACCTAGTCATTTCAATGCCCCCCCGTGAATGTCAACTCGGTCCCTTTGGTGAATTAGAAAAGTGAATTTAACCCTAGGTGATTATAGGAGTTCTCAAAGAATGCCAATTTTAGGCAAGTTATGGGAAGGGCTACCACATGCCTTCCAAAGACTAGTACAATCCTCTGGAGTGGAAAAAAAAAAAAAAGTCATCATGGAGATATAATCAAGGTATAATAAAATCAAGGAAATGATATTGGAATATTCAAGAAATATTTTGAGGTTTTGGGGTAGATTCATCAGAAACAAGGTTCTTAGGCCTAGGCAGTGCATAGGGCTAAAAGAGCTACTAAGATTTGGGAAGCGATCTGAGGAGCTCCGGAAGTAGTTAGGAGCTAAAAAGACATTGTGAGAAAGGGAATCTATAGTTATAAAAGGTGGTAAAACCAGAGTATTCACAACACCTAGGATAAATAGGTCTATATTAAGTATTTCCCATGCTCAACTATTTAACAAGAACAAAAATCTAATTTTTAGGCATAAATGCGTGAATCAAGAGATGAAACCCCACCATTGGATTCAAAATAAAATTTTCATGGAATTTCATATACAACTTCACCTTGAAACTTATAAGAGAGCTCAAGATATCATCATTACAAGTTGTCCTCAAGGTAAGCAATATCTAGTTACTCAAATTTTTAAGTGGACACATGTCACTCCAGGAGCACAGGGCATTTTGATGTTCCTTTCATCCCTTAAGCAAAGGGACATATGCGATTGTAGAATGTTCCCATCCCTATTTTTCCCTCTGGTCACCCATGGTAGCCTCCACATCCCCAATTCATCCCCAAGAGCTAGTTGGAGCCAAATACACAACCGTCGGATGCCCGCCAAGTGTCAGCTCAGGGAACAATGTGCAAAATGATGTCCCTTTCATCCCTTTAGCTAAAGGTACATAGGGGACAGTAAAATGTTCCCATCCCTAGGTATTCCTTTTGGTTCTCCATACATTCAATTTTTAGCCCCTAGGTACTTTTCTCAAGCTTACTAGCATAAATGCTCAACTGTTGGATGATTGAGAAGTATCTAGAGGATGAACGAAAATAAAATTGATGAACGTGTAAGACCTTTATCTAAAGGGACATCAAGGACTTAAAACTATGGCCCACCCTTGCTATTTATTTTTTTTAAATGATTTATAGCCAAGACTTAGCATTGTTTCCCTCCATTTCTTCTCCCAAACTTCACACCCTGTCATAGCTCTATCCATTAGACACTCATTCCACCTTTTTGTAATGCCCTATAAAACAACCCACTTGAGACCTAAGAACAACCTAAGATTAGTTAAGAAAAATATGGATTTTTTTGTTTTTTAAAGCGATCTGCAACAGGTTACCAAACAACAATTTTCCTAAGCAAGCTTTAAGCCAAACATTGTTAGTAGCTTATAATTTTATTAATACGACAATTACAAAGGATCACAAGGTTCAAGATTAGGTTTAGATTAATCAATATGGATAAGAAGGTAATTTACCACTAGACAACTCTCTAACAGGATAAAAATATTGAACTTGATTGATCTCAAATTTAACGCACTGAAAACTTCCCAAAAAAATTCTCATTAGATAGGAAATTCCCTCACCTTTCCAAAGTGATATAGACAAGTCCTCCTAACTCCTCATATTTCTCAAGTTATGGGTCGGCAGGACCTTGGGAGGAAAATATTCCTAAGAAGCGAACGGGTCTGCGGGCCTAGGCGTAAAATTTTCCCATGCATGAGCTGCGGACTTCGGAGAAAATTTTCACCTGGAAGAGGAATGTGGACCGGCAGGGCAGGGAAGTAAATTTTTCCTAAGTGCGGGCTGTAGAGCGAGGAATAATTTGAGTGCATTTTCCCTTTTGAGACAAAAGCACGTTTTGCTTCCGTGCGCCCGCGAGCCTAAAAGGACACATGTCGACATTTCCAAACTCTAGCGGAAAGTCGGGCCGCTGGAGAATTTTAAGATTTTTATCCTTTTTGCATAAAATTGCTAAGGGATCAAAACGATCCGTGCCTCTGCTGACGTCCAAGGCGCAATGTGTTAGCCATCCATTTGTTGTGAGTCGGTGGGAGAACCTAGAAAATATTTCCCAAAGAAAAATTTCTGAAGCGCTAAGTTTTTCAAGGGATCCACTCCTCCACCGATGCCTCGTGACACCACAAGGTGACACCTGATTTGTTACGAGCCGACAGGGCCATGGAGAAACTTTAGAAATTTTTCTGAATAATTTTTAAAGGTTAAGATAAGTTTTGTGGGCTTGCACGATTGTAAAAGACTACCAAAAAGAAAAAAGCGGGACGGCGGGTCCATGGGGGAATGTATTCCGAAACTTTCTTTTCGAACTTAGACGATTTTTAACAAAGGGAAGGGCTGGTGGGTCAGCAGAGTGGCGAAGAAATTCATGCCATTGGCATTTTTGACCAAAAAGCACTAAAGGAAAATACGGGCCCGTGGAGTCGCCAAGGAAATTTTCCCAATTTTTTTAATAGGTAAAATTATTTTGACACCAAATGAAGGAAAACATCAGAAGGCCATAAATTTTGATTGTGAACTTGGTTTTGAGAAAAAAAGTACTTTTGGGAAGCTATCAATTCCCTCTATTCACGGGAATCATAAAATTTAAAATTTGATAAAGTTTAAGGATTTAATTTCTGAAAAATATTTGGAGGCTTTTAAAAGGCAAACTAGTAAATTTTAACTTATGAAATTTTAATCGTTTACTCTTCTTCCTCTCTCAACATGTAAATTAAACATGGAGAATTGTTCTTAGATGGATTTAGGATGGATTTAGAAGGTAATTTTGTTGGATTGACTCCCAATTAAAAAAATACAATTTTGACAACAAAAATGACAGCAAAACGGTTTGAGGCTGATTTTGCTAAGATTTATAAGAAATTGCTTAAGTGTTTTGTCCAATTGAATTTATTTAAGGAATAGTACTTCAATTTAATCATTTAATTTTTATTTCCTTGTTGCAGTGTCTGAATCTGTGCATTGAGGATAAAGTATTTTCTAGTTTTAAAATAGAAATCAGAGAACAAAATTTAAAGGGTCTATTTTCCATTTTCTTCTTCAAAGTATTAGAATACATTCCAATTCCAATCTAATACATTTAGTTGATTTAAATCAAACTATTCAAAACCAAAACGAAAATTTTGATTTCAAAAGACATAGTTCGTGTTTTTCTTCATACGCATTTGTTCCTTTCAAACAAATATTTTAAATACATTACAACTCAGATTTTAAACAACAATGTAGTTTAAATTGTGGAAGGGAATGCAAATTTTATACAAAGACAATATTCCCTTCTTTTAAAACTTCTCTTTTCTGTTTATTTTAAGAATACAATATACAAAATACATCTCTTACTTTCAAATAGAGAACAAGGTATATATATCTCCTCTTTACATTTCGTAATTACAACTTTCATATACAGTACAACATATTTCCATTACAAAACATATACGAGATCATCCACTTCATGTGGGAAATGCTACAATAAGATTTCATTTCAACAATATGTACAACTGTTGCCTTCTTTCTCATTTCGTGAAGAACAACATGCATATCCTCCATTCTCTTCATTTCAATTTTGATCACAATAAAGGAAAGGGAAGGGCAATGCTCTCCACCCAAACAACACATTCAATTAAAAGGAGAAGCCATCCTTCTTCATTGGCCCCTGATCCCCAACAATAATGCAAGAAAATATGTTTTTCAACTCAAGGCAACAACATGATTCTACAAACGCACATACAAATTCACATTTAAAACACATTTCAAATAGGATGTAGTTTTGCAACTACATTAAATCATGACAAGCAACACTAAGGCTTCATCAAGCAAGCCAAAGGAGCAAGAAACTATGGGGATGTTACTTATGCCTCCCAAAGGGTAAATGGGTATCACCACTGATTTTAAACTACCAAAATATTGTATATCAAAGCCTTGACATGCCCTTATGCCTCCCCAAGTACCCCTTATTCCTCCCTAACCTCTTATGGCACCCCATAACGAGTAAAGAAATGCAAGCTATTTCTTTGTAAGGTGGAACCCAAATCCCAACTCCCTCCACACTTAAACCTCCTAAAAATACTTGTTCCTCCCACAATATAAACCCCATAGTCTTCTCCTACACTATTCCTAGGCCATCTACTCAAGCATCCCACAAGCTCCTACCCTCCATGATGGAGTTGTTCCAAGTTCCAAAACAATAAGATTTAACCCAATGCAAGCAATCCAAATCAGCTAAGCATAACCACACAACAATATTTCAAAAACTTCTCCAAAGTATGAGCTCCAAAACAGCAAAAGAATTCACCCCAAAAGGAGTTTCCCAAAGTGAAGCAACCAAAAACAAGGAAATCAATTCAAATGTTATAAAAGAGGGAAGAGAAGAGGATGAGGTAGATCTATGTAGGCTGCCACATCAAACATCCTCAACCCCAACCCAAAAGTCAAATTCATTCTCCAATGCATAATAAATAGATGGGTGAATAATATGACAATTTACTTACCTAAACAAATCCAACCCACACCCCAAAGGAGTAAAATAAAACCATGTAAGAAAGTAGAATTAAAACTTACAATTTGTCTTCTCAAAAATCATTATAAAAGTCTAAATTCAACTCTCCAATCGTAGGTATGGTTGGTAAATAAATTTAAGAGGTATGGGAGAAGTTTAACTTGTCCCAAAAGCCTCCAATATCAGCCTCCACAGATAATTTAAAATTTCCAAGAAGGTGGAGTGCTTCACACTCAAAAGTTAACTTACACATCACTTACACATCTCTTACAACACTTTAATTCAAGGCCAAAAACTCTATTAATAACTTTTTTATGACATATTTTAATTAATTAACTTAACAACGTGATTACTCATAATATTGCACACCATTTAGTAAATAATGAAAGGGTCAATGCACCACAAAATAAACACATGCAAACATAATCAAAGGAACCAAATGAATAGATACACATAACCCCTTGGTCACATTTAAACATGATCCCCCATGGGAATCCCTAACAAAACAACCACACACAAACAATACAAGTTGTCATGGTGACCTTGTTAAATTCATCTAAAATTTCAATGTTGTTGGTCTCCAATCCCCCAATGTTTGTTGTGATATTTTAACCTGCAAAACATGAATACCTCCTTCGGCCTCGTGTCCATATCGGAACATACAAAATAATATAAATAAAATTCCAAAATCATCTAGATATATGGATCAAAACAACATCAAAGGAACCAACAAGATAATTTTTAATTTTACTCAACAATTGTATCATCATCAAATAATTTCCATTTCTAGTTCTACTCACAATATGAAAATATAACATGTCCGAACAACATCCATAATATAACCATGTCAAAGAGTATATCAACATAAATATCCAAAATATATCTAATAATCATCATGCATCTTAATTGAATCAAGTCAACAATAGTCCATCATCTAACATCTAACATCATAGTATAATAAAGTCCATAATCATGTCCATAATATAATCATCGTATCATGATTAGTATCAAAAGGTGTCAAAGAGAAGTGGGCACTATATCCCCTCCCCTTAGACTTGACTTCCTCCTAAAAGTCTTTGGAATAAATGTGGAACCGAACTCGTAACAAAGTAGTATCCTCCCATATAGCTGCAATCTCATCATATCTATCCCACTTGCACCTAGACACGATCAACCTCTATGCCTTGAAGGCCTAGGTTCATACGATCTAGGATACGACGGGCTCCACCATCACTGTCCCTAATCCTACACCTATAATGATGTCCAATCTAACACGTAAGAAGTATTAGTAACATATCTCCTAAGAACTGAAACATGAAACACATCATGTATGCGAGACAAGATAGGTGGCAATGTTAGATGGTAGGGCAATGGGCCGATACTGATCCAAGATCTCAAAAGGACCAACGAATCTAGCAGCTAACTTAGAAATTTTTTCATAATGCATAGGGCTCTTATATGGCCTAACATAAAGCAACACCTTCATGCCCACATCAAAACTACAATCGGTCCTATGCTTATCTACATACTTCTTCCGCCTGTCCTGTGCCTCATGTAATCTCTGTCTGATCAAAACAACCTATTGCTCCATGTCTTGTAACAAAACTGGTCCAAGAGAAACCTTGTCCTCTAACCTATTCCAATTAAGAGGTGTCTTGCACTCTTTGCCATATAAATCCTGAAAAAGGAGCCATGCCTATAGAAATATGAAAACTATTATTGTAGGTAAACTCCACCAAGTACAATTACTCCTCCCATTTAGATTGCTGATCCATCACATACATCACAGGCATATCCTCTATAATTTGATTCACCTACTCAGTTTGTCCTTATGTCTCCGGGTGATATACTTTACTGAAATTGTTCTTTGTTCCGAGGGCATCTGCATGGTAGTCAAGAAATGGGAAGTATACAAAGGATCGTGGTAACTAATGATCTTCCACGGAATCCTGTGCAACCTAACAATCATATCAGAATATACCCGTGTCATTGCACTAGTTGTATAAGTGGTCTTCACCCTAGAAAACTGAGCCACGTTCATCAATATATCAACCATGACCATGATGGTGTCATTGTGATATCTTGAAATCGGTAGACAAATAATGAAGTCCATGGAAATGGTGTCCCATTTCCACTCTGGTATAACATGAGGAAAGAGAAGGCCAGCTAGATGATGATGCTTGGCCTTCACTTTCTAGCATTCTAAACAACATGACACAAACCTAGCCACATCTCTGTGAAGTCCTCTCCATTGATACAACTGTCTCAAAGTAGCGCACATCTTCTTCACCCCCAAATGGGCTGAATAGGGTGCATGATTTGCCTCTATACATATGTCCTGCCTCAAGCCTCCATCTCTAGGAATGTAAATCTTACCTTTGTTTCTGAGAAGGCCATCTAACTCTAGTGAGAAGCCATCAAAATTCCCTTCAAGGGGTCTGTGGGACTTGATCTTTGCTCAAGCGCTGTAATGTAGAGGTTGTCGAGAGGAATCTCTTGAATAATCCTTCTCTGCATATCTGTACCCATTGAATTCCATAATCATGTGTCTCCATCTATTGAGAGCATCTACCACCACATTCTCCTTCCCTTTCAAATGCTCTATCTCCATATCATACTCAAAAAACAATTCCATCCAACGCCGCTAACGAGCATTGATATTGGGCTACGTGAAGAGGTGGTGAAGAATCAAGTGATCAGTCATGAGTGTGAATCTCCGACCAATTAGAAATTGCGTCCATTTAACCAAAGCATGCAAAAATGCCACAAGCTCAAGATGATGTGTCGGATAATTAAGCTCATAATATTCTAGTTTGCAAGACTCAAAAGCCACTACTCTTCCCTCTTACATGAACACACCTCCAAGTCTGCTAAAGAAGCATCCTTGCAAATGAAAAAATCACCTTGTCAATCCGACACCTGCAAGAATAGGTATTATAGTGAGACATTCCTTCAATGTCCTTAAGGCCTGCTCGCACTGCCTCGATTAAACAAACTTCTTCCTTTCTGCTGAAGGGAAGTGATGGGGTGTGTAATCTAAGAGAAGTCCTAAATAAATCTCATATAGTAACATGCCAATCCCATGAAGCTACACACTTGGTCATAGTAGTGGATCTTTGGACAATCCATGATAGCTCTAATCTTGGAAGGATTGACGGTAATACCTTCCCCAGAAATGATATGACCAAAATACTGCACCTCTGTATGAAATAATGCACATTTCTCTAGGTTCCCAGTAAAGCTCATCGCTATCGAAGACACTTTGAAGAACACGGTGAAGGTTTCCCTCATGCTCATCATGCGTATGTGATTAAATCAAAATGTCATCAAGGAAGATGAGGATGAAGCAATCTAAGGTCCTAAATACCCCATTCATCAAACTCATAAACATTGTGATGGCATTAGTTAGACCAAAAGGTACCACTTTGAACTCATAGTGGCCATATCTACAAATCACGGAAGGTGGTCTTATGAATTTCTATCTCTGAATCCTCAACTGATGATATCCTGACTTAAGTTTTATCTTATAGAAAACTATGGTTGCATTCATCCGATAAAACAAATCATCAATGTGTGGAAGGGGATAATGATTCTTGATTGTTACCTTGTTAATTGGTGGTAATCAATACACAAGCTGAGATCGGTCATACGCTTCACAATAATCACCGGTGCACCCCAACGGGATACACTAGCATAGATTAGGCCTTTCTCAAAAATGTCCTCTAGTTACAACTTGAGCTCACAGAGCTCTAGTGTGAGTCATCGACAAGGTGCTCGTGAGATAGGATCCACTCTCGAGAACTAGATCTATATGAAAATCAATCTCACGTGGGGTGGTAAACCCGGTAGCTCCCCTCAAAATACATTTACAAAGTCTCTCAAAATGGAATGGTCATCTAGCGATGGTCCACTAGACCTATATTTTGATCTATCACTAATTGTGACATGATAAACATCTGAAAACCTCATTACACACACCACTTAATTTACATACGAGTTGGTGCGAATAGAAATAGGTCTCCGACCCCCACAATTACTACCTCAACTCCTAAATCATTTGTACAAGATATGATCTTGTTGTAACAATCCACTCTAGCTACGTGTGTAGACAACCAATCCATACCGAAGATGACTCCATATGATCCCAAATGAAGGATACAAAGATCCGAGGTAGTGATCAAAGGTCCCAAATCCACCACACGCTCCTTACCTAAGAAGTCTACAGAGATCTTGGCTCCAAAAGCCATATCAACATCCCAACTATGACCCTTCCTACTTTGCCACCATCTGCATTGCTCTACTAAAGATGGTGCAATAAAAGAATTAAAATAACTAGAAACAAACAAAATGGAGGTAGGAATACCACCAATGTTACTTGTACTCTTAATAACTATACTATGATGCTCTACCTGGTGGTTCTCGACCACAACGTACATCCTATGACTACACCCCATATCACCAATAGTAGGCTCACGAGATCTACGCCTTACCCTTGTTATTAGGGTTACGTGGGAAGTCCCTCCAAAATGTCCAAGTAACACCACACACAAAACAACCACCTAACCCTCTCCCCTATGTAATAGCTCTAGGCAATGCCCTAGAGGTATGTAGTGTGGATCCTAATGACCTTGTTGTGGACTACCGAGGTCTCTGTGGGTGAGATCTAGTTGAGTTAGCTCTTTGGGAACCCTTTGTCCTTATGGGACCCATAGGAGGAGGCCCCATGCTCCGACCCCCTCGTGCATCAAACCTCTGCGGGGTCTATAAGGTGGGTGGGCCTCTTTGCTGCTATTTCTACTACGTGGTCTAAAAATTACTATACAAAATGTTTTCCAGCACAAGGAAGAGGTATTGACCCACTAAATTTTTTGTCTTGCATCTACTATATGTAGCTCAGGACTTAGTCTCTAGCCTACTAGGTATTTCCCTAAGACTCCTCGGTTATATAGGCCTTCTTAACGGCCTCAACTAATGTTCATGGACAATGGATCCATCTGTAACCCCAATGTCTAGATTCGGGCCCCGGATGAACATGTGGATCCATACCTACTCATTCTATATGTAATAAACATACTAGATGTAGATCCATAAATATACTCTCATACTCTGCTACTATAAGAGATTCCTATCGGAGGTCATGAAACTCATCTTTCCGTTGTTGTAATAATCTCCGTGATAAATCTCTACTCTTGAATCAATCTGAAATATCTCCCTGTAACTATCTCGGAATCAACATGGAGCTTCTGCTCCTCTTTCCGCCACTGGACACCAGCTCCATCCCTCAATAGATGGATTTGCAACACAAGATTTTGTGTTTTTAGAACAGAGGACAGAGCTTGAATCATCTGCTCAAGCTCACCAACCAGTCCTCTTCCTAAAATACACCTATGTCACGAGAATAATGTGATGGATGAAGCTTTAGGATCTCCCGATTTGATCTACAATTGTGGTCGACGGCTACTAGGCCTCTCTATATGCACATACCTAA
The DNA here is from genome assembly GCA_018340775.1 of Taxus wallichiana var. yunnanensis. Taxonomy (NCBI): domain Eukaryota; kingdom Viridiplantae; phylum Streptophyta; class Pinopsida; order Cupressales; family Taxaceae; genus Taxus; species Taxus wallichiana. The sequence goes on along the minus strand of CM031242.1, from coordinate 961,420,822 downwards.
GCGTAGGGCTCCAAGACCTCTCTCTATTTCCTGAAACTTGGTCTCCCTGTCCCCTCTATGGTGACTTAGCTCTAAATGACTCCTCATGGGATTTCTCTCCTCTATGCTCCTCACTATGTCGAGGATATGCACGAGCCTCAATGTATGTCACTCTATCATGCCAGGATTGAATGTGCCCCTATGGTCCCTCCGCATAGAGCGGCATTACCTTCTGAAGAGTTTGCAAAATTTATAGTAGGATGGCTGCCATAGCATGATCTTGAGGTGGTATTCCTAGGTCTATGTGAAAAGGATCCACATCTTTCCTTCGTCTCCTACACATGGAAAAACAAGAGTTTTCTTCTTATTCTAGGTTTTACTTAGCTTGTGTTTACTAAAATATGTATTTTCTAAACTAAGTTGTTTTCTAGATTTAAGAGTGTGCTAGGTTTAAAGTTCATGTCTCAAGGTTTCAGTGTGCCCAATGGCCCAAGATTTTTAACCACTTCTTTGATACCAAGTGTAATACCCTCTAAAATAACCCACTTGAGCCAAGAACAACCTAGGATTAGTTAGGAAAATTATGGAATAATTTTTTTGTTTAAAGGAGTCTGACGGGTTCCCAAAAATAGTTGTTGCAAGAAAGCTTCAAGCCAAACATTATTAATAGCTTATAGTTTTATTATTACAACAATTACAAAATTTCACAAGGTCCAAACTTAGGGTTAGATTAATCAATTAGGCTAAAAGGGTAATTTCTCACTATACCACTCTCTAACAGGCTAAAAATTCAACTTAATTTTTCTCAAATTTAGCCCACTCAAAACTTCCCAAAAACATTTTTATTAGATAGGAAATTTCCTCACCTTTCCATTGATATAAAGAAGTCATCCTAACTCCTCATATTTCTAAATTTATGGGCGAGAGGACCTTGGGAGTAAAATTTTCCCAAGAGCGGGTGCGTGGGCCTACGGGAGAAATTTTTTCCATGCATGGGTCAGTAGACTTCGGAGATAATTTTCACCTAGAGGAGGAATGCGGACGGGTGGGGAGAGGAAATAAATTTCACCCAAGCGCGGGCGAGGTGGAGCGGAGGAGAACTTTAGCAGCTTTTTCCCTTTTGGGACAAAAGCACAATTTTCCTCTTCACGCCCACGAGCCCGAAAGGAAACTTGTTGGCATTTCCAAACTACGCGAAAATTGGGCATTTGGAGAATTTTAATATTTTTATCCATTTTGCCAAAAATTGTTAAGGTATCAAAATGATCCGCACCTCTACCGACACCCAAGGCACCACGTGTCAGCCATCCATTATTTTCCTATCGGTGGGTGGCGGGAGAACTTACAAAACATTTCTCAAAGAAAAATTTCTGAAGCACTAAGTATTTCAAGGGATCCACTCCTCCGCTAATGCCTCGTGACACCACGTGGCATCACTGATTTATTGCGGGCCAATGGGGCTCTGAAAAGAACATTTAGAAAATTTTCACCATAATTTTTAAAGGTTAATATAAGTGTTGCGGGCTTGTGTGACCATGAAAGACAACCACAAATGCAAAAGCGGGATGATGGGTTTGTCGAGGAAATGTTTCCCCAAAAATTATTTTCAAACTAATATGATTTTTGACAAAGGGAAGGGATTTTGGGTCAGCAGAGTGGCAAGGAATTCATGCCTTTGGAATTTTTGGTGAAAAGCGATAAAGGAAAAATCGGGCTCGTGGGTCGGCCAAGGAAATTTTGCCAATTTTTTTTTTTGTAACAGGTAGAATTATTTTTGACGCCAAATGAAGGAAAACTTCGGAAGGCCATAAATTTTCATTGGGAACTCAGTTTTGAGAAAATGAGGACTTTTTGGAAACCTATCGATGCCCTCTATGCACGGGAGTCATAAATTTTTTAATTTTTATAAAGTTTAAGGGGTCAATTTCCCAAAAACAATCTATAGGATTTTTAAAGGAAAAATGGGAAATTTTGACTTATGAAATTGTAATCCATTACTCTTCTTCCTCTCTTAACATGTAAATTAAACATGGAGAATTTTTATTGGATGGATTTATAATGGATTTGGAAGGTATGTTTGTTGGATTGACTCCCAATTTAAAAAATACAATTTTGACAACAAAAATGACAACAAAATGGTTTGAGACCAATTTTGCTAAAATTTCTAAGAAATTTCTTAAGTGTTTTGTCAATTGAATTATTTTAGGGAATAATACTTAAATTTAATCATTTAATTTGTTATTTCCTTGTTATAGGTTTTCAATTGTGCATTTAGGATAAAGTATTTTCCAGTTTAAAAATACAAAACAAAGATCAAATTTTAAGGGGTCTATTTGCCATTTCCAATCTAATACATTTATTTGATTCAAATCACACTATTCAAAACGAAAATGCAAATTCGATTTCAAATTTAACACATTTTAAAAGACAAAGTTCTTTGTTTTTCATCATACGCATTTCTTCCTTACAAACAGAGATTTCAAATACATTACAACTCATATTTTAAACAGCAAAGTAGTTTCATTGTGGAATGGAATGAAACTATTATTCAAAGACAAGATTCCCTTCTTTTACAAAATCTCTTCTGTTGATTTTTACAATACAATATACAAAATACATCTCTTTCTTTTAAACAAAGAACAAAGTATATATATCTCCTCTTTACATTTCATAATTACAAATTTCATATTTAATACAACATATTTCCATTACAAAACATATCAGATCTGATCCACTTCATGTGGGAAAGGTTACAATAAGATTTCATTTCAACAATGAATATCAAAACTACCTTCTTTCTCGGTTCGAACATCAACATGTAGATCCTCCATTCTCTTTATTTCCGGTTTGATCACAACAAAGGCGGGGAAAGGCAATGCTCTCCACCCAACCAAGACATCAATGAAAATGAGAAGACATACTTCTTCATTAACCCCGGTCCCCAACAAAAATTTAATAAAAGATGTGTTTCAACTCATGACAATATGAGCTTCCATAAACACACATGGAAATTCACATTTAAAACACAGTCCAAACAAAATGTAATTTGCAACTACATTAAAGCATGAAAAACAACACTAAGGCTTCATCAAGCAAGACAAAGTAGTAAGAAAATATGGGGGATGCTACTTATGCCTCCAAAAGGGGAAATGGGTATCACCACCTCATTTCAAACCATTAAAAATATGGTATATCAAAGCCTTGGCATGCCCTTATGCCTCCCCAACCTCGCATGGCACTCCATAATGAGTAAATAAATGCAAGAAATTTATTTTTAAGGTGGAACCCAAATCCCAACTCCGTCCACACTTATAACTCCCAAAACACTTGTACCTCGACAAAATAAACCCCATAGTCTTCTCCTACACCATTCCTAGGCCATCTACCCAACATCCCACAAACATGATAAAACATTCACAATAATAACAATTTCATAAACATAAAAGAAGCCTTACAAGACCCAAGCTCCTACCTCTCCATGATGGAGTTTTTCCAAATTCCAAAACAAAAATCTTTAACCCAATGCAAGTAATCCAAATCAGCCAAGCACAATCATGCAAGAATGTTTCAAAAACATCTCCAAAGAAAGAGCTCTAAAACAGCAAAAGAATTCGCCACCAAAAGGAGTTTCCAAATGCGAAGCAACGCAAAACAAGGCAAGCAATTCGAATTTTATAGAAGAGGGAAGAGAAAAGGATGAGGTAGATCCATGTAGGATGCCACATCAGACATCCTCTACCCCAACCAAAAAGTCAACTTCATTCTCCAATGCATAATAAATAGGTGGGTGAATAATATGACAGTTTACTTACATACTCAAATCCAACCCACACCCCAAAGGACTGAAATTAAACCATGTAATAAAGTGCAATTAAAACTTACAATTTGTCTTCTCAAAAATCATTATAAAAGTCTAAATTCAAATCTCCAACCATAGGTATTGTTGGTAAATAAATTTAAGAGGTATGGGACAAGTTTAACTTGTCCCACAAGCCTCCAAAATCAGCCTCCAAGGATAATTTCGAATTTCCAAGAAGGTGGAGTGTTTCACACTCAAAATCTAACTTACACATCACTTACACATCTCTTACAACACTTTAATTCAAGGCCAACAACTCTATTAATTACTTTCATATGACATATTTTAATTAATTAAGTTAACAACTTGATTACTCATAATACTACACACCATTTAATAAATAATGAAAGGGTCAATGCACCACAAAATAAACACATGAAAACATAAAAAAGTAACCAAATTAATACATACAAATAACCCCTTGGTCACATTTAAAGGTGACCCCGCCATGAGAATACCTAACAAAACAACCACACACAAACAATACAAGTTTTCATGGTGACCTTGTTGAATTCATCTAGTATTCCAATTTGGTTGGTTTGTAATCCCGAATGTTTTTTTGTGATATTTTAACTGCAAAATATGAATACCTCCTTTGGCCTCGTGGCCATATTAGAACATCCAAAATAATATAAATAAAATTCCAAAATCATCTAGATATATGTATCACAACAACATCAAGCAACCAATAAGATAATTTGCAATTTTACTCAACAACCGTATCATCATCAAATAATTTCCATTCCTAGGTCTACTCACAATATCCAAATATCACATGTCCGAACAACAACCATATTATAACCATGTCAAATAGTATATCAACAACAATATCCAGAATGTCCTTAATAATCATCATGCATCATAACTGAATAAAGTCATCAATTGTCCATGATCTAACATCTAACATCATACTATAATAAATTCCATAATCATGTACATAATATAATCAGCAGATTATCATGAATATTATTATCAAAAGGTGTCAAAGGGAAGTGGGCACTACAATTGCTGCACTAAAATAGCTTTTCCATGGCCACAAAATCCATCACTCCATAAAAATACAAATATCTCAAAGGAAAGAATGATCGAAGGAGTGAAAAACAAAAGAGAAGAGTGAAGAACTTCATTCAAAAAACCTTGTAGTCATGAATTGATAAAATCACCATAAATTGCAAACAAGGGAACTTATTCAAACAATGTTTTTCCTACCTTCACCATTTTTACTGGCCATAATAACCCTAATAATATATCTCGCGTTCACAACAAGTTTGTTTACCTCGAGGAACTCTTCTTCTTGGCACAACGAGAATAAAAATCAAATTTCTGATCAATCGAAATCAAATAGAAAAGAAAATTTAATGGTGGAGCGAGAAAAAAACACATAAAAGGGTAATTTTCATCTCAATCGAGCCCAAAAAAAAAAACTAAATTTTCCAAGATCCAAATAAACCTCAATTTTCATCTTAATGGCTGCTCTGTCCATACCACATCGGTGAAAAATTTAAAAGTTTAAATCTTATAAACTATTGATTGGGTAATCTTGAAATTTCACGGGGGTGATATAGGGAAAAAAATCCATATAATAATACTTTTTTCCAATGTGATCTAACAACTAGAAGCATAATAACTATAAATAGCAAGACTTCTACATGAGATACTACCGGTTTGGGTAAGCCACCATCTAAGGAGGATGTGAAGGAGGTGATGAACATGAAAGAAACATCGTGGGTGAAAATCATTGGAATGGTCAACACAATCAAGACTTGACACTTATTAAAAACAACATGTGGTTTAATTAAAAACCGTTAAAAATAACAAAATAATCCATAACCGGTAAGAAGTAATTTGAGTTTTCATAACTAAGCGAGTTTGAAGGAGCTGAATTTTGATACTTTCTAAAAAATAGTAAGTTGTTTCATAGTCATTTACTAGAAATAGTAAGTTATTCTTGAAGGCATATGTCACAAAGGGAACACACCAAGAGTTGAACATCCAATTTGACTTCACCATTTAGGGACCAAAGAGGCAAAATCTTGACACTTAAAAATATAGTTTCCCTTTCCAAACATAGTAAGTGTCAAAAATAATTAAATTCAGATTCGCGAGGGGTAAAAAACATCACAATCTCTATCATCGGACTATGTGGGAGTAGGTAATAGTGAGGTCACTTACATTGATCTCAATAGTGTCTTTTAACACTCATTTCACACTTCAATTTGTATATATCTTTCATTAGGATCATGCCCAAATTAGTCGAGGAGTGTAGTAATGTTGCAAATATTCAAGGCAAGATTTGTTCCAAAGCTTCACTTCTTTAGAGGGGATATACATGAGCACCACCTGAAGTTGCTAAAGGTTCAATTAAAAAAAAAATCTAAAAACATAGTTCATGGTGTTTATGATTCATTCGTATTCATTTTTCCTCCTGTGACCAAAGAAAATTCCTGCAACTAACTATCCTAGCAGAAGAAAATCATTTACCACGAAGAGTTTAAAGGTATTATGGTCAATTCGACAGATCTTTCCAGGATTCAATCGGATAGGATTCTTGGTGACATGATTACTCTTCTCTCTCTCTCTCTCTCTTTCCTTTCAACCTCAAACTTTCTCTCTCGTCCATGTTATAATTTCAGGTTGGGGTTGGACTTTTCATATGTGTTAATGTTTTTAAAAATTCACCTTGATGTTATAAAAATGGAATTAATTTTTTCTTAATATGGTGAAGAGTCTTAAGTCATGTCGATACATATAAAGAATCATTGGGGGATAAGTGAAGAGACTTCCAAAATAATATAATTTGTAATGAACTCATGATTCAAATTGGTTCTAATTCATAATTTATTTTTAACTATTTTTGTGAATTCATAAGAGAGAGATCCTTGAAAAAAAAAAAGAGATTAAAAATTATTCCATTCTCCCACTCTCAAATGTGTTTTATTTTCATATTATCTACAATTTATGCTTGAGCATCAATGCAAGAATAAGGATTTTCTAGACTTTTTAATTGAGGTACTTATTGATACTTTGTGCTCATAAACTCTAATTGGTCTCGTTGCTATTTCAAGATTTTTATTCTTAATTTTAATGCATGTGATGAAATTTCTAACTAATGTATGCAAGACTTTTATTTTCTACTTACAACATTAGTTCCTCTGTCTTATATTCTAACTCCCTTTCACACTCACTTGATAAAGTTCTCTCTAGCAAGAGATTTCTAGAATTTCTATAGGTTGAGTGGAGTGTCCCTATTGGATTCTTCATTGCAAGGTGACCACAAATAAAAATCACTTTACTCGTGCATGTAAATATGGAAGTTACACCATTTAAGTATAGGCACTTTGATTAAAATAATAGTTGGGGAGAAAACCACAAATTTATCCACGCAAAAAAAAATTCTCGCCAATAGTTTTTGTCACCCACCATGGGGAAAATTTAGTAGCACCTGCACCAAAAATATGACCGAAAGGTATAAAAAATACCAAAAAAATGTAATCCAAAAAAACAAAAAAAAATGGAAAAATAAAAAGTTGGAGTTGATGGAAATCCACGATTTAAAGGAACATTATTGATTTCTACATGTGACCTCTCATATTTCATATTGTATTTCATATTCCAATTGTAAAAATTTTCATAGATGAATACAACAAATGGAGGTCTTGGTGGGGGTAGGACCATGTTGATTTGAGGAAGTGACCACGGAGAAGAAACAAATTGATAAGGGGTAGAGCATCTTTGAAACACATAGGTATAACTTTCAAAATGGATATACCCTAAAGGCCTTGTTTTCTGGAACTCCCTATCAACTTCGAAATGATAGGGGAAGAATGAGAAGCAAAATTTTCAAAATCAAATGACAACCCCTCTCTAGCTAGAGAATTATATTCCACAAAGAGGCTACCTGATTGAAGCACTCGAATGTCGGTCTTGATGATAGGCCGATCACTTTCATCAATGGAGATCCATTTTCTTATCTCGTTGATCTCCGAAACTCTCTAGGATTTTATTCCTTCTAATTTGTTTTTCCTAGCTTTGGAAACAATGTCGTAGCAGGATCCCTAGTAAAGAAAGATCTTCTTCCTTCCATCTTTACAAATATTAGTAACAAAAACATACTTGAAAGAGATTAAGACACTCGTACTTATTAAGAATCGAATCAACGGGGAGTTTCCACTAAGGATTTCAACCTTAGTTATGCAAATGCAATAAAATATAATTGGTCAAATCTCTGTTATCTTGGAAGATTGAAATGGGATGATCTGAATTTTCTTTACCCATTCATCAATGAAATCTAGTACACTATGTGTGGAAACTGAAAGAATTACACACAACACCAAGGTCGAATATGAGCAGCAATCACAATGTCCCCAGGAATGGTGCCAGTAAGGTGTTGGTACCCTAATTTATTCTCCCTCAAAATTTGAGCAGCATCACGGGTTTGGCGGGAACCTTAGAGACAAGCGAGCATGTAGTTTTCGTTTTGTAGCAGGGGATGAAATGCGATTGCTCTTTGTCACTCGGATGAAGAGAAATGGGTAGTACCCTCGAGAGGATTTGACATATCCTCACTTCTTTATGGTTGTTCCTTTACCACCCGGGGTGAGAGGACCCTTTTTTAGGTGTTGTTTGTGCGGGAGATGGAGATATCATTCCTTGTGAAATTATTAAGAAAACCTTGAAGAAAATATGATCAATGCAGCAAAACCAAACTCTCACGAGTTGTCACTGGATAATGGTGATACTTTCTAAACAAGGTTCGAGGCCACTAAAGACAATGAAAAATTGATTGTTTCTACATGTTTTGGTAGCAAAAATTATGCATTTGTATACACACATGACAAACAGGGGGTAGTATGGGTATGATTGGTTGTTTTTAAATGATTTTTTTTCGGGAGGTGAAGCGGGATAAATTTGATTAAACCAAATATTTGAGAACTTTTTAAAAAATGGAAAGATTTAAAAATAGAATGCTTTCGAGAGTAGCTAGGATGTTCCTTTAACCATAATATGTTCTTGATGGAGCCCCAGATCAGCACATTTCACACAAACTTCAAGGATCCAAAATGAAGTCTCAAATTGGAACACATAATGAACATTATCAATCTATATTTCATCATGCCTAAGATACCTAAAAGGTAAAAAAGAAATCTTATAGTCATGCTAGGAGTCACAGTGATTTTAAATTTGTTTATTTCACTATAAAATGAAAGCTCTTCTAATAAATGAAATTGAAAATTCCACCAAACTATCACAAGGATAAGATCTTGTGTGATTCACATAGATTTCAATGTAAGAATGCAATGGGAACAAGAAAAACTACTTGTAGACATTCAGAAATGAAGAAAACACAAATTTTTCCCAAGAATAACACTAATTAACTCAAGTTTTGTTAAATTTATCAGGGGAAAGTTTCTCGAAAAATGTCGAGCTTGTCAATCATTTGTACACTCATGACCACCTTGACATGATCAAATTTAACACAAAGGAGATGGACAGGCTTCTTTAGATAGTTTCTTAGAAAGACAGGCTCTATCAAGATTTTCTCTTAGGAAATCAGTTTCTGACCCCTAACACTCCAACATTCCAACCTCCAACCTCCATCCCTTTTCACGGAAAAATCATGCCTATTTATAACCTTTCCCCAAAAAATAGATACATTGAGTGTACCAGTGCTCACCATGATCTCGATCGTGATTCCCAGAATCAAATCTGTAAAAAGTTGTCAGGTGCTCAAGGGGTAGATCTCTTCAAACATCACCCGCATTCAACTCCTTCTTCTGGTAGATCATTTTTCCCTTTACTCGCCAATCACTTCCACCCCTAATCTGTCAAAAAAATTCTTCAAGTGCCCGGGAAGAAGAAATGGAAGATCAGATCGAGCCCAAAGGTCATATTTCATCTTAATGGTAAAAGAATTCCTTGGATTTTTCACACCAAACTTAGACATCAATAGGTCCTTCACGTGCGAGGAAAAAAATCAGGCTGAACCCGATAGTCAATTTATGTATTAATGGCGAGAGACATTTACAGACCTTTCCAAACAAACCATGATACCATATTAATGTTCCTCTTCATTAGGCGTGTAGGAGAATCCAAGAAATGATTTAAAAAACCATAAGAATACACATCCCCGGATGCTTTTGGTAGAAATGGTGGAAAATCATATATAGATGCACAATTACCATTGATCTTTCTATTTTGAATTTGGACCATCCATGTGGGAGATCCAATTTAGAGTGGGCCTTAGTTCCCTTTTTCCATTTACAACTTTTACAAAAATGTAAAATTTTCACATTTTTCTCGGAACCTACGCCCTTGAGAAATGATCCTGACATGTGTCCTAAGGTGGTTCCCAAAAGAACCATGGCCAAATTCTTCTATTTCACCTCCTTTTTCGAAAAGGGAAAATTTTCCATGTTTTCCCCGCAGCTCTGCCCTTGAGAAGTGATTTTGACATGTGTCCCAATGTGGGTCCCATCAGAACCATGATTCCTTTGTCACTTTTAACTCCTTTCTCCACAAAAGGAAAATTTTCCAATTTTCCTCTGAAGGTCTGCATCTCTGCCATTGACTGAAGCAAGCTTTGACCTTTCTCCATTAGACCCGCACGTTATTTTGATGATTTTAGTCATTTGAATATAAAGGGGAAAAAAATCCAAGTTTCCCCCGATGGCCTGCCTTCCCACCTTTTGACATTTTCAATGCCAACTTTGACCTCCTTCCTGTTGGCACATCTTAAAAAACCTTAAGGATTCAAAAAATATTTGGTGGGGGCGCGCTTCCATTTAATAATTTTACTCAATTTTTCCAAAAGGGAAAAACATCCAACTTTCTCTCGACGACCCACATCTCTGCCATTATCTTTGCCACGTGTCCTTCCGTGGGGTCAAGGTAAGACTTTTTCCTTCCGCTTAAAATTTGCTTTAATCAACGCTTGGTGGGGCGCGGGGTGGGTTCAAATTTTTGCCAAAGTAGCAAAAAGAACAAGTTCAAAAAAAACCCACTGCACCCCATCCAATCGAAGAAGCCTCATAAGTACCAAAATTACCAATCAAAATTAAGTGGAGCTATGGGACCAAATTTGTCTTTTTGCCAAAAAGGCAAAAAGTGATAAGTTAAGACACTTGCTCGCCATCCATTGACCATGCAAAGGATGCCACGTGACCACTAAATGCTTTGAGGAATAAATTTAATAGGAAAAAGACACTGTCAGGACCGTCAAAAACACAAAAATTCACGACTCATGCCCAGAACCGATTTTTCACTCAAGATGAAAACTTTTCAAAACAAAACCAAGTGAATCATGGCTCCAAGCAGATTTTAACCATGGATTTGGATTTTCAAAGGCATAAAAATATAAATTGATCATTCTCGAGCTTCCATGGTCGAGGAAAAATAGGAAAAATGGCAAAGCCCATGCAGATTTTGAAGAAATTAGGGCAAGAAACAGGGAAAACTCAAAGACTTCTTCAAGGAGGGACATGACAATGGATTCTACAAACAACTCGAGGCATTCAAATGGAGGTAAAAGCTTTCATAACATCCACATCGAGAAAAAAAACGTTTCATAACACACAGATCAGAGGAAAATTAGGGCAAAATGGTGAGAGATCAAAACGAGCACCAACAAACTACATTGAAGAAGAAGAAATAATATTGTCCCCCTTTGAAATTCCACAAAATAAGATGATCAACAAAGGTTTGCTACTACCACCTTTAATGGAATCGGCCAAAGAAAAACCATACCCACTAGTTAGCTACAATTCCACTACCTCATCAATTAATTCTTCAGTATGCCCTCCAATTTAAAATTTATTTATAAAAAAATCCTTTGTAAAATGTAACCTAGGATAAACCTATTATTTCTTGAGAAAAACCAGCTTCTCCCTCTTATTTTAAACCAGATGCCACACCTAGCAAAGAAAATCAAACCCCAAAGGTAACCACATTTACACAATGTAAATATTCCTTCACCCTCATAATCTCAAATTAATTTTCCATGATACCATTTTATTATGTGGAATATGCGAGTAAAGCCAATATTTTGATCAGAACTACAATACTTGCAAACACGCCCTACTCAATTTGATAGGTTGTTCAATGTAGTCCATGGTGGTTGTGTTAAAGTTCCAAGCTCAAATTCTAAATTCCTACTCCCTGCACCATCCACAATACCTTCACAAAACATGTTAGCCCTTAGTGCGTCTAAAAATAACAAGGTAGAGCCCTTCTACTTATCCCTCTTCATGAAAGGCTACCAACTCAATAATTTTAGCATAGATTCTAGAGTGTGTCGATGATGTGATCCCCATGAAAGTTTCAAATAGCTTATAGCTTACCTTAACCCATGCGAATGTCTCATGCTATTACATGGAATCCAAACTATCACTATTGGTGGGAAGGATAAGAGACACACAAGTTGCTTGGGTCAACTTCCCAAAGAAGAAAGTATTGCTCACTATCTTGGTAGCTAGAATTCCTACCTCATTCACCATGCTCTTGGTATATTTTTTCCAAGGATATAGGTGGTGAAATCAAAATAAACTAGTCATCTTCAACCATACATGTGAAAGGGGAGATGAAGAAATTGTTGCCGGTGTATAAGATGAAATACATGGTAAAAACATTAAATGATCAATGGGTAAATTTTTGTTTCGAGATAACGAGTAAGAAAATATTTCCTTACTACAGAGAGAAATGAAATGTTTCCCTTCCTTACTAAGATATACATAGAGATCGAATCATCATTCATAAATTCATTTTGGCATGAAATACAACTCATCGAAGGAGAAGCGAGGTCAATAGAAAATAATCCTAGTTGAATAGTGGATGATTTTATGCTTTGTGAAGACTCCACTGATGATGAAGAAATATAAAATGATGAGATCGGGGTATTCATGAGTAACCTCTTTTTGGAATTTTATTTTTCAATTAATGATAGGATGGAGATATGTGAAGAAGAAGGTACAATCGAGGAATCAACTTCCCTCCCTTACTCAATCATGGATGGGCATATGGAGAAGCTGATTTTTTTCTCAAAACCAATGAGAAGGATGGTTATCATGAGGCGATATGGATTTTTAACATGAAGGTGTTCCCTTCCCATGAAACATGGACCTCTTCTCCTTGTCGAAAGGGTTTATAAGTCAGATTTATCTCTCTTGACATAAAGGAAAGCCTTGGGAATTTGAAACATAGAGGAATCAAAGGTAGTTGCTTTGAATGCATTAGGGAAGCTATAGATCATATTTTTTTATCACTCCCGAGTCGAATACGAAACTCTTTTGAAAATAAACATGAATCTATGGTTAATTTGGAAGAAGCGATCTACGCAAGATATTATGAAAGTTTTAGAAAATAATGAAGATCCTCATCTTAGCTTGGAAATATTGACTCAAGCCATGGAGATACAAGATATGTGTGAATCAATGAGGGTTTCTTATTTCAATACACCAATGATCGATATAGAGATGGATTAGCTAGAATATTTTGATGAATTCCTCAATGACAAGCACGAAAGCATGTATTCTTATTCAACAATGCCAGAGGAAATTTATGAATTAAAAGGAAAAAAATCCCCAGAACTCCTTTGGACATCTTCAATTTTGAGAAAAACACCTTCTTCACGATGGAAAATGGTTGGCAAAATATTTTACCAACCCATGTTGAGAGAATCATCTCTGTAAGGACATTGGGAATATCTTCAAAATCAAATTGATCACATCAAATTGCAATGCTCGGCTAGTAAAAAGGGTGAATATGTGGATGAAAATATATCAAAATATTTAAACTCTTCAAACAATGATAAACCCTAAAATTATGATTAATTGTTCAAAGAATTATTGTTGTTACACATAAACATGGAAGGAATTTAGAATTCGGAAGTAATCGAAAGAACATAAAGGTAGGTGAATTTCTTGGCAAAGGAAAGAAAAAAAATCTCATGTAGGCTCATTCCTATGAAGTACATAGAAAATAATCAAAGCACCCTGATTTCATAGGTATTTGAGGAAGGGAGGCTACTTCCTTGAACTATTCAACGGCTTCGTAAGACATCGACATTCTATGTTATCTCTTCAGGGGTAAATCTTGAAAAGGAAAGTTCTTTAGTGAAAGTGGGTTATCCCCACCTTATACCATAGGTTATTTTTAGGTGTGTTTCCCTTTCATGTTGTTTGTGTGTGTTTCCATTTTTTTGTGTTGTGTGTTTCCTTTTCATTTTTATGTGTGTTTCTTTCCTTACCCTATCTCTCTCTTGCAAGTTGTACACAATTCCACAGGGCCTAATGGGTAGGGAGGCTGGTTAATATGTTATAAGTTGATATTCTGGGATTCCTCACATCATTTCTTCTTTGCACACATTCCATATCATGTCCTCAAGCTAGATCGATCTATTGTCATGCAAGTATGAAATAAATAAATTCACAATTTTGAATCATCACAATGTTACCCATGTGTCAAAATTTTGAATTCTACATTTATAAGACACTCCAGGTCTACTAATCCTAGCATCAGCCTTACCTAGTTATTTATATGACCCCTATTATATGTCAACTCAATGCCTTAGGTGAATTACGAAAGTCAATTCAATCCCCTAGGTGATTTTAGGAGTTCTCAAAGAATTCCAATTTCGAGGCGATTATGGGAAGGGCTATCACTAGCCTTCTTTGGACATGTGAAAACTTTGGAGTGGAAAAAAAAACCAAAATTCAACATGGAAATGTAATAAATATATAATAACATCAAGGAAATGATATTGGAACATTCATGGAAGATTTGAGGGTTTTAGGGTAGATTCATAAGAAATAAGGTTCTCGGGCCTAGGTAGTGCACAGTGCTAAAAAATATACGTAGCTTCAGTAAGTGATTCTTGGAGATATGAAAGGAATTGGGAGGAAAACAAAATTCATTGGAAAGGAAATTTATAGCTATACAATAAGGTGAAATCATATTTTTTTCACAACACTTGGATGAAATAGGTCTATATCTAGCTTTTCCCATGCACACTTATGGAGGCGAAGAAAATTCAAATTTTAAAGGATTGAATGGATGAATCAAGAGATTTGATACCAATAATTGTATTCAAAAGGCCCTTTTTAGTAAATTTCATATAACATTTCACCCTAAAAACATTCGGGAGCTCAAGATATCGAGAATTACAAGTTGTCCTCAAGATAAGATTTCAGCGATTAGTCAAATTTTGAAGTGGAAATGTGTTGACTAAAAGAGCCTAGTGCATTTGTATGTTCCTTTCATCCTTTAATAAAAGTGACATAGGGGATAGTAAAATTTTCCCATCCTTGTTTTTCCCTCTTGTCAACCATGGGACCCTTCGCATCACCAATTTAGAACCCAAGAGCTAGTTGGAGCCAAATGCACTGGCGTGGGATGCCGCTAAGTGTCAAATCCAAGCGCGATGTTTAAAATGATTTGAATTTCATCCTTTTAGGTAAATGGAGATAGGGGATATTAAAATGTACCAATCCAAAATTATTCCTCATGGTTCTCCGGATGTTTGATTTTAAGCCCCGGGTGCTTCACTCAAGCACACTAGACAAAATGCTCGATTGTCGAATGATTGATAAGTGTCTCGAGGAGGCATGATGTGTAAATTTATACAACTTTTATCCATTTAGCTAAAGGGACATAAAATAAATAAAAATGTGTCCCAACGCTAGTATGTATTTTTAAAATGCTTTAAAGCTAGGACTTAGCGTTTTTCCCTCCAATTTTTCTCCATGACTTCAAACCCTAATAGAGCTCTCTCTATTATTCTCTGAACACTCAATCCACCATTTATGCACTAATAAAAGTCTAAAATTTCCAAAAAAATAAATCATTTTATGAAAATAAAAATATCTCGAAGGATTAGTCGAAGGATTCAAGAACGAGAAGAGAAGAACAAATAGCTTCATTCAAAACCCCTCATAGTGTGAATAAGAGAAATCAACATAACTTGCAAACCAAGTGATGGATTGAGACATGGTTATTTACTACTTTAACCATTTTTATAAGCCATAAAATCCCAATAACTGATATCCTATTTGAAGTAATGTTTATTCATAATGAGGAACTCTTCTTCTTGGCACAACAAGAGCAAAAATCAAGTTTTTTTATTAACCGGTGATTGAATTGAAGAGAAAATTTACTAGTGGAATGAGAAATAAAAACTCACATAAAAACATAATATTCATCTTATTACGAGGCCAAAAGGAAACCTACAATTTCAAATCTTCATTAATTTTTTCCATGTTCGATTTCTTTGCCAAGTGAAAAAATTTAAGTTTTAAAATCTCATAAACCTTTGATCTGGTAAGCCTTAAATTTTAGAGGGGTTATCTTGGGCAAAAACCCATATTAGAAAAAATTTCTCCACCATGATCGACCACTGAAGTATATTAATAAAAATAATAGGCCTTCTACATAGGAGACCACTATTTTGGGTAAGCAACCATTTGAAGAGGTGTGAAGGAGGCGGGAACATAGAAGAAACATCGCGGGTGAAAATCATGAGAATAGTAACCTCGGTCAAGAATTAAAACATACAAAATATAGAAAGTTGTCCCATTGTCACACCGCTAAAAATATCGAACTATTCTAGAAGGTGAGGGAACACGGGAGATTAAGGAATTTGAGTTGTCATATCTAATTGAGGTTTAGAGGAGTTGAATTTTAACAATTGCTAAAAATAGTAAGTTGTCTCATAGGCATTTAATAGAAATAGTAAGTTGTTCTTGACGGAAAATTTTAGAAAGGGAACATACCGAGAGTTGAACATCGAATTTGAAATCACCACTTGGGGATGAAAGAGGTAAAATCTCGACACTTACCAAAACTAATATCCTGTCCAAATATTGTAAGTGTAAAAAAATAATGAAGTTCAGATTTGTAGGGGAAAAAAAAGTGTATCCTCTATCATCGGACTATGCGGGAGTAGGTGACAGTGAGGTCACTTATATGAATCTCAATAGTGTCTTTCAACACTTATTTCACATTTGAATTGGTATGTATGTTTCAAGAGGATCATATCCAAATAAGCCAAGTAGTGTCATTTTGTGTTGCGGGGAGTCGGGGTAGGCTTTTTTCAAAGCTTCAGCCTCTTTAGAGGGGATCTTCATGAGAAACACATACAATTTCCAAAGGTTCCACTCAAAAATGTTTATAAACACTTAGTTTGTGGTTTTTATGAGTCACTCAGAGGTCGTTTCTCGCATGAAGCCAAAGAATAAGCTCCTGCAAACCATCCTGACATAAGAAAATCATTCACTGTGAAGGGTTCAAAGGTATCAAGGTCAATCTAGCGGATGTTTTTAAGATTTAATTGCAGTGGATTCCTCATTGGCATGATTCCTCCTTTCTTTCTCTCTCTCTCCTCTCACCCCCAACTTTCTCTCTCCTCAATGTTCTAATTTCTTGTTAGGGTTGCACTTTTTTGTATGTCTTAATGTTTCTAATAAATCACCTTTATTTTATAAAAATGTATTTAATATTTTCTTAACAATTTGAAGAGTATGGAGCCATTTCATGACATACGAAGAGTCATTGGGGATAAGCGAAGAGAATTCCAAAATGTTATAAATTATAATGAGGTCCTAATTATAAACAACTTAATTATGAAATTATTCTTAGCTATTTGTGTAAATTCTTAAGAGAGATATCCTTATGAAAAATAAAAGAGATAGAAAATTCTTCCATTCACCCACTCTCAAATGTCTTCCATTTTCATACTATGTACAATTTTTGTTTGAGCATCAATGCAAGAAAAAGGAATTTCTAGCATTTTTTTACTTAAGAATTTGTTGATATTTTGTGCTCATAAATTCTAATTGGTCTTGTTTCTATTTACATATTTGTTTCTTCTTAATTTTAATATATGTGATAAAATTATAAATTAATGTACGCAAGACTCTTATTTTCTACTTGTAGCATTAGTTCCTTTATCTAATATTCTCATTCCCTTCCGCTCTCTTAACAAACTCCTCTCTAGAAAGAGATTTTTAAATTTCCCATATGGTCGAGTAGATTGTCCCTGTTCCATCCCATGCTACAAGGCCACCATGGATAAAAATCACATTACTTGACCATGCAAATATGAAAGCTGCACTATTTAAGTAGAGGGAGTTTGATTAGAGAACGTCGACAAGAAATCCATAAATTTGGCCACATAAATTTTTTTCTCACTAATAGTTATTGGCACCCAATTTGGGGTAGATTTAGTAGCATCCGAACCCAAAATATTACTTTGTGAGGTCTAAAAATTATTTATATATATATATATATATATATCAAAAGAAAACATTAAAAAAAAGAAAAAAATTTAGAGTTAATGGAAATCCATTTAAGAAAGGCATAATGTTGATTTCTACACGTGACCTCTCATATTTCATATTGTCTTTCACATTCCCATTGTAAAATTTTGTAAGAGTTAGCTAAAGGAATATATAACAAGTTTAGATGGTTGACAGGTGTTTTTGTGTCTAATTTTGAGGCTTTGAAAAATAAGCAGGAATGAATCAGAGACAATCCAAACCTCTTCTCTAAAGCCTCACCTCCATTTGGGTCTTCAAATAGTCTACCTCATGATCCTACTCAAACTCCTATTAATACTCCCCCTTTAAATTCTCCCATTTTTCAACCATCATTGACAATTCAGTTCCAAATTGAAGAAGAAAAAGAACAAGATGGAGGATTACAAGGAAGAGTAGCATTTAAAGTCATAAAATTAGAAAGGATGGAAGCAACAATCAAAGATAGAATGGAAAATCATGGTTGTGAAGAGCAAAAAAAAGAAGTAACATGTGGTGAAAACACCCGCCCACTTTTCATTACTCTTCCACTCCACGAGAAATAAAAAGTCTTAAGAAAAAAATCCCAAAATTTAGAGGAGATAGTTCTCAACTTCTCAAGGAAGATTTAGCACCATCCATCACTAATTTCGTTGTTCTGGGTGTCAAGCACGAAGATGTGTCCATCCAGATCTTTGTGGATTCACTTAAATAAAAATATATTTTGAATGGTTTTACATGTTTACTTTGAGTTCAATCACGTGTTGGGAAGATATAAGAAGCACATTTGAGCATAGGTTCAAAACCACAAAGGAGTTTCAGCATTTCTTGGTCAATTGGTGCAAATGAGGAAATAATATTTTGAATCAATGATAGAGTTTATTACAAAATATAATAGGATAATTGGAGGAATCCCGGAAGATGTCGTGCTTTTTGAAAATAATGAATTCCTCACAAGAAGAATTTGGATTTTTCCTCGAGAAGATCCCAAACCATAAATTTAAAGGAAGCAAAGACTTCGTGGTCGAGAGCAACTATGTTGTAGTGGCCAATTCCTTTTGACACCTTTTGAGGACTGATCATGTCACTTTGTGGACTATATTATGGGAATTATTAGTGTTGATTTAGTATGATGTTAGACATTAGAGCATAGATTATTGTTGAATTGGTTCTTATTTGATGTTTGATGAGTATTATAGACATTAAATATATATATTTTGATATCTTTGTTTGACCGGGTTATATTATAGATGTTGTTTGGACATGTGATATTTGGATATATTGAGTAGACCTAGAAAATGGAATTAATTTATAATCATATAGTTGCTGATGAAAATTGTAAGTGATATTGTTTACTATCTTGATGTTGTTGTGATTCGTATATATATTGATGATTTTGGAATTATATTTATATTCGTTTTGACGTTATGATATGGCCATGAGGCTGAAGTAGGTATTTCTGATTTTCGGGTTAAAATATCACATCACGGATCGGGGATTGGAGACCAACCACATTGGAATTCAAGATTAATTCAACAAGGTCACCATGGCAACAAAGATTTGTTTACGTGTGTTTGATTGTGTTAGGGATTCCCACGGGGGAATCACCTTTAAATGTGACCAAGGGACTTGTGTATTTCTTTTATTTGGTTCCTTTGGTAATATTTGCATGTGTTTATTTTGTGGTGCATTGACCCCTTTCATTATTTATCAAATGGTGTTTTAATATTGTGTGTAATCATTTTGTTAAGTTACTTAAATAAAATATTTCATAAGAAAGTAATTATTAGGGTTGTTGACTCTATTTTAAAATGTTGTAGTAATGTGTAAGAGATATGAAAGTTATTTTTGAGTATGAAACACTCCACCTTCTTTTGAAATTCGAATTTGTCCTTGGAGGCTGATTTTGGAGGCTTGTTGGACAAGTTAAACTTGTCCCACACCTCTTAAATTTATTTACCAACCATACCTATGGTTGGAGGGTTAAATTTAGACCTTCATTATGCATTTTTGAAAGTCAAGTTGAATGTTTTAATTGCACTTTTCTTTCATGTTTTAATTTCAGTCCTTATGGGGTGTGGGCTTGATTTGAGTGTGTAAGTAAAACTGTCATATTATTCACCCACCTATTTAATATGCATTGGAGAATGAATTTGAATTTTGTGTTGGGGTTGAGGATGTGTGATGTGGCATCCTACATGGATCCACCTCATCCTCTTCTCTTCCCTCTTCTATAAAATTTGAATTCCTTACCTTGTTTTGGGTTGCTTCACCTTTGGATACTTCATTTTTTTTTTTAGAGGAATTATTTTGATTGTTTGAGAGCTCTTACTTTGGAGAAGTTTGAAGATTGTTGAATGCTTGTGCTTGGTGGATATTTGGATTGCTTGCATTGGAATAAAGTTGTTGTTTGGAACTTGGAACAAATCCATCATGGAGAGGTAGGAGCTTGGCTCTTGAAATGCTCCTCTTTTATTTATGTAAATGTTATTGTTGTGAATGTTTTGGCATGTTTGTGGGTTGTTGGGTAGATGGCCTAGGAATGGTGTAGGAGAAGGCTATGGGGTATATTTTTGTGGGTGGTATAAGTGTGGAGGGAGTTAGGATTTAAGTTTCACCTTGCGAATAAATAGCTTGCATTTCTTTACTCGTTATGGGGTGTCATAAGAGTTTGGGGAGGCATTAGAAGCTGTGAGGGATAAGGGGTACTTGGGGAAGGCATAAGGGCTTATCAGGATTTGAAATGATATATATTTTGACGATTTATTCTTATGTGCTAAAACATATTTCCCCTTTAGGAGGAATAACTAACATCCCCATAGTTTCTTGGTCCTTTGGCTTGCATGATGAAGCTCGAGTGTTGTTTGTTATCTTTATTCTGTGGTTGTAAACTATAGTTTTTCTTTGGACTATGTTTTAAATGTGAAATTTTCTTGTGTGTTGTGGAAGCCTGTTGTTGCCATGTGTTGGAAAACATATCTTATTGCATTGTGGTTGGGGTTTGGGTGCCAATGAAGAGGGACGATTATCATTTTCATTGGATGTCTTGATTAGGTGGAGAGTGTTTCCTTTCCCTTTCTTTTGTTGTGCTAAGACTAGAAAATGGAGGAACTTCATGTTGTTGTTATAGAACTGAGAAAGAAGACAAAGGTTTGGCAAGTCCTTTGTGAGACTTCTTTTTGTAAACCTTTTTCCCACTTCAAGTGGATGACTTGTAATATTATTTGTATTGGATAGTTATTCTATTTTGGAAATGAAATCCTATGTTTAAATGAGAAAGAGATATGCACTAAAATCTGTATTGTGTAAAGAAACATGAAAGTGTATTTGAATGAAGGGAAAAGAGAATGAGCTGTAATTTGTAATGTTGTATTTGATCAATATAGATAGAAGTTGTATTCTTTTACAAAAATGGAGTTACTGTTGTTTAAATTTGTGTTGAAATATGTTGAGGAATTTCTGTTTGAAAGAAAGAAATACATATGAAGAAAATGCATTACTCTGTTTTGTTGAAATGCATGATTTGAAAAATAGAATTTGCATTCTTTTTCTACATTTTTATTATAGGAAAAAGAAATATTTAAAACTAGCATGGAATGAATTCAATGTTTTTATAGTATGGAAAAAGAAATAGATTAATCTCTATTTTTGAAATGTATAAACTTCATTTTTATTTCATTGTAAACTTTACAAATTTTTTTATTAAAAGATACAGAACAACCCTGTAAAACTATGAAAAACATTTGAAACACTAATACAATCTAAGGAAGATCAAAATGGTCCCAAACAAACCAAAATACTTATGAAAATTTTATAGAACCTTTCAAATCGGGCAAAGGCAAAATTGCAGACATTTTGCTATATAAAAATTGGTAAATTTGAATTGCAAATCAATCAAACAATTTAACCTTGCAATCTATCCTAAAAATATCCCAAGTGAAATCCTCCATGTCTGTTTGGCATGTTGAGAAATTATTAATGACAAATTTGAACAAAATCGTGTAAGTTAAGAATACCAGTTCACCTATTTAGTGACAGAAAAATGTTTTCTCAAAATCGACCCTTAAAACATTATTCAAATTATATTTTTACGGTTCTTTATGAAAAGAGGACATCACATATTTCTAGAAATTCCTTGTTTTCTAAAAATTGAGTTCCTATCAAAAGTTATGGCCTCTGAAAGTTTTTACTTCATTGGGCTTCGAAAATTTTCTAAGTATGAAAAAGGGAAAGTTTCTTTCATGCCAATATTTTGCACCCATATTTTGTACCTGTCTTTCGAAGTCGGGAGAAAATTATCTTCTTCTCCCATCTTTCACACGGGAAAAAAAAAAATTTCCACGCCCATCATTCACTCTGGGAGAAAAAAATATTGTTCCGCGCCCTCCTTCTGTGCTTGGGAGAAATTTCTTCCCACGCCCCACAAGAAGATAATCTAATTGTGCTCAAGGTAACTTTCACCCTCTTAGTGTTTACAAAGTGATTTGATAATTGTTGTAATGCACTCTGGAAATTGTGTTGTCGAAACTAAAAAAATTATTCCATAATTCTTCTAACTAAACCTAGGTTATTCCTTGGTCTCGAGTGGTTGCTTTTAGTTGGGTATTACACTTGGTATCAGATCCATGGGTTCAAATCTTGGACCCTTGGGCACACTAGAAGACTTGAGACATGAACTTTAAACCTAGTACAATATTAAACCTAGAACACTTTTAAATCTAGAGAACAATTTTGTTTGAAATTGCATATTTCGTGAACAAAAAACAAATGAATAAAACCTATAATTATGAACTAACTCTTGCCTTGGTTTATGTAGGAGGCGCGGAAAAGATGAGGGGTATTTTCACATAGACCTAGACTTACCACCACCAGATCATGTTGTAGCAGCTATCCTACCACATATTTTACAGACACTCGAGGATGTTAATGTCGCTCTACGTGGAGGGACCGTAGGAGAACATTCAGTCAAACATGATAGGGTGACATCCTTTGAGGCTCATGCATCTCCTTGGCATAGCAATGAGCATAGAGGAGAGAACTCCCACATGGAGTCTATCAGAGTAGATTCACCATAGAGGGTACACAGAGACTAAGTTTCAGGACACAAAGATAGGTCTCAGAGCCCTACGCTTAGAGATGAGCATGTAGGGAGGCCTAGGGGTCGTCAGACTACAGCTTCAGACCACATCAGGGAGATCCTGAAGCTACAACCATCACATTATTCTAGTGACATAGGTGGATTTCAGGAAGAGGCTTGGTTGGTGAGCTTGAGCGGATGCTTCAAGATCTGCCCTTGTTCTAGCAACATGAAATATCATGTTAAGATCCATCTTGAGAGATGGAGTAGATTTACGATGGAGGACAGAGGAGCAGAAGCTCCACGTTGATTTTGAGACAGTTACCTAGGAGATCTTTGAGGAGCATTTTAGGAGTAGATATTTGTCACGAGAGGTTCATATAGCAAAGGATAGATGAGTTTCATGACCTCTCGAGAGGAATCCCTTATAGTACCGAGAGAATGCGAGTAGATTTTTGGATCTACTCTAGTATGTTGATTACATGCCGGATGAGTAGGTGCAGATCCACAAGTTCATCCGGGGCCTCAATCTTGACATTGGAGTTGCAATTTGGATCCATTGTCCACCAAAATTAGCTGAGGCCGTTGAGAATGCCTATATAGCAGAGGAGACTCGAGGAAAGACCCAACATGCTAGAGATGGAGTTTAGAGCCACATCTAGCAAATGCATGACAATAGATCGAGGGGGGTAGTACCTCCTCCTCGTGGTGGATAGTGTTTAGTACAGTCATCTTTTAGACCATAGCAGAAGTCCCTCCAACCTTATAGACCTCCATAGATATTTTATGCACGGAGGGTCGAGTATGGGGCATCCTCCTAAGGGTCCCATGAGGACATAGGGTGCTAGAGGGCTTAATCAGCAGGAGCTCACCGGTAGAGGCCTCGATAGACCATAGCTAGATCATTAGGATCCACACCACAAACTTCCAGAGTACCGGTCGGACCTGCTACACATGGGAGAGGATCAGGTGCTTATTTTAGTTTTAGTTTTGATGGACATTTTTTGAGAGACTGCCCTCAAAACCTTATTAACAAGGGTAAGACACAGATCTTAGAGTCTATCATTGGTGACATGGGGACGCAATCACTTTGGATCTATGCGATGGTCAAGAAGCGCTAGGTTGAGCATTAGAGTATCATGATTAAGACCACATGTAGCATTGATGGTATTCTGCCTCCATTTTGTTTGATTTTGGTTCTTCAAATTATTTTATTGTACCATCTTTAGTCGAGTGATGTAGGCTGGTGGTAGTTAGGTAGGGTCTTCTTTGGGACGTTGAGATGGATTTTAGAGCCAAGAACTTTGTAGAATCCTTAGTTAAGGAGTGTGTTGTGGATTTGGGACCTTCAACCACTAACTTGGATCTTCGTATCCTTCCTTTAGGCTCATATGGAGTCATCTTGGGTATGGAATGGTTGTCTACACACGGGGCCGGGATGGATTATTACCACAAGATCATATCTTGTACAAATGATCTAGGAGTCAAGGCGGTGATAGTTAGGGTAAGGAGACCCGTTTCTATTTGCACCATCTCCGTTATGCATCTTAAGCGTTGTATGCGATGGGGTTGTCGAGATGTTTACTATCACGATTAGTTACCAATCGAGAGGATGGGTCTAGTAGACCATCGCTATATGACTATCAAATTTTAAGAGAGTTTTCTAATTTATTTCTAGGGGAGCTATCGGGTTACTACCCCACGTGAGATTGACTTCCATATATATTTGGTTCGGGGAGCAGAGACTATTTCATGAGAACCTTACTGGATGACCACACTAGAGCTCGGTGAGCTCAAGTTATAACTAGAGGGTATTTTGGAGAAATGCCTAATCTATCCTAGTGTATCCTATTGGGGTGCACCGGTGATTATTGTGAAGAAGAAGGACAAATCCTTGCGATTGTGTATTGATTACCGCTTGATCGAACAAGATTATGATCAATAATAATCATCCCCTTCCGTGAATAGATGATTTATTTCATCGGATGAAGGAGCCATAGTTTTCTCTAAGATTAATATTAAGTCAAGCTACTATCAACTAAGGATTATAGAGGCGGATATTCATAAGACTACATTTCGTAAACGATATATGGGAACTATGAGTTCACGGTGATAGCTTTTGGTTTGACGAATTCCCTTGCAGTATTTATGAGTTTAATGAGTGGAGTATTAAGGACTTTCTTAGATCGCTTCATTCTCATATTTCTTGATGACATTTTTATTTACTCACATACATGTGAGGAGCATGTTATCACCGAATCACTGCACCCTTATGTTTTCATAAGTGCATATACTTGAACTTACGGTGTTATTGGATAACATGGGCACTGTCTCCAAGTTGTGGGACTTGCTACTTGAGATAGACCTCCGAGAGAAAGTTGGTTCTTGCTCCTAAACTAC
Source organism: Taxus wallichiana var. yunnanensis (assembly GCA_018340775.1). NCBI lineage: Eukaryota > Viridiplantae > Streptophyta > Pinopsida > Cupressales > Taxaceae > Taxus > Taxus wallichiana. The sequence continues at coordinate 961,395,225 of CM031242.1, read as the reverse complement.
CCGCCACAATCTACTCTAATGCGGGGAAAATAACTATTCTAATCTAAATTTCCAAGGGGCAGGAGAGAGAATGCATAAATGAAATCCTACACTAAAGCGTTGATACACCGAGAAAAGGAGGGTGTGAGAGTAGTTTTCAAATGCGTGAGATGCGAAGCAAAGTGCACACTAGAAGGGGTGATGACAGTTCTCCATAATCTAGCAAAACACATTCACATCAATATTCCAAGAATACACAATGATAATGGATCCCCGCAAGAACATAATAGTAGACACAATATTCTTGTAGAAAGATTAAAGGGGAAAGAAGAATGCAAGAAAACACGGTAGGGAAGATACATCCACAAACCGATATTTTATTGCTTCATGATATGCATAGTTCAATCTATTACAAGATAAGGGCCTGAATCACCATGCAAGGAGTGCACTACAAGGGCCTGCAACACATTGGCTTCACAAAGCAATTTTGGCAGAGCTTTGCTACAAAAACTACCTCCTTTTACAATGATCCCAACACTCCAATTTATAGAAAAATGAGAAGGGAAGAGAGAGGAAATCTAAATCTACCCCAAACACTTCTAGGTTGCATTTAATTCATCTCATTATTGCAGTAGGTGAGAGCCCTAGCGAACCCAAAAAGTGGCAAACTGTATTTTGCATTTAAGCTGGTTGTTGAAATGTCATTTCTGGCCATTACCACGCGCCAGATACGTTTCTTGATTTTATCTCTCCAAAATAAACCAAAATTCAAGATTAACCCTGGAATCATGTAGATAATTTGATCATCTTTCCATTGATATAAAGGACGTGAAAATCCGAGCTCTGGATCGAAAGTTATGGCGATTTGAAGATTTAGGGAAAAAATAGGCCAAAACAGATCGGCGGGAAAATATTTGAATTTTTCCGCGCTCTACCACTTGGATGACATGTGTCAGGATCTGATTCGTCCGTGGGTTCATCCTCTGAAAATTCCTTTCGGGCCCTTAAACTTGGACACGTGGCACTATTTTATTGGTTCGGGCCTGAGGGGCGCATTTTTACCTTGCGCCAAACACTTAGCAACTTTTCAACCTTCTGACACGTGGCACGTTCTGATTCGTCGCGGGCCTCCTTGTCTCTTTTCGGCCATTTCACCTTTTCACATCCCACGCATCCCTCGCGTAATTTTGGCCCAACTGTCCCGGACGAAAGTCCCCTGTTTCAACCAAATCGGCGGTTCGCGTTCTCGCGTAGTTTTGGCCGAGATGTCCTAGACCAAATGCAGGACAAATATCTCTGAACCGCCCGAAATGGACCAACTTGCACCAAACCGGCCGATCTACATCCCGCGTGTACTTTTGGCCCGGATGTCCCAGACTGCGCGAAACAAGACTTAGGTAATTTTTTTCCTCTTTCGGCCGATTCGGCTTTTTCACATCCCACGCGTCCCAACGTCCCAACTATCCCCATGAGACCACCTGGACTAGTGTTATCACCGAATCACAGACCTCTGGATGTTGATCATATTTCTAGTTTTATCACTCTAAGCATCCAGTGTGATTGGATAACATGGGTACTATCTCCAAGTTGTGGGACTTGCTACTTGAGATAGACCTCCAGAGAAAGCTGGTTCTTGCTCCTAAACTACCTGCCACAATCTACTCTAATGTAGGGTAAGCTAACTGTTCTAATCTAAAATTCCAAGGGACCAGGGAGAGAAAATGCATAAAGTGAAAGCCTACACTAAAGCGGTGATACACCAGAAAAGGAAGGTGGGAGAGTAATCTCCAAATGTGTGAAATACAGAGGCAAAATGCACATTAGAAGAGGTGATGACAGTTCACCATAATTTAGCAAAATGCATTCACAACAATATTCCAAGCATACACAATGTTAATGAATCCCTGCAGGAACATAATAAAAGACACAATATTGTTGTAGGAAGATAAAAGGGGCAAGAAGAATGCAAGAAAACACAGCAGGGGAAGATACATCCACAAACTTGTATTTTATTGCTTCCTGGTATGCACAGTTCAGTCTATTACAAGATAAGGGCCTGGATCACCATGCAAGGAGTCCACTACAAGGGCCTGCAACACACTGGATTCACAAAGCAATTTTGGCGAGCTTTGCTACCCAAAAACTCTCTCTCTTACAATGAGCCCAACACTCCAATTTATAGAAAAAATAAGAAGGAGAAGAGAAGGAAAATGGAAATCCCGAAATCTGTCCTCCAACCACCACTGTAAGAGGCATTAAATTGAGTGGAATGGGTATACATTACTTGCAAAAGTCTCCCCATACCGTCCCATGTGCTGCGGCAGAGAAGGAATGATTACCATGCCTCTTAATTGCACTCCCACTACCAAATAAAACATTGTTCGAACCCCGCCACGTTTCCTTAAAAACTCAATCAATTTCTAATCAAATCCAGAATTTCTTGATTGCTGTGCATTGGGCTCGGAACCATGATTCAAACGGTACCAATATTGTGTGATTTCGCTAAGAAATGCAAAAGTTATTGCCTTCTGAGTGCGGGAAGCTATTTTGGGCCTGGCAGCGTTTTTTTGTCATTTGACGGGAATGAGCATTAATCGACCGGGAGCGAACACGTTTCCCTTATTTAAATATATCTACCCTCATTAAAAATCGGAGCTCGGAGTCAAAAGTTATGGCCGTTTGAAGTTTCCGGACCAAACGTTGACTTTTCCTCCTGTGACACGTGGCAACTTCGATTGGTCCTCGGTGATTCGGCTCCTTCGCGTACTTCACCTCCATTTGTCCCGGATGTCCCATTTGATTAGTGTTGTTTGTGCTCATTTCGGTCGGTTCGGCCGGTTCGCGCATTTTTGTTCCACTTGGCCCGCTTTGTTTTTGGACTGCCTTGACTGATTTCGGCCGGTTCGGCCGGTTCGCGTCCATCTGTCCCGCTTGTCCCATTTGCCTTCGGACTGACTCGACCTTTTTCGCCCGGTTCGGCCGGTTCGCGCCTTTTCGGCCCAGATGTCCCAATCGTTTTTGACTGCCTGTGCTCATTTCGGCCGGTTCGGGTCTTTTTGTCCCAAACGTCCCGAGCAACACTTAGCCAATTTTTCTTCCTCTTTCGGCCGGATCGGCTTTTCGCGCCCGCCGCGTACTTTTGTCCCATTTGTCCTGTTGCATTTTTGATGTTTGTGCTGATTTCGACCGGACCGGCGGTTCGCGTCTTTTCTGTCCCACACGTCCCGGAGGCGACCTTGAGCAGGACTTAGCCAATTTTCACGATTTTTCCTGGATCGACCTATTTTCCTTCTTGAACCTTTTTTTCACATTTTCTCAGAACTTACTCTCTTCCTCTTGGACAGGGGAGTTAGACAAATATGAGGGACCCTAGAAACATGACTTTTCGCCTACGAATCAATATAATTGCTTGCATGTTATCAAAATTACCTTGGGGTGAATTTTGGATAACAACTAGGACTTATCTCGATTTTCTTCATTTTTGGCCCCTAAGATTGGTACAACGAACCTCAAGACGACCCAACCCTTCAGACCCGAAATGCCTCAAAACAGTCCTGCAACCATATTTTTGCATTTTTTCCATTCTTTCTAACTTGTTGGGATTTCTTATTGGATGGGAGAGTTAGAAAAAGGCCGAGGGGACCTCGAAAAACATGATTTTGGGCCTTGAATAAATCTACTTGCTCGGAGATCTGAATAATTTGATGCATGTTATCAAAATTACCTTGAGGGGTAAATTTTAGATAACAATTTTGGCGACTTCAATGGGTCATCTCACATTCTTTAGATGAAGAATGGCCAGCTACTTCAGTAGCAATCCATTGGGTGTGGAGTCTATTTGATAACCGTCATCCGATCTCGAAATGAAAACCTGTGTCCTTGAGCTATTGAAACATTTGTTGAGCTGGTTTTCTTGCGGCTACAATTCTTTTCAGGAGCTCGATGAACTGCAAACATGCACATACTAGAAGCAATAGGACATGTGCACAAGCACTTAGGGAAATAAAAACTACTCTAACAGCAATACAATGTGCATAAGCACTTAGAGGAATGGAAATTCTAAATTAATATTTACAAGGGTGAAAAGCTATCTTTCTAGTAGCAACATTTGAGATAGATCCCATTGACCGGAATCTGCAATTCTTCACCATCCAACTTAGTCAGTCGGAAAGCATTGCTACCTTTGTTTTCAATGATCATGTAAGGGCCACTCCAGATGGCATCAAATTTAGAATGCTTTCCCGAATTTGCACGATCTGCATCCCATTTCAACACTAGATCTCCAATCTGGAAGGTTCTAGCCTTGGCTTTCCTATCAAAAGTCTTCTTGATCAAGGCTTGATCCTTCTCTATTGCTTGGGCTGCATGCTCTCTAACTTCTTGGAGTTCCATTAATTCTACATATCTAACCTCCATGGGTTCAAACTCAGCTAGTTCCAACTGTTTCATGAGTTCCAATGCTGGCAACTCAAGTGATATAGGTAGAACTACTTCTTTCCCGTACACAAGCTTGTATGGAGAGCTTCCTGTAGACCTCTTGGGTGTGATTCTATCGGCCCATAGGGCTGATTTGAGCTTTGCGTGCCAAGTCCTTTGGTTTTCATCCAGAGTCCTTCTGATGATTCTTAGTAGGTTCTTGTTCGTAGACTCGGCTTGGCCATTACCTTGAGGGTAATAATTCGATGAAGTGCTGAGATACACACAATTCTTGACAGCCCATTTAGTGATCTTTGTGCCAAGGAATGCCAATGCATTGTCTGATATGATAGTGGCAGGGGCACCAAACCTTGTGACTATCCCTTCATAGAAATCTAAGATATTAGATTCATTTTCCTCCTTGAGTGCCACTGCTTCGGTCCACTTGGTGAAATAATCTGTCGTTGTAAGTATCCACTTGTGGCCTTGACTTGAATTGGGATTGATAACCCCAATGAAGTCCAATCCCCATTGCATGAATGGCTGATTTACTAAAATTGGACGAAGGGGCAGCGCTGCTAACCTCTCTTTCCCTGTGAAGAATGCACATCTCTTGCATTTTTTGACCCATGAGTAGCAATCATTGAACACAGTAGGCCAATAGTAACCAGCTTTCATGATTTTGAGAGCTGTCACTCGTGGAGCAAAGTGGCCTCCTGCTTCCCCGTCATGGAACTCGTGTAATATCTTCTCAACTTGACCTGTTCTAATGCATCTTAATAGAACACCATGGATGTCTTTCTTGAACAAGATACCATTAATGAGTACATATGGGATAGCTTGTAATCTAAAGTATCTCCTCTTCGCCTTGCTCACTTCTGGAGGGCACAAGCCTGTTTGGAGGTAATGCACCAAGTCTTGAGTCCAACATGGAACGGGTGCATCATCAGCTGGTTATTCTTGATCATTTTGTAGTAGTAGGACAACATCTTCTTCACCTTTTGAGCCGTCTGGTGGTTTGGAAGCGAGCTGCTCACACAAACCTTTGCCACGAACTAGCTTGGTCACTTTGATTTCAATATCATATTCCATCACCCGAGTGATCGAACCTGCTCTCTTCTCATTTAAATCCTTGTTTAGGAGAAATTCCTTGACACCAGAATGAGACACCAGCAGCTGAATCTTATTGTTTGAGACCAAATGTCTGAACTTCTTCAAGCTCCTAATGACAACAAGGACGTGCTTTTCGATGAAAGAATACTTTATTTCATAATCTTCCAAGATTTGGTGAAGAATGCTATGGGCTGTTCGAACCTTCTCTATTCAGTGTGTCAAGATATTTGAGATTGTGTCTCGATCCTCCAAACACATACAACATGAAGTCCTTTGAAAATTTCGGGTTGATAAGAAGTGGAGCTTGTGATATTGCATGCTTGATGTTTTCAAAACTCTCTTTTCCTTCTACTTGTCCATTTGAATGCGAGACTCTTCTTTAACATTATTGTTAAAGGCTTCACAAGAGTGGAAAAATTAGGCACAAATATGTGGACAAAGTTTATCCTTCCCAAGAAACTTTGAAGATATTTCTTTTTATGTGGCAATGGAAGTGTTCGGATGGCTTCAACCCTTTCAGATCAATTGTTAGCCCTTTCCTAAAGACAATGTGGCCCAACAATTTACCTTCGTGTGCCAAGAATATACACTTCTTTGGATTCAATGACACTCTAAACCTTCTACACCTCTGAAACACTTGCCTGAGGTGAAAGAGATGGTCTGCTGCATTCTTTGAGAAGACAGTGATATCATCTAGGTATACCAGCACTATCTTGTTGATCAAGCCTTTGAACGCCATATCCATAGCTCATTTGGAATGTTGCTATGGCATTTGTGATCCAAATGGCATCTTCTTGTAAGCATACGTGCCCCATTTTGTAGTGAAGGCCATCTTGAATTGATCTTCTTCTTTCACCATTATCGATTATAGCACGAATATCCATCTAGCAATGAAAACCTTTCGAACCAGCTACTGACCTGCAATATTTGTTCCATTGATGGAAGTGGATAATGATCCTTGAGTGATGCTCTATTTAGATCACGAAAGTCCACACAAAATCTTATTTCCATATTTCTCTTTCTTCTTGCGGCACCAAGTTTGCAACCCAACTTGAGTGTTTGATGGGGAAGATGATACTGGCCTCAATAAGCTTGCTTAACTCTTTTCTCATGAGAGGTTCGATATGAGGATTCACTGGCCTTTGCTTTTGCCTAACAGGCTTGGATTCGGATCCAGCTCAATAGTATGTTGTGCCAACTTTGGGTTGAAACCTCTTAAATCTTTGTAAGTCCAAGTGAAGACATCTGGGAACTCTTGACAAAGCTGAACAAAATCAGATTTCTCTTGTGGAGTACTTACTTTGCCAATTTGCAATGTCTTGCCTTCATCTACTAAGATAGGTTCTGAATCTTCACCCTTTACTTGAATGTTCGCTTTCTCCTTCCGGAACTGATCATTCGGGTTGAAGATTGACTCCAAGGTTATGAGGCCTTTTGGTAATTTGTTAGTTCTCAGCTGCACCACTTGGTCACCATACTGCTGCTCCAGCTTGTCTTGATTCCTCGCAGAGAACTTAGCTTCTTCTTGCAGGAAATTAACAATCTGCTGATCATTCTCGAAGACTTGCCAACTTGTGTTGTTATCCGGAACAGCTGGTCTCACAACCACTTTGATATGAGGCTGAGATTTTTCACTTTTGATATTTTCTACAACGTCAAATGCAGCCCCAATTGCTGCCAGTCTATCTGCTGCTTCATTCCTTTTTCTTGGGATGGAATTGATGCTAAAAGCTTCAAAATCTTCAATAAGATCCCATACCCGATTTTTGTAGTTGTTGAGATATCATTTTTGGCAGCATTTTTTCCCTTGACTTGGTTTACGATCAGGTCACTATCACCAAATACTTGCAAATTCTTGATGCATTTCTTCTTTGCCCAGTGCAGTCCATGAATTAAGGCTTCATACTCAGCTGTATTGTTTGAGCAAGAAAACTGAAAACGGAAGGCTGAGTAATACTTTATACCTTGTGGTGAAATGAGCATAGCTCCTCCTCCTGCACCTTGTTTACTCCTTGACCCATCAAAGAACAATTGCCATAATTCATTCTCGTCCTTATGATCTGGCTTGGTGATGTTGGGGAGAGATTGATTCTCTTCATGTAAATAATAAACTCCTAGCTCAGATTCTTCTACTTCTTGATAAGGATCAAAAGCATGTACCTTGTTTTCCCATTCATCAAGAGTTAGATCCGGGATGCTTCCAACCTTGGTGTCAGCTTCATCAGTGCTTGGGTGATCTTCTTGATCAAATGTTGAACAATTGGCATTGATCTGACTTGGAGTGTAGGGCTCAATGTGGAAGTTTGCAATAGGTTCAGACCTAATTGTGGCTTTGGTTCCATATCTTGTTCTGAACAACATGTGTGACCAATCAGCAGAAAAATATCCTCCAATCTTGGCTGTGAAATCTCTTGACAAACATAGGGCAAAGAGTGGTGGAAGGTCTATAACTGATACATCTTGTAAAACAACAACATTTGGACATGCATGCAAGGTAAGACTCAAGTTTCTAATCACCCCAACTATTGTTACTGCTGTCCCATCCAACTACACTACTCCTTTGGATATTACTTCATATTGGAGACCCAGCTGATCAGCTATTTGCTTGGGCATTACTGAACTACTTGCCCGGAATCAATCATGCAATTGTGTACTAATTGATTTCCAATGATTAATGAGACATAAAAAGGAGGGGGCTTCAACATTTTACCTTGTTTTCCTCCATGATTTCCTTCAGTGGGCAGAATTTGTGAGTACCTTCTCTGCATTTGGACTGTTGATTTGAAGTTGACCGAGTCCTTCATGGCAGCTTGTAGTAAATCTCTTTGTCTTGGGATAGATAGTGATTCCCACATTGATATGTTTACATTTGTCTTCTTCATCGATCAATGATCTTGAATGGAGATGAAGTATCCCTCTGCTGTTGTCCGCTTGGCTGCACATTCATCCCTTGCACATGAGCAAAAGAATGGCATTTGGGTTGGCTTAGGGGCTGGTTTGAGTGCCCCTTGCGTGTTTGGAACTACATTTTGTTTGCAGTGCTTGTGGAGTGGTAGAAGGTTGTGGATTACTTGGAGCTAATGGCTGTCCTTCACCCAAATTTCTCCTCTTTGACCTTGTGTTGGCTGCAACACTTTGAGAGGGTATTTGATTCATACCACAGAAATCTTCAGCCTGCCAATTGACAAGAGTAGTTTCGTTCGGAGATGTTCCTTGCTGAGGTGCTTCCTGCTGCTGATCTCCTTCGTGGCTGGACTCTTGCGACCCACTGACGGTTTGCACCATCAGAGCTTGATTTAATGCACCGTTAAAGCACATTGATTGGTTGTGTGGCTGGACTGCATGGGAAACACCAATCATATTCTTGGGCCATGTTATTTTGGACTGGCACTAATGCTTTAGAAGCAGATATGACATTGGGATTATAGGGCTGAAATGGTCTATTAGTGGGAGGCCTTACTTGGCTTTGATTTTGATTTGCAGCCTGATTTGGTGACCTATTTTGTTGGTATGGGGGCCTAGCACAGTGCTGCGCTTGAGGTGATCTGATCTAGCACTTTGAGCTTCTTTGTCTTTTGATAGTAACCAACTCATTTCCCAAATTTTGCAATTGCTTCATGACCTCTTGGAGTTCACTTGAAGCACTAGAGGATGAAGTAGAAGTTTCATTTGAACTTTGATTTCTAGGAGTGGGAATAGGAGCCAAAGTGGGTGCTTGACTAGTGCTTGGATTTTCTAAGTTTGGATATAAGGGCATGGGAGGTCTAGGGGCTAGTTTGCCGGCTTGGATCAAACAATTTTCAGCCCTAATGGAAATGCTATAAGCAGCAGGCAAGGTTGTGCCTCCCATAGATTGGATTATCATAGAAATATCAGAATTCAAAGCCTTAAGATAGTATAGAAAATCACCTTGATTGTTGGCACCGACGGCCATTGGAATCCTATCCCAAGACCTTTGAAATCTGAAGTTGAAGTCAGTCAGCTGCTCGTTGGGAGCTCTCTTGATAGTTGTCAATTGTTCTAGTAGAGACAAATTGTCTCCCTTTTCCCCAAAGCTGCTCATGGAGAAGCTGTGTATAAGCGATTCCAATTTGTGATAGAACCAGCTCAAGGCTCCTAAACCATTGCAATGCCTTCCCTTTGAACGAAGATTCTAGCAATTTGTGACCACATCCATTTCATTTATCTCATGGATTGCCTGAGAGCGTTAGCAATGTCTTTGACATGATCACCAGGAGTGGTATGATTTTCTCCAGTGAAAAATGGAATGTTCTTCAACGCTGCAATTGGAACTGGATTCTGTGCATTGAGGGCAAGTGGGCTGCTGCCAGTGAAGTTGACAAAGGGATTTGCTTTGGTTGCGCCATTCTGATTGGTCAAAGAACTCTTGTTGATTGGATGAAAGGCCTACTAGGTGGAGGTGTTGACAAAGTTCTATTAGGTGGAGACGCAGATCTTTGAGCTCTTCTTCCCCTTCTTTCTCTACCTGGAGATAGGTGCAGATAAACAAACAATCCTTCCTCCCTAGTTCTTGACCTGGTCTGTATTCTTCTCATAAATTTTCCAGGCTTGGACTGCTGAAACTAGTGGATTATGCCTCTTTTGGAGTCGCCAGATGTGTGATTTTAAAGCTCCTTCAAAGCTGGAACATGGAACAAGTGCACATCGATCTTGTTGTAATGAAGGTGAAGACCTCTAATGTCCCACCGGGCGTGCCAGAACTATTATCACTGAATCACTGCACCCTTATGTTTCCATAAGTGCATATACTTGAACTTACGGTGTGATTGGATAACATGGGTACTATCTCCAATTTGTGGGACTTGCTACTTGAGATAGACCTCCAGAGAAAGCTGGTTCTTGCTCCTAAACTACCTACCACAATCTACTCTAATGCAGGGGAAACTAACTATTCTAATCTAAATTTCCAAGGGGCCAGGGAGAGAGAATGCATAAAATGAAATCCTACACTAAAGCGTTGATACACCAGAAAATGAGGGTGTGAGAGTAGTTTTCAAATGCGTGAGATGCAGAAGCAAAGTGCACACTAGAAGGGGTGATGAAAGTTCTCCATAATCTAGAAAAACACATTCACAACAATATTCCAAGCATACACAATGATAATGGATCCTGCAAGAACATAATAGTAGACACAATATTCTTGTAGAAATATTAAAGGGGCAAGAAGAATGCAAGAAAACACAACAGGGGAAGATACATCCACAAACTGATATTTTATTGCTTCATGATATACAGATTCAATCTATTACAAGATAAGGGCACGGATCACCATGCAAGGAGTCCACTACAAGGGCTGAAACACATTGGCTTCACAAAGCAATTTTGGTATAGCTTTGCTACAAAAACTACCTCCTTTTACAATGAGCTCAACACTCCAATTTATAGAAAAATGAGAAGGGAAGAGACAGGAAATCTAAATCTACCCCAACCACTTCTATTTTGTATTTAATTCATCTCATTATGGTGGTAGGTGAGAGCCCAACTGTATTTTGCATTTAAGTTGGTTATTAAAATGTCATTTCTGACCATTACCACGGGCCAGAGATGTTTATTGATTTTATCTCTCCAAACTAAACCAAAATGCAAGATTGACCCTGGAATCGTGTAGATAATTTCATCAGCTTTCCATTGATATAAAGAACGTGAAAATCGAGCTCTGGATCGAAAGTTATAGCGATCGAAGATTTAGAGGCGAAAAAATAGGCCAAAACGGATCGGCGGGAAAATATATGAATTTTTTCCCGCGCTCTGCCACTTGGATGACATGTGTCATGCTCTGATTCATCTGTGGGTTCATCCTCTGAAAATTCATTTCGGGCCCTTACACTTGGACTCGTGGCACTATTTTATTGGTTCGGGCACGAGGGGCACATTTTTACCTGCGCCAAACACCAAAGAACTTTTCAACCTTGTGACATGTGGCACGTTCGGTTCGTCCGCGGGCCTTCTTGTCTCTTTCGAAAATTTCACCTTTTCGCGTCCCACGCATCCCTCACGTACTTTCTACCGAATCGTCCCTGACATAAAGTCCCTGTTTCGACCAAATCGGTCGGTTCGCATCCTCCACGTACTTTTGGCCCAGATGTCCCAGATCGTCTGGGACAAATATCTTCGAACCACCCGAAATGGACCGAATTACACCAAATCGGCCGATCCGCATCCCGCGCGTACTTTTGCCCCGAGATATCCCGAGCACCGTGCGAAACAAGAATTAGGCAATTTTTTTTTTCCTCTTTCGGTCGATTCGGCTTTTTCGCGTCCCACGCGTCCCGATGTCCCAACCGTATCATGAGACCGCGCTGGACTAGGAATTAGCCAATTTTCTTCATTTTTTCGGCCCCCAAGCTTGGTACAACGAACCTCAGTATGACCCGAACCCTTCAGACCAGAAATTCCTCAAAACAGTCCTACAACCATATTTTTGCATTTTTTCCATTTTTTCTAACTCGTTGGGATTTCTTCTTGGATGGGAGAGTTAGAAAAAGCCGAGGGGACCTCGAAAAACATGATTTTGGGCCTTGAATCAATCTACTTGCTCGGGACTGAATAATTTGATGCATGTTATCAAAATTACCTTGAGGGGTGAATTTTGGATAATAGAGCACAAAGGGCACCTTTACCAGGTTCGTCGGTGTCTTCGTGAGTAAAAACTTTATGGGAACTTGGAGAAGTGTGCATTCTATCGACAAAGTTAAAATATTTGGGTCACATCATTTCTAGTGAAGGTATCGCATCAATCCATCTAAGATTAGAGCCATTATTGATTGGCTAGCACCCACTACTATGACAGAGGTATACACCTTCATGGGATTCGCGAGTTATTATAGGATATTTTTTAGGACTTCTATCGGGTTACACATCCCATCACTTCCCTTCGGTGGAAAGATAAGAATTTTGATTGGTCGAGATAGATGCATGTAGGCCTTCAAGAAATGAAGGAGTGCCTCACGAAAACACCCATTGAATCTCATAAAGCGAAGGAGTGTTTCTTACGACAAAGTGTCGGATCCACGGGGTGAGTTTTTCGTATGCATGGATGCTTCTTCGGCGGGACTACGAGGTGTGTTAATGTAGGAGGTCGAGTAGTGGCCTTTGAATCTCACAAACTCAAAGATTATGAGATTAATTATCGACTCATGATCTTGATCTTGCAATAGTTGAGCATGATTAGGTTCGATGGAGACACTTTCTTCTGGTCAAAGATTCACAATCAAGAAAAATCACTTGAGTCTTCACCATCTCTTCACGCAACACAATCTCAACACTCATAAGCAGCATTAGATGGAGTTTCTTTGTGAGTATGATATGGAGATAGAGCATGTGAAGGGGAAGGAAAATTTACTATCGAAGCTCTCACAAGACAGAGAGACATGTGATTATGGCCACTTCGGTGGGAAAAGATTTGCGTAGCGGGATTCTACAATGACTTCCTCTTGAGAGCTTCTAGATTTAAGTGAGAGTAAAGATCGAGTCCGAGATACCCGTTGAGGGTAAGTTTAATGGTTTTGCATTAGAGGCGAGATACACTTCCTAGGCATAGAGGTCAGATTTATGTTCCCCAAGACAGAGGCTTGAGACACGTAATTTTGACAGAGGCACATCGTGCACCCTATTCAACCCATCCTGGGGTGAAGAATATGCACGCCACCTTGATATAGTTATATCACCGGAGAGGACTTCATAGAGACATGGTTCAATTTATGTTACGCTATTTAGAGTGCCAGAAAGTGAAGGTCGAGCATCAACATCCAGCTGGCCTTCTCTTTCCTCATGCTATCTTGGAGTGGAAGTGGGACACTATTTCAATGGACTTCTTTGTTGGGCTACCGATGTTGAGATATCACCATGACATCATCATGGTCATGGTGGATAAATTGACAAAAGTGGCACACTTTTCTCCAGTGAAGACCACTTATATAGCTAGTGCGGTGGCACAGGTTTTCTTGTTGAGATTGTGAGGCGCACGGGATTCTCGTGGAAGATTATTTGTGACCATGATATTTTGTATACTTCCCATTTTGGACTACCCTGTAGCATGCCCTCCGGATGAGGATCAATATCAGCATAGCATATCACCTCGAGATAGATGGACAAATTGAGCGGGTGAATCAGATTTTAGAAGATATTCTCGGGATGTATGTTATGGGTCATCAATCGATATGGGAGTACATGTACTCCGTGGAGTTTTCCTACAATAATAGTTTTAGAGTTCTATAGGCATGGCTCTTGTTTAGGATTGGTATGGAAGAGAGTGTGTGACACCTCTTAAGCGAGGGAGTTAGAGGACGGGGTTTCTTATGGACCAGCTTTGATACGGGACATGGAGCAAGAGGTGGTTCTTATCGACAAAAAGACCTGTAGGAGGCACATGACAAGAAAAATAATTATGCGAGATCAGCATAAGACCGATCTGTAGTTTTGATGTGGGCATGAAGGTGTTCCTTTATGTCAGACCACTTAAGAGCCCTATCCATTATGAAAATGGATCTAAGTTAGTTCCTAGATTCATTGGTCCTTTTGAGGTCTAGCGTTACCACCTAGCTTGTCTCACGTACATGATGTATTTCATGTTTCAAAGTGCTTAGGATATATGTTGTTTATCCTTCTCATGTACTAGATTGGACTGCATTGTAGGTGTAGGATATGGGGCGAGTTGATGGTGAAGCCCATTCACATTATAGATCGCAACACCCTGGGCCTTCAAGCCGAGAGAGATCGATCAGTGCAAGTGCCATGGGACAAGTATGATGAGGACCGAGGCTATAAGGGAGGATGCTACTTTACTACGAGTTTAGTTTCCACATCTATTCGAGTGACTTCTAAGAGGAATTTAAGTCTAATGAGAGGGCTATGTGTTCTCACTTCCCTTTAACACCTTTTGATATCTTGATCATGACACTGTAGAATATATTATGGGCATTATTAGAGTTTTGTTTTAGTATGATGTTAGATGTGAGAGCATAGATTATTGTTGACTTGATTCTTATATAATGCTTGATGATTATTAGAGACATTTTATATATTGATGTTGATATACTATTTGACCGGGTTATATTATAGATGTTATTTGGACATGTGATATTTGGATATATTGAGTAGACCTAGAAAATGGAATTATTTGATAATCATATAGTTGCTAATGAAAATTGTAAGTGATATTGTTGATTTTCTTGATGTTGTTGTGATTCATATATATATTGATGATTTTGGAATTATAGTTATATTTGTTTGGACGTTCTGATATGGCCACGAGGCCAAAAGAGGTATTTGTGTGTTGTAGGTTAAAATAGCACAACATACATTAGGGGATTGGGGACCAACCGCATTGGAATTGTAGATGAATTCAACAAGGTCACCATGGTAATTATATTTGTTTGTGTGTTTCTGATTGTGTTAGGGATTCCCATGGGTGGATCACCTTTAAATGTGACCAAAAGACTTGTGTATTTCTTTTATTAGGTTCCTTTGTTAATGTTTGCATGTGTTTCTTTTGTGGTGCATTGATCCCTTTCATTATTTATTAAATGGTGTGTTAATATTGTGAGTAATCATGTTATTAAGTTAATTAATTAAAATATGTCATAAGAAATTAATTATTAGGGTTGTTAGCTCTTGTTTTAAATGTTGTGGGAATGTGTAAGTAATGTGTAAGAGATATGTAAGTTATTTTGGAGTATGAAACACTCCACCTTCTTTTGAAATTCGAATTTGTCCTTGGAGGCTGATTTTGAAGGCTTGTGGGACAAGTTAAACTTGTCCCACACCTCTTAAATTTATTTACCAACCATACCTATGGTTGGAGGGTTAAATTTAGACCTTCATTATGCATTTTTGAAATTCAAGTTGAATGTTTTAATTGCACTTTTCTTTCATGTTTTAATTTCAGTCCTTATGGGGTGTGGGTTTGATTTGAGTGTGTAAGTAAAACTATCATATTATTCACCCACCTATTTAATATGCATTGGAGAATGAAGTTGACTTTTGTGTTGGGGTTGAGGATGTGTGATGTGCCATCGTAAATGAATCCATCTCATCCTTTTCTCTTCCCTCTTCTATAAAATTTGAATTCCTTACCTTGTTTTGGGTTACTTCACCTTTGGATACTTCTTTTTTTTGAGGAATTATTTTGACTGTTTGAGAGCTCTTGCTTTGGAGAAGTTTGAAGATTGTTGAATGCTTGTGCTTGGTGGATATTTGGATTGCTTGCATTGGAATAAATCTTCTATCCAAACTTGGAACAACTCCAACATGGAGAGGTAGGAGCTTGGCTCTTGAAATAATCCTCTTTTATTTATGCAAATGTTATTGTTGTGAATTTTTGCATGTTTGTATGTTGTTGGGTAGATGACTTAGGAATGGTGTTGAGAAGACTATGGGGTATTATTTTGTTGGAGGTATAAGTTTTTGGGGAGGTATAAGTGTGGAAGGAATTGGGATTTGGGTTCCACCTTGTAAATAAATAGCTTACATTTCTTTACTTGTTATGGGGTGCCATAAGAGGTTTGGGAGGCATAAGAAATTGTGAGGGATAAGGGGTACTTGGGGAGGCATAAGGGCTTGTCGGGGATTTGAAATGATATATATTTTGGCAGTTTTTCTCTCGGGTGGTGATAACCATTTCCCCTTTCGAGAGGAATAAGTACCACCCCCAATATTTTTTTCTCCTTTTCCTTGTATGATGAAGCGTGAGTGTTGTTTGTTGTCTTTATTATGTGTTTGTAAAATATAGTTTTTCTTTAGACTGTGTTTTAAATTTTAAATTTTCTTGTGTGTTGTGGAATCCTATTTTTGCCATGTGTTGGAAAACATCTCTTATTACATTGTGGTTTGGGTTTTGGGGCCAATGAAGAGGACGGATTCTTCTTTTCATTCGATGTCCTCGTTGGGTTGAGAGGGTTTCCTTTCCCCTTCTTTTTTTGTGCTAAGAGTGGAAAATGGAGGAACTTCATGTTGTTGTTCTAGAATCGAGAAAGAAGACAGAGTTTTGGAGTCCTTTGTGAGACTTATTTTTGTAAACCTTTTTCCCACTTCAAGTGGATGACTTGTAATATTATTTTTATTGGATAGTTATTCTGTTTTGGAAATGAAATCCTATGTTTAAATGAGAAAGAGATATGCACTGAAATTTGTATTGTGTAAAGAAACATGAAAGTGCATTTGAATGAAAGGAAAAGAGAAAGAGCTGTAATTTGTAAAGTTGTATTTGATCAATATAAATAGAAGTTGTATTCTTTTCCACAAATGGAGTTACTGCTATTTAAAATCTGTGTTGAAATATGTTGAGGAATTTATGTTTGAAAGAAAGAAATACGTATGAAGAAAATACATTACTCTGTTTTGTTGAAATGCATGATTTGAAAAATAGAAGCTGCATTCTTGTTTCTACATTTTGATTGAAGGAAAGATAAATATTTAAAACTAGCATGGAATGAATTCAATGTTTTTATAGTATGGCAAAAGAAATAGATTAATCTCTGTTTTTGAAATGTATAAACTTCATTTTTATTTCACTATAAACTTTGCAATTTTTTTATTAAAAGATATAGAACAACCCTGTAAAACTATGAAAAACATTTGAAACACTAATACAATATTAGAAATATCAAACTGGTTCCAAAAAAACCAAATTACCTATGAAAATTTTATAGAACCTTTCAAATCAGGCAAAGGCAAAATTGCAGACATTTTTCTATATAAAAATTGGTAAATTTGAATTTCAAATAAATCAAACAATTTAACCTTGCAATCTATCCTAAAATCTCCGAAGTGAAATCCTCTATGTCTGTTTTTCAAGTTGAGAAATTATTAATGACAAATTTGAACAAAATCATGTAAGTTAAGAATACCAGTTCACCTGTTTAGTGACAGAAAAGCCTTTTCTCAAAATTGACCCTTAAAACTTTATCCAAATTAAATTTTTAAGGTTGCTTTGCAAATAAGACATTGGCCAATTTCTAGAAAGTCTTGGTTAGCCAAAAACCAAGTTCCCTATAAAAATTTATGGCCTCCGGAAGTTTTTACTTCATTGAAGTTCAAGAATTTTCTAAGTTCGAAAAAGGGAAAGTTTCTTCCGCACCCGTCTTTCATGCCTCGTCTTTCATGTCCGGGGAAAGTTTCTTCTACGCCCCTCTTTTGCACCCAAAAGAAAAGTTTCTTCCATGGCCGAGAGAAAAGTATATTTGGCACCCGTCTTTCGCGCGGGAGAAAAATTTCTTCCATGCCCATCTTTCACGCTAGGATAAAAATCTTCTTCCGTTCTCTCTTTCCGCATACTGGGAGAAATTTCTTCCCGCACCCCACAAGAAGATAATCTAATTGTGCTTGGGTAACTTTCACCCTCTTAGTGTTTGTAAGGTGATTTGATAATTGTTGTAATGCACTCTGGAAATTGTGTTGTGAACACTTAAAAAAAAATAATAACAAAAAAAAATTATTCCATAATTCTTCTAACTAAACCTAGGTTGTTCCTTGGTCTCAAGTGGTTTTTTTAGTTTGGCGTTATAGATGTTATGATATTGTATAGTGAAGTGAAAGGTCTAAATGGAATTAAAAATGTCAAAGTACGAGTTCGATTACCATGGACCTAATGTTTCAAAAAAATTAAAATTACTTGTTTTCCATGAAGAAACAAATGTCTCAAATATCTATGTCCAATGCTCGAAAAGAGTTGAATCCTCAAAACTAGCCGACAATCACCCTGCCTCCCCATAGGCTCTCTCTACAAGAATAGTTTGTCAATGCTACGTGTAACATTGATGAAACAAAAGAAGAAGAAGAAGTTCATGAAGGAGACTACCTTGAGGTCGAAGAAGTTAATGGTGAGACTCAAAATGGCCTTATTGAATATGTTGAAGGAGATGAAGATGAAGATGATGAAGAATATCCAAGCTTCTCATGTGGAGAATTCACATGGGCTCAATCAAATAAATAAAATTCATATCCAATAATGGTAGCAAAGAAGAAGAATGAATATCCTTTTGCTAAAATTCCATAAAATAACACCATCGTGAGAGGGTTGCCGCTTCCACCTTCAATGGACTCGGCTAAAGAAAAACAAGACCCACTAGTTACAAATAATCCTAATGCCTCGTCAAGTAAGTCTTCTAGTATGCCCTCCAATTTAAAAGAGTTTTCTAGAAATAATCCTTTGTTAAATGCTACCCAGGATAAAACTACTATGGCTCAAGAAAAATAGATTCTCCCTCTCATTCTAAACTAATTACCACACTTAGTAAATAAAATCAAACCACCAAGGTAACCACATTTTCACTATGTTAAGATTTCATCCCCTTGAAATATCAAATTCATTCTTTGTGATCCTATTTGATAATGTAGAAAATATTCGTAAAGCCAAGGTTCCAATCATAGAAGCTGGAATACTTGTAAACACTTTGTACTCAATTTGATAGGTTTATCAATATAGTCCGTGGTTGTAGTGTAAAAGTTCAAGCTTAAATTCTAAAGGTCTACTCACCACAACATCCATGCCACGTCAATAATAGATTCTTGAGCCTCTTATAATATGATTCCCATGATTTGCAAATACCTCATGGCTTACCTTGACCCATGTGAATGACGCTTTCTATTTCATGGAATCCAAAGAAAATCTTGTTGGTGGGAAGGGTAAAAATTTCTCAAGTTACTATGGTCAACTTCCTAGAGAAGAAAGTGTTGCTCACTATCTTGGTAGTTGACATTCCTACTTCATTCGACATGCACCTAAGTAGAATGTTTTACAATGATATAGGCAATGAAATCAAAATGGAATGGTCCTATGCAACCATACATGTGAAAGGGGAGATGAAAAGCTATAACTAGTACATAAGATGAAATACATGGTACAAAAATAGATGATCTACGGGAAAACATTTTGTTTCAAGGTAACGGGATAGGAAACTATTTCATTAATTCAAAGAGACATAAACTTTTACCCTTCCTTACTAGGAAATACATGGAGATGGAATCGTCATTTTTCAATTTATTCGGCACAAGAGATAGCTCATCGAGAGGAGAATTCAGTCCAATAGAGGAAAACCCTAGTTGCATAGTGGATGATTTGATGCTTGTTGAAGACTCCACCAATGATGAAAAGATACGAAGCGATGAGTTTGTTGGTGTGTGTTATTTTCCACATCATTAGGTGAGTCATATCAATTAGGTGAGATCGTAGGTCCACATGTCATTTAGGGGTCATTATGAGATTCCCTTACGCATCGTGCATCAACACGTAAGTGTGTCGGTGCATCACATGCATCATTGGGAGTTACACTTCTATTTGCGGGAATTTATCTCCCCCTCTATACTCAAGTTTTCATGATTGTAGCACTGGGGGTTACTCAACACCTCCTATATGTACACATCTTTTGATCTATGAGATAGAGGAGAGTTTTATGGCTTAACTAGGTTCTGCCCGTTTGTCGAATCCTTGCATGCACATTCGGTTCATGCTCGCTCCTCCCGAGATCTTTTCACGCTGCTGTTCACACGTCGTTGATGCGCACATCATCCCTCATGATCCTCGCTTTCAGGTTTCAAACCCTCTTTCATGGTATCAGAGAAGATCTTGTGGATCCATGCACTCATCGACATTTATGTGCATGTTTTCTAGCTTCCAAAGCATGATATCCAGATCTTGGTGCGTGTGTTGTAATGGATATTCATCATGTGCTTCAGTGCATTGATTTGGGTGTTTATACCTCCTGCACGGTTTTGATCGGAGTTTGTTTGGTCGTGTTCAAGTTTCTGGTGTTTTTCGAGTTTAGTGTCTTTGACCGCTCGATTCTCCGGGTTTACATGTGTGTTTAGAGGTGTTTTCCTAAGGTCTAATGCATTCCGAGTTGCAGATCTGCATATTTTGTGCTAGTTTACATTGGTTCTCTATTCTTGCATTGGCTTGACTGACAACTTGCTGGTGACTCAGCTCTTGCTTCCTGCAACTCGTTTCTCTGACCGTGCTCGTGTTTTCTCATGTAACGGCCTTTCACAGTAACTTGTAACTCATTGTTTATTGTTTACTTGTGTTTGGTTGAGGACTCGCTTCCTCCCCTTGCGCTTTGGCCTTGCTCAGCATGGAATCCTACCTTTTTGAGCATTTTTCCTTGGGCATTCAAGCGGCCTTTGATACAGCCCCGCACTATTTAGCTTGTGGTTCTTTTTGGATGTTTCACTCAGCTCCAACACCTGCGAAGAGTTCTACATTTTGGGCACGTGGCCGGCGCTTTGGCTCCCACCGCCGTGGACATCTCCAGACCTACGCACCAATCTATCCCAGCATGTGGACCCTCCCTCAGGCATGTTTTTTGTGTCTTTGCCTCGGCATTTCAGACTTGCCCTCCCAAAGTGCCACACATCAATTCAAAGGCTCGGTATTTCTTGAGTACAATTGTTTTTTATTACTGAGACCAACGTTTCAACCTCACCTGCTCCCACGCTGCTCCAACCGGTTCTCTAGGTTGTTGAAACGCTCCAAGTAACCTAGATCTTAACACATGGTCTCATCTCCCATGTATCTGCAGCAGCCTCCCATGCATAGAAAACAACTCCAACCTACAAACTTGGATGTTTTTTGTCCAACACAATAGCTCCTTGGCACGTGGTTCCTTCATTTAGCTTGGTCAAAGAGTATCTTCAATGTGGGCCCCCTCCTTTCCACCTCTTTTTTATATTTAAAGGTGTTAAAAATTAAAACATTCAGTTTGGCATTGGTATTTTTATTTATTGGGTTGTATTTTGCTTGTAATTTGACCTTCCTACGCTTGTCGAAGACGGAGGGCGATGTCCGAGGTTGGCAGGACACTAATCCCCCCTCGCAGTCAAAACAAACCCTACCTAAATTTTTGTGCCATTTCCAATGAGTACCCACATGATACCCTTTGCACCCGTTTTGTGCACTTTTATAATACATTTGCAATGTCTAGTGCATTTTTCCATCAGTTTTGGGAATCGTTTTAATACTATAACTTTTCACTCACTACTCATTTTTTAGCGCTTCTATAGTCAAAGTTGCATGATTTTTCACACTTTATGTGATGGAATTTTCAATTTTGTAAATGCACTACTTTTATAAAGTGCCGCTTCTAGGGGGTTGCTTATACTCTTGGGCCAACACACATAGACGCATTATCGGCCGAGTCAACGTCTTGCTTTTGTGCACTCTTGCATCTTGCATTTTTAATCATGGAGATTGCTCTTTCGAGATTTGAGCATTGTAGGATTTCTTTACATCCTCCGCCATTTCTCATCGGGAGAAGGAACTATTCAGCTTGGCATGCTTCCATGGAATGTTACTTCGCCCACGAGGGTATTTTACCCTTCTCGCTTAGGCCAGCTTCTTCCACCCGCCTGATCATCATCATCTAGAGGATTTCTGAGACACTTATGACCATGTCTTTGGTCACATGATGATGCATGTCTCTCGATCTCTCTGGTTTCATGTGCAGACTTAGATCCACCTCACAGTGTCTGAAGCATTCTTCAGTCCTTCTATGAATACCCTTAACATATTGCCACCATTGTTGTTGCTGCTGATTTAGTTATCTCCTCCATTTCTTCGTGTGATGGCCATTCCACTGACATAGACACGCTTGATTCTACTTCTGATGATGAGGATTGTGCACCCTGTTCTGATGTCGAGAGTACTACAGAGAACTCTTCTCCTCTTTCTCTCACTATTCTAGAGATTGTTGACACTTCCCACATCTCATCAGATACCAAGCAATCCCCTTCTTAGTCTCATACTATCATCACACCCACCTCCTTTTCACTTCCAGTATGAGAGGCCCTTTTCACTCCTCTACCTTCATTGGATGACTCATACCTATCATACATCACTCTTCTGTTTGTTGAGCCCCCTCATTGGGATGCGTATCTACCTAACCTTAGTCATCTTTTCGTAGAGTCTACTTGTGATGCATTACAAGTCCCTCATCCATCTACAGGTGTTTCAGAGGAGTTCATCATCTCTATTGTTGGGAGTGCCCCTTTCGGGAATCATGTCACTTCCACATTTCCGGAGACCTTCATTGATCCACCCTCAGTTGTGGATCCCTTTTCTATTGTGGAGGATGTTTTGTTCCCTTCACATCACTTGGACATCCTTTCTGCGGGTGTTCCTCTTCACTCTGATAGTTATATGCATGTGGCATTACCTTCGGTTCCTTGGCACTCAGTCGCTAGACCTATGTCACACTTGTCAAAGGCAATGAGACTTAGATTTCTTTGTGTTGTTGCTTTTAGTTTCCTTTGTGGAGTGGGTGGACTTCTAGCACGTCATTTCTATCCTTCCTAAGGGAAAGCACATAGTTCATTTCGAGTGGCTCTTCTTCAGTCTAGAGGCAGAGGATCTAGTCATCAACATTCTTTTGGGAGACCTCTTAGAGCTGCAGAGTTCGAGATCCATCCATGACATCTTCTGCATTCCTCTCGTCCCCCTCTTCTTGTCTCTTCTTCTTCTTTCCTAGAGATTTCCTCTTTGTACATGGGCACCCTTTCAAGATCCTCATGGCCAGGACCCATATTTAGCATCTTTCTTAGATTAGAGAGTGTTTTGTTCTCTTTTGGTGGATGTTTTTCCCACTAGGTTTTCCTTCACCTTGGTTGGGATCTTCTTCTTGTACATGGGTAGCTCATACTGACTTTGTGTTGGGACCCATTTCTCATTTTAGACTTGCGCCTCATCCTAAGTTATGATGAAGGGGGTGTTGGTGTTTGTTATTTTCCACATCATTAGGTGAGTCATCTCACTTAGATGAGATCGTAGGTCCACGTGTCATTTAGGGGTCATTATGAGATTCCCTTATCCGTCACAAGTGCATCAGCACATTAGCATGCATCGCAAGGCGTCATATGCATCATTGGGAGTTACACTTCTATTGCGGGAATGCAACTCCCCCTCTCTACTGAGTTGTCATGATTGCAAAGATGGGGTTACTCACACCTCCTATATGTACACGTCTTTTGATCTATGAGATAGAGGAGAGTTTTATGGCTTAACTAGGTTCTTCATGTGTTTCAAATATTTTCATGCACATTGGTGATGCTTGCTCCTCCCAAGATGTCTTCACGCTACCATTCGCACGTTCGTTGATGTACATGTCTTCCCTCGTGATCCTTGCTTTGGGTTTCAAACCCTCTTTCGGTGTTCGGGGTGTTCATGAGTAACTTCTTTTTGGAATTTGACTTTTCTATTGATTACAAGATGGAGATATGTGAAGAAGAAGAGACATGCAACTCCCACAATTTTCTACGCTCAAAACAAAAATGAAATCAATTAATTTAATAGGAAAAATTATGGTAATTTTTTTTAAGGGATGCAAGGGTGAACTGGACATTATTCATAATTTAATTTATTTCTCGGTTAATGTTTCTACACAATCTTGCGGTGTTTGGAAATAAATTAATATTTCATTACTATTAATTTTTTTCCCAAAATAACTTAAGGTGTAAAATCCTCCCATTAAATTTATTTACTTAATTAGAGAGTTTCCCAATATTTAATATTCATGTTGTATTAGGTTTAAAACTATATCCTTGCCTATATTTATTAAAAATCATCTTTTCGTCCATTATATAATCACCATGCACAAGTTAAATTTATTTCCTACCACCAAAGGGTCACAACTTGACTAGCCATTAAGTGGCCCCATTCACCCCATTACCCATGCCCTTTTAATTTAATTGACATTCCCATACAATGCCACCCAATTGAGTGATTTAGGGTTACATCTCGGGCCATTAGATTAAATCTATCCTAGCCATTGGATTTGGTTTGCCCTAAATATATTTATAGCTTTATTTTTATTTCCATTTCTCTAATTTCTCATTGATTTGTTCATTCTCATTTTGCAAGTAGGAGGAGAAACGATGGCGGCCAATGAAGCTTGGGAGGAGATTTACAACTCCATTTTTGTTGTAGTTTTGTGCTAAAATCATAGATCTACCCATTTTCCTTTGTGGGTATTAATTGTGTGTTTAGATCTATGTCATTTGGTATTTTTCTCTTGCAGGTTAAGTGTAAATACATTGTGTATATACCCATTTTGGGTGGATGAATATAACACCCTAAATATATATATATATATATGGGTATATCTATTCCATTTTAAAATAAGGTGATTTTAACACTATATATACATATATATGTTATTATGTATTTAATAATATATAAATATATTATTATATATACCTAATAATATATATAAAGATAATATTTTATTATTATTTTACATAGGTAAACAATTTGGCCGAACAATTTATATGGCACAATGGGCAGTTATGCAGGCTTAGGTCATGTATTTTGGCGACCTAATAGTATTGAGCATGTGTTATATTATAGATGGAACTTTAAATTTTGTGGTTCATATTTATTTTGGGGGTGTTACACCCCATCCCCGCCATTGTTTTATAAAACAATAGGGGGTGCCGCACGGTGGGGGTGTGGTGTGGCACCCTCCGCTACTCCACCCAAATAAAATTTACAGGGGTTGGGTCATGGCCCAACGCCAAACAATTTTTTTAATAAAGAATTGCAAGTGAGCTCAATATGTAATACACTCACTCTATTTTAATATATACAATTTTTATAACAAGCACATTCGACTTAATGGAATTTCGAATTATTAAACTCATTTTTATAATATATATAGATATATATATGTATATACATTTTTATTTAATAATATAAATAGATAATTATAATATATATAAATATATATTTTTATATAATAATCAGTATAATTGTATATAATTATAATTAAATGTCTTATTTTATTATATTTTTTTAATGCAAGTGAATAAAGTTTGTTTGCATTATGAAGCATAGGGGAAATAATAATGGTAAGTTTTCTACCTATTCCACGAATAAATAGATGAAAACCGATAGTCTTTTTATTCCACCCAAATAATCAAAGGAAGGGAACTATTTATTTGATTTAATAACTAACTTGCAACATGTTTCCTTTTTAATAAAATGTTAAGTTTAAGGATAACATTAAATATATATTCGTTGCTTTTAAGTTCAATCTTGTCAAAAAAACAACAAAGAACTCAACAAAACTCTTTCTTTCAATAAAATCTTCTTTTTCCAAAAATATATATATTGAAACTTTGAATAACATACAATTTTAGGAGAGTTTCATTTCCACTAATATACAACTCAAACTTTTCTTCTTTCACTATAATACTTCAAATATGAGTAAATGAATGTGCAAGGTTTCATTACATATACAAGAGTTACAATCTTCCACTCTAAATGGGAACAATAATCAATTTTACATCATGGAGGTTCTTCCAACAAGCTATAAACATAAGTCTTCCTTCAAGGTCATCCCCAATTTTTAAAAAATTATTTCAACAATTCAATGAGCTAGTTCTTACAATAAAAATGAGAAGGTATCTCTTTTCTTTCCTTCCAATAAAAGCATATATTTACAAAATATGAATTGCAAAAACATGACTGCAATAGTTTTTCTCAATGATCATAGTTCTCTTTCCTTACAATAAAATAATCCTTCTTTACAACAATTACAAGATATCAACATCCACTTTACAACAAGGGGGTATTACAAGAGTGAACTTTTGGCTCCAATATAGCATAACTCCTTCAAACTTCATTTTTCTCTCTTCCACCTCTTCAAATTCTTCAAATCATGGATCACAATACAAAGAAAGGGGTATAGGCGACACTCTCCGCCCAACCTATAATATAATAAGAGGAGAATCCGTCCCCTTATTGTCCCCCAAGCCCTAACTAAAGAACAATACGCGGTATTCTTCAAAATTTGGCAACTTTTACAAAAAGACTTCCATTAAAACTCGTGCAATATTTACATATTCATACAATGTAAAAAAATTCCACATTATTTTTCACGCAAGATAAGTAAGAGAAGTTTGGAACATTTTCAAAATCAATACAAGTAAAATATAAAAATTTAATCAAAACACAATGGCTTGATAACAAGCACAAATGGAGACAAGAACATGGATTTCTCTCCTTATGGCTCTCATATGGAAAGAGGGTTCATGCAAGGTCCTCCAAGTGCATTATCATCAAAACATACGCACACTTATTTCTCCCTTTATTTCCTATGCCAAGAAACACATAAATATATTTTATCTCAACATAAGTGGAGCACCTCTACCACTCTACCTCAAAATTTCCTCACAATATCCCTTTTTCCTCAAAAAATAATATCAATTTATTTCTCCTACACCAATTCTAAAGTAAATCTACCCAATCCCTCAAAAAATTCACACACACAAACATGCTTTCATTCACATTATTACACACACATATATATACATAAAAATACATCGGTGAAGCTCATACGTTTCCATTGCCATAATTTGATCTCAAGTCACTACACAAATCTCCTTCTATGCTCAAGCACAATTCCAAGAATCTCTAAGATTCAAACCAATCAGCTCAAAACTCAAACTCCAAAAATTTAAATGCACATAAAAATGAACTAACCCCATAACCAACAAATTAACTTGCATATAAAGAAAAGATAAGAGGAGGGTGATGTGGCTCCATGTACGATCCACATAACTTATCCTCAACTCCACATAATCAAGTCATTGGTGGTTGAGGGAATGAAAATTCCTTACACACACTAACCCTCACTCCACTCCTCTAAAGGAAAAAATTAAAAGCTCACGTAAGAATGTGTAATAATTTCACATTTTTACTATCCCAAAAACATAAATAAGCCTAAAATTAACTCCCCATACCATAGGTATGGATCCTAGTTGAATTTAAGAGGAATGGGTCAAGATTAGCTTGTCCCATAAGCCTCCAAAAGCGTCTTCCTATTCAACATTCAAATTTAAAGTTGGGAAAGAGTAGAAAACACAAAACCCAACAAAACTGTAATTTACATCCACAAGATTTCAAGGACCATCTACCATATTAATTACTCAAATGTCACATCTCTTTTTACAAGTTAAGTTAAATTAGTTAATTAAAACACATTATCAAGTGTTAATAAAGTAATAATATTTCCCAAATAATCAAACACATGCACAACAAATTAAAATAAAAAAATTAAATGAAAGGAAACACATTACACCCATGGTGATATAAATGAGGTTACCCCATTGTGGGAACCTCGTAACAAATCATATAACAAAAAACATAACATTATACACAAGTTGTCAAATTTATCCATGTTGCACAATACCCAACATCCTTTTGTGGTTGGTCCCCTATTCCCTTTCAATGTATATGATATAATGTCCCTACAACAAAACAAAATACCACTCGACCTTACAATTGCATCAACAACATTAAGAATAATATACATATAGAAATCAATAATCATCATCTAAAATTAGTAATTCTATCATCTATCATCATATTAATTAATATGATTCTAACATCCAACAAATCATCATTCTACACAAAAATCCAACATAGGAAATGCCTACAAAATATGACATGTTAGTCTAAAAGCATAATACTAAAAATAAACATATATAACCGTCCATCGGTGTTATCTAGTGCATCATAATCAAAATGTAAATCAAAACATGTCAATAGCGCAATTTTTTGCATAGTATATCATCGAATAATCAAGATATAATAATAAAAATGTCTAAGCATCAATCAATGCAACAATAACAAAATCTTAATGAAATAGTGTCGAGGAGAAGTTGACACTACAAGATAATTGAGGAATAACATTCCCTCCCCGATTCAATCATGGATGAGCATATGGAGGATGCCAATTCTGTTCTCAAAACCAATGAGAAGGATTATTATCATGAGGGTGATATGTATTTTGAACTTGAAGGTGTTTTGTTCCTACAAAGCATTGAAATTTTCTCCTTGTCGAAAGGGTTCATAAGTCGAGTTATATGTACTAAAATAAAGGAGAGACTTGGGGAATTTAAAACATAGAGGAAGAAAATGGAGTTGGTTTGAATGAATCATCGGAAGGTATTGATCAAATTTGTTATCGCTCCCCGAGTCACAATAAATAAAATCTCTTGAGAACAAAGATGAGTGTATGGTGAATATCGAAGAGCCATCCATGCAAGATATTTTGAAAGCTGTAGAAGAAGTTGAAGATCCTTATTTTAGCCTAAAATTCTTGACTCAATCCATGAATATATAAGCTACGTGTGAATCAATAAGGGTTCATTATTTCGTACACTAATGTTTGATTCGGAGATGGAGAAGTTAGAATAAATGAATGACTTCCTCAATGATTAGTATGAAATCGTGTCTTCTTCTTCCATAATGCAAGAGAAAGTTAATGAATGTAAAAGAAGAAAAATCCACAAAACTCCTTTGGACGTCTTCAATTTTGAGAACAACACTCTTGTCACGATGGAAAATGGTAGGGAAAATATTGAGCCAACCCATGTTGAGGAGAATCATCTGCATAGAGAACATTGGGAATATGTTCAAAACCAAACTGATTGCATCGCTTTGGAACACTTGGCCGACAAAGCTTGAATGTGTTAATGAAAAGAGATCAATATATTTAAATGAATTGAAAAATTATCAGCCCTAGAATGATGATGAAGTGTTCAAAGAAGGATCTATGTTACGAGATAAACATGGAAGGAAGCCAACACTTTGTAAATAATATCAAAGAACATAAATGGAAGGGAATTTTTCGGTGAAGGTCTAAGAAATAAAAAGATCATGTAGGATTATTCCTTGGAAGTACATGGAAAATCATGAAAGCACTAGGATTTCATTAGTATTTGAGAAAGGAATGATACTTCATTGAAGTATTCAATAGATTTTCTAGACATCAACATTCTTTATTACTGTTCGGGGTAACTCTTGAATAGGAAATTTCTTGATGAAAGAAGGTTGTCCCCGCCTTTACCATAGGTAATTTTTAGTTGTGTTTATCTTTTTTTGTGTGTGTATCACTTCTGTCATGTTGTGTGTTTCCTTTTCATTGTTTTGTGTGTGTTTCCTTCATTTCCCTCTCTCTCTTACAAGTTGTACACGACTCCGTAGGGCCCGATGTATAAGGCACTAGTCAATATGTTATAACTTGAGATTCGGGATTTTCATGTCATGTCTTCATTGCACTCAATCTATACCATGTCCCCAATATAGAACCAATTGTTTTCATCAAAATATGAAATAGGAAAATTTACAATTTTCAAGCATGACGATGTTACACTGTGCCAAAATTTTCAAATTCTACCTTTCCATGACACCCCAGTTCTACCCATCCCTAGCATCAGCCTTACCCAATTAGTCCAATAACCCCCATGTGAATATTAAATCAATCCCTTAGGAGAATTAGGAAGGTCAAGTGAATCCCCTAGATGATTTTAGGAGTTCTCAAAGAATGTCAATTTTGGGTTGTTATGGGAAGGGCTACCACTAGCCTTCCCATGAATAGTGCAACCCTTGGAGTGGAACATAAGACTAAAATTCAACATTGAGATGTAATCAAGGTCTAATAACATTACGGAAATTATATTTTAATATTCAATGAAGATTTAGAGGTTTTGGTGAAGATTCATCGAAACAGGGTTCTTAGGCTTAGGTAGTACATAGGGCTTAAAAAGCTACTAAACTTTGGGAAATGATTCCAATACCTCTAGAAGGAAATGGGTGCTAAACAATAAATTTTTGGAAAGGTAATTTATAGATATAAAATATGGGAAATCATAATTTTCACAACACCTAGGCGCACTATGTCTATATGAAGTTTTCCGTGCTTAACTATGGAACCACAACAAAAATCTGATTTTTAGGGCTTCAATGTTGTAATAAAGAGTTGATATCCTTACCATTGGATTAATAATTCCTTTTTCACTCAATTTCATATATAAATTCACCATGAAAATTATATGATATCTCAAGCTATCGTCATTACAACTTGTCCTCAAGGTAAGCTTTTGGTAGTTAGTCAAATTTTGAATTGGACACGTGTTGGATCCAGAGCACGGAAAAATTGATTTCCCTTTCATCTCTTAAGAAAAGGGACATAGGGGATGGTAAAATTTTCCCAACCCTATTTTTCCTTATGGTCACCCATGGGATGTTCTGCATTGCTCGTTTAGCCAACAAGAGCTATTTAGAGCCAAATTTCACAATTGTTGGATGTACGCAAGTATCGGCTCCAGGCGCGATGTTAAAATGATGTCCCTTTCATCCCTTTAGCTAAAAGGACATAGGGGATAGTAAAATGTGACCAGCCCCAAGTATGCCTCCTGGTTCTCCATACGTTTGATTTTTATCCCTTAAGTGCTTCTATCAAGCTCACTAGCCCAAATTCTCGGTCGTTGGATGATTAACAAGTTTCACGAGGAGGCGCGATGTGAAAATTTATGCACCTTTCTTCACTTTAGCCAAAGGGACATACAAATTCATCCCACCTGGTATGTGTTTTTTTTTAATTTTAAATTCGAGAATTAGCATTCTTTCCCATCCATTTCTTCTCCATAGCTTCACACCGTGCCATAGCTCTATCCATTATTCTTAAGATACTCAATACACCATGGCTAAACTAAAATAGCTCTACCATGGTAAAAAAACCATATCTCCATGAAAATACAAAGATCTAAGAGGAAGGAGTGATCAAAGGAGTGAAGAACATAAGAGAATAACCAAGAACTTTATTCAAAACCCTCGTAGTCATGAATCGAAGATATCAACACAACTTGAAAACCAAGGCACGAGATCAAGACAGTGTATTGTTTTACCTTCACCATTTTAAGAGGACATAAAACCTTGACAAAACATCTCGCATTCGCAATTTTTTTTTGCAGCAAGGAACTCTTCTTCTTGGTACAATGAGGACAAAAATGAAATTCCTCGATTAACCAATGATCAAATAGAAGAGAAAATTTACTGTGGAACCGAGAAACTAAAACACAAATCAAAAACATTAATTTTCTCTCAATCCAAGGCCAAAAAATAAACCTACAATTTCTAAGCTCCATTAATGGTTGTCATGTTTGGATCTTCCAGTTAAAAAATTTAAAATTTAAAAATATTACAAACCATTAATCGGGTAAGCTTGAAATTTCGAGAGGGGTGATATTGGGAAAAATCCCATATTAGAAAATTTTGTTCCAACGTGATCTCGACTACCAAAAGAATAATTACTAAAAATAGCTGGCATTCTACATTGGGAGAATGCTATTTTGGATAATCCATCATCTCATTAATGTGACGGTGACCGCTATCATTGTAGTATCACCAGTTGCATTGATTAATTATGATTTTCAAAAGGACAATATTGTCCTTCCTTTAACATTAGGTTCCATGTTTATAGAATAATCGATCGATAAACGGAAGAGAATTCATATGACTTGAAATGGGTCTTATAGGACTTGACACATCTCAAAGTGGACTGGTCAAGATTTACAACATCTCCACAAATGCAACCTGTAAGAAAAATATGTGAGTAATATGGAATTATATACATATAATCCAAAAAAGCGCTTTGTAAAAGCGTAACAATGCCAAAATAAAAGTATATGGAATATATTAAAAAAATATCTCCTCTTATTGCTCTATCTTTTTCTTATATGGATACAATATCATAAAATAGAGTGTATGTGTTTTAGCATGATAATAGCACTCAAAGCTAACAAGCATAGGCTGTTGTGTTTTAGGATCCATAAAAAGAAAACATATAGCCAGAAACAATATCAAAATTTCTTTCACGTTCTTGTTTTTCTTTCGGGATTACTTGTTACATGATTCGATTTGTAGATTTAGTGATTTGGAAATTGTTGGAGAAGGAACAATCGATTGGAAAAATCTCTACACTGTGCACCACCTCAAATCGTTGTCAAATCTTAGTAAAAATAAAATATTTTAGAATAATAAACAATTAAGAATTCCTTTTTCAATTTCCTGCAAAAGGAAGAATTATGTCTCCTAAATGGGACAACGACCTGCATACCATTTTGGTTGTAGAACAATGAAATTCATTCAAAACTGACCCTACATAATACGAAGATGAAACTAAGAAGACATCTTTAGGATTGACAAGCTAGAACATCAACACCTCATACGCTACGGTTTCTCCGGTGGTGTTAATTATCCTCTCTAGATCAAATTCTGTTGTGTTCCCTCTCAATACCTCCATGAAGTGGCCATAGCCTCGCCATGATTACAAAAAAAAATTAAAATTCCAATTTACATGGATTACGATTTTTAAAACAAATTCGATAATGTGTGGTGAATTTTTTTATAATCACACAACGATTCCATAACCATCCAGAAACATGTATATGGTTTAATATTAATAGGTTGTCAGAGTAATTTTTCCTAAACCAGGTTAAAAGTATACAGTTTACCTTCTTAAAGTATGGAAATCCATGATAATCCTGATAAAATTCCATGTCCTTGAATAAATCTTCTTTGGAAGCCATTGATGCTTCTGGGTGCTTTTCCATCCACCCCTCCAACAGATCAAATGATAGGTGCAATGAAACAACACAAAAAAATTAATGCGGATTTCCTATTTTTGAGGCACAACTATGCCAAGTCCATATCAAATTTCCATTTTAGGTTGTAACGGAAACAAGATACTAATATGCTCAAACAAAACCACTCAAACTTTAGTCTCTATAAGAAAATGTTCTAACTGGGAACACCCTGCAAGAATAGATTAAAGAAATTAATGAGGCTACTTTCCACTACCCTGTTCTCTAGAAGGCCCATCGGGATAAGCCAAGAGGGATTGTGGAGTAGGCCATATGAATTCCTACAATATTAATCCCACATAGAAAAGTAAGGAA
Organism: Taxus wallichiana var. yunnanensis; assembly: GCA_018340775.1. Taxonomy (NCBI): domain Eukaryota; kingdom Viridiplantae; phylum Streptophyta; class Pinopsida; order Cupressales; family Taxaceae; genus Taxus; species Taxus wallichiana. The sequence continues at coordinate 961,361,964 of CM031242.1, read as the reverse complement.
ACTCTTATACATGTGCATTACTCATTTCTCTCTCGAAATGTGTGTATTGTGAAGTGACCTCCGACACATATTTCTGCAGGTCTTCTTCTAATAGGTTTGTATGAACTACATATCCATCCAATATGCGAGACGTAATAGTTGTTTGTTGGAACTATTCCATCCTCTCACATCTCGAGTTTTTCTCCTTACTTGCATACATTTTAAGGTAAAAACTACTTCGTGCATCCTTTTTGTATTTCCGCTAGTCTAATGAGCAGAGGGTTACTCCATCGAGTCCTCTTGAGTTGAACATGATTTGCAAGTGTAAACTCCCTTTTAGGTGTGCACACACCTCAATTATTTTTCATCTTTTAACCTTATATTTATTATTGCGACATATTTTTCCTCATTTCATTTAAGAAAAATGTATGAGCATTCAACACACTAGAAGCTTCCATTAAGAAACAAAGCATCAAGCAAACAACCAATTAATAAAAACCACATTTGTCATTTTCAATCATCAGCTCCCTAGCAACTAAACTTAACCCATGCCAAGAGGGAGGCAAAAAAAGTACAACAAAAAAAATAGTGAAAACAAAGCACTTAAAAGAATATTGTGTTTGTCATAAATTAGAAATAATGCATTTTGTACCTTCCTCTACCATATTATCCTTGAGAATGTCCATGTCTTTCAAGTGTTCACAAATGCCCCCTAACTCGACGAAATTTGAGGAAAAGATTATAGCTTGATTTGTTTCAACCACAGATTGGTTCTAAAAATAAAATGTAGGGCCATAATACATTTACTTAAAGTGACCTACTGAAACCCTACGGACTACCTTTTCAGGAAAACCCAACAGTGAATGTAAAATAATCGAGGAAAAATCCTTAGACCTACATCGCTTGAGATAAAGAGAACATAGAAAATACTGTAATTTTGCAGAGAAATATACCGTTTTTTTCCATCCTATGGGAGCTGAATGGTCGTTCTTGGTGCTTCCTTTAGGGCTTTCAATCTCACGCAGTTAACAAAAGCACACTTTAAAGTTTTCACAGCAATCTTTAGTTTTTTGGAATTCATTTTAGTTTTATTTTGTTTGCACTGGGATTTAAGTTATCACAACTTGAAACTTCACAGATAGATATGATGGTAGAGTAAAATGGTATATTGGCAGAGTAAAATCCCTTCACGAGCCCAAACCTTAGCTTCTTGCTTCATCTCCTTTGTATCCTCATACCTAGGGTTTTGACCAAATCTAAGATTAGTGGCCTGGGATTTCTTCTCCTTAACTATCTTCACCTTTTGCAAGGATGATTCCACATTTGTAATATTTCTCAAAGGAGTTTGAGTCACAGTCAAGCCCTTTAAACAAGATTTTCCCAAAAGCTTTGGGCCCATAATAACACTAAATCCATCATTCCCATTATCATTTTTCTCTACTCTTTCCCTTATGTCTTCCTTGCGTAATGCATTTGGAGAGGCAGTCCCTAAATTTGGAAGATTTTTCAGATTATTGGAGATGTTGGATAGGGTTTTACGATCTGATAAATACAACTTCTGCACTTTCAGTCTGCCTAATTTAGACACATTGGTGTTTCTTGAAAAAAATCTTAAAACAGTTAAATTCTCTTGTCAGATCAATGTATAAGGAAAAAAGTTCAAATGGGTGTTCGGTTTAGTTTTTTTGCTTACCTTTATTGATCTCATAAGTTTCGTCATCGATGACTGCCAGCAGCTGCCTCCTCACTACCATTTTTATGTTGATGCCGTCAAAATTGATGAGTGAAGCAGATTATCCTGTAAATGCTTTTAAGCATCCTCGCCACATGCACTGTAACCTTTGTAACATGATTCACGAGGTGGATGACGGTGCAGGGGCATGCAGACGTATCTGATTTCAACGCATGCCTCTGTAAACACCCTTCTCCGTTCAGTTTTTATGGATGTCAGAACCAACTGATGTCGATTCAATTGTGGAATGCCTTCGGCGTGATTATTTTTATGAACTTGACATTATATATACTATACATCCCAAACAAATAATAGATTTATATATTTATTAATAAAATTATCTAATTGGCCCGTATGGATTCGTTTGCCTAACCTTCCGCTGCAATTTTGGGTGGAAAAGAGCCTGGTTTCGATTGCAAATGCTCTGCGGAAATGTTTAGACACTGATACGAAAACTGAACTGCATACTCATACCACCTATGCTTGTATTTTTGTTGATATGGATACATCAGTTGATCTACTGGCTACGATGGAAATTAGCGTTTTAAATTGGATATGGTCCAAACCATTAAATTATGAAGGGTTACCTTTAGACGTAGGAAATGCTTTGGTCTGGGTCACTTAGCTTCAAAATGTAAGACTGTGAAACACAAGGTGAATGGGCAAGTTTCTTGGTTGAAGGATTCTCAGCCTATTATGTTGGTTGTGCATGGTGATATAGATAATTCCTTGGAGGATTTTGAAACTAAAGAAGGTTATAATCAACTTTCGGTAGAGAATCCTATTTCTCCTCATGCGGTGGGGTTGATGGATCAATTTCTTTGTAGTCTACTATGGAAAATATGATTCTTTTGGGCTCGACCTCCGGTCACATTAAAAATCAAATCTTGAAGGACTGAAATGTTATGGATTTTTTTGGAGGTCTTACGTCCAATCCATTTAGATGAAAACCCAAATCCTAATAAGAATGAGAGTGGGATGGTTGTGAATAGAAAAAAGAAAGGAAAGACTATCACTACTCCTCTTAAGATGAATTTAATATCCCATGGTCATGGGCATCATGGGTAATCCGTCCCTCGTATGTGATTAGCTTGTTTCGAGTAGGTATTTAGAGTGGTCCTCAACGTTTGTCAAGTGTGTTTGACTTGCTTCTTGTTTGACTCTTTGGTTTTTTTTTCTTTCCTAACATTAGTGTTTGCTTGATTCGATCCTTGTTGTGCTTTGATTCTTATCTTTCGGTTGTACAAGGTTCATGATCCCTTCAAAATCAGTGTTGTTTTGTTTTGGCAATACTCCGGCCTGACTTCATTTCATGTACATGTTTTTTTGGTACCTTTAAAACTAAATCGTTATAACCTTATCTTCAAAAACATTATCCAATTGACTTGTGATTTAGGGATGTATGTTTGTTCGGGAGAAAACAAATAGTAAATAATCATAAGTGACATAATAATCGTCACACAATTGTAAATGATCACGAAAATAACATTGGATAAGTATTCATACCATATAAAGGTGTTGGGTGTGTACTTGACTATTCTATAATTCCAAATATATATTTTTATAAAAAGATAAGATCATTTAAAAATAACATGATACAAATCATATATATAATATATATCATAAAAGGCATACTCGAGGTTAGAGAACTAATATTTGAGTATATATAAACTTCATAACAAATAACATTAATGAAGAAACATTTCTAATAACCAATCATGTTATAATCAACCTATTAAAACATGTTAATAGAAAATATGTTTGACTCTAAACAAAGTTAATGGTATAGGTGAGGAGAATGCAAATTTCTCTCATATGATTCCTTACATTCCTCTTCTAATCATTTACTCCTTTTACATGTAGTCTGAGCTAAATACGGAGAGATTGTGCTTTGACGGTCGCAGGTTTAAAATTTAAAATTAATAAAACGACTAAATACTTCCGTATAAAATTAAAGAAGATTAAAAAAAGAAACAATTATTATTTTTTTTTATAAGAAACGTGTAGGTGAATGGGCGGTTGAAGTGGATTGAGGAAGGTTTGAGAAGTAATGTAGGGTTAGTGAGGAAATAATTTCTCTTCGAGGCGATCATGGAAGTGGAGGTTCTGGGGGCAGAGCGTATGCTAGAGATTGTAGTACAATTCCTTGTGGATGCATGTTGATGGAACATGGTTTATTTGACCAAAAGGTCTCAAAGATATGTAGTCTCATCTAATGCCATGTTTGCAAAATATTGAAAAAATGGGTTTGTTAAAGATTTGGGAAACTGTAAGACAAATGTGTTTGGCTGGGGGTAAATCCAAAGTCCCACGGCCTTTGGCAGCATCCTCACCCTGCCCGTCCTTTATTCGTGTAGTGTCATACATGGAGCAACTCACAGTAGTGGGCAGAGAAGTCCCTTGACCGAGTCCTTACGCATCCTTCTTACTTCCCACAACCCTCCTCTGCACAACATGTATTCATCTTTTGCATAGTAGATTTTTGTTTGCTACATCCACTATTTTTGAAAATCAAACTTATCATTGTTTATGCCAAACGCGGAAGTTCAAGGAATGATCGCAGAGTGTTTGAAGAAATGAATAAATGAGATGCCCTACCATGGACTATCATAATTTCATTTTTTCGAAGATGTGGGTTTATTGGAGAGCCATTGATACTGATTCATCAAATACAACAGATGGGTTTACAGTTTTATCAGTTCACATTGCCGGTATTCTGCCAGCTTGTGCAAAAATGGGAGCTTTGAATAAGGTATGCGCACCCATCATACCATAAGGATAGAGAATTTGATGTTATAACATTGGTGGTACGGAGTATTTTCTGTTATCTTTTAAGTTTCAAGCGCGCTTGTAGACGTGTACGCAAATGAAAATGGAAGCATAGAAAAACACATGAACTATTTGACAAATTTCCTGAAGAAAATGTGGCCACCATATTTTCAGCACGGTTGTAATGCCTAATGGGAGTATGAAAGAAGGTTTTTTCATCCATCTAGGCATATTACAAAGCATTATTTTTCAGACACGATAGCTGCACGTGGGTATTGCTTTGTGTCTTAATATAAGAGCACGCTAGATAAAGATGGGTTTCTAGGTTTTTGCTATAGAAAATTGTTTGGAAGTAGATTCGAACATTTTTCTGCTTCCAATCACAGTAATGGAAGTCCTTAAATGAATTTTGTGTTGTTGTTCTATGGAATGTTTTAAAGGACATGAAGAGAAAAATTCAAGGAGCCTGAATCTGAGATCATCTGATCTAGTATAGGTTACTATCACTGTGAATCTCAGAACACAGTATATTGTAGATTACAGATTATAGGCCAATTCAAGATCCAGTTGTTTTTGAAAAAAATTGACGTAGGACTGCATCCTTTTGGCAAGGTATATAGCTTATGATTTTGGTGTAGTGGTTGGGTTCTTAGGATTCAGAGCTTCCACTTTTTCAAGAATGGAAGACTATGAAGCCACAAAAAATTTAAAATAAAAGAAAGTGGTTTTTCATATTATGTTTTGGTTGCAAATGCCATGGAAGAATTGTAAGTGAAATGAGGAAGCATAAGAAAGCCTGCAAACTATTTTTTGGAATACCTGAATGTCATGCGGTCTCATCGAATGTTTTGGTCGCAAGTTTTACGAGAAAATAGGTATGGTTTATCCGCTTGCGCTTGCACTAAATTTCATTTTAATCATTTCTTGCATTTGGAAATTAAATGTTGAATAATAGGAAATTTAATTCCAATAAATGATAAAACTCTACCTCAAGTGGAACTATCAAAACATCAAAAATATGACCTTGAATGTTTTGGTATCCAAATTACTTCTCCTTTTCAAGACGAAGGAAACACAGATTTGTGAGGAGCTTAGAGATAGATAGATCATAGTGTGCGTTGTTTTGTAGCCGGGGATGAGATCTAATTGGCCCTTTGTTACTCACATTTGTGGAGAGATGGATAGCACCTTTAAAAGGATTTGACTGTCCTCACTACTTTAGGCCGTGCCTCTTCGACCGGGGGTGAGAGGACCCTTTGTTTAATCTTTGTTTGATGAAGGATATGGAGATATCCTTCTTTTGGACAAATTTTATGAAGAAAACGTTGGGAAAGTATGGTCAATACTTCATGATTTAACTCTAAAGAGTTGTCACTTCTAAACGATGGAGGTACTTTCAACACAAGGCTAAGGTTAATAAAGACATTAAGAAATCCTGAGTGTTCGCATATTTTAGTAAGTTGATTTTATTTCTTTGTTGATATACAGGCAAATAGGGCTAGTTCGGGATGGACCAATAGTTTTGAATGATTTTGGTGGGAGATGATGCGGGATAAAGTTGATTATACCATATTTTTGAAGGGACTTCACAACAATGAAAAAATCAACAACGAAAGATTCATAACAGATTAATACGTTCCTTAAACAAGAAGGTGTTCTTCAATGGAGGCCCAAATCATCACATTCTCACCTAATCTTTGAGACTCTAACATGAAGGCTTGAATTGAAAGACTTAATTAAACACCAAAGTCTCTAATCAATCACGCCTAAGGTACACCTGAAGACTTACAGACAATCTTTATCAACAAATGATAGTGAATTGATTTTAAATTTGTTTATCTCATCCAAGATGAAGGCTCTTCTTGAAATGAAATTGCAAATACCATTAAACTATCATAGGGATGAGATCTGTGTGATTTCACAAAGATTTCAATTTAAGATTGCAATAGGAATGAAAGAAACTCTTTCACAGACATTACGAAACAAACTAGACATAAATTTCTAGATGTTGGACACGAATTAATTTCAAAATTGCTTAGATTCATCAATAGGGTAAAGCTATCGAGATCAATCTCGGTGCTCATCAATGTCTATACATCTACAACCAACTTTACATGATATAACCTCTATCACAAAAGAAAATAATAGGTTATCTCGGCTTTGGTATCTCACGAAGACGGCTTTCTCAAATTTTCTCTTAAGAATTCAAACTCTGACCATTTGCAAGAGTATTCTCACTAGCATTTATACATTTTACTCACTCAATTTCCCCAAAAAGAAAGAATATTCGAGGGACCTTTGCTTGTTAACAATTTTCTTCAGAAAGTGACGTTTAACAAATTCAGATCTCGAAAGTTGCCAAGTGGACCAATTGTGAACTGATCACATTTCTTGGGCCCTCGACTAATGACTAGGATTCCATGCCACAACTTTTTGGCAATCCTTCTAATCATTCTGATTTTGTCATGCGAGAAATCCCCTTTTAATCATTTTCTAGAGACTCTGCACAGTTGGATATGATAGGTAATCTTTTTCACTTTCGAGGCAACACCTTTTTCATCTTTTGTACCTACACTTTCATCATTTCATCCATTTTCCTTCTCTTTCCTTTGCAATTCTTCCCGCATCTATTTCCTCCGGGAATTCCCATTTTACGAGTACCTGAGAAATTCCCACTTTAAAATATCGACCTTAACAATCCTTGGACTCACAATTTAAGTTTCAAATCCATTCAATGGCACCTTATAGATAGAGACGACAAGGAATTTCATCAAAGAATGATGAAAAATAGTGTGTATTCGCGTCTTTAGGAGTCTTGGAGGAAAAATGACAGAAAAATAGGTGAAATGCACAACAACTATTGATTTTGTTCCTTTTCAACTTTATATCATAGCCGTCCACATTTTTCCTTAACACAACTACAAAGGAGAAGCACGGAAGCAAGTCCCAAACAATCGCGGGCCTTCCACGTGCGTTGGGGCCAAGAAAAATGTATTTTTGCCTTTGAAAACTCTCAATGTAAAAGGAGCCAGTGGAAGCTTCCATGTGTCTCAATGAGGCATTTTGAGATGGTCACCAAAACCGAGACACCAAACAAGTGTGGGCTCAACATGTGTGTCGATCCAAAGCAGAGTCTCATAAAAAGTTGAAGGTTCAAAGAAAAGGTGCTATGTGTCTAGGGTTTGAGAAAGTTTCCTTTGGCCATTGAAAATTCTAAGAAAAGGGTAGAGTGAGTGGAAGTCTCCAAGTTTCCTCCTAGTACTTCTTCAAAATAAAACTTAGGGGTCGGTCCCCAAACATGCGCGGTCCCTCCGTGTGTCCCTGTGCCTTTCAAAATTGTTTGAAGAGTATATGTTATCACCGAATCACAGCACCCCTGTGCATGTATTTGAACTCACAGTGTGATTGGATAACATGGGTACTATCTCCAAGTTGTGGGACTTGCTACTTGAGATAGACCTCCAGAGAAAGCTGGTTCTTGCTCCTAAACTACCTGCCACAATCTACTCTAATGCAGGATAAGCTAACTATTCTAATCTATATTTCCAAGGGACCAGGGAAAGAGAATGCATAAAATGAAAGCCTACACTAAAGCGGTGATACACCAGAAAAGGAGGATGGGAGAGTAATCTCCAAGTGTGTGAAATACGAGAGGCAAAATACACACTAGAAGAGGTGATGACAGTTCACCATAATCTAGCAAAATGCATTCACAACAGTATTCCAAGCATACACAATGTTAATGAATCCCTGCAGGAACATAATAAAAGACACAATATTCTTGTAGAAAGATAAAAGGGCAAGAAGAATGCAAGAAAACACAGCAGGGGAAGATACATCCACAAACTTGTATTTTATTGCTTCCTGGTATACACAATTGATCTATTACAAGATAAGGGCTGGATCACCATGCAAGGAGTCCACTACAAGGGCTGCAAACACACTTTGGCTTAACAAAGCAATTTTGACAGAGCTCTGCTACCCAAAAACTCTCTTTCTCTTGGACAGGGGAGTTAGACAAATATGAGGGGCCCCTAGAAACATGACTTTTCACCCTGAATCAATATAATTGCTTGCATGTTATCAAAATTACCTTGGGGGTGAATTTTGGATAACAATTTTGGCGACTCAGCGGGGTCATCTGCCTGCTAGATGAGGAACGACCAGCTGTTTGAAGCAATCCATTGGGCATGGAGTCTGTTTAATGGCCTTTCAGCTGATCTGGAATTTGAAAACCTGTGTCCTTGAGCCATTTGAACATTTGTTGAGCTGGTCTTCTCATGGCTGCAAATTCTTTTCCAGGAGCTTGGTGAACTGCGAACATGCACATACTAGAAGCAATAGGACATGTGCACAAGCACTTAGGGAAATAAAAACTACTCTAACAGCAGTACAATGTGCATAAGCACTTAGAGGAATGGAAAATCTAAATTAATATTTACAAGGGTGAGAAGCTTTCTTTCTAGTAGCAACGTTTGAGATAGATCCCATTGACCGGAATCTGCAATTCTTCACCATCCAACTTAGCCAGTCGGAAAGCATTGCTACCTTTGCATTCGATGATCATGTACGGGCCACTCCAGATGGCATCAAACTTGGAGTGCTTTCACGGTTTTGCGATCAGCATCCCACTTCGATACCAAATCTCCACTTGCAACATCCACGGCCTTAGCTTTCTTGTCAAAACTCTTTTTGACCAATGCTTTATCCTTTTCTATGGTCTGCATTGCGTGCTCTCTTGTCTCTTCTAATTCCATCAGCTCTGCATACCTGATTTCCATGGGTTCAACCTCAGCCAGTTCCAACTGTTTCATGAGTTCCAGTGCTGGCAACTCAAGTGATATAGGTAGAACCGCTTCTTTCCCGTACACAAGCTTGTATGGAGAGCTTCCTGTAGATCTCTTGGGTGTGATCCTATCAGCCCATAGGGCTGATTTGAGCTTTGCATGCCAAGTTCTTTGGTTTTCATCAAGAGTCCTCCTGATGATTCTTAGTAGGTTCTTGTTCGTAGACTCAGCTTGGCCATTACCTTGAGGGTAATAGTTCGATGAAGTGCTGAGATACACACAATTCTTGACAGCCCATTCAGTGATCTTTGTGCCAAGGAAAGCCAATGCATTGTCTGATATGATAGTGGCAGGGGCACCAAACCTCGTGACTATCCCTTCATAGAAATCTAAGATATTAGATTCATTTGCCTCCTTAAGTGCCACTGCCTCAGTCCACTTGGTGAAATAGTCTGTTGCTGTTAGTATCCACTTGTGGCCCTGACTTGAATTGGGATTGATGACTCCAATGAAGTCCAATCCCCATTGCATGAATGGCTGATTTACTGAAATTGGACGAAGGGGCAGCGCTGCTAACCTTTCTTTCCCCGTGAAGAACGCACATTTCTTGCATTTCTTGACCCATGAGTAGCAATCATTGAACACAGTAGGCCAATAGTAACCAGCTTTCATGATTTTTAGAGCTGTTACTCGTGGAGCAAAGTGGCCTCCTGCTTCCCCGTCATGGAACTCGTGTAGGATTTTCTCAACTTGACCTGTTCCAATGCATCTTAATAGAACACCATTGATGTCCTTTTTGAACAAAACTCCATCAACAAGCACATATGGAATGGCTTGTAATCTGAAGTATCTCCTTTTTGCTTTGCTCACTTCTGGGGGGCACAAGCCTGTTTGGAGGTAGTGCACCAAGTCTTGGGTCCAACATGGGATGGGTGCATCATCGGTGGTTGTTCTTGATCATTCAGCGTAGTAGCAGACAAGCATCCTCTTCACTTTTTGAATAAATGCGGTTGTTTGGAAGCGAGCTGCTCACACAAGCCTTTTCCACGAACCAGCTTGGTCACTTTGATTTCGATATCATATTCCATCACCCGAGTGATCCAACCTGCTCTCTTCTCATTTAAATCCTTGTTTAGGAGGAAGTCTTGACACCAGACATGAGACACCCAGTGACTGAATTTTATTGTTTGAGACCAAGTGTCGAACTTCTTCAAGCTCGATGATAGCAAGGACATGCTTTTCGATGAAAGAATACTTTATTTCAGTAATCTTCCAAGGTTTGGTGAAGAATGCTATGGGCTGTTCTGAACCTTCTCTATTCAGTTGTGTCAAGATAGCTGAGATTGTATCTGATCCTCCAAATGCATACAACATGAAGTCTTTTGAGAAATCTGGGTTGATGAGAGTTGGAGCTTGTGATATTGCATGCTTGATGTCCTCAAAACTCTCTTTGCCTTCCGCTGTCCATTTGAATGCCAAACTCTTCTTCAACATCATAGTTAGGGGCTTCACAAGAGTGGCAAAATTAGGCACAAATCTGCGGACAAAGTTTATCCTTCCTAAGAAGCTTTGGAGAGATTTCTTGTGGTGTGGCAATGGAAGCGTTCGGATGGCTTCAACCCTCTCAGGATCAATTGTTAGCCCTTCCCTAGAGACAATGTGGCCCAGCAGCGGTTTGCCTTCGTGTGCCAAGAATACACACTTTTTTGGATTCAAAGACACTCCGAACCTTCTACACCTTTGAAACACTTTTCTGAGGTGAAAGAGATGGTCTGTTGCATTCTTTGAGAAGACAGTGATATCATCTAGATATACCAGCACTATCTTGTTGATTAAGCCTTTGAACGCCATATCCATAGCTCATTTGAAATGTTGCTCCGGCATTCGGCCGGTCCAAATGGCATCTTCTTGTAAGCATACGTGCCCCATTTTGTAGTGAAGGCCGTTTTGAATTGATCTTCTTCCTTCACCATTATCTCGATTATAGCGAATATCCATCTAGCAATGAAAACCTTTACGAGAACCAGCTCTGACCTGCAATATTTGTTCCATTGATGGAAGTGGGTAATGATCTTTGAGTGATGCTCTATTTAGATCACGAAAGTCCACACACAATCTTATTTCTCCATTTCTCTTTCTCACCAGCACCAAGTTTGCAACCCAACTTGAGTGTTTGATGGGAAAGATGATACTAGCCTCAATGAGCTTGCTTAGCTCTTTTCTCATGAGAGGCTCGATATGAGGATTTGCATCGCCTTTGCTTCGCACTTTGCTGACAGGGCTTGGATTCCGGATCCAACTCAATAGTATGTTGTGCCAAATTTGGGTTGAAACCTCTTAAATCTTTGTAAGTCCAAGCAAAAACATCTGGGAATTCTTGACAAAGCTGAACAAAATCAGATTTCTCTTGTGGAGTACTTACTTTGCCAATTTGTAATGTCTTGCCTTCTTCCACTAGAATAGGCTCTGAATCTTCACCCTTTACTTGAATGCTCACTTTTTCCTTCTGGAACTGATCATTTGGGTTGAATATTGACTCCAAGGTTATGAGGCCTTTTGGCAGTTTGTTAGTCTTCAGCTGCACCACTTGGTCACCATACTGCTGTTCCAGCTTGTCTTGATTTCTCATGGAGAACTCAGCTTCTTCTTGCAGGAAATTAACAATCTGCTGATCATTCTCGAAGACTTGCCAACTTGTGTTGTTATCTGGAATAGCTGGTCTCACAACCACTTTGATATGAGGCTGAGTTTTCTCCCTTTTGACACTTTCTACAAGGTCAAACGCAGCCCCAATTGCTGCCAGTCTATCAGCGGCTTCATTCTTTTTTCTTGGGATGGAAATGATGCTAAAAGCTTCAAAATCTTTAATAAGATCCCATACCCGATTTTTGTAGTTCTTCAACAGATCATTTTTGGCAGCATTTTTTCCTTTGACTTGGTTTACGATCAGCTCACTATCACCAAATACTTGTAAATTCCTGATGCCTTTCTTCCTTGCCCAGTGCAATCCATGAATTAAGGCTTCATACTCAGCTGTATTGTTTGAACATGCAAACTGGAAACGAAAGGCTGAGTAATACCTTATACCTTGTGGTGAAATGAGCATAGCTCCTCCTCCTGCACCTTGTCTACTCCTTGACCCATCAAAGAACAATTGCCATACTTCATTCATGTCTTTATGATTTGGCTTGGTGATGCTGGGGAGAGGTTGATTCTCTTCATGTAAACAATAAACTCCCAGCTCAGATTCTTCAATTTCTTGATAGGGATCAAAAGCATGTACCTTGCTTGCCCATTCATCGAGGGTCAAATCTGGGATGCTTCCAACTTTGGTGTCAGCTTCATCAGTACTTGGATAATCTTCTTGATCAAACGCTGAACAGTTGGCATTGATTTGGCTTGGAGTGTAAGGCTCAATATGAAAATTTGCAATAGGTTCAGACCTGATTGTGGCTTTGGTTCCATACCTTGTTCTGAACAACATGTGTGACCAATCCGCCGAAAGATAGCCTCCAATTTTAGCAGTGAAGTCTCTTGACAAGCACAATGCAAAGAGTGGTGGCGCAGTCTATATTGACACGTCTTGTAACACTATTACATTGGGACAAGCGTGCAGTGTGAGGCTCAAACCTTTGATTATTCCAACCGTTGTCACTGTTGTCCCGTCCAATTGCACTACACCCTTGGAGATGGTTTCATATTGGAGTCCTAGCTGATCAGCTATCTGTTTTGGCATAAGCGAGTTTGCTTGCTCCCGAATCGATCATACAATTATGTACCAATTTGTCTCTTACGATCAATGAAACATAAAATGGAGGGGGCTTCAACATTTTACCTTGCTGTCCTCCATGATTTCCTTCAGGCTGGGCAGCATTTGTGAGTACCTTCTCTTGCATCTGGACATGGTGATTTGAAGTTGACCAGTCTTTCATGGCAGCTTGTAGCAAATCTCTTTGTCCTGGGATAGATAGTGATTCCCACATGGATATGTTTACATTTGTCTTCTTCATCTGATCAATGATACTAAATGGAGATGAAGTATCCCTCTGTTGTCCCTTGGCCTGCACATTCGTTCCTTGCAAATGAGTGGCAGTAGATGGCATCTGAGTCGGTTTAGGAGCTGGTTTAGATGCTCCTTGCATGTTTGGAACTACAGTTTGCTTGCCAGCGGCTTGTGGAGTGGTAGAAGGTTGTGAATTACTTGAAGTCAATGCTGTTCTTCACCCATATTTCTCCTCTTTGATCTTGTGTTGGCTGCAACACTTTGAGAGGGTATTTGATTCATACCACAGAAGTCTTCAGCCTGCCAATTGACAAGAGTAGTTTCGTTCGGAGATGTCCCTTGCTGAGATGCTTCGTCTGCTTGATCTCCTTCGTGGCTGGACTCTTGCGACCCACCAATGGTTTGCACCATTAGAGCCTGATTTAATGCGCCGTTAAAGCACATTGATTGGTTATGTGGCTGACTGCACGGGAAACACCAATCATATTCTTGGGCCATATTATTTTGGACTGGCACCAAAGCTCTGGATGCAGATGTAGCATTGGGATTATAGGGCTGAAATGGTCTATTGGCAGGAGGCCTTGCTTGATTCTGATTTGCAGCTGGATTGGGTGGTCTTTGAGGTTGATATGGCTGCCTGTTAGGCTGAGCTTGAGGCTGATATGGCCTAGCACTTTGAGCTTGCTGTCTTTTGATAGTAACCAGCTCATTTCCCAAATTTTGCAATTGTTTCATGACCTCTTGGAGTTCATTTGAAGCACTAGAGGATGAAGTAGAAGCTTCATTTGAACTTTGATTTCTAGGGGTGGGAATAGGAGCTAAGACAGGCGCTTGGCTAGTACTTGGGCTCTCTAAACTTGGATATAATGGCATTGGGGGCCTAGGAGCCAGTTTACCAGCTTGAATAAGACAGTTTTCAGCTCTAATGGCAATACTATAAGCAGCAGGTAAGGTTGTGCCTCCCATAGATTGAATTAACATAGAAATATCAGAATTCAAAGCTTTAAGATAGTATAGAAAAGCACCTTCTGCTGTTGGCCTGACTGCCACTGGAATCCTATCCCAAGACCTTTGAAATCTGAAGTTGAAGTCAGTCAGCTGCTCATTGGGAGCTCTCTTGATAGTTGTTAATTGCTCTAGAAGAGACAAGTTGTCTCCCTTCTCTCCAAACTGCTCATGGAGAACTATGCATAACTGATTCCAATTCGTGATAGAACCAGCTTCAAGGCTCTGAACCATTGTAATGCCTTCCCTTTGAACGATGATGCCAGCAGTTTGACAGCCACGTCCATTTCATTTATCTCATGGATTGCTGAGACATTAGCAATGTCTTTGACATGATCTCCGAGGGTAGTATGATTTTCTCCGGTGAAAAATGGAATGTTCTTCAATGCTGCAATTGGGCGGATGATCTTTGTGCATTGAGGGCAAGTGGAAATTTCTTGCCGGTGAAATTGACGAAGGGATTTCTTTGGTTGCGCCATTCGATTGGCCCGAGAACCCTTGTTGATGCGAGAAAAGGTCTACAGGGTGGAGGTGTAGACAAAGTTCTATTAGGTGGAGACGCAGATCTTTGAGCTCTTCTTCCTCTTCTTTCTCTGCTGGAGATAGATGTAGATAAAGAAACAATCCTTCCTCCCTAGTTCTTGATCAGTCTGTATTCTTCTCATAAATTTGTCGGGCTTGGACTGCGAGAAACCAAGTGGATTATGTCTCTTTTGGAGTCGCCGGATGTGCAATTTTAAAGCTCCTTCAAAGCTGGAAATTACAACAAGTGCACATCAATCTTGTTGCAATGAAAGTGAAGACCTCTAAGGTCCCAGCGTGCTGTAAGCTGTTATCACGAATCAGCACACCCCTGTGCATGTATTTGAACTCACAGTGTGATTGGATAACATGGGTACTATCTCCAAGTTGTGGGACTTGCTACTTGAGATAGACCTCCAGAGAAAGCTGGTTCTTGCTCCTAAACTACCTGCCACAATCTACTCTAATGCAGGATAAGCTAACTATTCTAATCTAAATTTCCAAGGGACCAGGGAAAGAGAATGCATAAAATGAAAGCCTACACTAAAGCGGTGATACACCGAGAGAAAGGAGGATGGGAGAGTAATCTCCAAGTGTGTGAAATACGAGAGGCAAAATACACACTAGAAGAGGTGATGACGAGTTCACCATAATCTAGCAAAATGCATTCACAGCAGTATTCCAAGCATACACAATGTTAATGAATCCTACTGGGAACATAATAAAAGACACAATATTCTTGTAGAAAGATAAAAGGGCAAGAAGAATGCAAGAAAACACAGAGGGGAAGATACATCCACAAACTTGTATTTTATTGCTTCTGGTATACACAATTGATCTATTACAAGATAAGGGCCTGGATCACCATGCAAGGAGTCCACTACAAGGGCCTGCAACACACTGGCTTAACAAAGCAATTTTGACAGAGCTCTGCTACCCAAAAACTCTCTTTCTCTTGGACGGGGAGTTAGACAAATATGAGGGCCCCTAGAAACATGACTTTTCACCCGAATCAATATAATTGCTTGCATGTTATCAAAATTACCTTGGGGGTGAATTTTGGATAACAGTATAAGTATGGGAAGACCTGGTGGAAGCCTCCATGCCTCTTCATTGCGTAACCTCGAGCCGGTGCCCAAGAGCAGAGACCTTGAATAAGCGTGAACTTATCACGTGCCCTAGGCATTAGAAAATTGCTTTGAAAATATTAAGTACAAAGCGGAGCCGGCGGAAGCCTCCACATGCCTCCCTGTCACAATTTATAAGGTGAGACCCTGAGGTGGATCCTCAAATGAGCACTAGCCTTCCACATGTCCATGGTCCACCAAAACTGTACCGGCTATATAAATTTTTTTTCTAAGTCAAGTCAAAGTAACGGAAACCTCCACGTGTCCCCAAGTGCAACTCCAAGGCCAAACCAAAAGGTGAATTTTCAAATGAGCGTCGTTCCTCCACGTGGATAAGCTTTGGGTTGAAGCGAGTCTTAGAGTTTTCAAAGTGCCCTGTCGAGCTGCATCTAACCAAAAAAGGCCACGTTTCCACTGATGATGAGATTTAAAGTTGACTGGGAAAAATACACCCGTCAAACCATAAAATAAGGAAAATCACCATTTGAGCCCAGAAATGAATCTTTCCTCAAGAAAATAGAATTTGGAAATGTTATAAGGCTCAAATTTGATCCTCCGAGCTACATCTAATCACATTTCAATATTTATTTCAGACAACAATGACAGGGACAATAAAACGTGACTCTGGAAAATTGAAGGAAAGGAAAAACCTGAGTTTTACGCCCAAGTTATAGACTCTATTAGATGGACAGAGGAATGAAAAACAAATTCTAGACCTTTAAGTGATCCTCGACCAAGGAAGGGACTAATCATGGCAACCAAATGGAGGACAAAGTTTTTATTCTTCAATATGGGAGATAGAGAAAACGAAAGAACCCACAAAAAGAGAACTTTAATGACAAATGGGACAAGACTAATTAGAGCACAAACATCGGCTCGAATCGGGGATGGGAACTCCTTGTGAGTGCCACAAGAACATATAGCAGTAACAAGTGCCAAAAATAGACCATTGGGCAATGAAGTCAAAGAATAAGCTTGCAGAGCGAACAACCTTAACCATCCTCCAAAAATGAATTGAGAAACCAACAAAACCAGTCACCAAAGACCCGAATAAACAAAAACACAAAATAAAATGAGAGGAAACAAATATACACTGTACAAATGGAGTATACCTTGATTCGAGAAATCAATCAAGGAAATGTTTCAAATTCCTACCATTAAGATGAAATTCAAGCGGTTCCCGTATAAGTCTTTTATGAAGAAGGTATTTTCACCAATTTGAATATCAAATGAATAAGGGCCCATCCACAATCCATCAAATTTACCATGCTTTCCTTATCTTCATGCCTTCTATCCCATAAAATCACAAGATCCCAAATGCTTTGAAAGATCCGGGAATCACCTTTTGTTAAATAAATTCTTCAAATTTTCTCCGAACATCACATGCCACCGATGGGATGCCCTTCTTTCTTCATCCAACTCAATAATCTGATTGATTCAAGAATCATATGGACTAACTTTTTGGTCTTCAATATGTTGAACAAAATGAAATGAAGACAATTGTAAATTGGGGAGAAATAAATCTTGAGTTCCATATACCAATTCAAATGAGCTTCTACCAGTTGCTTTTTTGATAGTGATTATGTCAGCCAAAATAGAAAACTTCATTTGATCACCCCACTTCCTTTTGTTCAGCTCCAATGTTCTTCTAATGATCTTCAACAATTTTTATTGTTGGACTCAAGCGTTTCGATTTCTTGGGGATTGTAGTTAAAAGCATATGTCGATTGATTCCATACTTTTTGCACATTGCCACCAAAGGTTTGGCTCGAAACTCACGGCATAATCAGCAACAATTTTATCTAACACTCCAAGTCTACATATGATTTGTTTAAGCATGAAGTCCATGATAACTTGGTGTGTTGCCTTCTTGGTGGGGATTGCTTCCACCCACTTAGTGAAATAATCAGTGGCTACAAGAATCCATTTATCACCAAAGACCTTTGGAAGGATCAGAAATTTCTGCAATGAAATCCATTCCCCATTCGAATGGTGCTTTGGTGACATGCTACAAAGGAAGGAGCGTGAAGCTTTCATTCTTCCATAAAAATGCTTGCAACTATCACATTTCCTAACCAATAGAGTTGTATCCTTGAAGAGAGTTAGCCACCAATAACCAGCCCTCAAGATTTTATGTGTTGTAACTCTTCCAACAAAATGTCCCCCAAAGAATCCTCCATGGAGATCAACAATTATTTTGGGGGCCTGATATTCAGTAATGCATCTCAAGAGCACTCCCTAGGGGTTATTCCAAGCTAACCAAAAATCAGTAATGACATACTTTTGAGAGGCTAACTTAAGATCTCTTTTATGTTTTTTACTCAAATATTCAAGGCAACATAGATGTCTACGATAAAAGATGATATCTTTGTACCATTTAGAACTTACCAACTTTTCTAAGACATCCACCCTTTCTCCTTCTACTTCATTCACCTCGATATTTTACTGGTTTCTCTCAACCTTAAGCTTAGCTAGGCCCAAACATCTTACCAATTTCTGGTTTGGATATCCATGTCTCACTCCTACAACTTTTTCATCCATCTCGCATCTTTTTCTTGAGACCTCCATCTCTCATAAGATTTTTTTCACCATGGTGTGGGGAACATAAGAAAAAAATTTAGAACTCAAGATGTAGGGTCTGAAAACATTTGTTGCTTTCACCAAGGTGAATGCTTGCTTCTCCATGATGGTGTATTTCAACTCAACTCCCTACAATTCCATGCTAAAAAGAGAATTGGTCTCTCAGCCCCTTCATCATCCTTCTATAACAAAAAAGATGCAATGGTGTTTTCTGAAGCAAAATAAAACACTTGAAAAGGATTCTTGTTATTTGGGGTGGCCAAAATAGGGGCATTCTTTAGTGTTTCTTTGATCCCATTTAAATCTGAATGGAAACATTCTTCCCATGTGATAAATTTTTCCTTCTTCATTATGCTAGTAATGGGGATGGTCACTTAGCAAACTTAGACAAAAAAAAATTGATAAAGTTTATTTTTCCAAAGAAGGATTGAATTCCCTTCTTAGTTCTTAGAATTGGAACATGGCTGATGGCTTCCACTCTCTCTAGAAATAATGTTACCTAGCAACTTATCCTTTTGCACTCCAAAGTGGCACTTCTTAGGATTCAATGATATAATGTGACCAAGCAGCTTAGCCTTATCAAAGATTCTCTCCAAGTGTTACAAGTTATCATTTCTATTTCTGGAAAACACATGATTTACATCATCATGATAAACAGCCATGAAATCATTGATATAGCCAACAAATGCTACATACATTGCTCTTTGGAAAGTTTCCCCAACATTCATTAAGCTAAAAAGCATCTTTACATAGAAATAAGTTCCCAAGGAGTAGTAAAAGTAGTCTTTATTCTTTCTGACTCCTTCACAACAACTTGATTATATCCAGAGAAACCATCTAGATAACAATTCAAAACCAATTACCAATTGTAGCATATTCTCCATGTTTGGTAGAGGGTAATTATCTTTCGGTGATTCTTTATTTAGGTTCCTAAAGTCTACGCATAGGCTTATGTCACCATTTGTTTCTCTAACAGGCACTAGGTTTGCAACCCAAGAGGAGTACCATGTGGGCTGAATGATCCTTCCATCCCTAAACTTCTTCAGTTCTTATCGCATCTTCAAAGAAAGGAGCGGATCGATGTGCCACTATTTTTCCTAAAATTCTTGGCATTAGATTCAAGAGGAATCTCATGTTGGAAAAATCCTTCCCTTTATGCATTCAACTCAGAGTAAGACCAAGCTAGGCAGTGTTTATATTTCTTCAATGATCGAATATAAGATTGCTTCCTAACCATATTTTTTATGGCTTTTCCTTTGTGCCTAAGTCATGCTCTTCCACATCTCTTGAAACTGACATACTCCTTTTAATAATGCAATCAACATTATCAAAGTTCGACTCAAGAGCCACCAAACCTCTGGGAATCATGTTTTTCTTCAGTTGGATGATGTCTTTTCCAAATAAAGTTTCCTTTCCTTCAACAACACACACCATTGGTTCCCAATCTATATTTTGGTCAGCAAACTCACCTTGGTTCTATAAAAAACTGTTTCACCTAGGCATCATCATCAAACACTTGCCAATTTTTAACGTTATCAGGGACAGATGGCCTTGTTAGTATTTCAACATCATACTCACAAAATGGAGACACTGTACAATTCCCAAATCTGGATCCTAGCATTGCTAACTTGTCTACAACAACATAAAAACTTTTATCATGGTGCATGATATTAAAAGAGTCAAACATTTCAATTAAATCCCAAACTGCATGCTTATATTGTTTCATTCTTTGATTTTTAGTAGCATACAATTTTCTAATTTGCTTAACAATCAATTTTGAATCTCCTTTGACAATGACATCCCTTATACTATATTTCCATGCAATTCTCAAACCTAATAACAATGCTTCATATTCAGCAATGTTGTTAGTGCATTCAAATTTAAGTTTGAAAGAAAAGATGAACTCTTCTTGGCCTACGAAATAAGAACAATACCAACACCATTTCCAAACTTGTAACAACCTCCATCAAATAACAAGGTCCAAGGTAAACCCACTTGTTAAAGACATTTACACCGATCAATCTCATGCTTCTTGCCATCAACAAATCCCAAAAATTTATCTGCATCTACTTCAACGTACAACACTTCATAAGAATCATTAGTTGGATATTCAATGAGGTGCAACATATTTTTCTCTTGATATAGCTTTACCAGGTTGCCTTCAATTGGAATGGTGGAAAAAGACATATCCATCTGAACACTTCCACCAACACTTGCAACCCACTTTCTTGATAACAACATGCCCCATTTCGCAGGAAAATTAACAATGACAACATCATGTTTTATTTTCTTACCTGGATAAGCTGCAAGTTATACCACCAAACCTTTTACACATCCTACAATAGGCACCTCTCTAGTATCCATTGCATTACAGTTGTCATAGGATGTTGTCACTTTAATGTTCAATTCATTCATGACTTCTAGAGGCATAACATTACAAGATGTTCTAGAATCAAACATACAATTGTGTAGTAGTCTGTCTTTAATAATTAGTGTTGTAAAAAAAGGATCAAAATTTAACTCAGACTCAAATAAAGATGTCCGCAAGTAAAATTTAGGTGGTTAAAGAATCTCATCGATGCTAGTGGTTTTCTAGGTTTATAATGGTTGAAGGAGGAGTGTTTAAATTATTTATATTTATACCTTGGGCACTCCTATCTTCCTCTAATCCCAAATAATCAAAAGGAATTTTCTTGTGCTCAGGAATCCTAAGTAGTTCCACAATTGGGACAAAAATCTTGATCTAACTCAAGACTGGGAAATGTCATAGGGAATACATTTGGGAAAAGTAGCATTTGGAGAAAGATTAACAAACTCATAAGATGGCATGAAGGTTTTTAAAATTTTGGGCATGGGTGGGAACACCAATTATACTTGAGACAATAAGGCCTTTTTCAGATGCATATTTGTTTGGAGCCTCTTTTAGGACTTTAGTGAGAATCGGGGTCTTTGGTTTGGCTTGAGGCCCTGCCCCTTTGAAAACTTTACTTCTTTCGTTATACTTTTTTCTTGGGCCACAATAACATTCATTAGTAGTTTTCTATCCTCCTCTAATGGGATTTCTCCATCATACTTATTAATCATTAGATATCTTAGGTACTCAAAATCTTTATTAGGAATTTCAAACGCTTGTACCATATCTATTTCTAAGACGTGAGAGGGAGAAAGAAGAGGTACTCGAGTGAATGCAATCACACAAAACTTGTAGTAGTTGTTGCACTTATTACCTCGGTTGAAGTTTCTCCTTGATGTGAGCTTGTAGAGCATTCCACCATGCATGCATCATGATTAGTGTTGTCATTATCATCAACTTCTTCAACTTGCTTATCTATTTCACATGACGGTGGGGTAAGAAGCATTTGTCACACCAATCCATTTTATTTGTATCTTCAACAACAACAACTCTGACATTTAGAGGATCATGCAATCCTCTATTCTCCTAGCTTGGGGTTGTCTAGCTCCCATGGGTCCTTTACCTCTATCATGAGACCTTTGATCATTTATAGGATGATTTGCAAGTATTTCTTTTCTTTGTTGCCTATGTTGACCCCAAGAACCTTGTCCAATTCCTTTCTCTACCATGGCTAGCTTGTAAGAGATTTCTCGGATAGCCCCGACCAAATTCCTTACAACTTCCTCAAGATCCACAACCTTACTTGATTGAGGCTTCTCGGGGTTTATCATTTTAAAACCTTTCTTCATAGGAGGTTTTCTAACTTCTTTAATGTTGTTCTCAATTTGTAGAGCCATGGTAAAGGCCTGCCTCAAATTCCTAGGGTTCTTATCCCTCAAATAGTAAGCATATTTCTTATCAAATCCATTTGAATACTTTATCAGACATGATTCATCACATGGCCTCAAATTAATAGGTAGTCTTATGAATGTTTTTTTAAATTTAGTGTTGAAATCATGCACTTTGATTCATTAGGATTATTTTTATATTTTCAAACTCGATAAAAGAAACCTAGCATTTGTTTTATCACTATATTACGATCTAAAATAATTCTTCATCTCTATCCAGGATTCAATGGAGTTATATGGTAGAGATTTATACTAGTCCTTGCATCTTATTCTAGAGTATGGATAAATAATTTAATGTATACATACTTAAACTCTATTTCAATGTCCTCCATCATATTGACAAAGAGTTTCAAGTGCCGATCACAAGTTATTGCATTATTTCCTTAAAACTTAGGAATTATTTTTCTTACATCTTGTGGCAAACTATTTGGATAGCCATCCATACCTCTAAAACTAATGGAACCAAAATTATTAATGCAAAATGGAGGTTGGGTGGAGGTGAGCCATATTATTCTAAGGATGTGATTTTACAATGAAACAAAATGATGAGGAGTGAGGGTGTGTGTGGTACATGGATAAAATTCTTAGAATGACTACGCTCTAAAGGATTTGTCTCTTGGAAAACTCTATTAGATTTTGAAAATACAGGGCATATTGTGAAGCAAATGTTTCAAATACAAACGAAGGAAATTCTCTAGATGGATAATTCAATTCAACAAAGAGAGTGCTGATTATGAAGAACTTGAGGAAATCTTGTAATCTTCAATCACAAGCTGATCGGTTTTACCAATGGAGATCTCTTCTCTTGATGCTTGATCTCTCCAATGACCTTCCAAATTCTTCTTCCTTTCAAACACAGAGATATTAATGACAAATATTACTTGATATATATTAAGACAACTCGGTATTTATAAAGAATTTAAAAACACGGAGTCACCACTAAGGATTTTCACCTTAGTTTATGCAAATGAACTATGAAAGACCTATCAAATGTCTATCAATACTAGATTCATACAAATATTACAAGATCTGGTCTTCTCTTACCCAAATTTATCAATCATGATATAAATCTTAGTGCAATAAATATATAAGATGGAAATATTGCACTTAACTCACAAATTTGAATTTTTTTAATAGATTTGAACATATAATTATGTTTCAAAGCAATGTATTTACACTTTAAAATCAGTAAAAATTATTACAGTGGTCTATACATGTACACCTTTGTTCAAATACTTAAAAGAGTCCCCGTAATGGCGCCATGAGTGTTGGTATCCAAATTCATTCTCCTTTTCAAGCCAACCAGCAACACAGATTCGACATGGAGCTTAGAGAAAAATAAATCATAGTGTTTGTCATCTTGTAGTAGGGATGAGATCTAACTAGCCCTTTGTTACTCATATTTATGGAGAGATGGATAACACATTTAAGAGGATTTTTCTTGTCCTCACTACGTTAGGCCATGCCTCTTCAACCAAGGTGAGAGGACCCTTCATGTAACCTTTGTTTGATGAAGGAGATGGATACATCCTTCTTTTGGAGAAATTTTATGAAGAAAACCTTGGGAATGTAAGGTAAATACTCCATGATTTAACTCTTAAGAGTTGTCACTTCTAAATGAAGGAGATACTCTCAATGAGAAGACTAAGGTTGAAGACATTAAGAAATCCTACTTGTGTTCTACATATTTTAGTAAGTAGATATTATTCTTTTGTTTATATATAGGGAAAATAGGGGTAGTTCGGGATGGACCAATGGTTTTAAATGATTTTTGTGGGAGATGAAGCAAGATAAAGTTGATTATACTAGATCTCTCGAAGGGACTTCACGAAAATGAACAACTCAACAAAAGAAAGATTTAGAACAATTAATACATTTCTTCAACCGAGAAGATGTCCTCTAATGGAGGCCCATATCAGCGCCTTTTCAAAAAATATTTGAGACTCTAACACAAAGGCTCGAATTGAAAGACTCAATTAAACATCAAAGTCTCTGATAAATCATGCCTAAGGTACACCCAAAGATTTACTGAGACAATATTTATCAACAAATTACAGTGAATTGATTTTAATTTTTTTATCTCATCCAAGATGAAGGCTCATCTTGAAATGAACTTGAAAATACCATTAAACTGTCATAGGGATGAGATCTTGTGTGATTTCTCAAAGATTTCAATCTAAGATTGCAATATGAATGAAAGAAACTATTTATAGACATTCTGAAACAAAGAATACACAAATTGCTAGAGATTGGACACAAATTAATTTCAAAATTGCTTAGATTCATCAGCAAGGGAAATCTTCCAGAGTAATATTAGTGCTTGTCAATGGCTATACATACATGTAACCAACTTCACACTATAGAAAATCTAACAGAATAAAATAACAGTTATCACGGCTTTGGTCTCTCACGAAGAAAAAATTCTCAATTTTTCTCCTAATAATTCAACATGTGACCATTTGCAAGAGTATTCTCATTGCATTTATACATTTTACTCACTCAATTTTCCCCCAAAAAGAAAGAATATTCAAGGGACCTTTTCTTGTTAATAATTTGCTTCAGAAAGCGACGTTTAACAAATTTAGATCCGAAAGCTGCCAGGTGGACCAATTGTGAACTAATCACATTTCTTGGGCCCTCGAATAATGACTAGGATGCCATGCCACAATGTTTTGGCAATCCTTCTAATCATTCTGATTTTGTCATGCGAGAAATCCCCTTTTTAATCATTTTTTAGAGACTCTGCATAGCTGGATATGACAGGTAATATTTTTCACTTTCGAGGAAACACCTTTTTCATATTTTGCACTGCACTTTCATCATTTCATCCATTTTCCCTCTCTTTCCTCTATAATTCTTCCCGCATCCATTTCCTCTAGTAATTCCCATTTTTATGAGTTCTGAGCAATTCCCACTTCAAAATATCAACCTTAACAATCCTTGGACTCACAATTTAAGTTTCAAATCCATTCAATGACACCTTACAGATAGAGATGACAAGAAATTTCATCAAAGAATGATGAAAAATAGTGTGTATTCACGTCTTCAAAAGTATTAGAGAAAAAAAGGTAGAAAAACAGGTGAAATGCACAACTCTTTTTTTTGCCCCTTTTCCAGTTCATATCATAGCCGTCCACATGTTTCCTTGGCACAACTACAAAGGATAAGCACAGAAGCAAGTTCCAAACCAGCCCGGGTCTTCCACGTGCCCTGGGACCAAGAAAAATAGATTTTGGCCTTTGAAAAGTCTTAGTATGAAAATGAGCTAGCGGAAGCCTCCACGTGTCTCAATGGTGCATTTTTAGATGGTCCCCAAAAGCAGAGACCCCAAACAAGTGTGGGCTCAACACGTGTATTAGTCTGGAAGAGTTTATTTAAAACGTTGAAGGTTTAATGGAAGATTCCATGTGTTTAGGGTCCAAGACAGTTTCCTTTGGACGTTGTAAAGTCCAAGAAAAGGGCGAGTGAGTGGAAGCATCCGAGGTTTCCTCCTTGTGCTTCTTCAAAAAAAAAAACTTAGGGCCGGTCCCGAACATGCACGGTCCCTCCACATGTCTCGGGCCTTTCATTTTTTTTGAAAAGTCTAAGTATGGGAAGACACTGGAAGAAGCCTCCACATCTCTTCATGGTAGAACCTCGAGATAGTGCCCAAGAGTGGAGACCCTTAACAAGCACGAGCTCACCATGTGTCTGAGGCCTTAGAAAATTGCTTAGAAAAGTTTAAGTACAAATTGGATCCGCAGAGCAAGACTCCACATGCCTCCTTGTTGCAATTTTTTAGTTGGGACTATGACGTGGATCCTCAAATGAATGCAAACCCTCCACGTGTCCATGGTCCACCAAAATTGTACCGATTGCATGAAAATTTTGTCAAAGTCCAGGAAAAGTAGCAGAAACCTCCACGTGTCCCCCCGACGGAACTCCAAGGTCAAACCAAATGGTGAATTTTTAAATGAGCACCATTCCTCCACGTGGATAAGATTTGGTTATAAGCAAGCCTTAGATTTTTTTAAGTGCCCCGCAAAGCCACATCCAACCAAAAATGCCATGTTTCGCTGCGATCTTTGAGATGTAAATTTGACTTGAGAAAATACATTCGTCAAACCGTAAAATTCAAGAAAATAACCATTTGAGCCCGGAAATGAATCCTTCCTCAAGGACAAATAATTTGGAAATTTTATAAGGCTCAAATATGATCGTCTCGAGCTACATCCAATCATGTTTCCACAGTTATTTGGGACAAAAAATGATAGGTACAATGAAACGTGATCATGGAAAATGGAATGGGACGAAAAACCGAGTTTTATGCCCAAGTTACGAGACTCTTTCAGATGGACAGGATGGAAAAACAAATTTTGTACCTTTAAGTGATCCTCGACCAAGGAAGGGACTGTTCATGGCAACAAAATGGAAGATAGAGTTTCTATGCATCAATATGGGAGATAGAGAAAATGATAGAGCTCGCAAACTAGAGAAATTCAATGAAAAATGGGGCGAGACTAATTTGAGCACCAACATAATGTTGAGAGCATGAGTGCCACACACAAATGTACTGAGAATATTTGAATATTCTAGAATGACCCTTCATAAATTAGGAAACAATGGAGAACCTTAAGAAAGCTATTTGAACTTAATAAATAGCATTCTAAATTGAGTTTCAAAGCCTATTTACCATGCCAATCACTTGTAGTGATATGGTCATTTTAATAAAATGTGATCAGTTTTGGCTTACAACTACCACTTAGTTTGAGTGAAACTCAAAGCGATACTACGTAACTATAGCCTTACAAAGATGAGAATTATAACCAACCATTAGTTAAACAACAATACTTTTGGAGTCTAGTTTCGTAAGTTGGTTTTTGGTCCCATTGGTTAGTGTACAAAAGAGTTCCTAGCGTGATTACAATAACCAGCCCATGATTTTCCTTTGTAACTTGAGCCCTACTCATTGTAATCAACTTGTTAGGAACGATGAATTCTTTCTATATGGTAGAGAAAATAGGAATCATCAAACTTTGTGTTTGAACTTAAAAAAGTTTTTTCAAGGCCCAATTTGTAAGCACTTTAGTGTTTTAAGAAAAATATTGCAAATTTGCAACTTTAGCTAGACAAATATCCAAAGGGTCCTATTTGACTTTTAACTACTCATGGAATCTTGTAGCTATCATTTCGTTTACAATATAGAGTGTGAATTGCTCAATTTATTTTATGAATCGTTTTATGAAATTGTGATTTTTCTCCCTTCCCTCTTCTCTCTACAAATAAATATGAAAATTTGGTTTTTTTGAAAATGTAAATGGCCTAAAATGTATACGGAGTTGAAACAAAATAAAAAATCGATATGAGATGTATATGATTATCATATGATGAATAAAACAAATATAGATAGATTCTAGAATTTTTCCTCTTCCCTTTTCTCTCTCTAGCAATATTTCTTAAATTTTGTTTGTTAGTGAAAAAGTAAATGGGTTGAAAATTTATATGGGTTTGAAAAAATGAAAATTGTATATGAGATGTATGTGACTATGATAAGGTGAATAGAAAATATATTATAATCTATAATTTTTCCATCTTCATTATTCTCTTCTCTTGAATTAAAAATGCAATAGAATGTGTGTGTGTGAGTGTCTTAAGAAACACCTCTCTCTCTCTCGACCTATCTCTATCTCTCCCTACATTATGTTTAGGTTCTCTTGAAATTATGGATTCATCAATTGTATGGTTGAGTGTAGGGCATTTCCATACTAGTCCTAAGAGTGACAGTACCTCAAAAAGAGGAATTCAAGATGTGATATTTTACATTTAATTATTTTTCATTGAAACATTATATTCATCTTGCAATATGTGTATTACCTTAGAATAATGATATGTATTGTTGTTCGAAGAATTTTCTTAGGCACATTTTGAAAAAGAAAATATCATTGTGGCTATATTTGGTAGGTGTAAGAAAATATTTGGAGGTGTACTCAAATGTTGTACTTATATTCTAAAGGAAATAAATCAATATTTTAATATGTTAATGATTAATTTATCTCTTTAAATCTCATAATGCTCTTGTATAATCTCATCTTACCCAAACTATCAAAATAAAAATGAGTTTATAATCCCTATCATACTCTCTCCTCCCAATTGAGGCTTTTTACAGGGTATAAAACATTGATCATGTTAATAAAATACTCTAATCTCATTAAGAGTCTTCTTGTTTTACACCTAAGACAAGTCTTACTAAGGACCATTCCCTTAAGTATTTTATGAGGTGGTGAATATAATTTGAGAACCTTTTCATATTTGCTGAGTAAGGCCAACACGTCTAAGTGTTGTAGGTATGATCATATCTTATATGAGTTTAATCTTCACGTGTGTCATTTCCCTTGGTACCCTAGTTAGTAGAGAAACCCTTGTAAAGATAGTTGGTGGTGTTGCCTATGATTTATCTCAAATGAGATATAAACTACATGACTAGAGGCTACATGTCTAATTTTTGTATAGTTGGTAAAAGGAGGGTTTTGTTAAGATCCCGAGCCTATTACTAATGAGGATATACCATCCAAATAAAGAAATGAAAATTTGAAGAAATAAAAAAGGACCAAATATGAAATAAATGAAACATCCAGTCAGGGAAGACCGAAAACCAAGATAAAACCATAGTAAAACCTAGACTAGAACAAAAAAAGAGGTTTTTATGTTTTTGAATTAGTGTCGCCACTCCTAATCACTCTTGAGGGTGACATAAAGAGAACTTTTTTTCTTATTTACACTTATCCAACCTTTTCCCCTCCTTTTCTAATGGATATCTCTACTTTACTAAACTTTTTGGAGATCATTGATATTACATTTCTATCCTTCTTAGGAAGGGGATCAACTTCCATCATTGTTCCATTAACTTCATTATTATTTTGGTCCACCAAAATAACATCTTGTATATACTTTTCAAATACTTTTGTTATAGTGCCAATAATGAGGTCATTTCCAATGTGATCTATAGCTAGTTCATTTTTATGTTGTTTTGTGCAATTTATCCCCATACAACCACAAGTGAAACTTTAGGTGAGATTACCTCAACCTCAAATCCATCCGATAGATGCCTTTTGAAACTTTCACCGGTTCCATATTTGAAATGGGATCCAAGTCATCATTTTTCAATGCAAGGAATAGCGAAACATTCGATTCTGGGATAGTCACTTACTCACACACCAGGCTCATATCCATCACCAACTCCTTACAAACTTGAGTTGCATTCTTTAAAGTTTTGAATGCCATATTAAGGGGGTGCGAGGCAATGACCGTAAGAAGTAAACTCTCCATCCTCCCAAACTCAGAACAAATTTTCCTATTTCCTTGACAAGGTCATGGTCAACTCGTATGGGGTTGTTCCAATGTTACTTGTTTACACATATTTTACAACATGGGATTTAATTTTTACTCGCATCCATTAAAAACCATGAATCACTCTCCGTAATTTATTTTGAACACATGTGAATCCTCATAGAAATTTTTTTTTCTTCCAGACTCCATCTCTAGACACCAAGTTTATGGCCTAAGGTGGTGAAGAACTAACATATACTCTAGTAAACGTACCTCGTATAATAAATTTGGACCTAGATGATGTGGTTAATTAAAGAATAATCAAATCCCCATTGATTTAGTTATTCATTCTAACACATAACTTTTCAAGAACTCCAAGGGTAGTCTAAGAAGCCTTACCTAAACATGTTACAAAGAAATAATGTGGGTTTTCCTCATGTCTTCCATATAACTATGGAGAGTGGATTTCCCATAAAACCAGTGGTCCACCCCGCACAATATGTTTAAGATATTTTTAAGGAAGAAGATGAATAAAAATATTCTCTTAGACAAGGAAAAATTGTTAACTTTCCCCAAGATCTTCCTGTAATTTTTGTTTGAGATCCTTGATCGATATTTGGCCTAATCCCAAAGCAAAACACCCATCAAGGAAAAGTTATATCTACCACAAGATATATCTACCACCGTATCTAGAAAATTTTTCCATGAAGAATCTTGTTTCCATTTAGGATCAATCCTCTGTAATGGATCCTTGGCTGGTTTCTTGAGATATTTGAATCCCATTATCTTAGAATATGTGTGTCAAATTACCTATGCATTAAATCCTTGCATTCAACACTTTTTCCTTGTTAGATGAAAGTGTTCCCTTAGTGAGTTGGGGTGGATACCTTGATTTGATCAAAGGTGTTGAGATGTAATGATTTGAAAATCTATAGGATTGGAATGTAGTAGAGTGTAGCAACCCCTGACTCCTAATGAATTTAAACTATTTTGTGTGCTCTCATTATATTATTGGTCAAAGAAACTATGATGTATGGTAACCCAATGATTAGAAATATTACTTTACAAATATTTTGGAAACACATAATATTTTATTCGATGTTAATACATGTGTAATATTTTAGTTTCCTAAGGATTATAAAATGAATCATACATCAGGATATACACTCCCTCAATAAGACAATACATAAGCCTGGATTAAGTGTCATATGAATTACAAGTTCTCTACATGATGTAAATACATGACCAAAGTAACCATATAATTTAGTTACAACAAGGGTAAATACGATCAAAATATGGTTTAATATATATAGACATCATAAGCCCTTTAACATTTTAAAACTAGATGAAATGCCTAATTTGATGATAAAATGAATGAAACAAAGGCGTGATTCACTAGTGATAAAACAATCCATCAATTTGTGAAACCGACTTTGAGTCATGAACACATACATTGTACACATAAATGTGGTTAAATAATGATTCTAAATGAAACAATGAACATTTAGTCTTGATAATAAAATACCTTGGGCTATTACCAACTTGTTATGCGATAAGGATATTGTTGACAATTTAACACCTATACTGTAATGAGTAACTCAAAAAATGATTTCAGATGGAAATGATTCATGTGATGGACCTAACTAAGGAAAAGAAAGACAAGTGAACAATAATGCAAAGATGTAGCTATGTGTGATGTCAAGGAATGCAACACCTCACATATGTTGCCATTACATGTTCATATTCATAAAATTCATGCGAAGCCTCAAACACTAATACATAGCCTTGATAACGGTAGGAACAATACCAGATCCGAGGATTTTGACTCTATAACAATAAACACAATTGTTGTTTGCATGGATGAAGGTACATTTTAAGTTACAGGTACATTAATTTCTTATTATTTATTTATTCTTGAATGATATTAATTATGTGTTGAGTTGTTTATTCCATTATAAAATCATCATATATAGTATTCAAATGTAAAAATAAATAGACAACTCAATTACATAAATTAATTTCATTTATTCATAAAGAAATATAGTTTTAGTTTTCCCACACAAGTCATGGGACGTAACTTATATGTAATGAAGTTAAAGATGCATATACATAAAGATATATACAAATGGAGAGAGAAGAAACCCATCGTTTCTTGATAGGGTTGGTTCTCTCATGCACCTTGTGTTGCTTCATGTTAAGATGCATCGTATTTGGATTCCTTCATTCACCTGTGGATATACAACATACATAATGTTAGAGCTCGAGTTTGATCTTTTTCCATGTGTTTATAGTTTAAACAAGATGAATCTTTTAAAAGCACAGATAAGATACACAAAACGTATTGAAAATAGAATCTTAAAGTACATCTTGAAAGGTCATTCAAGAGCACATGTACCATTTTAGAATCATTACAAAGAAATCAAACAAAAGATAAAATAAAAACCTATGGCTGTCATATTTTCTAACTAGTTGATAAGTTTGGAGGTACAAGTAACATATTACAACTTTCAAGAAAAGATATTCTTTTAGTTTTAGAGATGGAATCTACAAGTAAAAATTATTTTATTACAAAACACAAATTAGCATATTTTAGAAAGAAAGTACAATACAAATCCAAATAGATAAAAATCTTGTTTAAAGGTGTCCATTATGATTTTCAGATGCAATTAAGTATCTCGGTCTTAAGACTAAATATTATCAAAGGAAGGAATTATTGCTACAGTCCACCTTTGTGGTACTACACAAGGAACTAATTAGATAAAAGGAAATGCATGTTAGAGACATGATTGCATCAAGAGTAAAGATCCTAAGTATTGTCCCAAATTTCTTCAAAGCATAAAGGTTCAGTAATCATTCAAGTACAACTTACATACATGGTCTAAAGAAATGTGTGTTAGAAGAGTTTATCAAGATGATACAAAAGGCAACCATAAAGATTCCCGATACATCATGAATTGAGAGGAAGTGCACATGTTCAAAAAGAATATATTGTAATGTTTGCATGTTCATAAAAAAGATAAAAATTATATTTCTAGCATAGCAAAGAATGAGCAAATAGTACAGAGTTCTAAGCAATTATTTATAGTCAAAATGATTACATAGTCCAAGAAAATATCTCATGCACAGATTCTATCAAGATGAACTCAAGATCCAATGAACATCAACAATAAAAGTACAAATGCTACATTTCGAATTTCATTATGCCACTATTTTTATTTACCATACACTTTTAATAGGTACAATTGATTTTTGTTTTAAGAAATTAGACTTATAGTTTTAACAATGGAATTTAGAATAAGATACCAAAATGGAGTGAATTATAAAGAGATATAAATGGTTTAAAATGCTATAAGTGAGGAACACAAATAGATTTTCTAAGTGTAGATTTTATTATACATTTTGAGATAAAATCCTTCGATTCAAAGATACTACAAGTATGCATAGGAATGAAAGAGAGTTACAATCATAAAAATAAAATATTCTAAGAAGTTACCTTTGTTTGACATGAAGTATTTGAAATAGAGTGGTAATGAAATTAACATTCATGCTAGGCTTGAATAGTATCTCAAAATAATACAAAGCCAATAGAAATTCCAACCCAGATCTCACACAAATGTCATGTCTATTAATATTAAACCAATCTTGAACCAAGGCCTATGAGGAAAGACCCCGAAAAGGGAATAATGTCAAATCCAAATCATGTCAGAACTATATTTTCAAACAAAAGAAACCATATAAAATAAACAATATACACGAGAGAAGAAGTATAATGGATACAAGAATCCATATAAGAAATCTCAAATAGAACTTAAGCTACAAATCAAGACCATAGAGTGAACATTGAGGTTAGAAACAAATATGATGTATAATGTAACAAATTTTTTTCTAGAGTTGTATCTCAAAAGATAGGATTACCAATTACATATAAAGCAGTTTTCATTGTACACAGGTCATGACATGAATTTTTCATACGAGCAAAGTAACAAGCTCCCGAAGTAGCTCAATTGTGAAATGAATACCCTGAGTAATGGATCACATGATGGTGAATAACCCAAGACATGACATGGTAGCAAGAAATAACAAAGGTGCATCCAAATCATGCCAAGTGTAATGAATACAACTATGGTTAGGCATTTTCATGCGACAAGAAAATCAAATTGAGCCTGAATTGAAATCAACCCATAAGATATATGGCAAAGGCTATAGGTCATAGCTCAAAAATGAAGAGAGGGATCACGAATAGCTTCACAAGAGAGAAATAGAAAAATTCAAATATTCAATTAATTATGTTGTTCAAGACCGAGATAGTAAACTCAAACCCTTACTCAATAATAAATCAAAACTTTATGATTTTTCAAAGCAAACATTAACAATTGAAAATAAGAGTTTATTTTTCAAAACAAAATGATGTAAATGCCCAAATCTACTACCATGGTAAGAAAATATGAGTTATAATCAAATACCCAAAAACATTGCAAAGACAAATCCATGAAAGGAGAAATTGCAAGCCTTTTAACCAGACAAATTCCATTTTTGAATTCACAAATATTCCACCAAAAATGATGTAGAACCTAGATTTTGGGAAAGAATAATGAAAGAATAAAGAACAACAATAACCATATTTTCGGTTGAATGATATGAAAAGGAATACCCATATAGTGAAAATTAAATACAACTAAGATTACCTTTAAAATAGTGGGTGAAGATATTGTTATCTCTCGAAAGTGCACCTTGTAGATAGATGACTCGCAGTGTTCTATGCTTTCTCTAGATCTCTCTCCTTCGTAGATACAATGGAAAAACCTCATTTCGTGTGTATACCTATTGTTGAGGTGAGTCTTCGATATCAAGGCTGGTTCCTTTTTGATGTATCCTAAACTAATTTTTAGGGGTTTTGAGGGTGAAAGATGACTATAAATGAATTGAAAACTAGGGTGATACACCAAACTTGATGAGGGATTTGACTGAGTACATGCACAATTAATTTGAGAATGGATTTTAGATACACAAACCAATAGTTTTCAGCAAAATATTAAGGAAAAACACTTGATGTGTTGAGGGAATGAATCACAACAATACAACAAGAAAACATGCACACTAATATTATGCAGAAATTACTAAATTTGTAACAAGGTAAGATGATTAATCAGGGAATTTGACATTCACAAGAATTAATGAGATATACACATAACTGCAAATAATTGGAAAGGAAGAAATCAATTCTCATTCAAAGTGAAAAATAAGAAAAATATGCTTCAACACTCCTATGTCAAAAAGTCTTCCGTGTGCCTTGTAATTGCACACAATATATAGCAAGATTATTCACCCATCCTAGCCTAAAATAGACTAAAATTTGTACTCACTAATGCATCGTATTTTTACCCCTTTATCACAAATAAATAAAGGAATAAAAATAGACATGCTAATAAAATAAGGAATTAATAGCCTTGGTTACAAAATACATCATTGCCAAATAGCGGTTGACTGATCTATTTCTAATAAAGTAGGATGAATAATTTGGCTAATAATATCCCTTTCTTTTGGTTCAAGTAATCTTTCTTATGCATGCAATCTTTGTCTTCTTCCTTGATGTGACACTTACAATTTGATCCACTTGTCCCCTTGGATGGACATGCAAAATAAAATATCCTTGTGTAAATAAAATACTTCATTTTTCTCATACTTGGAAAAACATTTGTCCTCTAATGTAGGGGTATTTTGCAGGCATGTGCAAGAAAATAATACCCCGATTTTTTCAAAATAAGGTAATTAGGACTTCAAGATAATACCTATAAGCTCTAATTGGACACTATAAAACAGAAATATTGTCATTTTCCTCCCCGTCCACATGTTGATCACAATGTTTTGTCTTCTAGTTGCAGGGGCCACTTGTTCATGTACAAAACTATATTCCTGCTATCCATGTAAAGGGTGGTCAATAGAAATAAGGGGTTGAGACATTTATTGATGTTGATTTATTTTATGTGTCGAACTCATTAATAATTTTGCTTTCCTTTGATTAAATGATGATAGAGCTCCAAATAGATTGTATATATTGCTATATCAAATGATACAGAGCTCACGCCTTTATATAGGCCGAGAGGGAGGCAGCCGTGAAAGAAACGGTTATATAACTGTTCTTTAACAAGCAATAACAAACAATGTATTAATTCGCTAACATTCCCCCCCTTAATACATTGCTCTTACAAATGTACCCCCTAAACAAATCAAACTTCACCTTGCCGAGAGGCTTGGTGAGAATATCTGCAACCTGAAAATCAGTAGGGCAGTACTGGAGCTGAATTTGGTGGTTCAAGACCTGTTCACGAATGTAGTGACATTCGACCTCAATATGCTTTTTTCATTCATGGAAAATAGGATTCTTCACAAGCTTCAACACACCTTGATTGTCGCAGTGAATGATGGGAGGTTTCTCTTCAGGAATCCCTATATCTGCAAGAATATGACGTAACCAAATTGCTTCGCACACAAAGACCTTGTGCGGCAGCGGTATTCAGCCTCAGTGGATGAGAGAGAAACAATAGTTTGCTTCTTTCTAATCCACGAGATAGGTCCAGATCCGAGATGAAAAACATATCCTGAAGTGGATTTCCTGTCATCAACAGATCCTGCATAGTCCGAGTCTGTATATCCCTGTAAGAAGAACTGAGTGTTCTTATGATACTCCAGACCAAAGTCAATTGTACCTCGGACATATCTCAACACATGATTTGCTGCTATCCAATGACATTTCTTTGGCTCCTGCATAAATCTGGCGAGATAGCTCACTGCAAAGAAAAGATCTGGTCTGGTATAAGTCAAGTAAATGAGACTCCCCACAAGCTTCCTGTAGTGAGTGCCATCTACCTATGGTGAATCCTGGAATCTAGATAATTGCAAACCTTTTTCCATAGGTGTGGACATTGGTTTACAATCTGACATCCCATACTTTTCCAAGAGCGTCTTGGCATATTTCATCTAGGAGATGAAGATATGATTCTTCTTCTGCCATATCTCTAAGCCAAGACAATAGTGAAGTAGCCCCAAATCAGTCATGTCGAAGGATTTATTCAGATCATTCTTTACATCATATACAAGATTGTCATAACTTCCTGTGATCACAAGATCATCTACGTATAAAACCAGAATGACAATCTCTGTTCCTACCTTCTTGATATACAAATTTGTATCTGAGGGGCTACGAGTGAATCCATGCTGCAATAGGTGATCATCAATTTTTATATACCATGCCCTAGGTGCTTGTTTGAGTCCATAAAGAGACTTTATCAAACGACATACCTTCTGTGGTTGATGCTCATCTACAAACCCTTTAGGTTGGGCCATGTACACTTCTTCTTGTAGATCACCATTTAGAAAAGAACTCTTGACATCCATCTGCTGAAGTTTCCATCCATTTTGTGCTGCCAGTGCACATACAACTCTGATGGTTTTGATCTTCACAGTGGGTGCAAAGGTCTCATCATAGTCAATTCCTTCTTGCTGAGCATAACCCTTTGCAACAAGTCATGCTTTGTGTTTTTCGATTGAACCATCTGCCTTATATTTTGTTTTGAAAATCCATTTGCAGCCAATGGATTTCTTACCTGGAGGCAGATCGACAAGTTCCCACGTCCGATTCTGAATCAGGGAATCATATTCAGCATCCATAGCCTGTTTCCACTGTGGTTGGTCTAATGCCTCACGAACAGTGTCAGGTTCGGTGCTCTCAACAACTGAACTCATGAGTGCAAAATTTACCTCATGTCTAGCTTGACTTCGTGTTCTAACTCCCGTAGAAGTACCAGGAAGTGAGTTCAGGTGTGCATTGCTGATGTGAAGATGTGTTTTCCAGTGTGCCAAGATCAACGAACAAGTCTCCACTCAGCTCTTCTTCTCTCTGAGAAGAATCATCTTGCTCATCATCTGGATGTGTGAGCAATCTATGTGACGAGGTCGGTACTGGATCTCCATTGTGTGGCAGGGAGTCAAAGGACGACTCATCACATACCACATCTCGACTCTCGTAGATCTTCTTCGTCTCAGGATCCATGAGACGATATGCCTTTGAGGTAGTACTATACCCCAAGAAAAGACATGGCAGTGTCTTTGGATCGATCTTCTTCCTTCTCTTATCTGGAACATGCATATATGCAGTACAACCAAAAACTCTCAAATGATGAATAGAAGGTTTACGACCAGTCCATACCTCTTCCGGTGTCTTGTTCTGCAAGATCTTCGTGGGTGCCCGGTTGAGTAGATACACTGCTGTCTGGACTGCTTCTGCCCAAAACTGATCCTCCAACTTGGCGGTCGAGAGCATACAACGAGCCATCTCCATGACAAAGTCCTGTTGTGGCGCTCAGAAATCCTGTTCTGTTGGGGTGTTTAGGGTGCAGTCAAATGTTGCTAAATGCCATGCTGCTTCAGGTATGCTAAGAACTTCTTTGACACAAATTCCCCCCCTCGATCTGAGCGGAGGAGAAGAAGAGGCCTCCTGCATCGCCCTGGTGGCTCACTTGCTGGTAGAAGGTCTGGAAATTTACAAGTGCCTCACTCTTCTTCCGAAGGAAATATACCCACATTTTCCGTGAGTAATCATCAATGATGAGCTGAAAGTACGCAAAACCTTGGAAGCTAGCTGGCAGGGTCCGCACAGATCGGTGTGAATGACCTGAAGATGCTCTGTAGAATGATAAGAGCTCTGTTTGAATGGACCTCTATGTTGTTTTCTGCAAGACATCCTGAGCAAACAGGTAAGGAATGGGAGAGTGGAGGAAGCCCTCTTACCATTTCCTTCGCACTGAGTTGATGCAGAGCCCCGGCAGAAAGATGACCATATCGAAAGTGCCAAAGTGCAGTGGACTCTGCCGTTGATGCAGAGAGAGCAACGCTAGATGAAGTGACCGCATCCAGTGCAAATAGACGGCCCTTCAGAAATGCTTGAGCAATGACTGACTCTCCCTGGGAAATGATGCAGGACTTGACCCCTTTCTCAACAAAGAATTCAACCTGCATTCTATGGTTAAGAAGTTGACTTACAGACAAAAGATTTGAAGTCAAACCTGGAACATATAGCACCTTTGTGAGTGTACATCTTCATGTTCCAAGAGGAATGATGACATCACCAATCCCTGCCGCAATATACTCTTGATTGTCTGCAATGGTGATCCGATCTCCAGTGGGCGGTCACTCGAGTATGGAACAACTTCTTGTTGTACGGTCATGTGTTTGTTGGCTCGAATCAATCAACCAGACATCTTCGATGGTGTTAAGTCCGTGAGACTAGAACAATGTTACAATGAGTCGTATCCGTACCTCTTCATCGAAGGTGGCATCCTATTTGAGCAGCAATGTGGCCCTTCTACCTCTGATTACGAGCATGCCATCGGGATTTCTTGGAATATCCTCACCAAGGTAAGTTCTCTCTTCGTAATTTCCATACTTGCACATCGTTGTAATAACAGATTCAGCAAGTCGTGCGTATCCATGGAGCAAATGTGGCACCACGGATCCGCCTTGTGATTATGCTGCTTCTGGGGTGGCCGTGGTGGCCGCTGTGAAGATGGCTGCTGAGGATGCTGCTTCTGATTCTGGGGGGCTGATTGCCCTTTCTGAGGCTTATGTTTTTGCCTCATGATGAGAGCCTTGTCTTCGAAGGCTTCTTTTACATTTTACATGGCTTATTCCTGCTGGAGATAATTCACCAGGGTTGCAAAACTCACCTCCTGTTGAGTGATTGTCAACGTGGTGATCAGTGTCCGAAACCGGGAAGGAAGAGCTCACAGGGTGAGCGGGACTAGCAACTTGTTGTCCACTGGTTCACCGAGTGCAGAGAGTTCTGCACGTAACTCAGCTACACGCCGTAAGAAGGCTTCTACTAATTCACCATCATGCATACTCATCGTATGAAGCTTTGTCTGAAGTTACAACTTTGTCGTCAGATTCTTAGCTTCGTAGATGGTACACAATGCGCTCCATGCCTGAGAAGAAGCAGTTGCTTCCCGAATGTATGGCTGCACCTCATCAGAAAGACTCAGGGTGATGAGCATTAGCGCTTTCGCATCAGCCTTTTCATATTTTTCCAACAGATCATCATCTGTGGGAGGGGCGTCTTTGCCAGAGACAATCCCCCAAAGATCTTCAAATTGAAGAATCATCCGCATTTTGGTTTTCCATGTGGCGAAATTTGGCCCTTTCAAGAGTTGGGCATCGGATAGCAATATTTTTGGAGCAGACATTTTCAAAAACTCAAAAATGTATTTTATTTATTTATTTTCAAAAACGGCTACAATGCTTACTGAAGGAATCTGTCCCGAAGATGGGCTCTATAGGCTCGTGCAGTGAGACGCCGACGCTCCTGTGGGCGTTCTATTTCACGTTCGTCATCTGCATCATAACCACGTTCAAGTTCTGCACGAATCCGCCATGCTTGACATCGAACGTCGAACCAAAAATATTCCAACAGTCCTTGGCGCACAATCTCGTCAAAGAGAATGTTCCCAGTGTTGTGTAGCTCGTTGACCAAGGCAAAGAACAGCCCAGTGGTGTCTTCGTTGTCATTCAATGCCCAAATATTTGGTGCATTGCTCACGGTGCTTTGTGCATCGGAAATTTGTGACATACGCGCACACACTGTTTCGAAATTTGTAGGCTTTCTTCACTTGCACGTTTTAATGGAGCAAAGAAGAACAAAACAGTCACTGAGGGCTCCTACCACGCACAGTTTTTCTCTTCTTCTTGTCTTCCACTCTGCAAATGATGGCAATGGCTAGAAATGGCACTGGCTTGAGCCAACAATGTCTCCTTCCACGCTCCCGCTGCGCACCAGCAAAGAACAGCCACGCACAGCCATGCACTCTCCTCCTTCCACGCAGGCAGAGGATGCACCAGCAAAGAACTCCACGCACAGGTTCACTGGTTTGCAAAAATATCACGTTCTTGCTGCTCCTCCACGCTAATCCACGCAGGTCAAAGCGTGCACAGCCAAAATGGACAGTTCCACGTACAACATATCAATCAAAATGCCAAAATGGACACTTCCACACACAGCCACAGCCAAAATGGATGCAACCACGCACAACACAGCCAAAACGGATGCAACCACGCACAACACAGCCAAAACGAACAGTTCCACGCACAAAGACAAGACGCAACCTCGCTTCCTCCAACTCCAATCGCTCGCTCCAATACCAATGATAGAGCACAAAATATAATGTATATATTGCTATATCAAATGATACAGAGCTCACGCATTTATATAGGTTGAGAGGGAGGCAGCCGTGAAAGAAACGGTTATATAATTGTTCTTTAACAAGCAATAACAAACAACTGTATTAATTCGCTAACAAATGACAAGCTATCTATATCAAGGTCATGACATACTTGAACCATGGTTGATCCCCTTTGGCAATTCACATGGCACTAGTAATCATGTTTTGGGCCGTTTCTTTGGTTTGACAATATACCATAATAATGTTTTATTTAGAACATTCGGTGGCATCAATTATTTTTTTGGGTCTTTCAACTATAGCGTAAGGTTCGTACAACAATAATATAGGTTGAAAATCTAGGAACTTTTGAATTAATCATAACATGTAAAAAGGTAAAAACATCAATAATTTAATTGGCAAGAGTGTCCCTATTGACAATTTCTCGCAATTGTGCAAAAATGGGAAACTTGAAAATTTGTCGTTACGATGGAAGGCATTGGTGAAGTATACCTAACCTAAGGGAGTTTTGATATTATTGGTTACTGCTGAATTAGTTAATGATTAAATGAAATATGTAGTAATGTGTGCTTTGTTAAAAACATAACAAATCACATAGTGTGTAATTTCATCCTATCTTCAACAAAAGAACACAAGGCTCTAAATGATAATTTGTGTTGTCTTGATGAAGACACCAAATTACAGAATGGGTGAAATGTTGAGTTTTGGGACATCAAACATAAGTGCAGATTGCAAAAATAGAGTTCATTATTGAATATTACAAGTTTTCTTAAGTTTTCTTCCTTC
This sequence comes from Taxus wallichiana var. yunnanensis, assembly GCA_018340775.1. Classification (NCBI taxonomy): domain Eukaryota; kingdom Viridiplantae; phylum Streptophyta; class Pinopsida; order Cupressales; family Taxaceae; genus Taxus; species Taxus wallichiana. The sequence goes on along the minus strand of CM031242.1, from coordinate 961,320,340 downwards.
ATGATTAAGACATCCAATTATATTATTGAGCTATTTAGTTCACCATATAATCCATACATAAAGAAAAAATGCAAAAAGAAATACACAACTCATTTACACAATTCAATGTTTTATTCATAAGGAAATTTTAAATGTTCCCACACAAGCTATGGGATGTAATTGGAAATTAAAGTACAACTACTGAAATAAGAGGTACACATGCATGAAAAAGAAAGTAAGGAGTATGAGTGAACCCATCATTTCCTTAGGGGTTTTCTTCATTGTTCTAAGTAGCTCAATTTTATATTTTTTGCTTCTTCATCTTCGTTTTAAAAGTCACTGTACTTGAAAAGAAGAAAAGATGAACTGTCAGTTACGAGCTCAGAGATCAATTCATAATCCTTACTATCCTAGTTCGTGCATATGAATCTCTTTAAACGGGAGATATAATTTACTTAAATATCAAACTACATACATGCTTTACTCACTCAGAAAGAAAAAAGAGAAAAGAAAAGAAGAAACATGAACTCAAGAGAGGATAAAAAGCCTAACTATTTTCTAACTGTTTTCTTAAGTGTGTAGGTATAGGATGCAATAAAAAAAATAGACAAGTCATAAGTACATGCTGGAAAAAATGATTTTTATAACTCAAATTTAGTATTTTCTGCAAATGGAAGAAGTTACAGTACAAAAAAGAGACTAGCAAATAGAAGTATACTTTTGAGTTCAGCAACTAGGGGAGAAAATTAGATTTCAAGAAGTTGAAGTTTACTAGAAAAGAAGGGTTACAACTGAAGTATAATGAAGAGAACATGCAGTAAATTTTCAAATGTGGCTTTGCCACGTAAAATGGACATGTTATCACCGAATCACAACACCCCCGTGCATATACCGAACTCACAAAGTGTGATTGGATAACATGGGTACTATCTCTAAGTTGTGGAACTTGTTACTTCGAGACAGACCTCCAGAGAAAGCCGGTTCTTGCTCCTAAACTGCCTGCCACAATCTACTCTAATGCAGGTAAGCTAACTATTCTAATCTAAATTTCCAAGGGACCAGGGAGAGAGAATACATAAAATGAAAGCCTACACTAAAGCGGTGATACACCAGAAAAGGAGGGTGTGAGAGTAATCTCCAAATGTGTGAAATACAGAGGCAAAGTGCACACTAGAAGAGGTGATGACAAGTTCACCATAATCTAGCAAAATGCATTCACAATAATATTCCAAGCATACACAATGATAATGAATCCCTGCAAGAACATAATAAATAGACACAATATTCTTATAGAAAGATCAAAGGGGCAAGAAGAATGCAAGAAAACACAGCAGGGGAAGATACATCCACAAACTGGTATTTTATTGCTTCATGATATGCACAGTTCAATCTATTACAAGATAAGGGCCTGGATCACCATGCAAGGAGTCCACTACAAGGGCCTGCAACACACTGGCTTCACAAAGCAATTTTGGCAGAGCTTTGCTACCCAAAAACTCTCTCCTTTACAATGAGCCCAACACTCCAATTTATAGAAAAATGAGAAGGAGAAGAGAAGGGAAAATGGAAATCCCGAAATCTGTCCTTCAACCACCTATAAGAGGCATTAAATTGAGTGAAATGATTGAACATTACTTGCAAAAGGCTCCCCATACTGTCCCATGTGCTGCAACAGAGAAAGAATGATGACCATGCCTCTTAATTGCACTCCCAGCTACCAAATAAAACACTGCTCTCCGAATGCGGCCACGTTTTCTTAAAAACTCAATCAATTTCTGATCAAATCCATAATTTCTTGATCTCTTTGCATCTGGATCTAAACCACGATTCCAACGGTACCAATTTTGTGCGATTTCGTTGAGAAATGCAAAAGTTATGGCCTCTCGAGTGCGGGCGGCTATTTTGGGCCCGGCAGGCGTTTTTGTCATTTGACGGAAAGAGCATTAATCGATTTGGAGCTGAACACGTTTCCTTTATTTAAATATATCTACCCTCATTAAAAATATAATTTTATCAAAGTCCAATTTTATCAAAATCGGAGCTCGGAGTCAAAAGTTATGGCCGTTTGAAGTTTTAGGGCACAAAACAGGCGAAACTACATTTTAAAGATCTTTCCCGCGCTCTGCCACCTGGATGACACGTGGCATGCTTTGATTGGCTCGCGGGTCTGCCGGCCTTTCGCGCCCTTCGCGTCCTTCTGTCCCGGATGTCCCAAACCGTTTGGGACATAAACTCCCGATCCGCCCGAAATGGGCTTCCTTGTTCCTCATTCGGCCGGTGACACGTGTCACATATCCATTCGCTTTCGGCCTTTTCGGCTATCCGCATCCCGCGCGTCCCTTTGTCCCATTTGTCCCAAAGTCTTTGAAGTTCCTGTTTCACCCGAACCGGCTACGGTTAAGCGTGACTCGCGCCCGAGATGTCCCATTTGTCCCAGTGCTGAAGTTCCCTGTTTCGGCCGAACCGGCCGGTTCGCGTACTCGCGGCCCAGATGTCCCATTTGCTTTCGGACCGTCTGGGACAAATTTTCCCGATTCGCCCGGTTCGGCCGGTTCGCGTACTTTTGTCCCGGATGTCCCGGACTGTTTCGGGCTGCCTTGACTCATTTCGGCCGATCCGGCCGGTTCGCGTACTTTTGTCCCGCACGTCCCGGACTGTTTCGGCAGTTAGTCAATTTTTTCAATTTTTTTGGCGATTCAGATTTCAGCGCCCCGCGTCCCTTTGGCCCGGATGTCCCAAATCGCAGACCGCCTGGCGGCCTTTCGGCCGGTTCGCGTCCAGATGTCCCTCATGTCCCGACTATTGCAAGGACTAGGACTTAGCCATTTTTCATGATTTTTTCTGGCCCGAGCTTATTTTTGCAATTTTTTCACATTTCCTCAGAACTTGCTCTCTTCTTCTTGGACAGGGGAGTTAGAAAAAATATGAGGGGACCCTAGAAACATGACTTTTGTCCGGCTCAATATAATTGCTTGGGACTAAAGAATTTGATGCATGTTATCAAAATTACCTTGAGGGGTGAATTTTGGATAACAGACATTTATGAATTTTCTTGCATCCATATCAAAGTCGTAATAAAGGGAAATGCAGTATGTAACAAGAAAAGAAATGGACTTCACTTTCCGTCATCAAATTGAAGAACTTTGGAGCACTCATTATAGCTTTAAAAAATGAAAACGTGAAGTTTCATGATAATCTAACAAAGTTCACCCATTTTTAAGTTTTATGAATGAAGCATGTATGACAAGTGTAGAAATAAAAAAGATACTATATCACTTCTATAGAGTACAATCACAAAACATCTTCACCAAGAACATAAACAAATATTTATAACTCACAAAGTACAGTTTTAAAATACAAAGATCATGATACAGTGCAGAGTATATTTTAAGCTCATTATTGCAAAAGGAGATATTTTTCAGTTAAATAAGAATACAGATGTCCAAATTGCATTACAAATCAAATTTTTTAGAGCATGCATCGAGCACTGCAGAAGGAAAAGTTCATTTTACGCTAGTACAAAAGTTCATTTCTGCTCCCAAAATGATTAATGGATTACAACTATTATTTTGAGATTGAAATTTCCAATAATAACGAGAAACCAATGGCATTTAAGCACTCATCTCAGAAGTAATTTCAGTTTTCAAGTGATCTCAGATTGGAAAAGGATTAAGGAAAGTATTCTCAAAGGGGTGCTACAGAATTTTGAAGAATCAAGTTGATCCTGAACAATGAATTATAACAGAATTGATTTTCTAGAATACAAAAATCGAGCCAAGGATTTTAGAAAGAACCTGAAGTAATATACAAAACCTATATCTACAGAGAATGACAAACTCATAATTCATCAAACACAATATCAAATTTTTTATGTCAATTTAACTCTATAAACATGGGTTATAAAACTTATTACTCAGAGATCAATGGAAGCTTTTATCAAGGTCTCAAAATTCTGCAATCCTCCCAATGGTACAGAAAAGAGCTCTAAAAAAGGAGCAGTTTGATTTCAGCTACAGAAAACACAAGGGACATGACTGATCATCAAATGGCAGACATGTATGAAAATATCCGAGTAAGCATTAAAGTACTTTAGAACAACCAAAAGGGTTTTGAGCACATATTAAATAAGTGTTTATTTTTGACGAAAAATAGCAAAGAAAACAATGCCACAGAGTGAATAATACTTGAAACCCCAGTTTTCAAGAAGGTTACAACAAAGATGATCAAATTTCAGGGGTCAAATGTTACGAAGCATGATCAACAACCAAAGGAACATGCATAAAATCAAACAAATGATCAAAATGATATGATCTTTATTGAAGGAAGGTACAAAATGAAAACAAAGAAATTTTACAGTGCTAGCCATAGTAAATCTGACAACCTGGGTTCTCAAAAGGATGAACTAATGTTCAAACTTGTGAAACCATTTCAAATCTTTGTGTTGAACGAAATGAACAAACAAGATCAACTTCTTTTCGTATATGTATAAAGGGAAATAATGATACTAAAACATAGCAGAGCCCAATTTTGAATGGTACAGAATTGAGAAAATAGCTTTTACATCATCTCAGGTAAAAAATTATGCCATTAAAAAAGTGAGAAAATGTGTAATAATAGGTGTAATAAGATCCAAAAATACCAGAATCAGAAATCACATGCTCAAAGAGTAATGAAGCAAGCTCGTAACCCGTTTCAAGCTCGAGGGTACTATTGATTAAATAAAATGATGGCTATTATTTTGCAACAAAACCTCACAAAGCTTGAAAAGAATAGACATGGTGGCCTCTATGCAATGATGAAAAATAACATAGTGGTCGAGTTAAGGACTCCGACAATGGCGACAACCCAATGACCACCTTGTTCAAAAAAATTGAGAAGAGATAGAGACTCAAAGGATTCACATAATGATCCTTGGAACGTGGAAACAAAGTACACAACCATATTAATTGAAAGATTCAGAAAGCTAATATAGAGATCATATCTCTTCCAGAAGGTTGAAATTAATAGAAAATCAGGGAAATTATCTCAGAATATCCATAGCTTTCAGGGTAAGTTTCCAGAGCTCAAACAGACCAGCAAGTAGAAAATAACAATGATCCATTTCTTAAAGAAACCCAAAAAGGTAGTATTCAAAATACGCTACAGGAACTACAAGTCAGAAATGATGGCCATAATCTCTTTGGTAGAAAACATGAATACCCAAATCAAAAAATGTCCAGATCTCGAATTTAAGCAGAATATGCACAAACAGAGAAAACCCTTCAACAACAAAGCTCCATATTTATCATTCAGAACAGAAGGAATGATGATCATTTCTATTTAAGGTACATACAGAAGATCTTGTGTCATTTTTGAAAAACTAGAGATCTCTAAAAATGACAGAAAAATATTACCTAAGAGCTCGAATCCAAAACGTGCTTACCTTATAAAAAGAGATCATTCTAGTAAGTATCAAGACAACCCATTCTCAAGTTGTTTAACTGAGCTCAAAGCAACAAAATTAGTGACCACTTTGAAGGAAACTCAGATCTTAAGAAAATAGTGATGAATTTGTAGGCCAACTCACGGAGACCAAATAATCATGAAGTGCGGAGCTCAAGCTTTCACCAATGGCGGAAATATCCTCAACCATTTTCATCGGGAGCTATAAACAGAGAAAAAAGAACCAAATGTAGAGATACCAGGAGCTCCACATTCACATTCCATGATTGTGAATTGAAGCCCCTCAAAATAAGCTTGAAATATTCAACATAAAAGATCAATAGTGGTAGATCAAAATTTTGGCAGAGTTCATTTAGCTCGAATAGAGATTGAAAATTATAAATATTAGGGTTCCAAGTGTATTTCCCTCTCCCTTTGACTTGGGGTTTGAGTAAACCTAACCCGATCGAGTTTTAAAATATACACGTGGTAGTATTGAGAAAACCCTAATCAGGGATGAGTTAAAAGGATATCCACCGACATGCCAAGGGGTGAGTCACCGTGGAGAGGGGGACAGCCCCACATTTAAATAAAATAATCATTGCATTGACTTTCCAAAGTTTGAACTATAGTCTCCTAATAATGCAAAGCAGATAAGAAAATAATAGTCAAAAGTGGCAAAGTAAAATAATATGCCATTTGTGTATTCAAACGGGGCCGAATTCATTGGACTTTGTTAGTGCTATAGTCTAAGGTTAGATAACCAAGAGTGGCCAAACCAATTAAGTCTAATGGTGAAGTGTAAAGGTGGTCCCCACTATTAGAGGAGTTTGAGATGATTTGCAGTATGTCACCCTTGTGACCATTAGAAGCCAAGAGATGTCAACATCAGAACATGTGCACATGGACAAGTGTTCCCCACAGTGGATGTTAATATTGTAAGTATTGTAATTATTTTACTCACCAACAGAGAGTTGACTTTTTCATGCTTCACAAGAGGACAAAAATACAAGGAGACAAATTCACATGCATAAGGAAAGATACTTAGTCAGCAAGCAAGTTTATTATTAGCAAATTATTCACCTTGTTTTCTTAAAAATAGGATAGTCAAATTTAGTTTGACTGTATTGTAAATCAAGGCTATTAAATTCCTATTTGTAATTGCATTCTCTATTTATATCGATTTATCTATTATTAAATAAAGGATAAAAATAAGATGGATGGGTGAGTACAAGCCTTAGGCTATTTTTAGGAAGGTGGTGAAATTTATTTTGCTATATATTGTGTGCCTTTACAAAGCACAAGAAGGAATTTTTGGATATAGGAGTACTGGAGAAATTTTTGCTAGTTTTTCCTTTTGAGTGTGAAGTTGCCTTCCCAATTATTTTCAGTCTTGTGTATTTTTATTTAGTCTTGTGAATGTAAATTCCCGATTAATCATCTTACCCCTGTTATAAAATTCACTAATTTCTGCATGATATTAATGTGTGTGTTTAGTTTAGCAGTATTGTTGTGATACTCTCCCTCAATACCTCAAAGTGTTTTGCCATTAACATTCCATAGAAAATTGTTGGTTTGTGCATCAAGAATCCTTTCACATATCAATTGTGCATATACTCAGTCAAATCCCTCATACAAATTTGGTGTATCACCTTAGTTTTAATTATTTTACAGTCATCTTTTCCCCTTAAACCCCAGAGATCAATTTAGGATACATCAACAAGGAACCAGCCTTGATACCAGAGACTCACCTCAAAATAGGTATACCCATAGGCCTGAGGTGTTTCCATTGTATCTACGAAAGAGAGAGATCAAATTTTGCAAGCTTAGAAAACTCTGTAGCTATCTCTCTACATGGTGCACTTTCGAGAGATAATAGATTTTGGCATGCCCAGTGGGAGCACGAATCAGATTTTCATGCAACTTACAAATTCAACATCAGATTTACAATAGTATCAAAAGTTACTTTCGGGAGCAAGCTGCAACAATTTATTATAAAGATTTTAAGATATTTTGGTGAATCTGTTAAGCTGATTTCAGAGCAGTATTGTAGTATGTTCCATGCCTAAAGTGACTTCAAGATCATCGGTAAGAGGAAACCCTCCTAATTTTGTTTCTTTACCTTTGAATTCTTCTAGAAGGAGAAGATTTGGTGATACTTTACCTTATAATAGACCTGGTTTTGAAAACACTCCTCCCGATATTCCTTCACCATGTATCAATTTCTCTATTAACATCCCAATTTTTAAATGGCTATTGTTGACAATTTCTACACCTAGTGCGAAAATGTCAACTCAAAACTTTTAAGGTTTCTCAGATTGGTCAGTTACGAATTTGGTTATGTTTGGGATAGCCACCTCGGATTAAGATACAATTTTTAATTTTTGGTCTGGATAGACTTGGAAGTCATTTGGAATCAAAACTACAACTTGAGTACAATTTAAGAATGCCATGCCTCATAGATGCACCCATTCAATTTAAAAACCTCATCAGAACTATGCAACAACTGTAAATAACCATTGCAGGGCCCTGAGGAAGGTAGGAAGGGCAACATGTATCAGACATGATGTTCTGAAGCTATAGATAGGTGGCAGTTTTGAGGGATAGTTTGCACTTTTTACAAGCAATTTACATTTTTAGTGAGCAACAATAAGGTACACTTGATTGTTTATTTATTTCTATGATTAAGTGAATTATTTAAGTGTTTTGAGTTGTATAAATTCATTCATTATCCATACAAATGAAATAAAGTACAAAAAGGAAGGACATACATCTCATAACATGAAAATATTTTCATTTATTCATGAGGAATAATAGTACATATTTTTCTCACACAAGCCGTGAGAAATAACTAAAAGGAAAAACAATGCATATATTTATGAAGCTGAAAATGTAAAGAGGTAAAAGAAACCTGTCATTTCCTCGAGGGAGTGTTCTTCTCCTTCTGAACTGTTGTTCTAGTTGTCCACTGCAACTGCATCATGGTACCTGAAAAGGGAAAAACAAATGATAATCAATACTGATCTCATGGTTTATTTTAACTCTTTATACTACTAAATTCATAAATTCATGCATTGAAAAGTGTAACAAAGGTGAAGTAGAAGAATCAAAATTTCAAGAGGTTGAAGTTAATCAAACGAGATAAAATTGTAGATGAAACAGAATGAACAAGTTTTTTTAACCTAGAAAAGAGCTCTCAGAAAGGAGCATTTCGATGTTAGCTATGAAATCACAAGGTACATGAATGATCATCATATAGCAGTCATACAAGAAAAGATTAGATTAAGATACATGTCTTCATGAACTCAACTCAAGAAAATGCTTCCGATATCAACACATCAATAGATGGAATGCAAAGAACAGTCAAGAATATTGGGTTTTAGAAAAGGATCAATGATTGACCAAGAAAAAATATTAAGTCAGAGACACACATACCCCCATGAAGATATAAAGGCCATGAATAAAAGCAATTTCAGAATAGAAGGGCACTCCTCAAGAAGAAAATACGTAACCCATTTTTCAACTAGTTGTTACAAACAAAATCAAATACTCACGATGGGCCATAGTTTTATCAGGTGATCCTCGATGAAGCAAAAATAATAAAGATATAGTATCAAATGTCCTTCCAACTAAGGACACAAAATGTGATTTAAAAGTGAGCAAAAATATAGAAATAATATATTGAATCACATTATAAAATGAATAGATCCTAGCAAAGAAAGGAAGACCCATTAATGGGTAGTAATGAAAAGTTTGAAACATCACGTCACTTTCCATCTGAAGGTGTCCATTAAAAAGAGGCTCAAAATAAAATTTTAGTACAGAGAGCCAAGTCTGTTGAGATTTACGAATACAGAGCAATACAACAGTCAAAACCCTCACCAACATGAAAGGATAAGTATCAAGCTCAAATACAGATACTCAGAACTCAAGATACACAGATCTATAAGTCATGACTATAGATTGAAGCCCCAAGAATGAGCTCGAAGGATTCAACATAAAAGAACAATGATCCATTTCTTAAGGAAACCCAAAAGGCAGTATTCAAAATATGCTACAGAACTACTTTACGTAAACAGAGCTAGAGAAACCCTCAAAGATGATTGAATGCAAAGCAAACAAGAAATACTCAAGTTTAAAATTCTCTGAAATCCGATGCTTTACAATCAAATGATTAATACCCAATTTTGGTTGTTACAAAAGAGAAAAGTAGAGTAGTTACTTACCTTCAAAGTGGCGGGTCAATACTCAACCCCAACATCTAAAACTTCAACAGATCCAGTGTTAAGTAATAACAACTTTGTTGAAGAAATCAGAAGCTTAAGTAAAAATTCTCAAGGCTATCTCCACAAATGGCCATAGTCGCAAAACTCAAAATAAAGAAAGGGTTGAGAATGCTCAAAACCCTCTAGGTCGAGCTCAACATAGAACTAGAAATCACTCAAAGCATGATCAAGGATCAGAGATACATGAGCTCCACTTTCTCTTTCCACGACTTTATTTGAAACCCTTATAAAAATGACGGACATGGTCTTGCTCTAGAAGATCATAGAAAAACAAAAGAACAAAGAAAATATAAGCTCACAAAGCTCATCAATGGCGGCAGTGAAATATGAGAAGAGATTCGCTAGCTCGAGAGGAGTTCAAGTGAAAAATGCTAAATGTTAGGGTTTCAACCACTTTTCCTCCATCTAACTCTCCAAGTTAATCAAACCCAATCAGGGTTATATCAAGCACCAATGCATTGACACTGCAAAGAAACCCTAACTCGACTTGGGTTAGTTACGAAAGATGAGCCTCCAACACAATCATCGTAAGGGTTGAGCTATCGTGGAGAGGTGGCCAACCCACGTTTAAATAAAAAATCATTTCTTTTTGACTTGTAAAATTCTAAACTATAGTCCAAAACTATGATACAAGCTGACAATAATGATCACCCAAAAGGTAAGTCTTTTAACTATAATCATCAGGTCTATTCAAGTGCAAAATCCCGACAAGAAAATTACAAAGTGGTGAAGGTTGAAGGGGTGGTAGACTATATAATACGCCATGTGTTATGCAAAGGAGCTTGATTATTAAAACTATGATTATTGCTTAGTCTATGCCCAAATAAATCAAAGGGGTGGTCGAATGTATTATGATGCCTATGCCATGGCCAAAGGGAATGTCAACATCAGAGCCTAAGATTGGAAGTGGTCCCCATAGTGGATGAATCATTCTTGCAAATATTGCAAGTATTGCAATTATTTTACTCACAAACAGGCAGAGAATTAATTTGTTGCATGCTTCATAAGAAGACAGAATAAAGAAGAAGATAGAGTTGCATGTTCAAAGGACAGATACTTGCCTAACAAGCAATCTTATTTTTAGCAAATTATTCACCCTTCTTTCTTAAAAATAGAACAGTCAACTTTAGTTTGACTATATTGTAATTAAGGATAATAATGCCTATTTGTAATTGCATGCTTTATTTTTATTCCTTTGTCTATTATTAAGTAAAGGATAAAAATAAGATGCATGGGAGAGTACAAGCCTTAGGCTATTACTAGGAAGAGGGAAAATGATTTTTTTGCTATATATTGTGTGCCTTTGCAAAGCACAAGAGGGACTTTCCCTTAGTTCTATATATTCTATAGAAAATTGTTGGCTCATGCATCAAGAATTCTTCGCATAGCAATTATGCATATACTCACTCAAAGCCCTCACACAAATTTGGTGTATCACCTTAGTTTTAATTATTTTACAGTCATGTTTTACCCCTAAACCCCATAATAAATTTAGGATACATCAACAAGGAACCGACCTTGATACTAGAGACTCACCTCAAAATGGGTATACCCACAGACCTGAGGTGTTTCCATTGTATCTATGAAAGAGAGAGATCAAATTTTGCAAGCTTAAAAACCTGCAATAATTTCTCTATAGGGTGCACTTTCAAGAGATAATAGTTTTTGGCACGCCCAGGACACTCACACAACTAAAAGTTTCACTTTTAGAGGTGTTTCATCATTCAAGCATATCAAAACCATGCATAGTAGTTTTGGAAAGAACTAGTATTGATGTGTTTTTAAGATTCAAGAACAAAGCATAACTCATCGATGAATTCGTAAATCTAATTCCAGATTAGTATAACACTTATAAACAAGTATCAAAATTTTCAGCTAAATTCTTTAGGTACTTTTCAAGAAATTCAGATATTTATTTTGTTGTTATCGGTTGTTTTGTGAACAACGAGACCTTTTTCATAAGTTTAGTATTTTATGAGGTCCTTCAACCATGAATCCTCACTTTCAGTAATATTATCGGGAAAACCAGAGTCCTTTTATCCACCTTCTCCTTCAGATCAATTTTATAACCTGTATCAGAATGAATACCCTTATAACTCAAAACCTGTATATCAAAATGATTACCAATATGAGGTTTATACTTTTCAAGGTCAAAGTTATGCAGAGGGTTATGCTGAGTATGAAAGGAGAAGAAATCTTATAGTTGAGTTTAATAGTTTGAAGCAACAATATTTAGCTATCAAGGAATAAATTGAGAAATCAACAACAATGAAGAATGATAGGTTTCCGGATAATGAACCTTGTAAATGGGATGTTTTTACTTACCCTCCTATGAAAATTCAATACCTATAAATTCTCCTTGTCAGCCAACGCAACTTATTCCTTTATTTCCTAACTATCAAGTTGCTGCAATTACTATTTTTTCTACCCCACAATCACATACTAAAGTCAAAATTAAGTGTCCAAGTTGGCATTCAGAATTTGTTTTAAATGTAGATCTTATACCCCAACCTCTTGTCCAAAATTTTCCAGTCAAAGAGAAACTAAGCCCACCGCTTCTTTGCCCATACTTCTAGTTAAGGAAATAGAGAAACACAATATCAGCGGGAGGGACAGCTATCAAAAGACAATGATAGGCTGGAATTTTTGCAGAACTTGCATGGATGGACGTCAAAGTTTCAGTTTGATTTTATTCTAGAATTGGATAGAGGAACCTCACAAAGGGTACACTCAATTTTTCAAGTAGATCAAGAGAGGTTGAAAGATGATAAAAATATGCATATTTCGAGTGTAGTGTGCATGAGGGCATCATACTCACACATCTAACAGCCATATTAGAAGAGGATAAATCAGTTTCTAATAAAAAGGAGGTTGAAATTAAAGAAAATTGTGTTTCAAGTTAACAACATGAAGTTGCTGATTTCTTGTCAGATTTGGAAAACTGCATAGGTGAAGAACAACCTATAGAACTAACTAATTTTGCGTTTCAGAATTCAAAGAACCCAGTAGTTGATAAGGCACCTCTTATAATTTAAAAATAGGAAGAGATGCTATTGATTACGAGATATTTAGTTTTCCCTCCTAGAACAACTATTTTGGGAGAATAATGTCTCAGAACAACATGTTGCTGAAATAAAATCTTGTGCAGAAAAAATATAAAATTGTGATCCTACAGATTGTTTGTCAAAACAAAATGATCAAGATGAAAGATCAGTTGTGGAACAAAATTTTGAATGAGTTTAAGTATGTTCAGATCAATTTCAAAATTCCCAACAAAGCCGATTCTGAGAACATCATCTCTTAAAGGACAAGCCTTGCAATGGTATATAAATATAGAGATTGGATGTATAAGAACTTGGGATGATTTAGGTGATAAATTTCTAAAACAATTTCAAGATAATTAAGAACATTTATCTCTCATATAACAGTTATCTACCATTAAAAGAGCTCCGAATGAATTTATGTCTAGTTTCAATATCCATTTTTTGAGAACTTGGGAAAGAATTCTAGCAAGTGTCAATCCTCAAGCTGATCATGCTTTCCTTATTATCTTAGGGCATTAAATAGTGATATCTCAACTATGATCTAGTCAATGGGAGGAGAGACACCCAATAGCCTATGATATCACCATCCAAGCTGAAAATAGTCTTATTCAAGATGGAAAATTAGCACCAAGGCCTTCAATGCCTTTTTGGCAGATTTAGCACCTATTCCTCAGCCTATCACAATCATAGAACCTACTATTTCAGCCCCATCAAATTACATATTTAAAGCTTTAGAGACTATGGGAAATAAGCTGAATTCAATTGAGAATAGGCTTGCATTACCTAGTAGACCCTATCAAGCTCCTTATTAGCAAAATTAGCTAAATCAGCAAAATAGGCAGCCTTACCAACAAAATCAAAATTATAGGAAGCCTTATCAAACAAAGGAAATTTGATCCAAAGTATCCTAGTTCATATAATGCTTTAGTCCCAGTTAATATGGCTACAGATGAGTGGTGTGAACCTTGCATTCAACCTCATTCAGCTATAAGTTTCCCAAATGCTTTTCTCGAATATGAATCTTATTGCACAACCTACATCCGAAGCATTTTTCATGTCTCAAATGAGAGTGGAAAGTAAGTAACTCATTTTAGAAAGCACTGAATTGAATTTTTCATTTTCAATGAGGAGGATTTCATTGCATCACTACTAGGGCTTAAGGAAAATTTTTGAAAGTAAAAAAAAAAAAAAAATAGGCCAATTCGCCTTGCTGTCAATGATAAGACAACATCTACAATGCCAAGATCAGCCAACAATCCTATTGTTCCTCAAAAAACAAGAAGTTTTCTAGTTAATGAAGGACAACAAAGAAATCTACTGAGAATGACCCAAGAAGATTTTTTATACCTCGAGATATCAAAGATAATGAAGCAAAATCAATTTTTGCTAAGGCCTACACTAAGACAGTTGAATTTGTCTCTAAAGCTGTTGCTACTTTTAACATTGTCAATGTAATGAAAAGGAATAATGTTAACATATCGATTTGGGATGCTCTAAGCATTCTAGGACAACAAGATTTACTTTCTCATGAACTAGCTAAGTTGCGAGATATCTTCAAAAACAACAGAAAAGGAAGTTCAAAAAGTATACGTGGTCCTTGGACCTTTGAAAAAGACCACATTAAAGAAGTTAATTGGATGGTTCATAAAGTTTTGAATGCTCATGAAATCAAGAAGCCACCACCATTTTATTTATAACTGATTATTGGAGAACATCTACTTCAAAATTACATGGTGGACACAGTGGCGCAAGTAGCAAAGTTATGCAAAAAGCAATTGTAGAGAAATTGGGTGCAGATGAGGCTATAGAAAGTAGTGTCTTACTGACTTGATGGGCTGTAACTAATACAATTGGTGTAATCAGAAAATTAGAGGTAATGTTACATGCTTTCCCAAATTTTTCTATACTATAAGATGTTATTGTTATGGATTTACCATACTTTGCTTTATGCTTATCTACTAACTTCATAACAAATATAGGAGGTTATCTCTTTTATATTAGTACTTCTTATTTTCACTACTTGTTATGGCACCAAAGTTACTATCAATTCAGAACCATTGGCTAGGTTTCACATTGAGCCTCACTCTCCAAATGCGGTAGTTGATTATTCACCTTAGATCGGTTTGACTTTGATGATGTAGCTAAGGTTTCAACATTAGACGGTGTTTCTAACATGTTGATGGATGCAAAGACATGTAGAATAACATGCTCATGATCCTTTTAAGGGAGTTGAAAAACCCCTGTTTGGTGTGTATTATATGCATGAAGAAAATACACCACTTCTCTTGATGTCCAAAACATAAGATTCAAGAGAAGGGATTTGGATGCTTTATTTCAATGGAGATAAGAACAAAAAAGGACAGGAGCAGGTTTGATGCTTACTTCCCTAAAAAATGAAAGGTATTTCTTAGCTCCGAGTCTCAATTTTCATGCACTTGTAATGTAGCTGAATACGAAGCATTAATTCATGGCTTACTTTTGGCGTAAAGAGAGATATTAGCATACTACTGATTTTTGTGTTTACGAGTTGGTTATCAATCAAGTAAGAAATTTCACTTGTTTGTAAGAATTCATTAATGAAGTCTTACAGACATATATTTTCAGACCTAATGGAAGATTTTGATGCTATTAATATTCAGTCCATTCCTAGAGCTGAAAATAAGCATGCAGACAAACTTGCAGTAGTTGGTGCTAGTTTTTAAATGCTAAAACAGATTGAAAATAGAAAAATTCAGCCTCATATAAAGCTAATTGTCAGGCCCTCAATACCTAATAATGATTTGAATTGGCAAGTTTTTGAAAGTGATGATCAAATCTGCAGGTTTTTGCAGCAAGAAGTTGAATTTTCTGCAGTTAATCAAGATAAATTACAACACTTATATGGTGACCATATTGTTTAGTTAAAGAAAAATAAACTACCTTGAGGTCTGGTTACATTAGAAGACATCTTCAAGACCGACGATCAACTAACGAAGGTCAAGACTAAAATGTCAACACATGTTGATAATTATGAAGAGATCACAATTAATGAAGGGAAAAAAAATTTCCTTGGAAAGGTATGTTCCTTAACTGAAAAACAATCATTTATTAATATTTGTAAGGAATTTAAAGATTGTTTTTCTTGGAAATACCAAGACTTGAAAGGGTTTGATCCCGCTTTTAGCACATCATAAAATTAAATTACATCCAAATTCTAAACTTGTTAGATAGAAACAGAGGCCTGTGAATCCCAAAATAGAGCCTCTAATGAGGAAAGTATCATCTAAGTTGATTGAATCAGGTATTATCTTTCTAGTTAAGCATTCAAGTTGAGTAGCCAATTTTGTTCTTGTTAGGAAGAAAAATGGTGAAATCAGATTGTGTGTAGATTTCAGAGATCTTAATAAAGCTTCATTAAAAGATCATTACCCACTCCCAAGTATGGATCAAATCTTAAGAATAGTTTTTGCTGCAAATAGATTATCTCTCCTGGATGGTTATAAGGGATATAGTTATATTTTAGTCTGGGAAGATGATAGGTATAAAACAACTTTTACCACTAAGTGGCGTAATTATGCTCAGAAAAGGATGCCTTTTGGTATTTTAAATGCCGGTGCAACGTTTCAACGTGTAATGGACATGGCTTTCCATAGCTTGTTAAATAAATGCATTCTAGTTTATTTAGATGACATTACCATATTCTCAAAAAATCCAAAAGAACATCTAATACATCTAAGGCATACCTTTCAGTTATGCAGACAATTTGGGATATCTTTGAATCCACTAAAGTCTATCTTTTTAGTACATCAAGGTAAATTTCTTGGTCATATTGTTTCCAAGAAAGGATTAGCAATTGATCCTTTCAAAATCAAAGTGATATCACAGCTATCATTGCCTCATCATAAGAAGGCATTACAAATTTTTCTTGGAAAAATCAACTTTGTTAGAATATTTGTTCCAGATTTTGCAGCATTGGTTAAACCGTTGACAACTATGCTAAAGAAAGAGAAAACTTTCTCTTGGACCAGTGAAGGGAGAGAAGGATTTGAATCAATCAAAGAAGCTATCTCTCAAGCTCCTACTCTTGCAAATCCAAATTTTGATAAAGATTTTACAATGTATGCACTTCCAGAGTGAAACAATCTCGTTATATTAACTTGGGTCAATGATGAAAATATTGAGCATCCTATTGCTTTCTTTGGATAGAACTTACATGATTATGAAACAAGGTACACATTCCTTGAAAAATAAGTACTTTCAGTAGTTAGAGGACTAAAGAATTTCAAGTACATGCTTTCAAACAATAAAATCCATGTTCTTGTTTCTCATCCAAGTGTGAAATCATTCTTGCTAAATAAATAATTGAATGAGAAAAGAGCAAATTGGATAACGAAGGTCATGGAATATGATGTTGATATCTGGGTTACTAAGATGGTTCAAGGGAAAGTCTTGTGTGAACATCTAATTGTTGATATGGAAAAACAACAAGCTATAGAACTAGATGATTCAAAATAGCATGTTGAGACTATGTATCAACAACAGGCATCATGTTTCAACAAGAAAATCAGCAACCTAAACTTTCTCAAGAGGTCTAGGAATCAAGATGGATGACTGATTTGGTTAACTATCTACAGCATGACACCTATACGAAGGAATGAATGGACAAAAATAAATGAAGGTATTTCAGATTACAAGTTGCACTCTATATCTTTATTGATACTTTTTTTTCAAAAGAGATATAAATGGAAACTTGTTGCGGTGTGTTGACTATGATAAAATTCAGAAAATATTGTTAGAATTCCACGAAGGATCTGCAGGAGGTCATATTACACCATGTACCATAGCCTTACAAATTATGAAAGCTAGTTACTATTTTCCTAACATATTCAAGGACTGTTTTGAATGGATTAGAAAGTGTAAAAAATGTGCTTTCTTTGTTGGAAAAGAATGTTTAGCTTCGCTGCCCTTACAACCTATTTCAGTTGATCAGCCTTTTATGCAGTGGGGTCTTGAATTTATTGGCATGATAAACCCACCATCATCACAAGGAAACAAATGGATCTTAACTGCTATAGATTATTTTACAAGATGGAATAAAGCAATAGCCTTGAAAGATGCTAATGAAGCTTCAATACTATTCTTTTATGAAGGAATAGTTTACAGATTTAGTGTTCCAAAGCAACTATCATATCGGATATTTCTCCAAAGATTTCTTGGTGGAAAGATAACAGATTGGGCTATCAACCATGGAATTTACTTAAGTTCTTCATCTAATTATTACCACAAGGTAATGGCTTAGCTGAAAGTACTAACAAGAACCTTTTAAGGATCATCAAAAGAACACTCAAAGATAATCAAAGAGCTTGGCATCTGATTTTGAATTCAGCACTTTGGGCTGATAGGGTGACTCCTAAAAGATAAGTTGGCAATTCACCATACAAACTTGTGTGTGAAAAAGAAGCCAGAATTCCTATTTCAGTTGAGTTACCTACATTTGATTTGCTGCATCGAATGGAGTTGCTTGGGACTAAAACATTACAAGTTTTTATGCAGAGTTAATGGAATTGCAAGAGCTAAGAGACCAAGCCCATTTGACTATGGAAAAGAATCAGACACAGATGAAGAAGACTTTCGATAAGAAAGCCAAATTCAGAATCTTCAATGAAGGAGATATTGTGTTAAAGTGGGATGTTGATCATGCAAATCCAGGAAGACACACAAATTTTGATACAATTTGGAGTGGCCCTTACATGATTTTAGATTGTAAAGAACACAATGTTTTTCATCTTTCAAAGCTTAATGGAGAGGAACTTCCCATTTCTGTGAATGGTATGTTTCTCAAACACTATTATTGAAAATCTTGTAGTATTTGTTAGAGTAGGTTTTCCTTTAATAAGTGTAGTTTCCACACATTGCATTGTTTTTCAATTAAATAAGTGCATTTTTTTCCCATGATCTCGGTTTACTAGATCCTTTCCAAGTTTTAGTTTTGTTTTGGAAGGGTTAGACCTTTCAGAAAGGAAGATTTTGGTTTCATGTTTGAACTACATGCCCTATCGACAAGAGCAAAGTAGTGGTCTATACGTTAGCGCAGTAGCTTTCCTGTAGGATCGCTAGAAATGTTGAACTTTTTTGCACTTGTCCAAAAATGGGCAACTCAAAACTTCATTGTTATGATGGAAGGCATTGGTGAAGTATACATAAGCTAAGGGAGTTTTGATATTATTGCTTACTGCTGAATTAGTTAATGATTAAATGAAATTTGTAGCTATGTGTGATGTTACAAAATGTAACAAATCAAATAGTATATAATTTCATGCTATCTTCAGCAAAAGAACACAAGGCCCCAGAAGGATATTTGTGTTGTCTTGATGAAGACACGAATCTAGAATAGGTGAAATGTTCAGGTTTTAGGACAGCAAACATAAGTGCAGATTACGAAATCGAGTTCATTATTGAATATTACAGTTTTCTTAAGTTTTCTTCCTTCATTATTAAGACATTCAATTATATTACTTGAGTTGTTTAGTTCACCATACAATCCATATAGAAAGCTGAAATGTAAGAAGAAATACACAAATCATTTAAAGAATTCAATGTTTTATTCATAAGGAAATTTCAAATGTTCCCACACAAGCCATGGGATGTAAATGGAAAGTAAAGTACAACTAATAAAATAAGAGGTACACATGCATGAAAAAAATGTAAGGAGTATGAGTGAACCCATCATTTCCTATGGGTTTTTCTTCGTTGTTCAAGTAGCTCCATTCTAGCTTTTGTTCCTTCTTCATCTTCGTTGTAGAAGTCACTGTACTGAAAAGAAGAAAAGATGAACTGTCAATTATGAGCTTGAGATCAATTCATATTCCTTACTATCCTAGTTCATGCATATGAATCTCTTTAAAACAGAGATATAATTTACTTGAAGATCAAAATACATACATGCTTTACTCACTCATAAAGAAGAAAGAGAAAAGAAAAGAAGAAACATGGACACAAGAGAGGCCAAAAAGCCTAAGTATTTTCTAACTATTTTCTTAAGTGTGTAGGTATAGGTTGCAGCCAAGAAGAAATAGACAAGTCATAAGTACATGCTAGAAAGAAGGATTATTATAACTCAAATTCAGTATTTTCTACAAATGGAAGAAGTTACAGATATAGAAAAACGAGTAGGCAATAGAACTATACTTTTGAGTTTGCAACTAAGGGAGAAAATCAGATTTCAAGAATCAAGTTTTGGAAAAGAAGTCTTACAACTAAAGCGAGAATGAAGTGAAGATTCTTGGAAAATTTTAACAGGATTTTCCATGTAAAATGGGCATTTATGAATTTTCCAGCATGCATATCAAAGCTATAATAAACAGAAATGTAGTATTTAACTATAAATTAAATGGATCTGTAATTTCAGTCATCAAATTGAAGTACTTTGGAGCATTCATTATAGCTTTAACAACTGAAAAATGTGAAGTTTCAAGATAATCTAACAAAGTTCAGCCATTTTGGAATTTTCACAATGAAGAATTTATGACAAGTGTAGAAATAAATCTAGATACTATATCACTTCTACGCAGTACACCACAAATTATCTTCACTAAGAACATAAACAAATATTTATAACTCACAAAGTACGGCTTTTAAAATACAAATATCATCATAGAGTCGAGTATATTTTCATCTCATTATTGAAAAAGGAGATATTTTTGGTTAAATAAAAATACAAATGTCCAAATTGCATTACAAATAAAAGTTTTTAGAGCATGCATCGAGAACTGCAAAAGGAAAAGTTTATTTTAATCCAAAGATAAAATTTCATTTCTCGCCCAAAAATGATCAATGGATTAGAACTATCATTTTGAGATTGAAATTTCCAATGATAACGAGAAACTAATGGAATTTAAGCTTTCATCTCGAAGTAATTTTGGTTTTCAGGTGATCTCAGATTGGAAAAGGATTAAGGAAAGTATTCTCAAAAGGGTGCTATAGAATTTTAAAGAATCAAGTTGATCCTAAACAATGAATTATAACAAAATTGACTAGAATACAAAAATAGACCTAAAGTAATATACTGAGAACTTATATCTCAGAGAATGAAAAACTCATAATTCATCAAACATAATATCATATTTTTGAAGTCAATTTAACTCTACAGGCATGAGTTACAAAACTTATTACTCAGAGATCAATGGAAGATTTTATCAAGGTCTCATAATTCTGCAAGCCCACCAATGGTAAAGAAAAGAGCTCTCAAAAAGGAGCAGTTTGATGTCGGCTATATAAAACACAAGGGACGTGACTGATCATCATATGGCATGCATGTAAGCAAAGATTAGAGTAAGCATTAAAGTACTCTAGAACAACTAGAAGGGTTTTGAGCACATATTAAATGAGTTTTCTTTTTTGAAGCAAAATAGCAAAAAAAAATGCCACAATGTGAATAATACTTGAAACCCGAGTTTTCAAAAAGGTTACAACAAAGACAATCAAATCCGAGTTCAAGATCATCACATTTCAGGGTCTCAAATGTTACAAAGCATGATCAACAACCAAAGGAACATGCATACAATCAAACTAATATGATGTTTATTGAAGGAAGGTACGGAATGAAAAGAAGAAATTTTACTTTGTTAGCTTTTGGTACCCAAATTTATCCTCCTTCAATGGCCGAGTAGCATCATTGATTTGACAGGACACTCACAGAAGATAGATAATCATTTGTGTCATTTTGTATCTTGTGAAGCAATCTATCTAACTTGTTAACACTCGGGTTTTATAAGGAGTGGGTAGCACCTTAAAAGGATGTGATCGATCCTAACTATTTTGTAACCTCTGTTTATTGAAGAACAATGATAAATCCTTCTTTTTCATAAATTTTATAGAAAAAGGCCACGGGAAAATATGATCAACACACCAGATCTCGATTCTCACGAGTTGTCACTTCCAAATCATGGACATATTTTAACAACAAGGAAAAGGTTACTAAAGACATTTGAGACCCCGATTGGTTCTACATGTTTTAGTAACATATATTATGCATTTTTGTGCACACAGAAAAATAGGGGTAGTACAAGTAGTATTTTGTAGGAATATTACAAAATTAAAAGATAAAACAACCTAATGGCACAAAATAGCTAGAATGTTTCTTTAACTAGAATATGTGCTTCAATGGAGGCCCAGATCAGCACTCTTTCACACAATCTTTGAGATTCTATCACAAAGGATCGAGTTAGAAAATCCAACAAAGCATCAAGATCTGATTCAAATCATGCCTAAGGTACACCTAGAGGCTTATAGACAACTTATATCAATACATGAAAGTTAATTTATTTTAAATAGTTTATTCCAATCCCAAATGAAAGCTCTTATGAGAAATGAAAGCGTAGATGCCACTAAACTATCATAATGATTGAGGTCTGTGTGATTGAATCAGATTTGATACAAGATTGCAATGAAATAAGTAAAACTTCTTGCATACATTCAAAAACAAAACCAATACATTTTACTCAAGAAAACATAGAAAAACTCGAATTTGATTAAGTCTATTAGCAAGGGAAAGTTTCTAGAAAAGTTTGAGATCTTGTCAATGGTTGTACACTTGAAACCACCTTGACACACTAAAACTTAATACAAAAAGAGATAACCTAGTTTCTCATGTGGATTCTCAAAAGACATGGTTTGTCAAATTTTCCTCTTGGGAATTTCCTTCGACCTCAAGCACTCCAAACTCTAACCTCTAACCCTTTTGCACAAAAAAATTGTGCCATTTATAAAATTTACAACAGAGCCCATTATTCCCAAAAAAAGAAAAATGTTTAATGCACAAGTGCTCGGCATGATTTTGATCATGATCCTCATAATCAAATCTACAAAAAGTTGACAGGAGCTTAAGGAGGTAGATTTTATCGAATATCTCCCGCATTCAACTCTTTCCTCTAGTAGATCACTCTTTCTTCAATTTTCCAACCAATTCCACCCCTAATCTGTCAAATCTAGCTCCTTGCATGCTTAGGAGAATAAAAATGAAAAATCCAATTGAGCACGATAGTCAGACCATTTTAATGGTGAAAGATGTCTTCCAAATCTTCCCACCAAATTCAAATATCAAAATTAACTCCCCTCTCTACTTGGCATGTAGGAAATACCAAGAAATCATGGCGAATCGCACTTCCGGGCATGTTTAAGTAAAATGGGGGAGAAATCATATTGAGTCTCACTTTTGTTTATCCTTACTTTGAATTTGGGCCATCCACGTGGAAAAATGGAAAATGAGCACGAAACGTGTCCAAATGTGGTTTGAATGGAACCACAACAAAATTCTTCCATTTTACTCTCTTTTGGGTAAGGGAAAATTTTCCAAGTTCTCCTTTGCTTTGCTCTCTCGGGAAATGAGCCTCACATGTGTCCAAATGTGGTTTGAGCGGAACCACTCTCCCCTTTTTACTTTTGACTCTTTTCTCCCAAAAAGAAAATTTTCCAAACTTCCACCAAGATTCCGCACCTCCGCTATTGACCAAGGTAAAACATTGACTATTTCTCTCATTGGGCTTGCACACCATTTTGAGATTTTATTCCTTAAGGGGAAAAAAATCCATGTTTCCTCCGATGGTCCACCTCCCGCCGCTTTGAATTTTCAAAGCGCCACATGTCACCATGGCGCACCTTGACATGGTCCAAAAAATTTGATACCCTAAACAAGCGAGCTCACCATATGTCCTGTTAAAAGCAACGTTTGTCTAAAAAATCTTGGAAACTCGGTGGAAGGTTTCATGTGTCATGCTCGAGGTAGTTTTCTTTGGCCATTGAAAAGTCTAAGAAAAATGCAAAGCAAGCGAGAGGCCTCCATCTGTCATCCTAGCGCTTCTTTATAATGAAACTCAATGGTCGGTCCCCAAACATATGGGGTTCCTCCACGTGTCTCCATGGTGTAATTTTAAAATGGTGCCCAAAGCGAGAGACTCGAATGAGTGTGGGCTTGCCACATGTCCCATTCTACCAAACTATACCAACTGCATAAAAAAATTTCTATGTTTTGGAAAAGAAAGAAACCTCCACATGTCCTCTCGACGCTACTCCAAGCGAAAGAAAAAGTAGATCCTCAAATGAGAGTCGGTCCTCCACGTGGAAACATTTTAAGATGAGGTGATTCATATAAATTTTGAAGTACCCATTCAAGCCACATCCAACAAAAAGGTGCCACATCCCTTGCCAATGCTAGGATGTAAATTTGACCAGAAGAAACACCCGTCAAATCGTAAAATACAAAAAAATGATCATTCGAGCCCAACGATGAAAATTTATCTTAGGACACAGAAATTAGAAATGTTACAAGGCTCAAATATGTTCATCAGAGACACATCCATTCATTTTTCTTCAAGCATTTAGGGTAGAAACGACAAGGAAGACAAATCTTGACCGTGGAGAATGGAAAATGTGGTAGAAACCAAGTTTTTATATGAATCGAGTATGAGAGACCCAAATTACAGACCCTTTCTAGAGGAACCAAGAAACTAGGATAAAACCATGGACCCATAAGTGATTTACGACCCAGAGCAGTATTAAAAATGACAACAAAGATTAACTAGACACAACACGGGGAAAAAGAAATGATAGAGGCCGTAAATCGATAGATTTTCAAAGGAAAATTGGGGTGAGACTATTTTGAGCACCAACACCGGATTTGACTCTAGGATGGTAACTCCTCTCGAGTTCCGGAAGAACAAAGGTAGACCAAGTGCCAAATATTTCCATTCGGAAAAGGATTCATCTTGCAGAGCGGAGAAACAAAGCCACCATAAAAACAAACAAATATACTAGAAAAAATAGATCATCGAGGATGAGAATGAGTGGAAACATGAAAGACAAGGA
Source organism: Taxus wallichiana var. yunnanensis (assembly GCA_018340775.1). Classification (NCBI taxonomy): domain Eukaryota; kingdom Viridiplantae; phylum Streptophyta; class Pinopsida; order Cupressales; family Taxaceae; genus Taxus; species Taxus wallichiana. Next base: position 961,295,769 of record CM031242.1, on the reverse strand, counting down.
ACAATAAAAAATATACACTGTAGACAAGATTCATGCCTTGATTCAGGGAATCACTCCAAGAAATTCTTCAAATGACTCGCCATTGATAGGAAACTCAATCAGTTCACCATCTAATTCCTCGAGGAAGAAGGTATGCTCACTAATCTTGATATCAATAGAGTAAGGGTCCATCCATAATGAGTCAAACTTGTCATGCTTTCCTTATCCTCATGTCTACTATCCCATAGCAACACAAGATCTCCAACATTGAAAGCTTTGGGAGTGACCTTCTTGTCAAACAACTTCTTGACTTCTCTCCGAACTTTACATGCTCTCGGTGGGATTCCCTCCTCTCTTCATCAATTTCAACAATCTAGTTAATTTACGAGATTCATAAGGACCTACCTCTTGATCTTCCAGTTGTTGCATAAAGTGATATGAAGACAGAGTTATATATGAAGGGGCAACAGGCCTGAGTAACATATACCAACTCAAATGGATTCTTTCTAATGACCCTCTTAACAGTGATCCTATCTTCCCGAACAAAAACTTAAACCATTTACCCCACTTTCTCTTGTTCTTCTCCAATGTTCTTCTAATGATCTTTAGCAAATTTTTATTACTAGACTCAGCCTGTCCGTTTCCTTGTGGATTGTAATTGGAGGCATATGTAAATTTGATACCATACTCCTTGCACATTGCCACAAAATATTTAGCTCTAAATCTCGTGGAATTATCAACTACAATATTGACTGGCACCCCAAACCTGTAGATGATGTTGTTTATCACAAAGTCCATGATAACTTGGTGTGTTTCCTTCTTGGTGGGGATTACCTCCACCCATTTAGTAAAAGAATCATTCTTGCTACAAGAATCCATTTGTGGCCAAAGCACTTGAAGGGTCTAAAATCTCACCAATGAAATCCATTCCCCATTTCTTGAATGGATCTTCAATTGATACAAGCTACAAAGGAAGGGAGCCTAAAGATTTTAGTCTTCCAGAGAAGCGTTGGAAGATCTCACACCTTCTAACCAACAAGGTTGTATCCTTGAAGAGGGTTGGCCACAAATAACCAGCCCTCAGGATCTTGTGTGTTGTGACTCTTGTAGAAAAATGCCCCCCACAAACTCCTCCATGGAGATCAACAATTATCTTGGGGGCTTCTTCTTCACTAATGCACCTTAAGATGACTCCCTTTGGGTTCTTCCAAGCTAACCCATAATCAATGATGATATTTTTTAGGAAGCCAAGTTAAGGGCTCTCTTCTAGTTCTTACTTAGGTGCTCAAAGTGCATCTCGGATGTCTCGGATAAAAGATTCCATATTTATACCACTCATAATTAATCAATGTTTGAAATACACCTACCCTTTCTTCTTCAACCTCATTTACCTCAATATTTTGCAAGTTGATCTCAACCATTAGCTTAGCCAGGCCCAAACTTCTCACCAACTTCATTGTTTGGATATCCATATCATATTATTTTCATTTTTTCACCCACGTGCATCTTTTTATTGAGAATTCCATCTCTTACAAGATGTCCTTCACCATGGTGTGGGGAACATAAGCAACCACTTTAGAACTTAGAATGTAAGGTCTAAAAACCTATGTTGCTTTTACCAATGCAAATGCTTGATTTTCCGAGGATAGTATACTTCAGCTCATCCCCCCTGTAATGCCCTTGAAAAAGGAAATTGGCCTCTCATCCCCTTCATCATCCTTCTACAGCAAGAGATGAAGCAATACTATTCTCTAAAGCAAAGGAAAATAGTTTTAAAAGGCTTCTTATATTTTGGAGCTTCTAAAACAGGGCATGCTTTAGTGCCTATTTAATCCCATTGAAAGCTTGGATGGAATCCTCCTCCCATTTGATGACTTGGTCCTTCTTTAGCATGGAAGTGATCGGGAATGGTCAACTCAAGCAAATTATTATATGAATCTTCTAATGAAGTTTATTTACCCAAAGAAGGACTAAATTCCTTTCTTAGTCCTTCGGATTGGGACCTTACTGATGGCCTCCACTCTTTCTAGATCAATCATCACTCCTTCTTATGACATAAAGTGACCAAGAAACTTTGCCTTGTACTCCCCAAAATGGCACTTCTTTGGATTGAGTGACATGCCATATTATCTACATCTTATCAGCATCTTCTCCAAGTGCAGTAGGTGATCACTTCTCTTTCTATAAAATAAAGTTACATCATCTTGATAAACAACAATAAACTCATTGATGTAACCAGAAAAATCAACATCCATTACTCTTTAAAGGGTGGCTCCAGCATTCATCAAACCAAAGGGCATCCTAACATAAACATAGGTCTCTTAAGGAGTAGTGAAGGAAGGTTGTGTTGGTCCTTTCTGATTCCTTCACCATAACTTGGTTATAACCAGAGAAACCATCCAAGGTTGAAAGTAACTCAGAACCAGTCACTAACTATAGCATGTTCTCCATATTTGGAAAAGGATAATTATCCTTCATTGATGCTTTATTTAGATTCTGAAATCCACACACAGCCTGATGTCACCATTTTTCTTTCTGACTGGTACTAGGTTTGCAACCCAAGAGGAATACCTTGTGGGCTGGATAATCCCTCCATCTCTTAGCTTCTTTAGTTCTTCTTGAATTTTGAGGGATAAGAGTGGATTGATGGGCCTTTGTTTCTTCCTGAATGGATTTACATTAGACTCCAAGGGGATCTCATGTTGAAATAGGTCCTCTCTGTATGATTTTAGTTTAGAATAGGTCAAATCCATGCAATCCTGATACTTTTTCAACAATTGGATGTATGAATGCTTCTCCTCCTTCCTGAGATTTTTCCTAACCAAATTTTCCTTGGCTTATCCTTTGTGCCAAGGTCATGCTCCTCAATATCCCTTGAGGCTTCCATACATCTGTTAATAATGCAATCAACATTATCAAAATTGGACTCAAGAGCAACCAGCCCTCTAGGGATGGTATTGGTCTTTAGATGGATGATGCCCTTGCCAAAAAAAGGTCTCCTTTCCTTCTATTATACATACCATTAGCTCCAAATCAATGAATTGATAAGAAAAATCTCCTTGTTATGCGAAATCTTTGGATCTCGAGCATCATCATCAAAAACCTGTAAATGTTTAATGTTGTCAGGGATAGAAGGTCTTTTCAATACCTCAACCTCATATTCATAATATGGGGACATTGTACAATTGTCAAACCGGGACCCTAACACTCTGCAAGTTTATCTTCCACATCATTGAACCTTCTATCATGATGCACAATGTTGAATGAATCAAACATCTCAATAAGATCCCAAAATGCATTCTTGTCTTTGTTTCATTTGTTAATTCTTTGTGGCATACATTTTTCTGATTTGTTTCACAATTTATTTTGATTATCCTTTGACAATAATGTCCTTGACACCATAGTTCAAAGAAATTCTTACACCCAACAATAGTGCCTCATCCGAGAAATGTTGTTGGTACACTCAAAGTTGAGTTTGAAAGAAAAAACAACTTTTTCCGACTGGAGAAAGTAAAACAATGCCAAAGATTATTCCCAAACTTGGAGAAATCTCCATCAAATGATAGATTCCAAGGATAACCCATTTTTCAAGGCATTTACATTCCTCAATATTTTGTTCCTTTCTATAAGCAAATCCCACAAAGTTATTAACATCAACACTTGTGTACAATACCTCATAGGATGCATTGTTGGGATCCTCAATAAGATACAACATTTTCTTTTCCCCATACAACCTGACAAGGCTTCTCTCATTTGGAATGGTATCATAGGACATATCCATTTGGAAACTCCCACCAACACTTGTATCCTATTTTCTTGACAGTAGCATGCCCCACTTGGCTAAGCAGTCAACAATGACAACATCAAGATATAAGTTTTTACAGGTAAGCTACAATCTGAACCACCAAACCCTTCACACATCCCACTAATAGAAATTCTTTGGAGTCCATGGCAATACAATTTCCATATGTTTCTGTCACTTTCATGTTTATCTCATTCATGACTTCCAAAGGCATGACATTGCATGATGCCCCCAAGTCAAACATGCAGTTATGCAGCAGTCTATCCTTAATGATCAAAGTGGTAAAGAATGGATCCACATTCATCTAAGAGTCCACCAAGGATGTCCCCAAATAGACCTCAGGTGGTTCATCTCACTCTTTTGATGCTATTAGTGCTTCTGGTTCTTCAATGACTTGTGGGACCTCCACAATGTTTATGTTTCTGCCTAGGGCAATCTTTTCTTCTTTCAACCCCAAGGATTCAAATGCTCTCTTTTTATGCTCAGGAATCCTAAGAAACTCAAAAATTGGAACAAAGACTTTGATTTGACTTAAAACTTTGGAAATATCATATGGGACATTCCTTGACAAAGCAGTATTGGAAGGAAAGCCAACACACTCATTAGATGGTATAATATTTTTTACAACTTCGACATGAGGAGGGGTATGATTTTTGTTTTGAACTGTAGAGATTTTAGTAGGTGCATCTTTTATAGGAGCCTATTTATGAATGTTTGAAAGTAAGAGATATTTTGGCTTTCCTTGAGGCCTTGCCCCTTTGAAAACCTTAATTTTGTTGTTACATTCCTTCTCTTGAGCCACAACAACATTCATTAGTAACCATCTATCTTCCTCAGATGGGATTTCTCCCTCATACTTCTTTATCATTAAAGCCCTTAAATATTCAAATTCATTATTAGGAAATTCAAAAGCTTATATAATATCTACTTCTAAGGTATGAGAGGGAGGAAGAATAGGTACTCTATGGATACGATCAAAAAAAATGGTAGTAGTCCGGGCACTTATGACCTTAGTTGAGGCTACCCTGTTGTAAGCTCATGGAGCAACCCACCATGTAGACATCATCATCATTATCATCAGCTTCTTCTTATTCTTGTTAATATTGCTTACATGGGGAGAATGAGGCATGAAACATTTGTCACACCAATCAATGACATCTGTCTCCTCCACAATAGCAAATTTGTGACCAAAGGATCGGGTACCATTCTATTATCCCTAGCTTGAGGTATCATTTCAAAATCCAACACATCCTTTACCTTTGTCATCATATCATTGGTGATTTGTGAACCCATCTTGGCCTTGTTGTTTTTGACCTTGTGAGCTCTACCCATTCCCTTCTCATCCTGAGCTAAATTGTAGGAAATCTCTTTGTGACCCCTCCCAAAGTCTTCATAACTTCTTCCAAATCAACAACCTTACTTGTTTGGAGTTTTTCTAGGTTAACCAACTTTACACCCTCCCTCTTTGGATTGCCTTGGTATTGTTCTCTATTTGTAAAGCCATAATGAAGGCCTCGCCTCAAATTTTGGGGTTCTTGTCTCTTAAATAATATGCATCCTTTTTATCAAATGCATCAAGTATATTTGATCAAACATGACTCATCACATGGTCTTCCTAACAGGAAATATCCTCAAGATATTATTAAACCTTGTGTTGAAATCATATACTAAATCATTAGGGTTCTTTTTGATGTTTTCATGTTTTGTCAAAAGAAACCTAGTGTTAGTTCTATCACGATACTCTGCAATCTAAATGTATTGCTCATCTCAGTACAAAAATCAATAGAGTTATCTGGAAATGCTTTATACCAATCCTGGCATCCTCTTCCAAGGTATGGATAAACAACTTGATATATACATCTTCATGTTCAATCTCAAAATCTTCCATCATATTGATAAAAATATTTAGATGTTGATCACCAGTAATAGCATTGTTTCCTTAGAACTTTGGCATTCTATTCCTTACATCTTGAGGCACTGCATTTGGATATCCAGGCATTCCCACAAAATTTATAGGTCCAAAAGTGTTTACAACAAAAGGGGGTCAGGTGGGGGTAGATCCATGTTGATTCGAGAAGGTGACCACTGGAGAGGTGAGAAATTGATGAGGGAGAGGTTCCTTGGAACATAGGAGTATAATTATCGAAATGGAGATCCCCCTAAGGCCTTGTCTCTTGGAAATATCTATCAACCTCAGAAAAGATAGGAGCAGAGTGTGAAGCAAACCTTTCAAAATCAGATGAAGTCCCCTCTCTAGCTGGAGAGTTCAATTCCACAAAGAGTCTAATTGATTCAGAGTCACTTGAATGGCAATCTTTAATGATAGGCTGATCACTTTAATCAATGGAGATCCCTCTCCTTGTCTGCTGATCTCCAATAGCTCTCTAGGATTTTCTTCCTTCTGATTTTGCTTTTTCTAGCTCTGGAAACAATGTCCTAGCAGGATCCCTAGCAAAGAAAGACCTTCTTCCTTCCAGATTTTCAAATATTAGTAACAATTTTGAATTTGTGAGTTTTAAGACACATGTACTCATTAAGTATCGGATAAACAGGAGTCGCCACTAAGGATTTCCACCTTAGTTGTGAAAATGCACTAAATATGATCTTTCAAAGGTCTATCAATGTTAGAAATTAGAAGTGGAAAGTTCCTAGCTTTTCTTCACCTAGATTTATCAAATGAAAGCTAGTGCACTAGGTGTGAAAAATGAAAGAACTACACATAGCACTTGGAGCATACAATAAGTGTTTTACTAGGGTCTTGATTTTGAACTAAAATCCACTAGTTCCCTAAACGGCACGAAGCATGTTGCTACCTGAATTTAACCTCCTTCAATGGCCGAGCAACATCATGGATTTGACATGACACTCGAGAGGCATATAGATGATCATTTATGTAGTTTTATTGATGGGTAAGTAATCCATCGGCTTGTTAACACTCGGGTTTTGAAAGGAGTGAGTAACACCTTAAAAGGATGTGATCTCGATCCTAACTATTTTAGGTTATGCCTTTTAACCAAGGTAATAAAGCCTATTTTGTAACCTATGTTTATTGAAGAAAAATGATAAATCCTTCTTTTGCATAAATTTAATAGAAAAGGCCTTGGGAAAATATGATCAACACACCAGATCTAACTCTCACGAGTTGTCACTTCCATATCATGGAGATATTTTCACAAGAAGGAAAAGGTTACTTAAGACATTTGAGACCCTGATTTCTTTTGCATTTTTGGTAACAAAGATTATGCATTTGTGTGCACATAGGACAAATAGGGGTAGTACAAGTAGTATTGGTTGTTGATGAATTAATTTTTTTATGGGATGTGGGGTAGGGTGAACCCGATTCACCGAGATCCTTAAGGAATCTTACAAAATGGAAGGATAAACAAACTAAATGCCACAAAATAGCTAGAATTTTTATTTAACTAGAATATGTGCTTCAATGGAGGCATAAATTAGTTCTCTTTCACACAATCATTGAGATTTTATCATGAAGGTTCGAGTTATAAAATCCAACAAAGCATTAAGATCTCGAGTCAAATCATGCCTAAGGTACACCGAGAGGATTACAGATAATATTTTTCAACAAATGAAAGAAAAGTCAATAAATGAAAGTTAATTGATTTTAAATAGTTTATTCCAATACCAAATGAAATATCTTCTTAGAAATGAAAGCGCATATGACAATAAACTATCATAAGGATTGAGGAATGTGTGATTGAATCATATTTGATACAAGATTGCAATGAAACAAGAAAAAATGCTTGCATACATTCAAAAATAAAGCGAACACTTTTTCTCAAGACAACAAAGAAAAACTCTAATTTGATTAATCCTATTAGAAGGGGAGAGTTTCTAGAACAGTTTCAAAGATTGTTAATGCCTATACACTTGTAACCACATTGACACAATAAAACTTAATACAAAAAGAGATAACTGGTTTCTTAAATGGATTCTCAAAAGATAGGCTTTGTTAAATTTTCCTCTTCAAAATTTCCTTCGACCTCTAACACTCCAAAATCTAACCTTCAACCCTTTTTCACAAAAAAATTGTGCCATTTATAACACTTACAACATAGCCCCTTCTTTCCCAAAAGACAAATATGTTTAATGCACCAATGTTTGCCATGATTTTGATCATGATCCTCGTAATCAAATTTGTAAAAAGTTTCCAGTGCTTGAGGGCACTGAGATCTCATTGAATATCTCCCTTATTGAACTCTTTCCTCTAGTAAATAAATCTTTCTTAAATTTTCAAACCACTTCCACCCTAATCTATCAAAGTTGGCACCTTGAATGTTTAGGAGAAGAAAAACGGAAAATCCAATCAAGCATGATAGTCGACCATTTTAATGGTGAAAGATGTTTTCAGATCTTCCCTCCAACCGAGATATCAACATTAACTCCCATCTCTTCTTGGCATGTAGGAAATACCAAGAAATCATTGAGACTTGCACTTCTAGGCATGTTTCACTAAAATGTGGGGAAAATAAGATTGGACTACGAGTTGTTGTTGATCCTTACTTTTAATTTGGGCCATCCACATGGAAGATTCAAACATAAAAAATAGACCCAAGGGCTTCCTTTGAGTTTTTACAAATTTTTGGAAAAATGGAAAAAAAATTCATTTTGCTCTGCACCTCTACCCTCAGGAAATGATCCGACATGTGTCTAAATGTGGTTTGCATGGAACCGGTGCCAAATTCTACCATTTTACTCTCTTTTGGAAAAGGGAAAAAATTTCCAAGTTCTCCCCGTAACTCCGTCCTTGGGAAATGAGCCTGACACATGTCCAAATGTGGTTCGAGTGGAACCATGCTCCCCTTTTTTACTTTTGACTATTTTCTCCCAAAAGTAAATTTTTCCAAACTTCCCCAAGAGTCTCGTATCTCTGTCCCGATAGGGTAAAACATATATTCGTTCCCTCATTGGGCTTGCGGGCCATTTTGAGATTTTAATCCTTGAGAGACAAAATATCCAAGTTGCCTTCGATGGTCCACCTCCCAACCTCTTTTAATTTTCAAAGCGCCACATGTCACCATGGTTCACCTTGAGATGATCTAAAAAATTTGATACCCTTAATGAGTGCGAGATTGCCACATGTCCTATTATAGCAAAGTTTGTCTCAATACTTGAAACTCAACGGAAGGCGCCACATGTCATGCTCGAGGAAGTTTCCTTTAGATCTTGAAAATTCTAAGAAAAATTCAAAGTGAGTGGAGTCCTCAATGCGTCATCCTGGAACTTCTTTAAAATGAAACTCAAGGGCTAGTCCCCAAACATGCGCGGTTCCTCCACGTGTCTCCATGGCACAATTTCAAAATGGTGCCATAAGTGGAGACCCTGAATGAGTGTAGGCTCGCCATGTGTCTCGTGCCACCAATATATACCAACTAAATAAAAAAATTTCTAAGTTCGGGCAAAGCAGTGGAAACCTCCATGTGTCCTCCCGGCGCTACTCCAAGGCCAAACCAAAAAGTAGATCCTCAAATGAGTGTCGCTCCTCCACATGGACACATTTTAAGTTGAGGTGATTCATAGAAATTTTGAAGTACCCAGTCAAGCTGCATCTAACCAAAAGGTTCCATGTCCCCTACAAATGCTAGAATGCAAATTTTACCGGAGTAAACGCTTGTCAAACCGTAAAATACGGAAAAATGATCGTTTGAGCCCAAAGATGAAAATTTCTCCAAGGACAAAGAAATTGGAAATGTTATAAGGCTCAAATATGTTCATCAGAGACACATTCATTCATTTTTATTCAAGAATTTAGGGAAAAAGCGACAAGGAAGACAAATCCGACCATGGAGAGTGGAAAACATTGGAGAAACTGAGTTTTTAGATGAATAGAGAATGATAGACCCAAATTACACGGACCTTTTCAGAGGAACAAAGAAACTAGGAGAAAACCATGGATCCATAATTGATTTACGACCTAGGAATAGATTAAAAATGGGAACAATGATTAACTAGGCACGACACGGGGAAAAAGAAAGTGACAGGAGACCGCAAATCGATAGATTTTCAAAGTTAAATTGAAGGGCGAGACTATTTTGAGCACCAACACTAGCCATAGTAAATCTAAAAACACGGGTTCTAAAAAGGATGAACTAATGTTCAAACTTGTGATACCATTTCAAATCTTTTGTTGAACTAAATGAAAAAACAAGAATAGTTTCTTTGTTGTATATGTATAAAGGGAAATAATGATGCTAAAACATAGCAGAGCCTAGTTTTAAATGGTAGAGAATTGAGAAAATAGCTTTTACATCACCTCAGGTAAGAAATTAAGCCATTAAAAAAGTGAGAAAATTCATTATAACATGTGTAATATGATCCACAAATACCAAGAATCGAGAAATCACGTGGTCAAAGAGTAATGGAGTAGGCTCAGAACCTTTTTCAAGCTTGAGGGTGCCATTGAAACTTAAATCAAATGATGGCCATTATTTGTGACAGAAGCCTCATAAAGCTTGAAAAGAGTAGACATGGTGGCCTCCATGCAATCTGGATAAATAACATAGTGGCCAAGTTCAGGACTCCAACAATGGCGATAAACCCAATGACCACCTTGTTTAAAAACTCGAGCAGAGATAGAGACTCAAAGGATTCACATAACAGATCCTTGGAACGTGGAAACAAAGTACACAACCATATTAATTAAAAGATTCAGAAATATAATAAAGAGAGCATATCTCTTCTAGAAGGTTGAAATTAACAGAAACTCTGGGAAATTATCTCGAACACCCATAGCTTTGGGGTAAGTTTCCACAACTCAAATAGACCGAGAAATAAGAAAAGAAAAATGATCCATTTCTGAAAAAAAACCAAAAAGGTCATATTCAAAATACGCTACATGAACTACAAGTTAGAAATGATGACCATAATATCTTTGGTATAAAACACAAATACCCAAATTGAAAAACATCCAGATCTTGAATTTAAGGTAGAATATGGACAAACAGAGAAAACCTTTTAACAACAAATCTCCATATTTATCATTCAGAACAAAAGGAAAGGTGATCATTTCTATTTAAGGAACATAAAAAATATCTTGTGTCATTTTAGAAAAACTAGATATCCCTAAAAACAGTAGACAAAGATTACCTAGAGGAGCTCGAGTCCAAAATGTGCTTACCTTATCAAAAGAGAACATTCCAGAAAGTATCAAGACAACCCATTCTCAAGTTGTTTAAATGAGCTCAAACCCAAAAAATTAGTGACCACTTCGAAGGAAATCCAGATCTCAAGAACATAGTGACCACTTTGCAGGCCAACTCACGAGAGACTAAAGAATAATGAAGTGCGAGATCGAAGCTTTTAACTAATGGTGGTAATATCCTCAACCATATTGTTTAGGAGCTATAACTAGAAAAAAAGAACCAAATACGAGAGATACGGGAGCTCCACATTCACCTTCCATGACCGTGAATTGAAGCCCTCGAGAATAACCTCAAAAATTCTATATAAAAGATCAATGACGATAGATACAAATTTTGGTAGAGCTTGTTTAGCTCAAAAATTATAATGATTACGGTTATAAGTGTATTTCCCTCTCCCTCTGATTTGGGGTTCGAGTAAACCTAACCCAATCAAGTTTTAAAAATATACACACATGGCAAAAGATGTATCGGATAAAACCCTAATCAATGTTGAGTTAAAAGAAGATCCGATGACATGCGAAGGGTGAGTCACCGTGGAGAGGGTGGCCAACCCCACGTTTGAATAAAATTATCATTGCATTTAATTTCCAAAGTCGAACTATAGTCTCCTCATAATGCAAGCCAACAAGGAAATAATAATCAAAAGTGGCGAGTATTATAATGTGCCATGTGTGTATTCAAAGGGGGCTGAATTCATTGGACTATGTTAGTGCTATAGTCTAAGGTCGGATAATCAAGAGTGGCCAAACCAATGAAGACTAATGGTGAAGTGCAAAGGTGGTCCCCACTGTTGGAGGAGTTGGAGATGATTTGTAGTATGTCACCCTTGTGAAAATTAGAAGCCAAGAGATGTCAACATTAGAGCATGTGCACATGGACAAGTGGTCCCCATAGTGGATGTTAATATTGCAAGTATTGCAATTATTTTACTCACCAACAGAGAGTTGATTTTTGCATGCTTCACAAGAGGAAAAAATAGACAAGGAGATGAATTCACATGCACAAGGAAAGATACTTGCTCAATGAAGCAAGCTTATTATTAGCAAATTATTCACCCTTTTTTTCTTAAAAATAGGACAATCAACTTTAGTTTGACCATATTGTAAATCAAAGCTATTAAATGCCTATTTGTAATTGCATGCTCTATTTTTTTCCCTTTATCTATTATTAAATAAAGGATAAAAATAAGATGCATGGATGAGTAAAAGCCTTAGGTTATTTTTTGGAAGGGGGTCGAATTTATTTTGTTATATATTGTGTGCCTTTACAAAGCACAAGGAGGACATTTTTGGATATAGGAGTAGTGAAGAAATTTTTGCCAGTTTTTCCTTCTAAGTGTGAAGTATTTTCTTCCTTCCCAATCATTTGCAGTCTTGTGTATGTTTCTATTAGTCTTGTGAATGAAAATTCCCTAATTAATCATCTTACCTTGTTGCAAAATTCAGTAATTTATGTATGATATTAATGTGCATGTTTAACTTAGCAATATTGTTGTGATACTCTCCTTAGTACTTGAAGTGTTTTTCCCATAACATTCTACACAAAAGCTGTTGGTTTGTGCATCAATAATCCTTTCACATATCAATTTTTCATATACTGAGTCAAATCCCTCCTACAAATTTGGTGTATCACCTTAGTTTTAATTATTTTACAGTCATCTTTTCCCCTTAAACCCTAGATATCAATTTAGAATACATCAACAAGGAACTAGCCTTTATGTATAAGTGCAACAAGTTGGGGGATAATTAAGTGGACATCAAATCTTGAATTTTACATCAAAAACAACAAAACATCAAATTTAGTCTTCCACGGACTTCAACCATGCCAAAAAGTCAAACATATGTCATAAAAATGGTACCATCGTGTAGGGGAGACTCTTAGATTTGTAGAAGTATTTATTTTAAAGTGAACAGAATAAGATAAATATCATTTTATAATTTTTACTAATATTAGGTCTTTAAGATACTTTTTCCAGTGAGTTTTTGTCTACGTTTAAGACCTGTAATTTTATTTTCACTTAGTAGAATGTGATAAAACTTATACCATCCCAAGCATGGTGAAATTATATACATGTTAAAAAAAAATAGTTGTTTTCAATATTTTTTTATGAAGTTATGGCGGGAGCAACGAGAAAGTGCTCTGTTTTCTTTATATTTTCGGACCAATTTAATGAAAAAACCATAAAAACAAAATGTATCCCAAGATCGATAGAAACATATAACTTCTCACCAAAAGAAAAAAATATATATCAATTTTTGGTCATCCAAATCGCATGAGCAAACATACTACAATCTTATAGGCGTTTTTAAAAAAATTACAAATTCATTCAATTTTGAGTTTTGAATATAGCTAAACTTGTCCATTTTGAAAAAAATAGTAGTTTAGAAACTAGATTCTAGATGCTATGATTCATATTAATATAAGTTTTTCTAATTTTGAGTGTATGCATTGATAAATAATCCCTACAAGTCTATATTATGTTGTTATTCGCAATATGAAGTCCACTTATGACCCATTTTTGTCCCCTAACTTGTTGCACTTACCACGATGCTAGAGACTCACCTCAAAATAGGTATACCCACAAACCCTGAGGTGTTTCTATTGTATCTAGGAAAGACAGAGAGATCAAATTTTGCTAGCTTAGAAAAACTACATCCATCTCTCTACAAGGTGCACTTTTGAGAGATAACAATCCTCTCTTACAAGACTCGACCCATATGCATTGTCAGTGGAGTTTGATAACATGGTCATGATTAGGGTTTCTGTATACTTGACATGTTCATGCTTAAACTTTGGTTGATTTAATTGCTAACTCAATGAGTTTAGATGGAAAATCCTCCAAACCCTAATTATTTTTTCCTTCTTCATCGAGAATTATTTAGGCATGGCAAAGCTCTCTAGAAATTTTTCTTTGGAGACCTTTATTTGATGATTTTCGAGCTCATGCCTGTTATACTATGGAGTTCTAAGCATGAATTTTATATTTCACTGCCAATTTTGAAACTTTTTTTTTTTTTCCATTCCTCTCGTGATAAGGCACATTCCAATCCTAAGGATTTCCATTTTGTAAATCATTTTGAGCTTGTATTCAACAATGGCTGGTATTTTATGGATCGAACATTGTGTTTTGAGAATTCTGGTTTGATTATTCTGGGCATTCAATGGAGTTGGGGTTTCGGTTTGTTTTGGATTTCAAGACATGAAAGCTACATGTGAAAGTTCTAAATGAGTGTTTTACATTTTTGCACATTCCAAGCCTAACTTGGTCTTTCAAAAACTTCATCCCTTTATTTTATTTAGCAAAGTGGCCGACATTGTTGTACCCTTAAGCTCGCTGTTGGAAAGTGTTTTGCAAATCGGGGGTGAGATTTGTTCTTTCCCCTTTCATTTTAAGCCATGATTCTACTTGAATGGAGATCACTGGCTCTATTGTAGACCCCATCTCGGGTAGGAGCATTATATTTTGCAGAGGTGGAACCTTTTGCTTCATTGTTCGAGTATAATGTGAGTCTAGTTCTTGGTTCAAATTCTTGCCTCAAATATGGCCCATATTGCTATTTCTAGTTCAGGTATTTCTTGAAAAACTTGATTGAGCATGATTTGAATGTGTTGGATCTATTTTCCTATATGGTAAGGCTTTGCAGATTGATTTAGTTGGATTTCCATGGCTATTACTTCATATTTGATGAGTTGTTATTTTCTCAATACACCGCCGCCATTTTTATTTCTTGAGAGCTCTAATATCTTCTGTGTCATGGGAATTTGAACATTTCATATTTCTATGGCCGACCTGGATGGTTTTGAGTGTGCTCAACCCTTGTCTCATTTTTTTGTCCATGACCATGGCTGCTCGTGGAGATTGATTTGAGCATTTAGCACCTAATCCTTTGATTTCTTCAATAAGGTTTCCAATATCAATTCTTGAGAGCTTGTGTTTCAAATAAACCTAAATTCTAAGTTTTGATATTTCTTGATAGCCATGGGAAGTAGAGGTAAAATTGATTGTATAGCTATTTTCCCTTTAACTTCAAAACTACCGATTACAAAAATGGATATTTCATTTCTAGATCAAGCAACATTGTTTTGAGGATTGATACATTGTTGTTTGTGCTTATGGATTTGTTCTCAATTGAAAGATTCGGTATATTGTTCCAATGGCCACTTGTGTATGATTTACATTTAACTTTGTAAACTGGGGTTAGGTTCCTTTCTATAGTTTGTTGTTTAATTTTACCAATGCTTTGACTTTGTAGCATGCATTCCTTGGCTATAATAGCTACTTATCTCTCTCGAGATATTATTCTTGGGTATGAAGGATCCTATATAGATTTTTGTTTGATATGAACTTTTAAGCTTTGAAGAAGGATGGATTTTTATCTTGATCTAGGTATCTGCTAGTTGTTCGTTCACTTAGTTGGATAGATTTTACCAAATCTGTGAAATATTCCTTAAGGTATCTACTATGGGGTTTTAATACTTGACTGAAAAATTTGTTTTCTGTAATCATTTATCCTCCCTCTAAAAGAGTTGCTAGGAATGATTTTACTCCACCAAGAGTTCTCTATGTTGTGCTTTCTAAACACATAGTTTCCTTTGTGTTTTACGGATTATATTTCAACTTGAAATTGGGCATGATTTTCCTATTGTGCCATTTGTTGCACTTGATAGAAAGCGTATCTACATGCCAATGTCTAGGACCACTCTATCCATATATAATTATTCCAAGTTCCAGGACAATGAACCTTAATGAATACTTAAATAGTGTACAAGTATAATATCCGAGAGATAAATTTTGTGATTATATACCTATTAGTGTAGAATCACAACACCCCGAATGGCCCGATTGTGAGTGGAGGCATTTGGTGTGATTTCATAACATGAGACCATCTATCAAGATGTGGGACTTGCAAAACTTGAGATGGACCTCTAGGAAGGCCGTTCCTTTTTCCTAATATACCTTCCATGAGATACTCCGGTGTGGAGTAGAATCTAACTAATCCTAATCTAACTGTTCCAAGGGGATAAGAGAGAGAGAGAGGGTGAAAGATCCTACACTAAGTGGTGATACACCAGAAAAGGAAGTGGCAAGATAGTATATTGAGGGACGATGAAATAGGGAAAATGAACCGAGGGATGTCGGACATAAGTGACACACTCCTGGACCCAAATCCGCCATCAAAACTCCACGAATCATGACATCTTATACCTGTAAACATGAAATACATACAAAGGAGAAAACATGAGATAGAGAGGCACAAAGAAAAAACTAAATGATGCCAAGGGTTGAAAGATGCCATGAAACAAGATTTTATTGGTCTATAAGGTGCACAAACTATTACATGTGGTGCTTAGATGCACAAATATGCTCTCTAGGAGAAGGAGAATGCTTATAGCTAAAATGGATCGAACGACTTTGACAGAGTTTCCCCACATCCTAGAATGTCTCTCCATCTCAAATGAGAAGTGTTACAATATATAGATGATGAAAACTAGAAAGAGTGAGGAGAAATTCAAATATTCTCTAAAAATCCAAGCTGCCAACCATCAAATCCCATCACGGATCCATCCCCTATCTATCAATTCTAGTTCCCTATGTCTATTTGGCATGTTAAAGAAGGAAGAATGACAGATCGAATCAAATCAGATCTAGTAGTTGAAGTAATCAGATTCTAAATTAATGGCCTGAAAGATGTTTTCCCATTTTTTACCCACCTAACCTTGTCAAAATTAATTTTTCTATATCCCATGGTGTAGACAATGTTGATAACTTTCAATGGTGCTAAATTTGTTGAATTTAGAGCACTGGATCAAAAGATATGTTCATTTGAATATTTGATTTGGGTGCTGTACAAAAATGGTGAAAACCAGTTTAGAAGAACAGTCTGCGGGCATGAAACTTACTTTGTGTGTTTTGGCACCAAAAATACAAAATGTAAAAATTTTCCCCATAGCTCTGCAATTTACTTTGGGTACAAAATTATCTTCGCCCCTGCCAATCTGTATTTTCCATTTGGGTGAAAAGTCACTTCAAACCCCACCACCCACATGCAATTGAGGTTTGACACGTGGCTCCTTGGGCATCATCAAAAGTGCCACTCATTTCTATACTTTATGTCTCTCGAGCAAAAAAATACTAATTGCCTTTAATGACCCACCTTCCCTCTTTGACTTGAAACACAACCACGTGTCCCTTTGTGGGTCCGAAAGATGTTTTCCTATTTTACTTCATTTGGCTTTAAGATCCCCCATGGGCTTGCAGATGAAATTCACTTTGTGCCCTATTTGTAAAAATAGCAAAAGTTCCAAAACTCCCTGAGACCTACCGGCACTGATATTCACTTGGGCAAATTTTTTCTTCGTAGCCTTGTAACTGCAATTTTCCACTTAGCGAAAAGTCTTTCCAAGGCTTTGCCAACCCGCATTTTCCACTTTGGAAAAATGTCAAAATATGTCCCGCTACCCTCTTTGGTCTGTAATTTTCCCATGGAAAAAAATCTTCCCCAGGCTCGCTTTTGGCAAAAAATCCTTCCAAGGCCTGCCAACCTATAACTTGCAAAATATGAGGAGTTAGAAGGACTTCTTTATATTTTTGGAAGGGATAATAAATTTCCTATCTAATGGAAATGCTTTCAGGGGACAATAAGTGATTGAAATATGTAAAAATTCAAATTAAATCACAAAGATGGGGGAAATGATGTTAGTGGACAAAAAATAAGTATGAGCTTATTTTTGTCAACAATACCTTAGATTTCTCATTAAAACTTGATGTTTTTGAATTTGAAGATGTGACCAAATGGTAATCATAGCATAAGAAAATGTGTGGGTTTGTATCATTTTGAGAAAGGCTAGTATTTGGGACTATTACACTTTAGATTTGCTTTGTTCATTTTTACTCAAACGTTCCTTAGCTTGATGCACCCTATATCAAAGTTGAGTTCACGGTATTCACCTAGTAGTCTCTTACCAATTGTTTTCATTTTTGTTTATGAATGGTAACTCTATTGTATACCTATGTTTTTATTGTGATTACATTTTCTGTCACCATATTTAGGTTGGTGAATTCTAAACTTTATATACCAAAGTGTATTTACTTTATAACTAATGTCTTTTGAAGATCTTAATAACCCTTTCTCTTGCTAGTATATAGCACTATAACTTGTTGTTTCCCAAGAAAGTGTCCTCCTCTATCGGATGTCTATTTGTTGGAAAACCTAGATCATTTGTCTTTCGAAATATGCATTGTTGATACTTTTATTTATAAATTCAAAACCCCATGCCATCGGTGAGTTATTATTATATTAAATCTTGTTCTCTTGATGGCTATCCACTTAAAAGTATCGTTCTTTCAGATTTGCGACCTGAACTATTAATAGATGCTCTGATGAATAATCTTTGCAAAAATTTGTACCTTATTTTCCTTCAATCTGTCAATCTTGAAGTTGTAGTTGATTTCTTTGCACTTGTACTTTTGAAATCATTAAACCTTAAAATCCCTGCTTTGATCATATAGCATTATGAAACTCATATGTTGGATGTTTATTTTGGAAAGTGGGAGGAATTCATAATTTTTCCTTTCTTATCTCAATTGTTGGATTCTTGAACATTGAAATGGATTTGAAAGGATGTATTTGATGCTCAAAACTAATGCTTAGAAATTTTTCTTCTACTTTAAATATCTTTTCATTCCAAAATTCACAAATGGTTGTTTTAGATCTGAACTCTTTATTTTTGCTTGTAATTTTGTTTTGAGATAGAAAATCTACAACTGTATTCCATGATAACTTAAAACTTGCAAGTTGTATGTTATCTTGATTTCCCTGCTTCAGCTGATAATTACACTTTTGAATGCATGTATTTTGAAGTTGGAAGTATAAGGAGTTAATTTAAACCCTGAGCTCAGTATTGACAACCATTTTCTTCTCTTTTCTAGGTATCATGATGCATTTTGCAGAGGACATCTTGGAGTAGCATATTAAAAAGAAAGGAACAACTCCTCAAGGAAATGATGGGTTTCATTTACCTCCTTACATTTTCAATTTCATAAGTATATGCATTCCTTTTCCTCAGTTATTTCTCACGGCTTGTGTGAGAAGATATGCATAGTTATTTCTCATGAATAAATGAAAATATTCTTGTGTAATGAGATGTATATTTTTCCTTTCTATACTTTTCTTCATTTGTATGGATAATAAATGAACTTATACAACTCAAAACACTTAAATATTTCACTTAATCATACAAATAAATTAAAAACAAGTGTACCTTAATGATTCTCATTGAAAATGCAAACCGCTTCTAAAACTACCTTTCTACTCTTCAAACTTACAACTCATTTATTGTTTAAGAACTTCATGTCTAATACATGCTGCCATTTCTACCTTTCTCGGGGACTTGCGATCGTTGATTATGGTTGTTACATTGTTTTGACGAGCGTAACATTGAATGTTTTCTTCTATGAGGCATGGAATTCTGTAACTACACCAAAGTTGTAGTTTTGATCCAAATGTGATTTTCAAGACTTTCCAAAACTAAAAAAATAATTTTTTATCTTACTCGAGATGGATGACCCAAACATAGCCAAACTTGTAACCCGACCAATATGAGAAACTTAAAATTTTTGAGTTGACCTTTTTCGCACGAGGTGCGAAATGTCAACGAGATATAAAGAGTTTTGTAGAGTTCTTAGACATGAAAACTCAAACTCGCGAACCAATAATCGAAACCCACATCTAGAGAAGCAACCAATAT
Source organism: Taxus wallichiana var. yunnanensis (assembly GCA_018340775.1). Taxonomy (NCBI): domain Eukaryota; kingdom Viridiplantae; phylum Streptophyta; class Pinopsida; order Cupressales; family Taxaceae; genus Taxus; species Taxus wallichiana. Next base: position 961,276,080 of record CM031242.1, on the reverse strand, counting down.
TTAACGAAATTCCTGAAATCAATGCATGAAGTAGAATAAAATCTCTTATTTTCACATCTTCACAATAATAGCAGCCATTTATAATGTTAAAACCCTTAGAAAACTATCAAAACTAGTGCTAAAAATAGGAGGCAAGAAGGAAACAGTGGTACAGAGGAGTTGGAACATCAAAATAGTGGCCACAATCTCTTATATCACTTCGAATGAAACAAAAATGTGTAGATAAAAAATAAATTCAATAAGCCACAAAGTGATATCAATTTATCAAAGCCATAAATCCATGGTACTTATAGATACAACTCAAGAAATTAAGAGAGCTCAAGACCATGTACACAACAATGAAAAGGAAAGCAATGAGAAGAAAATTAATAGCTCAATGGATGAGTTTGAAACTTCATTCATGGTGACATGAAAAAAATTGGACAAGGCTTCACCAACAAACTAGAGCTCGGGGTGCAAAAATTAAAATGAAAGGTTTGAAAGGTTTTTTCTTCCATAACTCGACCACCAAGTTTACCAACTCAACAAGAATGAAAATTTTACACATGTGTATCACATAAAAACCTTAGATTGACCATGGGTTTTCATATCACCAAAAATCTCATGATGGGTCATAGTCTCATGGAGAGGGAGACCAAATTGTTCAAGAAAATAATTAACTATTTTGACAATAGTCCGAAAAATTGTAATCACAATGAAATTATCAAAGGGGGCGGAAATTATTTGATAAGGTTTGTTTATCCTTATAAAATCTTGGTGTGATATAATAACTAAAAAGGGATGCCTTTTTCAAAATCCTAATCTACATAGACTAAGACATAAAAATCCCCTTTCTATTATTATCGCTTTCTAGGTGACAAAGTAAATTATTCCTTTTTCCATGCACGGTGGCGTGTACGAGTAAAAGAAAAAATATCACAAGTGAACAAGTGCCACATCATCAGCTACAAGATGATATTGTCATGCACCCAATAAAGGTGACTTACAAAAGAAGAGAAAGATCAAAATAACAATTGAATATTTACCCAATTACCATATTCCTTCCAAATTACCTTATTATTTCAAAACCACTTTGTACACCACATGCATTAAAATAAAGGATTTAAATCAGTTTGACTCATTGTATTCTTAGAATGGAAATGTTATTTGTACATTGTAATAATTTTGCATGTTTATTTTAGCCTTGTACTTATTTATGATGGAGGCTAATAATATCATGCAAGCCTGAGTTACACTTGAGTCTATTTTTAGGCGGTGTAGATGAATATTTTTCTATTCACTTTGTGCTCTAACATGGCACAAAAGGAGGAATTTTGGATGTACTCGGTGTTGAAGCATATTTTTTCTAGATTTACCTTGAATGAGAACTAATTATCTCATTTCAAATTAGTTGCGATGGTTTATTTAAGATATTTATTCTTGTAAATTCACATTCCTTGAATTAATTAATATTCCTTATGCTTTTAACCTTGCTAAAAATTGGTGTTTCTAAATAGTTTTAGTGTGCAATTATCTACTATGTTGTTGTGACTAGTTTGTACACGAGAAAAGTGTTTGCCTTAGGATTAAGTTTAAACCCATTGAATAGTGTTTCACTTAATTTGTTCTCAATATAATGTGAATGTTTCTCAATCAATCTCTCAATACTTTTGGTGTATCACCCCATTTAAATTTCAGTTTCATCCATCTTTTACCCTTAAACCCCACAATTTTTAGTTGTAGGATACATCTAAAGAAGGAACCGGCCTTGTAATCCCAGACATTCACCTCACAATAGGGATACCCATAGTCCGTGATGAGTCTCAATTGTATCTAATGAATTGATGGAGAGACAAACTTAAAGTACCAATTATCCCTCAACATAGGCTACACTTCTAAGATATAACAATTTTTGGCATGCCTAGTGGGAGAAGAACTACTATTGATGAATTCAAAAATTGAAGATTCAGATCAGAATTCATCGATGACTCCATGAAGATGATTTTAGACTAGTTCAACACTTTTCATCACCAAAGTGACATAAAAAAATTATATATGTTATTTTTACTATTATCGAAACTTCTTTTCATGAGCATCGAAGCACTTTTCCATTTTTACATCGGTGATGAGGTCATGTAATCATGACTTAAATTCTTCAATGGAATTATTCTATCCAAGATCTATATCCATTATATCTAGATCTTGTTTACCCATATTCTTCTTCAAATCAGTATTATGACCCCTATCGAATGAATATCCCCATAACCCGAACCCTACACATCAATACAATTATCAATATGAGAGCACTACTAGAACTAGGATAATTTATCCACATTGTTATCCACAAAAAAATCATTTTGTGGAAAATTTGTGAATTATTAACATTAAATAAATAGCTTCTAAAAATAAAATGTAGATTTTCCACAATTTCATAAAAACTAAATTTTAATATGTTAAAGATCAACATTCTTCACATTTCATTGTGTATAAAACACATTTTCTCATGTTTTAAAACAAAAAAATCTACTTCATAAAATTCAAATTGAAAATTGTGAAATATCCACATCCTTGAAATTTTATTTTGAATAAATCACAATTTCTCCTCATGTTTTGGAAAAAAAAATCTTTGAAAATAGAATTATGGATATTGTGTACAAAAACCAAAATATAAGTCTACGCCTCATTTGAATTTTCACACAATTTAGAAGGTTTTAATAAAAATTAAATATACACTAACACGTTTACAAATAAAATTTGTGAAATTTCAACACACTTCAATTATATTGATTGTATTACACAAAATGTAAAATAGATTTTTAATAATAAAAATTAAGCTAAATTCTTGTTGTGGATATCATTCACATATATAATTTAGTTTGAATAAAAAATTTCTACAAGTACACGTATATATCCATAATGTTATCCGTCAAAACAATTGTTGTGGAAATAATGTTAATTATATACAAAAATGGATAAATTGTATCAATATGATATAGATATTTCACAGTTTATTAATATTAAACTTAAATATTTTGAGTGTTCATATTCTATTGTTTATTGTGGATAATTCACATTTTCACATTGTAGTTTGAAAAAATAGATTTCTAAACTTAGATTTATCAATTGTTTAAATAACTAAAAACAATGTATCCAAATTTCATTTTAATTAGCCACTCTTGTGATACAAACAAAATTTACAAAAAATTCTACACCAATAAATTCGATTTTGAATTATCCACAAAATATATTAAACTTTAATTGTGGGTAATCTAAATTATATTTGTGAATAATGTACTAAAGACTTAAAAACATAAGTTTTTTATAGCCCATGACTCAAAACCATTCAAATTATAAAAATTCAAACGAATTTATATTTTTAATACTAATGGAAGGTTCACATTTTCCTATTAATATTAAGTGGATTATCCACACTATCCTAAAATAATAAAGATAATTAGATTATATCATAAATTCACCCTAATGTCCACATATGTTTCGCATAACACCAAACTGGATCATCTTACTAAATTGTATTAAAAAAACTGATTTGAAAACATTGTGTAATATGCACAATATTATTTCGTCCTTAAAGATATAGTTGTTCTATCGCAAATTGATCCAAATTGTTGTCTCAATTTTTATTTAAAAAATTGTAGAAAAGATAAAATAATTAATCAATATGGTATAATAAAACTCTAAAATAATATCCTCACAATTTTTTTAGAAAAATACTTAGAATATTTTTATATTTAATCACATTAAATTATTAATGATGTCCATTTAATATATTCACAATTATAAAAATAAAATTAATTACCAGATTTATTCATATTTAAACTCATTAAATAACTAATGATGTTGAATTAAATCGATACATTTTTTGTGGATATAACTTTGCCTTAATTTAACTTTTTATAAATTATTTTACGAATGTTATTGTTCTAATTTTATATTGATAGCTACAAATTAAACATTTATTACTAAAAGGATATCATAAAAAACAAGCCCACATTACCTATGATCCGTCGATAAAAAATAATCTAACGGTTCAGCTATTGATCTGTGCACTTGATCCATGCCAATAAAAATTGAAAATATAGATTGCCGCGATTTGAGGCATTGAACCGAGAAGTAGTTAAAACCTAACAAAAACAAATAAAGAGGGATTTACCATTAAAAATGGAGTGGGTAAAAGTTGCAGTAGATGAAGTAGCAGGTATTTGATGTTTCTTCCAGCTTCAATCCTTACCCCATTTTGATTACGAGCTCAAACAAAACTTCAAAGCTCGATGGTTGCATAGGGTTTTTAAAAATGGAGTGGGTAAAAGTTGCAGTAGATGAAGTAGCAGGTATTTGATGTTTTTTCCAGCTTCAATCCTTACCCCATTTTGATTACGATCTCAAACAAAACTTCAAAGCTCGATGGTTGCATAGGGTTTTTAAAAATTCTGTCATTTTTTGTATCTAATTTTTTTTGCAGATTTGAGAAGTTTTTAATTGAGATCTAGAGATCTAATAACAATGACCATATCATCCACTGAAATTTAGATTAGATATAATGTTTCTTTTTTAATTCTATAAAATGTTTCCTTTGCATAAACGGTTCCTCTAAAAGTTGTGTTTGCAGTTGTTGTTGCAGGTCAAAATTGGATAAGAATCCAAAATCATCATTATTTAATTTTTTAGCATTGTATTCTAATAATTTCCAAACTCCCCATCATGCAATTTATTTTACCTCTGTATTATAGTAAATTGCAGACTTCACACCTTGCAATTAACTTTAATTATAGCTAAAAAAAAATTTCCATACCCTATAAGATTAGGATAGTTTGTACACTTTCCATGGTAATTTTTTTCCCATAAGATATATTTTTGAACTTTACTGCTACCTAAAAGAGGTGCATTAATGTTTTAGTTGGAAATTATTTATCAATTTGAGCTTAAAATATTATGGTAGATTTATTGTTATAACTAATATATTAAAAATAAATATTTATTGATTTAATATTGAGAGTATATAGATAATTTAATATTTATTTTTAGTATAAATGACTCAATTATTGTTTAAATAATGTATCATATTATGTTTTATTTATGGATAATGAAATTTAAAGAGGGGATATGATAATGCATTTGAATGATTAAGTTGAAGGAGAACAATATTCATCAAAATACAATGTTCCAACCAATTCATTTATACAATTTATACGAAATCAACAACCAAAATACATAACTTCGCAATGTACAATTTCAACAACTTAAAATGCCTATCTAATTTTGTGAAAGACCTAAATTTTATAAATATTCATGAAATTATTTATTATTGTAAAAATATATATGTAATTTTGTAAAATATTTGTTTCAAAAATCTATTTAACAAATTAACTTTTTATAATTATTTTTTCATAGTTACTTATATTATGTTATTATTTAATTATAAATTTTTAATTTGCATATTTTAGTATTTATGTGTTCGAATATTTATAATATAACTAATTTTTTCCTTAATTTTATATTCTTTATTTAATATGATAAGTTATTTTAAATTTTCCTTTAATAAAATAATTTTAATTAATCTTAAATGTTTAATGTAGAGATATCAGTAATTAAAGTACAATGTAAAATATATTATTTTAATAAATTTCAAATTAGATTAGAAAATTAAAATATTAATGTAGAATGTATAAATGAAAATATGAAAAATATATTACAAAAATTAAAATAATTGTGTATAAAAATTACATTAAAGTTTAAAAATTGTTTAAATAGTCATAATAATAAAATTGTGGAATAACAACTCTTTTATTAGCGGGATACTGTCACAATTTTAGAATTGGGTGCTAAGAGTTTGTAAAATTGTGAAATTATCAATATTTTTCCAATTGTAGACATGTAACAATATTAAAATTGTGACAAATGTCACAATTAATAATTTGTGACTTTTTCACAATAGTTTCAATTGTGGATTTTATCACAATTTTTTTCACAATTAAAATTTTCACAAAAAAATTGTGGGTGGAGTCCACAAATTTGGATTCACAATTTTGAATAAGATATCCACAAATAAATTGTGAAAAATTTGTGGATAGAGTACCCATTTTCTTGTAGTGGAGTTGTTATGTTGTTTAAGATCGGGGTTATCTAGAAGGTTATGTTGATTATACACATGAGGAAGAGGTTGAAGGTAGAATTCATGAAATGGAGTAGATTATCTATGTACTTGTTATCTCTTGAAAGTGCACCCTTGTTAAGAGATGACATCATGGGTTCTAATCTTGCTTGATCTCTTAATTTTGTAGATAAAATGGAAACACAGGGGTATACCTATTATTGAGGTGATTATCCAGTATCAAGGTCGGTTCCTTATGGATCTATCATAAACTACTTTTTGATATTTTGAGGGTAAAACGATGACTATAATTGAAATTAAAATGGGTGATACACTAAACTTGTTGAGGGATTTGACTGAGTATATGCACAATAAAATTGATATTGAATTTAAGATGTGCGAACCAATGGTATTAAAGCAGAATATTAAGGCAAACACTTATGTATTGAGGGATAAATAAAAATAACACAAAAAGATAAACATGCACAATATTTATGCACAAAATACCATATTTGCAACAAGATAATATGATTAATGGGGAATTAACATTCATAATAATTAATGGAAATATACAAACTACTCTAAATAATTGGAAATTCCAAAACTAGTTCTCATTCAAGGAAAAGCTGGAAGAAAAGATGCTTCAAAACTCCTATATAAATAATTCCTCCTTTGTGCCTTTTAATTGCACACAATATATAGCAATAATACTTCACCCAACCCATCCTACAAATAGACTAAATTCTCAGTACTCGCTTATGCATGCTAATTTTACCCCTTTATCACGAATAAATAAAGAAATAAAAATAGGCATGCTAATTACAATGAGGCATTGATAACCTTAGTTATAAAGATAAATTGAAGTGAAAGTATAGTTGACTAATCTATTTTTAATAAAAAAATTGGGTGAATATTTTTTCTAAAATTAACCACTTGTTTCTTTTGCAAGTCTTCTTTAATGCAAGTTCATAGTCTTTGTCTTCTTGCACATGATGTGACACTTGTGTTCTTTATCCTGTTGAGAGTATTATGTCTTTATCTTTGATTTGTCCTCTTATGAAGGCATGAAAAAATTTACATTATGTGTAAAAAAATCCTGTAAACTTTTAAGACTTAGAAAAAATTATCCACCCATTTGTCGGGACCACTGTAAGCATGTGCACATGTTAGAAATAACATTCTCCTTTATTTTCCCTCTTTGACTTGGTACAAGGTTCCTTGGTGAGATTAAGGTATGTTTACAAATAATAAGGTAATTATATACCCTTCTCTCTCGACATTGGCAATTAGAAAATATTTTTTGACTATACACACTTTGCCACCTTTAGATTTAATTCTTATCATTGTATAGTTGGAAAACATCTTTGACTCATCATTGCACATGTTATTTTTTGGGCTCCTTGAATAGTTTAGAATAAATTATTTTAAACCTTAGAAATATCAATGAAAAAAATGCTTCGCCACTCTTTTGATTAATCATGATCCTCTAAATAATATTCTTCATGCCCTTTTGATTAATCATCAGCATGTAATACGAGGTTGTCATCTTTGGATTATTTCATGGCACTATGGTTTTAGACCTTAGATAGGTCAATGTAATGATTATTTAAATTATTAGGGCTGCCCCCTCTCCACAATGACTTGACCATTTAAATACTTTTCGGTAACTTAGATCAACCCATGATTTGTAAAGAATTTGATGTCACTTTGGATTTCAACATTGATCTTGTAATTTACTTAATATTCACCGTTGATCTATTGGATCCATGGTTAGGTTTTAGGATTTGCAATAAATGAAGTCGGTTCTCTACAGACCATTTATCTATGTACCTTTAAATGTGGATCCTTGATCTGTATGGATGATAAGTATGAGTTTGCATAGGATTTAGCAAGGGTTTGAACCACTAATCCTCTGTACTTTATGATTTGGACCGTTGGTGATTTCTTGGTGGTTGGCATGTGGTTTTCATTGTGCATCATTGGATTTTTTAGTATGAGAATCCTCACCATTTAATTTTGTACCTTGACTGTATCAAAGTTAGCGGTGAATACGGTTAGGGCCTAGAGTGTGTATGGAAATTGGAGATTGAAACTTCGACCATTAATCTTCATAATTCTTGATTCAGCTCCATTGACTCTTTAACTTGATTAAGTTAGGTGGAAATATGGTTGAGTTTGGGAAAGTAAAAACAATTCAAACCTAATCATTTTATCCATTCATAGTTTTTGTCTGTAGGAGAAGCCTTGGAAAATTCTTTTCTCAATGCCACCATTATTTTACTCTTTTGATCTCAAATTTGAGATTTAATTGCATTTTTGGCTCTTTTTGAGCTCTACGAGAGGGTGACTACCATTGATGGGTATTTTAATATTTATGGTTCCATATTGTCCTTCGACCCATTATTTTTATGGGTTTCAAATAATTGAGAAAACTCGCATGGTAGCCATCCCGAAGGTGAGCCATCCTACTTTATAAGTTGAAGCTGTTTGTTTGATCATTTCAACTTTTTGGTAAATATTGATCTTTGTGAAATATTTATATTTATTTTCATTTCTGGTATGACTTATTATAACTCATTGTGGGTAGTCATAACTTACTCGAAAATTAATTATTTTGAGGGCCTGAAGATTTTTATGTTGATTGGTAAGTTTCATCTCTTTACTCACTTGATTTCCTTTGCAAAAATTAAGGTTCTTCATGATTGTTGAGCATATAATCTGGAGTGAATTATGCACTAAAACTTGCTAGATATTTCACTAAGCTTGGAAATGGGTTTTTTTTTGTTGTTTAAATCTTTTGAAGCTCTATTTACTCTAAAAATAATTCTCTCATAGTAATTTTACTCTAAAAATATATTGAAACTCTATTTTATACCTCATAGCTTCAAATGAAGGCCTTAAAGAAATTTCCTTCAACCTTTGGTTAGTTTATTCATTTATGCTACTTTATGCATATGATTCTCGGGTATTTTGTGATTTTGAGCTCTTTCTTGCTAATCGTACTTGCATCGATTATTGGGTTTCATGAGTTAAACTCGTATTTGTTGCATTTGAGTTGTACATTATCATTGGTAAGCTATCTTTGTATTTGTATTTTGAATTTGAGTTTGAAACGCCTTTTCTAGTATGAGGATTCTATTTTTTCTTTGATCACTACGTTGAGCTTGGCATTATGCAAAGTTTGTAGCTTGAGCTTCAATTTTGTTTGGAAATAAGTCCTTATTTATTCATTATTTTATTCGCACTACTACAAAGAAAGGATTTTTGCTATTTTTCTCTTTTTGATAACAAAGCACTGAGTCCATTTATTCCTTGTGTTAACATAGCCTTATTTCCATATATTTGGCTCTAATTTCAAATACACACATACTTGAAGGAGAAACCGTAGTTTGAGCTTGTTTTGAATCATTTCTTGTGAGCCATGCATATGATGATTTAGCAAGATGATTATTTTTGTTCTTAACTTTGTGAAAAGTCTTCTTTGTTAAGCTTGGTCTCCATTCTATTTCGAGTTCACCTTTTGGTAAACATTACTAGTGGAAGAATCATGAGTTTCATGGTCGATATATCTTAGTTTCAACTTAGTGGATATATACTTGTAGTATTTTGTTTCTCCATCTTTGATAAAAAATAATCATTATTGATTTCCCTTTGATAATGTATCTCTATTGAAATTGTTTTGTTGGATCTTTTGGGATCTTATTTGGATTCACTTCTTCATCGAAAATTTTTGTCTATGAATGATGACATTATGTACTTGAATATTTGTAATTCTTCAACTTTAAAAGTTGTTCATGTTATTATTTATAGAAATATGTGCAATTTGTAAATCCTTAGTTTTGATGCTTGTATACTCATAAATGTAATCATGGTGCCCAAACAAGTAGAGGTGTATTTACTTTGGATGTATTGACAAGTGATGGATAACTGTACTCTAGAAACTATAACTTGGTTTTATCAAAATCTCATTAAGTATTTTTGTGGAAGCTGAAATGTGGAACCTTAAATGATCATGAAAGTTTTCCTTCTGTAAAATATGATCGTCATCCAATTATTTCCCTCTCTGTAAAGTTTTTTTCCTTCATTTTGAATTAAAAGATTTTCATTATTGTTTCTTATAATTTTAAATTTGTACCTTGAATGGAGATCTATGAATTCCTTTTCCTTTGAATAAATCATTTCCTTAGCAACAAATATTTTCTTGATTCTTTTATGATCATTGAAAAATGAAGTTGTTATTCCTTCTTGAAAATTACTATACTCACTAAGAAATCTAGGCGTCTTTTAAGAAAATTGTATCATCTATGATTTCGAGGATACACTTAAAAATACATTATTCCATCTTCTTTTCGAGTCTAAAAACTTGTATCTACCTTTGCAATTATGATGTACCCACTTGCTTGTAGCTGGAAACTTGTTTTCATGGATGTCATAATTGAACTTGGAATTTCATATGGTTTTCTTGATACTTGATATTCTTCTTCAATTTGTTATTGCTTGAAAATTTATCCAAATCCCATCATGATTACAGCTCCATTCTTCTTGGTTGATGCTTGTTGCATAATACAGATTGTTCTTTCATTAGTTAGATTGTATCTTTGTTACATGTATTTTGTAATCTGTACTTTATACTTGAATGTAATTTGATGAAAAACTAATATCTTTTGCTTGCATGGCTGCAACATCTATATTCAAGCTCTTCTTTGATCCATAATATGTTTTACAAAGTTGTACCTTGCTCTTCGGGAAGTGTACTTCCTTCTTTGTTCAGATGTCTTTACACACAAAGTTGTTCTTTATTCACCTTTCCTGCAATCATGACTTGAACAGTTTCTGTACTTTGGTTTGAGATGTTCTTCCAATGCTTGATAACATTACTATTCAATGATTCTTGCATCTGCATAAGTATTACGAATGATAGAAGTTATGATTTCTTTAATCGAACTAATTATGTGCGTACTTGATGAAATTTTCAATGGAAGTAACTCTAAAAATGAAAAATGCAATCCGTTATGTCCTCTCGATACTTGAAAAATTTCAATACTTCTTTATTATGTCAATCTTCCTTAATCTGTAGCTCTGAATCTTTCGATTTTGAAAATATGTACTTTAAGTCTGTACTTTGGCATTTTCAATTGAAATATACATCTAGAAATAAGAGTTGTAATTTGTTTATCCTTTTGATTCTTCTCCTTGAACATTTGAATGCATGAGTGAGTCTTCTTTTGTAGTCCTTGAATTTTGTTTGGTCATTGAGTGCAATCTATACTTGATAGTACAAAATTTTAATTGATGTATTTATCTCTTCTATTCCAAACTGTACTGCACACTAAAGATAATAGTTAGAAAAAATATGGATTTTTAGCCTCTCATATGATCCATAGTATTTTTATTTTCTTTATTTTCCATCTCTCATAATTTTTTGAATTCCATGAGCTTCTACAAGATATTTTCTTCTCAATTCCATGTATGTTACTTGATGTACCTTATGAATCTGATATTAGGAAATCCATTCATATAAAGTTGGACAGTACATGAGTACAAATTAAACCCTGAGCTCTTGACTGATGTCTTTTCCTTTCATTTTTAGGTACATTGTAGCCTTTGGATGACAAATGGTGCTAGAGCCAAAACAAAGAAGACAAGGAGAAAACCAAAGGGAATGATGGGTTTCTTTACACTCTTTTATTTTTATTTTTATGAATATTTACTTATTGCTTTAGTAGTTACGAGTTAAATAAAATAGCTTGTGTAGGAAAAATTGATTTTTTCATGACTAAATGACATTAATTACTACAAGTGAGTTTTATACTTCATTATGAATTCAAATTTTATGATGGATATTGATTGTATAACAAAATAAACAAATCAATAACATAATTAAACGTATTTAAACATGAAGAAATAATGATGTTTAATGTACCAGAATAACTTAATATTGAAATCTTCTCAATACCATCTAACCGCAACTCTATTTTTGCTCCTAAATATAAGATTTCACGTAAACTTTGATTCCCACCTTCATCAATGAAATACATTGGTCCTTTAGGTTTTTTTATTTCCTTCCTAATGGCTAACGTGGAATGGTAGTCCCCATCAGAATCCAATCCCCACATATCTTTCTTTCTAGCAAACACAACCTATTTATCATATTCCAAGTTTTCAGTCTTTCAAAATTCTTCTCTTACATTCCAAAATCACATACTAAAAGGAGATTTAAATTTCCATGTTTTCTTTCTGTTGTTGTTTTGAATTCCCTTCCTCACTTGAAGATTTTTAATCCCCTTCCGTTGCCCAAAATTTCAAGATCAAGGTAAAAACCATCCCATCCCTCGTCCTTCATCCACATGTTCAATTCATGAAAGTGCATATAAAAAAATCATCTAGGAGAGGAAGCCAATTGAAGAAAATAGTAGGCTACACTTTTTGCATAATTTACAACAGTGGGCCTCAAAATTTTAGTTTGATCATATTCCACAGGTGGAAAAGGAAATCATGAAAGAGGTGGAGTTCGGTTTTCATAAGATCAAGCACAAGTGAAAGATGATCGAAATCTACATATTTGAGTTTAGTGTGCATGAAGGCACCATAATCACATCTCTCATTGATTCATCACAACTTATAGTCTCATCTGAAGAGGTAAAATCAATTTCTAATGAAGAGGATTTTCATGTAAATTTTGAAGAAAAAGCAACATTTTTAATGTAGGATCAACATGTTTTTCACTTTACAAATTTTAAGTTCAACGATGAAGCTAAAATCAATGAAAAGGAAAGAAAGCAAGAATAGTTTAGATATGACCAACAAGAAGTAGCATAGTGTGAAGACCCTTATTATGTCACATGCATGGAGATTGATGCATTATTACAAACATTTAATGATTCATGAGGACTACTAGAAGATGTTGTAAGTAAACAAGGTGGGTAGCTAACTTTCATAGAGTATAAGCATGAGTTTTTCACCGTATGTATGGTGAATTTCCATAGTGGAAAATAACGTGAAATTACAGCTAAAAATAAGTCATGGTAGATGAAACTAAAAATAATTTAATGAGGAAAAACAACCTCAAACCAACTGAAATATATCATGATTGATAAGGTACAATAGTGTGAGAAGGAGGAAAGTATTTCAAAACAGTTTCAAAATGTAGCCAAGGATAAAAAAAAGTTTCATAATGCAGATCCGCCTTCAAATCTGTTAGAAAACAGTCACATAGATGGAGAAGAAGGAAATGAAATAGTTCAAATCATAATACTAAATATTCTAGTTGTTAGGAGACCTTATCTTATTTGGTACATACCTAGGTCATAGTTAGTTAGAGTAGTACCATAATTAGGGCTTGTCCTATAGCATTAAACTTAGTTTCAAATTCTCAGCAGCAAGCTCTACATAATTCAAGAGCAGTTTGCAGATCTAATGGATAATTTTTTCAGATCTTGGACTGATTTTTGGATCAAAGTAAAGTTACATATCTTCTATCTAAATTCATCATTTTCCATAATTTCCAACCTAAATTCATGGCCTCAATTTTTGAGAAAGTGAAGGGATTTTTCATTTTCTATTTCAGGTTTCATTTAGCTTAATTTTGGAGCTAGTTAGAGAAGGTTAGATTAGGATTTCCCTTTGAATAAATGCATTTCATGCACACACACACAATTTTTTTTCAATTCAATAAGTTCATTTCATGCAAGTGATCTAGTTTACTAGATCTTTTCTCTCATTTAGTTTTTCTTTTAGAAGAACCGGTTCTCATAAAAGGAAAAAAAATTGTATTAAGACTTTAACTCCATGAAAATGGAAAATAGCATCGCACTGGTCTTAAAGCTAGGAAACGGATTTAATCAGTAGCACCACCGGAAATGTTAACAATTTTGCACTTGTGTAAAATGGGAAACTCAAAAATTTGTTTCATATGGAAATGATTAATGTGATGGACCTAACTAAGGAAATGAAAGATAAGTGAACAGTAATTCAAATATTTAGTTGTGTGCATTGTTTTGGAATGCAACACCTCACATATGCTTCCATTCCATGCTTGTCTTAATCAAAGTCATGAAGAATCCCTGAAGGACTAATACATATCCTTGATAAAGGTGAGAATAGTAGCAGATCCGAGGAGCTAGATTCAAGAACAACAATCATAGTTTTTTTTTGCATGGCTAAAGGTACATTTTAAGTTACAAGTAAATTAAATTCTTGTTATTTATTTATAATTAGATCATATTAATTATTTGTTAAGTTGTTTATTCCATTATATAATTATCATCTACATTATTTAAATTCAAAAATAAATAGACAACACAATTATAGAAATTAATTTTCCGTATTTAAAAATACCACATTTTTAGTTTTCCCACATAATCGATGGAATGTAACTTATTTGTATTGAAATAAAATATGCTTGTACATAAACCTATAAAAAATTTGAGACAGAAGAAACCCATCATTTCGATTGGGTTGGTTCTCTCCTCCTCCTTGTGTCCCTTTATTTTAAGCTACATCGTCCTTAAAATCCTTCATTTACCTGTGGACATACAACATACATATTTTTAGAGATTCTAGTTTGATCTATATTTATTTGCTTAAAGTTTAAAGTAGAACAATATTTTAAAAGAACAAATAAGATACATGTAAAGGGATTGAAAATAGAATCTAAAAGTACATCTCAAAAGATCATTAAGGAGCACAAGTACAATTTTCTGAATCATCAAAGATAAATCAACCAGATGATAAAATAAAAACCATATGGATTTCATATTTTTTAACTAGTTGTTAAAAGTGGAGGTATGAGTAACATATTACAACTTTCAAAAAAAGAGGTGCTTTAAGTTTGAGAGATGGAATCTATAAGTACATAATGGTTTTATTACAAAACAAAAATCAACATGTTTTAGAAATAAAGTGTAGTACAACTCCAAGAAGATAAAATCCTTCTTTAAAGGTGTCCATTATGTTTTTCGGATGCAATTAAGTATCCAAGTCTCAAGAGTACAAATCAGAAAAGGAAGGAATTATTGCTACAGTCCATCTTTGTGGTACCATACAAGGTCCTAATTAGGTTAAATAAAATGCATGGTACATAAATTATTGCAGCAAGAGTACAGATCCTCAGTAATTTATTGAGTCTATCCATCATAAAGGTTGCAATCATTCATGTACAACTTACGGACATGATCTAAGGAAATGGGTGGTACAAGATTTTATCAAGATGATATAATAGCCAACTATCAAGCTTCATGATACATTGTGCATTAAAAGGAAGTGCACATGTTCATAAATAATATATTAAAATGTTTCTATGTTCATCAAAAAGATCAAAATGATATTTCTTTCCTAGGAGAAATGAGCTCAAAATAAATAGTTCTAAGAAATTATCTATAGCCAACATGGTTCCATACTCCAAGAAATTAGCTCATGCATGATAATATTAGGAATAACTGAATATCCAATGAAGCATAAGTTATAAAGTACAAATGCTACATTTCATAATTATAACATGCCATTATTTTCATTTACCATACACTATGCAACATGTATAGTTGTTATTTGTTTGAGACATCAAATGTATAGTTTTAACAATGGCATTTAGAATAAGATGAAAAAATGGATTAAATTATACATACAGGGAAATGATTTAAAATGATATAAGTGAAGATCACAAATAAATTTGATAAGTGCAGATTTTACTATACATTTTGAGATAAACTCATTTAGATTCAAAGAGACTACAATTATGCACAGGAATGAAATAGAGTAGCAATCATAAAAATGAAATCTAGTAAGAATTGCCCTTTTTTTGACATGATGTTTTCTAAATAGAGTGGTAATGGAATCAAAATTCATGCTAGGCTTGAGCATTATGTAAAAATAATACAAAGCCAACAATAATTCTAACATAGATCTAAAGCACAAATGTCATGACCAACAAGATGAAACCAATATTGAAGCAAGGCCTTCGAGGCCAAAGACTTAGAATGGAATAGTGTAAAATACAAATCATGCAAGGAAATATATTTTTTCAAAAATAGAAAGCATATAAAATAAACAATATGTATGAGAGAACATCTATAATTGATACAGAATGCATACAAGGAAGATCAAATAGAACTTAAGCTATAGTTGAAGACCATGTAATGAACATCAAGGCTTAATGAGAAATTTTATGTATACAGAACATAATTGTTTTATGGAGTTGCTAATCAAAATATAAGCTTACCAATCATAGGCAAAGCAATTTTCATACTATACAGTCATGTTTGTGAATTTTGGATAAGAGTAGAGTAACAATATCTTGAATAAGATTAAGTCTTAAATAAAGACATTGAGTCATGGAACACATGATGGTGAAGAACCCAAGAAATAACATGGTAACTAGAAATAATAGTTCATTCAAATCATGCTAATTTCAATTATTACAGCTATGGCTAGGCTCCCGAGAAATGAAATGGACCCATCGATACAAGGTAAAGACTACATGTCGAGCTTTAAAAAGAAGAGAGGGATCGAGAGTATCTCGGTCACTTTGGAGAAATAGAAAATTCTTAGCAAATGAGTTAACAATGGTGTTTAAGATCGAGAAAACAAATTCAAACCCTTTCCCAACAATAAATCAGAATTTGATGCTTTTTTAATGGCAACATTAGCGAGTTAGAAACAAGGGTTTTTTTCTAAAAACAAAATGATGAAAATTCCTTGATCTACAACTATGCTAAGCAAATATAAGTTAGAATTGAATACCTAAAATCATTGCAGCAAGGATCCATGAAAGAAGAAATGGCAAGCCATTTAACCAGACACAGAGTCCATTTTTTACATTCATGAAACTCCCACATAAAAACTATGTAGAACCCATATTTGGGAAAAGAACAACAAATACACAGAGAACAACAGTTGCCATATTTATAATTGAATGGTGATTTGTATGTGAAGGAATACCCAAATCAATGAAAATCAAATGTAAAGAAGCTTACCCTTAAAATAGTGGTTGAAGATATACAACGTTTTGTAGATTTGTTAGACATTAAACTGAAGCTCACGAACCAATAATAGGAAACCCACATTAAGAGAAGTGACCAATAGTAAACAAAAGCCTTAAATCAGTGCATGCACTAGAATAAAATCTTATATTTTCATGTCTTCACAATATTAATAGCAATTTACTCTCTTAAAACCCTCTAAAAACTATAAAAACAAGGGCTAAAAATAGGAGACAAGAAGGAAATAGTGATATACAGGAGACTTAACATCAAAAATGTGGCCACAATCACTTATATTGATGCGAATCAAACAATAGATATGTAGATCACAAATAATTGAAGAAGCCACATGGTGATATCACAAGATCAAAGCCATAAATCCACCGTAATTGCAGTTCCATCTTGAGAAATTAAGAGAAATAAAATACCATGTCCACCACAATGAAAAGATGAGTAAGCGAGAAGAAAAATAGTACCTAAAAGGATGAGATTGAAACTTCAATTATGATGCCCTGGTAAAAATTGGCTAGGGCTTCGCTAAAGAAACCAGAGCCCAAGGTGCAAAATGAAAATGATAGGGTTTGAAAATATTTTTGATACCCTAACTCGACTATAGAGTTTACTAACTCAACCATGCTCAAAAATGTGCACATGTCTATCATATAAAAACCCTAGCTTGACCATTGGTTTACATTTCACCGAAAACCAGATGATGGGTCATAACCTCATGAAGAGGGGTGTAGACACCAAAACTGGGTCATACTTCCATTAAAACCCAGTTCATTAAATTAACCATATTGTACCCATTCATATCCCCTAGTGCACATGTTAATTGAATTAATTATCTTAATTAAAATAATTAATATACTCACTTAACTACATCACCCATCCACCTCACTCAAATGACCCACTCAAACGTCGTTAATGATCTAAGACCAAGTATAATCTTATCCTAACAAATCAGGACTTAGTCTAAACCTAGACTTAACTCCTATTAACAAACCTAAAAGGAATCTTACTCATCCTTTCGTGATCTATCACTTAGGACTTGGACAA
This sequence comes from Taxus wallichiana var. yunnanensis, assembly GCA_018340775.1. Classification (NCBI taxonomy): domain Eukaryota; kingdom Viridiplantae; phylum Streptophyta; class Pinopsida; order Cupressales; family Taxaceae; genus Taxus; species Taxus wallichiana. The sequence goes on along the minus strand of CM031242.1, from coordinate 961,257,960 downwards.
AGATTGGAGACCATGCCAAAAATAACAACAATTAGGCTATTTTTGCCAACCTAGATATTCCCACCTTGACCGATGCGGTCACTTAATCATCACTAGTTAGGTTAAATAAATTTCTTAAATCCTTTTCCTAGGTTGTTCATTCCTTTCAGGATCTCATACGAATAGAGACTTAGAGCACTCAAAATTTCCAAAGCACTCAAGAAAAGGAAAATACATAGGAGCACTACAAATAACCGTTGGCATTCATCATCTTCTTCACAATCACAGATTCACACAGAGAAGCAAGGAGGTTAGAAATTTTGTCGTACTAACACAATTTTTCTTCTCCCCAAATATCCGTCATCACCATCCTCATAATCTCCATTCTCCAAACCTACTCTTCAGTAAGTACCTAACATATCTTCATTTATTTCTATTTTATTCTAGTAAGATTTATTATTCATCTCAGTAAATTATCTTTATCCACATCCATACACTCTTTCCTCCTACCAACCTATCACCCTACCATACCTAAGCCTTTCACCTAGTTTTATCCTCTTTAATAATCTCTAAACCTCCAAGGCTATTTTATGACCTTACCCTCACCATTACTAATCTCTGTGAAATCACAGAGAGTCTAAAAAAGAAGTTTTATGTCCTTTTTACTAATTTTCCCTACCAATGTCGGCTTATCCAACCAATGTCGTTTCTTCTTTCTAATGCAGATAAACAGTCACGGAAGCGAGATCGGTTACTATGTCTTGTAATATATTTCAAACCAGTAAGCTAATATCCACTTCTCAAAATCCCGTAACCCTTTCTAATATTTACTAGACCTTACCCAGAGCATGTACTAGACACGGAATGCAACACCACCAATCACCTTACCCATTTTGACTCGAATCACCTTTTATCCGACCTTTATTATTTTTGTGTATGAGATATCTAAATCGTTTCAAATCTAATAAGATCTTTATTTTATGTATATTTTGAATAACATTAATATTTTTATATAAAACCGTATTGATAAATAGCGTGTTCGGAAGCATTACGCTTACCATATTTATTCCCGCTATACAATCCACTCATTATTTTGTTTAACTCTATTTGGTGGTATTGTTTTGCATTTCCAGGTAGTTTCTCCTATCTAGAAAAGGATCTCTCGTAGTCAACTTGGATCAGAAAATAAGAATGCACATAAAACCTTCAATGAACATCAAAAACATGTATTCCTCCTGGTCTTCTTCCCTTATCTGCTTCATTAATTTTCTAAGAATCTGTAAAACAAGGGGACAATAATTTCCAAGTAAATAATTAACTATTTTTACCTTAGTCTTAAACACCTTAGTCACTATGCAATGATCAAAGGGGAAATGTTAATTATTTTAGTAGGTATGTTGACCTTTATAAAATCTTCTTATGATGTAATAATTAAAAAGGGATGTCTTTTCAAAATCCTAATCTACGTAGACTAAGACATTGAAATCCCCTTTCTATTATTTTCTCTTGCTAGGTGAAAAAGTAGAAAGTTATCTTTTACATGCATTGGTGGCGATTAAGGTGCAATAAAAGACAAATGATCACATGTGAACAAGTGTCACATCATCATCTACAAGAAAAAAATTACATGCACCTAATAAAGGTGACTTTCCCAAGAAGAAAAATATCAAAATAAGAATTGAATATTCACCGAATTACCTTATTCCTTCCAAATTACCTTATTCTTTACAAAATCACCATATACCACATGTAGCAAAATAAAGGAGTCAAATAAGTTTGACTTTGTGTATTATTGGAATTAAAATGCTATTTTAACATTCTAATCATCTTGCATGTTTATTATAGCTTTTTATTTATTCATGATGGAGGCTAATGTTATCTCTCAGATGGAACCCTATGTTGAGTTATAACAAGTGTTCATAGTTTATCTCTCCCTCACTTCTATAGATATAATTGAGACACCTCATGATCTGTGGCTATCCCTATTGTGAGGATAATCTCCGAGATATAAAGGTTGGTTCCTTCTTTGGATGTATCCGACATATATTTAATGTGGGGTTTAAGGGTAAACAGATGGCTAAAACAGAAATTAAAATGTGGTGATATACAAAACATACCGAGGATTTCATTGAGAAAATGCACAATATTCTAAGAAAAATAGTGAATCATGATCCAATGTGTTTCAGCTTATTCTATGGAAAAAAATATTATGTTAAAGAACTAATCATAAAAACACAACAAATAATTGCACACTAAAACTATGCAAAAACACCAATTTCCAGCAAGGTTACTAGCACAAGAAATCTTAATTAATTCAAGGAATGTAAATTCACAAGAATTACTATCTAAAACACACCACTACAAGTATTGAAAATCCAATAAGTAGTTTTCATTCAAGCGCTTAATCTGCCAATGGATTCAAAGACTTAGTACATTTAAAAATTCCTTCACAAAAATCTCTTCTTCTTTTCTAATGCACACAATAAATAGAAAAACTTATTCACCCCCACCACCTCAAAATAGACTAAATTCTAAATACACTTTCATGCTATCATTTACCCTTATCATGAATAAATAAAAGGCTAAATTAGAAATGCTTTACATGAGGCAAAAATAGCCATAATTTCTAAAATAAAACTCTCGGTCAATCAGAGTTGACTCCTCTAATTCTCCAAGAATAAGAGATTACGGTACATATTTGGAAAAATTAAGATATATTTTGGTAAATAATCATTTCTATTTTAATCCTTTCGTGTTTTGCAAGTTACCTATATTGAGTGCATGTAAATTATGTCTTATAGTTGCTGATGTGACACCTATTCATGGAAAAGTGTTTTTTTCCTCTTGTTTCACTTTTTCTTTATCTTTCACCTTTCTACCTCTACTTTAACTTTATTCCCCTTAGAAATAATAAGGTAAATTTTCAAAGTTTAAGGTAAAGTAAGAACGAGGCATGGTTTTCACAAAATTCCACATAATGTTATGGCTCCTTTAATCATTGAAAAATAATATTTGATTTCAATAAATTTTGGTTGACCTAATTTCATTGCACATTTGGACACACTAAGGTAAAAATAACACAATCATGTGGTCTTCCCTTTTGATTTAATCACAAAACTTGACTATAGTCAAAACATAATCATTTGTTTGAGAATTTGTTTAGGAAATCTATGTTAGTGTTCTCATGTGATGAGTAAATAATAATTACGTGAGTAATTATTATCTTGTAAATGGTTAGTAGTTAATAATATTATTGTTATATTAACAATAATATATATTAGTTTGGAGTTGTTTTAACAACTTATGTAATTTGAGTTGTGCATTGTTACGTGAGTAACAATCACATCTAAATAGATATTTGGGGGGTTAGTAGGTTGAACAAACTCCTCATTTGTAGGAGTGATATTTCATATATATTTGTATGTCCCGTATGAATGTGTAGTGAGAAATAATAGAGAAGATATTATATAATTGTGTTTATTATTATTGTTATCTCTGTGTAGATCTGGTTATATGGTCTCAAATTTTTGTCCCCCTCCTCATGATGACTCAACCCTTGATAGAAATTCAGTGCTCACTAAACCATGGTTAAATTTTAATGTTTTTTGTGGGATGAAACGTATACCATCTTCGACCTTGGTTGGGCTACGTAACTCACTAATTTAGTAGGGAAAGATAAAATATGCAAAAAAAAAGAAACATTTTGGTCCATTTTTGAGCTTTATAGGAATGGAGAATTCTTAGTTAAAATTTTTCAAACCGCCACTATTAATTTATGAGCTCTTTGTGGCTTCATCCCTTTTTCTTAGCAACTTCATTTGTTTATCGATGGTTCTATAGTTGTTAAGGAAATATTCTAGAAGCTATATTTTTCTATCTTGGGCTCTTGTAGCTCACATTGATTATGAGCATAACTAGAACCTTATTTTCTTGCATTTGAGTATTTTCTCCTCAACTTACTAAGGGATTTGCATTTTTAGGGTTTCACTACAAAGTTGGCTACCATGCTTATTTCTGTTAAGATGTACTTTCTGGTTTGATATCTTTATTCTTGTCATTTCCAATGGTAAGGCTTTGTACATTGGTTCTTTGCATTCGTATCTTTCATTTTGTTCATTTTTTCAATTTGTCACTTTGAATATATTTTGAAACCTTGATGGTTTTTATGGCTCCTCACTATGTAACATCTTCTCGAGTTAGAATGAGGTTTTGGGTTTGCATCTTTTGAATCTAAGCTTAAGGGTTTCATGGGTTTGAATAAATTGACTATGAATGGTAAGTTTTGTCCCATTTCGCTAAAGCTTTTTGTAAAACAAGAAGTTCAGAACGCCATATAGTGGTGAGGCCATTTCCATTTCTCTGTTCTGAAAAATGTGAAGAAAAGGATGGTTTTTGTTTTTCAGAATGTGGGTATTCTTCTCTTCACTTGAAAAATAATAGATGTGGAACTTTTATTGATTTGGGTATTCATGTTATTCACAAAACTCTTCGGTGCTTTCATTAATTGACTCAATGGTCTCAATTAACAAAAACTATTCTGGGTTTGTTCATTTTTATCATTGCATGATAAATATTTTTCCATCTGCAATATAATGCTCAATTTGAACATTATCTGTTGTATATGTAGTTGTTTTTTATTACCTTTAAACTTACTAGTATGTAAATCTGTTGATTTTAGTCACCTCCAAAACTAGGTATGTTGTTTTTTGTATTTTTCGTGTTGTGTATGCTTCAACATTTTCCCGTCTAAGCCATATTTACATGTGATATTTTTCTTTTGTGCTTATTAATCTGGTCACCATTTTGAAGGGAACGCGAGCTCTATCGGTCACTCTTTTTTATTCATTGTTGTTTTAAACTCCACTTATTTAACCATTAATTGATTGATGAGATAATTCCATGAGAACTATGTGCATATTGAGAAAGGTGACCTATGAAATTGTTGCTTTCTAGAATTTTGTGCACAAGCTTTATATTGAAACTAAAAACTGTTAATGCAGATTTGTTATTCTTTCTCAATCCACAAGCTAAAAACTGGAATAAGATTTTTTGAATGTTGGCTTGATAACTTAGAACTGAAATAGAAAACCCTTTTTCATTTTATATTATCCATCATTTATGACCATGCATTATGAAAATTTACATATCCAAACAATTTGTCTTTGAAATATGGAGTATATGTTTCAAATAAGTCCTTTCATCATATGTAAATATCATTTTATTGTAGAATATGATTGCCTTAAGATTTTTTCATTAGTTATTTTGGAAGTTTATTTTAAATTTGTGATTTATAGTTTGTGCTTAATAGTTTCACATATTGTGAGGATTTTTTTCTAATATGGAATTTATCTGTTTCATGTAGGCTATGTACTTGAATGATTGTACCTTGTGACTTTCTTGGTTTTCTGAAAAGCTTATGAAGTTTGAAAACTAAAAATGCAAACCTTTGAAGAACTCTAAAATTTCTTGAAAACTATACTTATTTTGTAAATGTGAAAATTTGCATCCTCTTGAAGTCACTTAGAGTTTGAAAACTGCATTTTGAAAAGAGACATGTAGTCATTCATTCATGCATTGTACTACATTGATTTAAATATGTTGTTGAATATGCTTTTTCTTGAGTTTCTAAAATTTCTTGAAAAATGAACTTATACTCTATGGACTACTTGTGTGATGTAATGTTGATCAGTAACACAAGTAAAATGTAATCTTCACATATTGGAAAAAGAGTTAGAAAATAAAATCTTAAAGCCTCTCTTACATCTTGATGAGACTGTCTTTTCTATTCGGGAAGTATTGTATTAAGATTTTCACCGTGCATGCAGAAGAGTATGTGAAATTATTTCCTCTTGATCTATTTTGTTCCTGCTTGAAGCGTGATTTAGTTTTTGATTAATAGTTTTCCCTTGTTTGAATGCAATACTATAATCAAAATTCCTTCCGAGACATGAATTTCTCTAAAACTTATTGTTATAGATCTAAAATTTTGCATTGTATTGACACAAATAGCTTTGATATTTTCTTAAATCCTGAATAGTTGTACCTTAAGATTTGTGTTTTTATTCCCGAAAGGTTCTAACATCTTAATAGAATAATAAATTTTAGCATTTCTATTCCATGAATAATTTATTAATAATATGTAACAACTTCTCCTTGTGACCTTAAGTAGTGAGCCTCAATCACTTCTTTTCTTTGAGTTGATCATTGTATCTTGCATCTATAAAACCTATATGGCTTGTTTTGAAAGTTGAATTCTATAATTTGAACATATGAAATTTGAAGGCATGATTAACAACAGTACCTTCTTGATTTGTAATTTTATCCTTCAAGTATGATAATCTTTCTCTCTATGCTAAATCTCTTTCAAACATGATGCATTCATTATGGCATATATTTCTTGGAAACTTGTAGCATTGTATTGATGTAAATTTATGATGAAAGTACTTATTCAAGCTTAATGGTAATGGAAATTATGTTTCTAGAAATCCATAAACCTTTGACATTCTGTAACAAATATATAATTTGTATTTGATTATCTCGTATTCTTCTTCGCATGTACCTAAACTTATTCACCTTTGAATGATTCCTAGAAACAAAGTGATGTTATTTATGTATTAGCTCCATTTCTGTAATATAATTTCAATTTCATTAAAAATGAAATTTATTTCATGTACATGTAGACTTCATGAAATAGTTTGAAAACATAAAAGGCTTACAACCTCTCTTGTATACTATAGTGATTTTTCTTTTTCTTTGTCTCTGTCAAGATTATGAGAATATCCATGTGCTTTAATAAGCTATGATTTTTCATCTAGTTCTTCTGATGTATCTTTTGCATACTTAATTCTAGGAGATTCACCTACCCAAAGTTGGTAGACAATTATTAAAGGTTAAATTTCAGAGCTCTAATAGATCCTGGGTCCTTTCACAGTACATGGCTATCGGGAGTCAAGCTAAAACTTAAAATGGAGTGAGTCTGAAGATTGTACAATATCAAGATGAAGATACCAAGAACCCAAGGAGATTATATGCTCTTACCTTTAATCTTATGCTTTCAATTTCATGTATATGTACCTCTTTATTTAAGTGAACATAAGTTGCATCCCATGGATTATGTGGGAAACACTAAATTATGAATAAATGACATTTTTAAAAATTGAGTTGTCTATTTCTTTCTGCATTCAAATCTATGGTAAATATTGATTGTGTAATGAACTAAAAAACTCAACACATAATTAATAGAACTTAAAAATAAATGAATAATAACATTTGGTGTACCTGTAACTTAATAATGTATTATTCTACATGAAAAAAAAACTCTATTTTCTATTAGAGGATGAAAAATTCCACATATTGTTGTATCCCTTCTTCATCAAGGCTATGCACTAGTCCTTCATGGCTTCTGTATTTCTTTTATGAAGATGAATGTGAATGAAAACAAATGTGAGGTGTCACATTATGCAACCAAGTGAATAGCTGAATGTTTTCTTTGTTGTTCCAGTTTGTTGCAACTCATAACATTAAGAAACTACCCTTGTTCTCCTTTAATTAATTCCATCACATCAATTTTTTTCATCTTGAAGGAAGTTTCAAGTTGCACATTTTTCACGAGCATAAAATTTTCAATAGCTAATAATATCATGCAATTTTGAGTTAGACTTGAGTTTATTTTTAGGGGGTGTGGGTGAATATTATTTATGTTTATTGTGTGCACTAGCAAGAAACAAAAGGAGGAATTTTGAATGTACCTGAGTGTTGAAGTATATTTTTTTACAGATTGGCCTTGAATTAGAACTAGTTATTACCTTTCTAATTAATTTTAGTGGTGTGTTTAAGATAATAATTCTTTTAAATTCACATTATTTGAATTAATTCAGATTTCTATGATTTTAATCTTGTTGTTAATTGGTCTTTCTACATAGTTTTTGTGTGCATTTATCTCGCGTGCATTATTGTGACTAGTCCCTTAATGATTTTTTTGGTCTTAGGATTAAGATAAAACCTGTTGGATTGTGCTTCATTTAATTTTTAGTACATATGTAAACATGAAACATTGTCCCAAGGGAAGTTCCTAACTATAAATGTATATTGTAGTAGGATCATTGTTTGTAATTTTTGATTGGGTAAAAAGTTGCTTCGATGTGCATGATGTGTTTTCATGTTATCTATGTGGGTTAATTTTTATGAAAACATATCTTGTGTTGTATGTTATTCTAAGAGATATCTTATGGTGGCATGTTTTTCAGTAATGTAAGTCAAAAAAATATTCAGGTATTTTTTTGTTGTATCTCTATCTCAAAATTGTGGGCATGAAATTACGACACTTTAATTTGTTATTTTATCTATAATCCTACTATCTAATAAAAATTCCATTAGAATTTAATTTTGTACCAATATATATGTATCTAAGTTAAAGAGAAAGGATAAATCCAAAATACATCACCGTTTCCCCAAGTTCTACTCCTTCCTCCATGGAAATTATAAAACAACCTAGTTGAAGCCCCATCCACTACCTGGCATCTTGAACTATGTCGGAAAAATATATGTCCACATATATAAACTAAAAATATCATCCACATGTGTTTTGGTAGGTCGATAGACATATAGAAGGATTTATTAAAACTATTACATTGCTAATAATTATAATTAATGTGTACTTTATTGTAAGAAATAATAGTATCTAATATGGTTTATTTTATTCATTTGTGATAATGGATTTACATGTAGAAATTTAAGTATTTATTAATAACAAAATCATCCATGAGTACTTATGATAAAAGAATATAAAAATATTTATTATTGAGGGCTAACAATAGGCGTTCTAATATTTCTACACCAAAATTATCGAGTGAATTGATTGAGTACATGAACAATATACTGAGAAAGAATTATAGGAGCACAAACCAATGGGTTTTAGTTAAATCCTAAGGAAAATACTTTAGTGTTCATGGATAAATCACAACAACATAACAGCTAACATGCACACTAAGACTATATAGAAACACCAAATTTGTAGCAAGATAAGATAATTAAATCAGGGAATTAACATTCACAAGAGCTAATAGAAAGATACACACCACTGCAAATAATTGGAAAGGAAATAAATGGTTCTCATTCAAGGGAAAAACTAGAAAAAATTGCTTCAGCACTCACTATATCCAAAAATTCCTCCTCATGCTTTACTAATGCACATAATATATACGAAACATTATTCACCCACCCCTCCTAGAAATAGGCCATTGTCTGAACTAACATAAAAGAGTGTAGTGTATCTTGACAAGACATCAACCAACGTAGATGGTTTCATAAAAAATTTAGAGGTAGCATTACATAATTTTCCCAATGTTTCAAATTTATAAGATGTAACTATTGTAGATCTACCTCACTATTTTTCTCTATGTTTATGAATAAATTTTACAACAAAAATAGGTGGCTATATTTCTTTGGATTGGTAATTTTTTTCTTCACTACAATGTATAGAACTAAAGTTACAATTAATTCATGGCCTTTGGCTGGATTTCATATTGAGCCTCATGGTTCAAATGTTATAGAAAATTATGTAGCTATAAATACGACTCATTTCGATGTTACAACATAGATTACTACTTTAGATGGTGTCTTAAACTTGTTTATGGATGAAAAAATTCAAGATTAACACGGTTATGATCCTTACAAAGAATTAGAAGAAGTATTATTCAATGTTTATTGTCTTTATGAGGAAGAAACAACCATTAATTTTTTCTATAAAACAAAAAAATATAACATAAGTCTTATGTAAACTTCATTTATATGGAGAAAAGAACAAAAAGGATAAGGTTCAGGTATGATGCTAACCTCCCCTTCAAATTAGTGATATTTTTGAGCTCTAGGTCTATCATTTTTATGTACTTGTAACATAGATGAATACAAAGCATTAATTCATGGCCGATAATGGACTACAAAAAGAGGAATCAACATGTTACAAGTTTATGGTGATTCTAAACTAGTTATTAATCAAGTTAAAAATGATAATGTTTTTAAGAATTCATTGCTAAAATCTTACAAGCATAGAGTTTCAGATATGATGGATGATTTTCAAGCTTTTAATATTCAATAAGTCCCAAGAGTTGAAAATAAACATGCATATAGACTTGTAGCAGTTGGAGCTAGCTTTGAAATTCTATAACAAATTGACAATGGAAAAACACAACCTTATATAAAGATTATAATTAGACCTTCAATGCCTGATAATGAAGAAAACTAGAAGGTTTTCCAATATGATGAACAAATCTACAAATTTATGCAAAGAAGAAGCTGAATTTTGTACAATTAATCAAGAGAAATTGGAGCACCAATACGGTGACCAGATTGTATATCTGAATACAATCAAGTTTCCTCAAATACTTTTCACATTAGAGGATATTATTAGTTTTGATTAGATGCTTAGAAAAGAGCAAGGAAATATGTCAACACATGTTGATAATTATGAAGAGATTTGTGTTCTTTGAACGTTAAAATATATAGATTGGAAACGTATGTTCCTTAGTTGAAAAATAGTATTTTATTAGTTTATGCAAAGAATTAAAATATTTTTTTCTTGGAAATACCAAGATATGAAAGGTTTTGATCTTATTTTGGCACAACATACTATAGAATTATATCCAAATTCAAAACTAATTAAGGTGAAAGTGAAGGCCCGTAAATCCCAAAATTAAACCAATAATGAGTAAAGAGTTATCTAAGATAATTGAATTAGTAATTATATTTTTAGTCAAGCATTCAAGTTTGGTAGCCAATATTGTGCCTTTTCGGAAAAATAATGTCTAAATCTAGTTATATGTGGATTTAAGAGATCTTAATAAAGCTTCATTAAAATATTATTATCTACTACCCAATATGGATCGGATTTTAAGAACAATTTTAGGTTAAGACAGGTTGTCCCTATTAGATTGTTATAGTGGATACAATCAAATTCTTATGCATGAAGAGGATACATATAAGACATCCTTCACCACAAAGTGGGGACTTACGATTATAAAAGAATTTTTTTAACTTTATAATGTTGGGGTAACTTTTCAGCGTGCAATGGACATGGATTTTAGAATCCTTTTGAGTAAATGCATATTGGTTTATTTAGATGAAATTAATGTATTTTCAAATAATTTTGATGATCATCTTATGCATTAAAGACAAAATTTTCAGCTTTGGGTAGTTTTGAATCCTAAAATTCCTTTTTTCAAGGCATGAAGGTAAATTACTTGGATATATTTTTTCTAAGTAGGGCTTAGATTTTGATCCTTTCAAAATTGATGGAATTTTGCACCTATCCCCTGGCTCATCATAAAAATTAATTACAAAGTTTTCTTGGAAAAATCAACTTTTTAAAAATATTTGTTTCATATTTTGCAACATTAGTCAAACCATTAACTATTATCCTTAAGAAATGAAAACCTTTCTCTTGGACCAGCTTAATGAAGAAAAGGATTTGAGGCCATTAAGTCAGCTATTTCACAAGCTCCTACTTTGGAAAATCCCAATTTTGATAAAGATTTCACAATGTATGCACTTGTAGGAGCTGAAACCATTTTAGCCATATTAACTCAGGTTAATGATGAAAACATAGAACAACACATCACTTTCATTTGGTAGACTTTACATGAATACGAGAAAATGAATACTTTTCTTGAAATATTGGTGCTTGTAGTAGTAAGAGGATTAAAGAACTTCAATAATGTGTTTTTGAATAATAAGATTCATGTTCTAGTATCTCACACAAGTGTTAAAATTATTCCTGTTGAACAAGGAATTGGATGATAAATGAGTAGGTTGGATTACAAATTTTATGGAGTACGATGTATACATCCATGTTGCAAAAAATAGTTCGAGTAAAAGTATTATGTGAACATTTGATTGGTGATATGCAAAAGTAACAAAGTTACAAATTCATTACAACATGTTGTAGTTTCAAATAAGCAACTTGAAATTTTATTGCAGCTTGAAAATCAGACACCATAACTAAATCCAAAGGTTGCGAGTATCTAGTTAGGTGACTGATTTAATCAACTAATTATAGCATAATACATTTCGGAAGGTATACACAAGAACACATAAAGGTATTTTATATTAGAAACCATACCTTACACTTTCATTGATGGTGTGTTTTTTTAAAATATATTAATGGAATTTTTTACGTTATGTTGATTATGATAGAGTGCAGCAATTACTCTCTAAATTTCATAAATGACCTAGAACATGTCACTTTTCACCACATACTATAGCTCTTAAAATCATGAAACCTAGTTATTACTCAGTTAGCATATTCAAGGACTACTTTGAATGGATTACAAAGTGTAAACAATGTGCATTCTTTGGTTGAAAAGAATGGTTAGATGTACTTCCCTTATAACCTATATCTTTTGATCACTCATTCATATAGTTGGGTATTGACTTCATTGGCATGATAAATCCTCCTTCATCACAAAAACACAAGTGGATTTTGACCGCCACGTAATATTTTACTCAAGGGAATGAAGTAGTTTCTTGAAAGAAGCTAATGAGACTTCAATCTTATAATTTTATGAAGGAATATTTTGCAGATTTAGTCTTCTAGCTACTATCATTTAATTTAATGCCTTGGCATTTCTTGGTGCAAAGGTAATGGATAGGGCTGGTAAACATGTTATTTATCTTAGTAATTTGTCTAATTATTATCCGTAAGGTAACGGATTAGCTAAAAGTACTAACAAAAATATGCTCAAGATTATTAGAAGAACACTTAAAGACAACCAAAGAGCTTGGTATCTGATGTTAAATTTAACACTTTGGGATGATAGAGTGAATCCTAAAAGATCGATGGTAACTCACTACACAATCTTGTTTATGGTCGTAATCCAAGATTCCCTATTTCAATTGAGCTGCCCACATTGGATTTATTACATCAGATGGAATTACTTGAGAGTGAACCAATGCAAGTTCATTATGTATAACTTATGGAACTGCAAGAGCTAAGAGATCAAGCTCACTTAAATATGGAGAAAAATCATAAACAGATCAAAAGAAATTTTTAAAAAGGATAAGTTTAGAATTTTTAATGAAGGAGACATAATTTTGAAATAGGATGCAGATCATGAAAATCCAGGAAACCACACAAATTTCGATACAATTTGGAATGGTCCTTACATGATTTCAGCTTGCAAAGAGCACAATGTATCTCATCTTTTAAGGCTGATTGGAGAGGAACTCCCCTTTTATGTGAATGGTATGTTTCTCAAGCATTGGTATTAAATATATTATAAGTTCTGGTTACATTAGGATTTCCCTTTCAATAAGTATTGTTCATGCACATTGCAACTTTAAATTTCAATAAGTGCATTCATGCACATGATTTGGTTTACCAAATCCTTTCCCAAATTTAGTTTGTTTTTCGTAAAGGTAAGTTTTTTTAGAAAAGGGAATATTTTGGCTATATGCTTTTGACTCCATTTCCAATGGAAAAGAGAAAGGCACCGATCTTAAAGCTATTTGGAATATTTCTCGATAGGATCACTACAAATGCTGACAATTATTATAGTTGAGTAAAAATGGGAAACTTGAAACTTCATTTTCGATGAAAGGAATTTATTGGTGAACCTAACTAAGGGGGGTACATATAGTTTTATTAGTGTTTTCATCTTGTATCAATTGATTAAAAACATACAATTTACAACTATGTGTGTTGTTGTGGAATGCAACACCTCACATATGTTGTGATTCCATGTTTGTCTTAAGAAAGGAAACACAGAAGCCTTGAAGGACCAATGCATAGCCTTGATGAATACAGGAATCACAATACATGTGGTATGTTAAACTCCAAAATAGAAAATAGAGTTGTTGATTGCATGTAGAAGGATTCATTATTAAGTTACAAGTACATAAAATTTCATTATTTATTTATGTTTAAATGTTATTAATCATGTGATTGAGTTTTTTTATTTCATTATACAATCAATAAATATTAAAATAGTTGAATGAAGAAATAAGTATACAACTCGATTGCAAAAATTAATGTGATTTAATCATGAAGAAATTTATTTTTTCTCACACAAGCCGTGGGATGTAACTTATGATTATTGAAGCAAAAGATACATGTACACAAAGCTAAAAATAAAGGAATATACAAAGGAGCCCATCATTCCCTTTTGGGTCTTCTTTTGGTCTACATCATCTTTCTTTCCATCTCCTTCATATTATTCTACATCATGGTACCTGAAAAAAGAAAAAAAAAAATTTAGATTATGAGCTTAGGGTTTAATTTGCATTCTTGTGCTATCTAGCTTTAAGAAAATGAATCATTTGAATTCAATAGGCATAAGGTACATCAAAGATGATACAAAATTGAGAAAGTACTATCTTAGAGAAGAACATACGAGAGGATGAAGACCTATTTATTTTATTCCATAGTGAATTTATTTTATTTCAAAGATGATACAAAATTGAGAAAGTACAAAAGAGAGGCTGAAGACCTATTTATTTTCTAACTAATTTTCTCAAGTGTGCAGTACATGTATAGCGATTAAAGGAAGAAAAATATTTTTCATAATTTAAATTCACAACTAACAAGTATAGTTTACATCGGTCTGAGAACACAGAATTCAAGAGTAATAGAATGCAAATTCAATAAATTTAGAACAACCAAGAGGAATGTGTTATGATTATACCAGTTTTACAGATTAAATAAGCATGTAATGAATAATTTTGACAACATAAAACAGAAAAGAATGCAAAAAAACAAAGACACAAATTTAACATGGTTCACCCAAATGGGCCACGTCCACCGTAAACAACCAATCATTTTATTTAATCTAGCCAAACTATCTCTCTCTTAGTGATGCCACTAACACATTGAGCCTCATACATAATGACCCTTTAAATATAATAGGTTTTTTATCATTTTGTGGAAAGATAGAAAACCACCTGTTAGATCTGTAACCTAATAAGGAACGGTCCATATTTCACAATGTATAAATACATATAAAATGTGACTTAGAGGGTGTTGGCCATGAACCCCCTTTGGGGCGCATCCCTGAACCCCCTGCTGGGGCAATCACCTGGATCCCACAAGGGGGCAAAGCCCCACTTGTAACCCCCTGTCTCTATCAAGCTCCACAACCAAAAGAATGATTCATTTTTGAGTTTTCACTTCAATTCATGAGGAACAAGTACACAAAGCATGAATGAATAGGTATGAAGAAGTTTTGATGTGTAATCACAACATCCCTAAATGTTTCGCAACTCAATAGGTTGAAACTATCGTGTGATTGCATAGTATGGAGCTTTTCTTAATTTATACGTGTGATGAACACATACAAATTGTAGAGGATCTACTCTAAAATCTACTCTAACTTTCCAACAAGGTTAAGAAAATTACAAGAAACTAAATCTAAAGTAAAATAGGTGATGCACCAAAAGGAATAATGAACACCGCTTTGAAATTAAACTCAAACCATTAAAAATGTAATACAACCACCATGCATGAGATAACTGTGATTACAATGAGAGATTAGGAAAATGAAATGAGCATAAGAAAGGGTTGAAAATCATCCAAAAACTTTTATTATTGCTGTAAATATTTGATATAGTGCATTTGCAATGGAGAAGATGCAAGTTGCATTTATAGTTTAGATGGGAAGTTTGGAATCCATAAATTCACTTATAGACAAGAGAAGAAGAGAGGTGCAAATCCAAAATTTGCAACCTTTAGAAACATGACCCTCCTTACAATATATAGGTAGAATAAGAGAAGGAATAGAGAATAATTTGAATAATTACTTCAACCACCCTAAAATTCATTGATTTACCTTGTAAAAATTATGGGTTCTACTACAAAACCCGTGCCTCCATGTACTATTCCTGATTGGGAAAGAAAGGAAGCCCATACCTTCATCATTGTGGTAGGTGAGAAAACTTGGGAAACACTCTAAAATTATGGACTGTTGTAGTTGTGTAGAGGAGACCGTAAGATTTCCAAAAGTCCTTTCTCGTGTAAATCCAAGTTCAGGTCAAAAATTATTTCCATGTGAAGGTTGAGGGGGTCATTTTGCAAAAAAATGTAACCGATGATATTTTTCTCCAAAGTTCTAAAATGCATGCAACTTTCGAATTTAATTTAGAATTTTGGACATTTTGAATTCAGAATTTTTGTTACTATTCATCTGTTTAGGCGTGTAAAAACTCTAAAACTAGAAAGTCTGAAATTTTGGACTATCAGAATTTAAGACCTTTTTCTCTTTCAAAATATTTGTTCTCGTTCATCCGCTTTGGCGTGCCAAAACTCTGAAACCCGAAAGTCCAAAATTTTAGACTTTCACAATTTCAAACTTTTTCTCTTTCAATTTTTTTATTACTATTCATCTTCTTTGGTGTGGAAAAACTCTGAAACTTCAAAACCTAAAAGTTTAAAATTTTGGACTTTCAAAATTTCAGAATTTCAGAACTTTTTCCCTTTCAGAATTTTTTCCCTTTTCGAGATTTCAGATTGTTTCCTTTTGTAATTTCATACTTTTCCCTTTTTTAGACTTTTTCCTTACGGATTTCATACTTTTTCAAACTTTTCTTGCCTTGTCTCCGAAATTCCAAAAGCTGTGAAGTCTCGCAAACTTCAAGCATTTCTCCATTCTTCATCTTGATCTCTAATATCCTTCGACTTTCCCTTCACCATTCATTTGTTGACCTTGCATTTCCATTGTTGAGCCTGCCTACAACCTAATTTTTGAATTGAAATGTGATCTCCCATGACTGAAAATATGATAACAATGGTATAGATTTGATACCAAATGATAATAATGGTATATATCGATACCAAATGATAGAATAGAATAAGATTGCAATGACCAAAGAGGGACGAAAGCCTCACAAATATTATTGATCATGAAATCAGATTACATAACAATGCAAGAGCTGTAATATTTATAGATATTAGACAACCTCATATGGATAGACATGACACCCTATCAGGAACCAACTACAAGATGATAATACCCATCTCACATGAACATGTAATTACTACTAATACCAATATTGAATGTTATCCAACATAACAA
This sequence comes from Taxus wallichiana var. yunnanensis, assembly GCA_018340775.1. Classification (NCBI taxonomy): domain Eukaryota; kingdom Viridiplantae; phylum Streptophyta; class Pinopsida; order Cupressales; family Taxaceae; genus Taxus; species Taxus wallichiana. Next base: position 961,240,924 of record CM031242.1, on the reverse strand, counting down.
TATTGAATGTAAGTCACTAGACTAGAGTGCACATGTTGCACATTATTAAATAAAAGACAATTCAATAAAATACAATAAATATGCCTATGCTAAATTATGCTAACATCCCCCCCCTTAATTTTTCATAGTTTCCAATGGAATATGGAAATAATAATATTAATAGATGGAAGGATGCAATATAACATAAATATTTGAAATGTACTAAACTCTAATTGTAGATTCACAATACAATGATATATTAGTAAAGTATAGAACTAACATGAGTACTAATATAGGAAAATATTTAGCCATAGGCTAAATAGAAGGGATGAAGTACTTACCTTATTTTATGATAATCTTTAACTATGTTGAAATTCAAAATAGATAAAAAGGAGATGGAAACTATTGTTATTATGCGTAAAAACTCATGCGACTATTGGATATTATTAGACTTGTATGCTTTGGCACTATAGACCATTGAAAGATGCTTGTGACTTCTCAAAACATCATAAATATGTTTTTACAAAGTGTTATAAGTTGTATGCAAATGATTTTTGTTGACCACCTCCAGTCACTAGAGAATTACCTAGTTCACCTCTAATATGCAAAGAAAAAGTGCACTTGCAAAAACTGTCAAAAACATAAAATCCTAAAAAAAAATGCAAATAGGGAGTTAGAATGACCTCGATAGTCACCTGACTGAGTGAGCTTACAATAGAGCACTTCACTATATTTCATATTCCAAGTATTTCTACGTGTCTAATTGTCAAATTGTACCCTAGGTGGCTCTTGTGTTAGACATACTTGAATAGCGATAAAGTAGCTAGATGTCGACATGTAAGTAGATGTGTGCATATCTAAATTAAGTTCACCTCCTATGAAGTGTATGCATAAGAATGCATTCCCTTGTCCATTGAATGATAGTTATATGGATACACTAATTCTCTTAGAATGCTTTAGATATAACCTTAGCTGATGGTAGTAGATTTGTAGTGCTTGGTACTTTATTTGGTTTAGAAAACATTGTATTTATATGATTTCCTTTTTTGGATTTCATAATTAACCACAAAAATGAGTATCCATAAGAAAACAAGATGTCTATTGGCTATATGAGGCTTAAAAGAGGAGATCAAGATACAAATAGGTTGCAACTCCTATACGGGACAATGACCCTTGGGTGGTGGTGTCTAGACTATGAAATAGGGTGTGTGTAATGCCCACATTTTACACACACAAAAATAATAGTAAAAATACCGAAAGAATATTTTTTTTAATTAAATTGTAGAACACATGACACTGCAAGAGATCACTTAGCACTACACACAACACATTATATGTTTTCACAACATTAACCCACATAGAAAACATGAAAACACGTGATGTACATCAAGGCCACCTGTTTTTCAAATTAAAATTCACAACTTAACGATTCAACTACATTATAGATTTTTGTATAGTCACCATCCACAACGTAACATTTTCGTGGTTCACATATATATTACCTTCATATTTCATTATTAACCTTAATTACTTGAAAGCAATTATCATGCAGTCCTTTATTCTTCATTAACCTAGACTAAATTATTTTTATCTTGTTTAACATTCTAAGTTTAAAGGTTTTATCTAAATTTTCTCTTTTCTCTTATCGTAAAAGAAATATTTAGCCTAATCATTGGTAGGAACATATGTACACACGTGAGACTATTAATGTTTGTTTTACGGATTTATTTTCTATGTTGCATGTTTTCTTAGATTTGAAATTTATCTTATTTTCAATATAGGAGGTTCACATGAAAACAAAGGGAGTTTATTGGTCCAAGAGTAATTAGAGCACACATTCTTTTCATGTTAGAATTTAATTACTAAGGTTACTCTATTTGGTTTTAAGTTATTTCAACTAACCATATATTCTAACTACTTCACTTAGATGCTTAGTCATCAAGATATAAAGGAGTATGATTACTCACATAACCATGTTTGGATTCTAGGGTAATTAAGTATTAAATGCAAATTACAAAGAGACGCTAATTATAATTTTTACATGCCTTGGTAAGGTCACCGCTAGAGTGATTAAACACTCTTATCTTCCCCAATCATCATGAACTCTAGCTAAAATTGATACTTCTTGTAAAGCTAATACTCTTGTTTGAGAGGAGATCAACGGGATTGGCACTCAATATTATCAACTATGGGTAACTAAAACATAGGATCCAATCGAATCATTTACATTAATTTTAAAATATTTTACTTAATACTATTTAAATAACATATTTTTTTCAGTTAGTCATGTAACACATTTGTTAATAATGGACATTTGTATGCTCGTGAGACTACTGGTTCTCATCCCAATGAATTTCCTTAACAACATGATTACCTTGTTTCAAAACATACATTCATTATGCACTAGGAATGGTGGGCGGGGACAAGAGGAAATAATCCTTCATTTACAATATTAAGGTTCACCTTAATGACTACGCGTCAAGGATTTAGTTTTGTTGCAAGGAAACTAAATTTCACTTTTCTTCTAGCACATTCCTTCATAATTATCTTTTCAAGACTATTCATAAATTAAAATATTGTTAAGTATACCAGCTATGATGATAACTCAAACTTGGGCTCTTGTTTCCTTAAGCTAGAAGGCATGAACGAGTGTAATTATTTAGGCTCATCCTAAGGTTTTAGTTTTCCTAGATGCTAAAAAGATCCCACGAGAGGAGTAGTTTTGTACAAGATTTATGCTAGGGTTGAATGGTTTTTTATATTTATTTTATACACTAATAAAACTCATAAGTAATATTTTATTTTGTAACGAGTGCTCTTTGTTAAAGGCTTAAGGTGAGTACAACTTGTATGACTATAAATAGCAAGATCATTACTTGTACATAACTCTGTTAATATTTAACTCATATGAATACTTTGATATATAATGAGTGTCATTTTTCATTAACTAGGTCCATTATGGTACTTGTGATCATCTTGCAACTATAATTCTTTTATCATCCAATCAATCTCATAATAGTTACATCACTGTTTGAAATAGAATAGTATATATGAATATAAAGGCATTTATACTTTAGTTCCAACCTTATTATATACTACAAGACAATAATTATATCACATAATTTATACTTTATCACTAGATACATTTCTGATTTAACAACAAAAGCATCTCAAACTTCCCCACATATGGAAATAAATAATTTCTGAATTTCATGTCCAAATACGAACTGAACAAGTCTTATATTATCGATACAAATTTCCAAGTATCAGAAGGTGGTTGTTATGTAACACAATACTTTCCCTTTTTTAAAATCTTTCTTTAGTTAAAATGCAAGGACACATTTTATATTTCCTTAGATCAATTAAGGTTACAATATTTTCATTCATGAAATCAGTACAACTATTCAAATCAATCCAACCATCTCTTTTCTTACCATCTCTATGATCCTTCCACCCGTAGGATTAGAACATAGTCCCAAGGAACTGGGATGGGATTGCACTCCCCATTTCTAGTTGTTCAAATGAAATAATTGAAAACCTAATGCATGAATCAATTATTTATTACATTTCAAGTTTTTCCAAAATCATTAAAGAATAAATGCAATCAAATTTCCTATTCTCATATTATCTGAAATAATACCAAGAGCTTAATGTAGAGAAAGGTTGAGGAGTAATGAATTAAATGACAATATCAATGCTTTTCAAAGGAACAATTCAAAACTTATAAAAGGAACAAGTCAAAATTGGCTAGTTAAATCATCAAGGTGTTTAGGACCATAATGTGTAAAATGCCATGAAATAAATGATATATCATAGGGGAATCTGTGTAAGAAAGTGTATGATAATTTTAAGATGATTCCATTTAGTGAAGATTCTAGATCCTGGAAAGGTAAGATGGCTATGATCTTAATTTTGAGCATCACATTTACAAGAATGGGAAATGATATCTGTTATCACCGAATCACAACACCCCTATGTTCATACAAGTGCATATACCCGAACTCACGGCGGGATTGGATAACATGGGTATTATCTCTAAGTTGTGGGACTTGCTAATTGAGATAGACCTCCAGAGAAAGTTGGTTCTTGCTCCTAAACTACCTTCCACAATATACTCTAATGTAGGGTAAACTAACTATTATAATCTAACTTTCCAAGGGACCAGGGAGAGAGAATGCATAAAATGAAATCCTACACTAAAGCGGTGATACACCAGAAAAGGAGGGTGTGAGAGTAGTCTTCCAATGCGTGAGATACAAAAGCAAAGTGCACACTAGAAGGGGTGATGATGTTCTCCATAATCTAGCAAAATGCATTCACAACAACATTTCAAACATACACAATGATAATGGATCCCTGAAAGAACATAAAAATAGACACAATATTCTTGTAATCAAGGTTTAAGGGGAAAGAAGAATGCAAGAAAACACAAGTAGGGGAAGATGCATCCACAAACTTATATTTTATTGCTTCCTGATATGCACAGTTCAATCGGTTACAAGATAAGGGCCTAGATCACCATGCAAGGAGTCCACAATAAGGGCCTACAACACAAAGCAATTTTGGAAAAGCTTTGCTACAAAAAGTACCCTCATCCTTTTACAATGAGCCCAACACTCCAATTTATAAGAAAATGAGAAGAGAGAGAGAAGGGAAAAATGGAAATCCCGAAATCTATCCTTCAACCACTTGTAAGAGGCATTAAATGGAGTGAAATGATTGTGTGTTACTTGAAAAAGGCTCCCCATACTGTCCTAGGTGCTGCAACAAAGAAAGAATGATGACCATGCCTCTTAATTGCACTTCCAACTACCAAATAAAACACTGTTATGAACCCGGCCACATTTTATGAAAAATCCTCACTAATTTCTCATCAAATCTAGAATTTCTGTATTGTTGTGTATCGGTATTAGAGCCACAATTCCAATGGTACTAATTTTGTGTGATTTTGTTTAGAAATGAAAAATTTATGGCCTTCTGAGTGTGTGCAACTATTTTGGGTCCGACAGGTGTTTCTTGTCATTTGATGGGAATGAGCATTAATCGATCGGAGAAAAATATATTTATTTTATTTAAATATATCTACCCTCATTAAAAATAATAAATCCAGTTTTTTTGGCGTAGAGGACATTTTTCTCATTCAGAAAGTCCAATTTTGTGAAAATCGGAGCTCGGAGTCAAAAGTTATGGCCGTTTGAAGTTTCGGGAGTCAAACGTTGACTTTTCCTTTGAGTTGCGGATATTGCAGCAAAATCGGGTCCGCATGTCCCAGCTGTCCTAGACACATTCTTCCACATTGGCCGATTTGGGCTTCCTTGTCCCCTTTACGACCTTTTTTCCTTTACACGTCCCACGCGTACTTTTGTCTCGGTTGTCCCGAATGAAAATCTTTGCACTACCCACAATTGACTGACTTGCGGAAAATCGGCCGATTCACGTCCCGTGCGTATCGATGTCCCAACTATCCCATGGACTGCCTGGGACAAAAATGTCTGACTTAGCTGATTTTCTTTGTATTTCAGCTGTGAACTTGGTACGATGAACCTCGGTATGACCCGCACTGGTACGAACCGCACTCTTCTGACTCCATAATGCCTTAAAACAATCGTGTGACCTTTTTTTGCATTTTTTCATTTTTTTAACTCATTGGGATTTTTTTCTTGGATGGGAGAGCTAGAGAGAAGCTGAAGGGGCCCCAAAACATGATACCAGGCCTTGAGTCAATCTACTTTCTCGAGATCGAAGAATTTGATGTAGGTTATCAAAATTACCTTGACGGGTGAATTTTGGATAACAATATCTATTTCATTTGTTTCGATCTACTTGGTAGTGTTATTAAACATTCAACTAAAAACAATAGTGTGATCATTCCTCAAGAAGGAAGGATATTTACATCACCTCCTTCCAACAATATCACTCGGTGTACATATGACAACAATATGACTCGGGTGAAATCCTTTCACCCAAATAATGAATACCCATCTCTCGTAAAATGAGGAAAAGCATAAGAAAGTTTGAAAATCATGGATTTAGCTCATGTGATCATTGGTATAAATTTGAAAGCCTAAGCATCAAGATAGTGAGCCTCACTTGTCATTGTGAGTTTAAGAAAGAACAATAATTAGAGATGTCAATACTCATCCTTGGTTCAAATTGCCATGTTTTGCAACAATTTTTCTAAACACTCAATCACTACTCTGGAGTGTTCTTACATCTCACGAAGGAGGAAACATATGTAATCACATTGTTTAGATTCAATAGGAAACAAAAGGTTAATATTATCATCCATTAAGCATTTCCTTAAAGGACATGAACTCATCCAAGCAAATATCCCTAAAAGATCATAAATAACGGTTTATTAATTAGCAAAGCTTCATCCTCATTAGATTAGTCAAATCTCTCTCTATCTCTCACTTTCTTCTCTTTCTATATTGTATTTTTACATTAATAATGTGTTTATCTCTATTTTGTATTATTCACTTCAATGACCGTCAATTCAACATTTGAAGAGTCCTTTTTACTAATGATAAAATTATTCACCTCATAGGAATGTGTAAGGTCACAAGTGATGTAGATTGGTGAACCTTCACATGGGAGAAGAGGAAAGGAAAATTTGTAATGCTATAAATTAGAATGGCCTCTCCATTCAAATGGGTTATAAATTGTGGATTGATGTATGTAATTTGTTTTTATATTAGTACTTGTAATTTTTTTATATTAGTACTAAACCATGAAATAATAGCTTCATTTCCTCTATGTATGTTTCTATGTTCCTCTACCTCTCTACAATGAATATTTTTAAGAACAATGATTTTGAACAACCAAGAAGAAATATTTTGTCCATTACCGATGATATGAACAACTTGGTCTCTCTAATTTTTTTCTTATTAATTTATGCTCTTATAATTTAATGTGCAGTTACTCGATTATTTTATTATTATAATTTGATAGTTCCTTATCACAACATTAACTTTGTCTCCTTGATTCTACAATTCTTGTTTACCTCGGTTCGTTGTAAGATCATCCCTTGTACTCTTATAAGGAATTTTCATACGTTCGGTGGATTATTATTGTGTTATCCTAGGCCTATTTGCCACCCACGTATTTCAGTAGTTTAAATTAATTAATGGTGTCCTCCCCATACCCAAGAAGGAGTGGATTAGACCCATGACCGTTAGTGGAAACCAATAAGTTTCACTATGAAAAATTATTTCAAAAATAATTTAAGCCACTCTGCACATGGGAAGATCTTGCCCTTTTCCATCCATAAAATATCTCTAAATATTAAAACGAAAAAATATTCTAAATTTTTTATAAAAATTTAAAAATTCCGATGATACCATTTGAATGTTCAAGATGCCATGTTGCAATCCTATTGAAAAATATACGAGTTTTCCAATTTCATTGCTTTATAGTTCTTTGACATAAACTCATAGAATGAAGGTAAACCTAAGGTGATTTTGAAGGTGATGTTTTATATCCCACATTCAAGTAGTATTAGAGATCTCACTTTAGACTTACCATTGTAAAGGTAAGAAGACATCTTCCTGAAAATCCTTTTGAAGGTCATGTATACACCTAATTTTTCACATTTCATGTTTCATAGTTGTTACTAAAAATTTCCTTGTATACGTAGGGGTCACTCGATGCATGTATTTCCTAAGTTGATGCCTTAAGGGACCTACCGTGAATGGAAAATGGTTATTCATGTAACACTTATGGGTTAGAGACGATTATACTATTGTGTTTTTCTATATGGTCTTGCCATCGCTTTCCTTTCCATTAGGTATCATTTCCCTCCTATGTCCGAAACATATCATATTCATGAATTCCTAATTTTTGCACCTTGTAAATCCACCTTCATGACACATGAAACATTACATTTAAATTTCTTGACATAATACATGATTTTTTCATCTTTCTCTAACACAATCACCCATGGGGATTGTGTTGATGTTATATTTTCCCATGGCTAACAACATTTTCTTTGGGATATGGCATCTTATATATACCTCCAATTAATTTAACACTCATCAAGAACATGAAGCTAAGACATCCAAAGTACCATTTTATCTACTCTTTTGTGAAATATTCTCATCTACTCACTCTACTTTTGGTAGATGTTACATTTTCCTTCGATTTGATTAGACACCCATCTTCTTGGATGATTTCTTGCAATATTGGATCATCATATTGTGAGTATAGGACATGAATGGTCTTCTCGTACTATACCTAATAGTTATTCTCTACCTGTGTTTTCTTCTTAGGGGAATAGATCCATCACCAATTACCCTAAAGGTTTAGTTGAGATTTGTAACCCTTGTTTGTCACTTTTCATAGATTACCTCACATTGTCTTCTTCATTGTACAATTTTAGTTTATTATTATGCATGTTTGAGGATATCTCTCTTAGTACTCTTACTAATTATTAGATCCTCGTAATTTTAATTCTAGCTATTGCATGCTTCTTTCTTTTATTTGTTGATCCATAGATCTCCACACCAAACCACTTATATCTTTGTCGGGTTCCTTCCTCTATCTTAACCACAGGCCTTGAAAACCCTATTTTTACATATTATAAGGGTTAATTCCTTCTAGATATGTGACCTTAGTACTCATTTTATCCCTTGTAAGTCTATCCCCATTTATGTTAAAACATGCGTGTCTCCTACTCATTATCTCCAATACCCTAGTTGAATGGATGAGTAAAAGCGCATAATGTTGAGCCACATTTTTGATAGCATACATTCTCTAGTGAACCTAATGTGAATATTATAGACCTTATAGTTTAGAACTGATCCTTAAAAACACCCCTATTTCATTTTCAATTCATGTAAGCATAAAAATACTAAAAATCCTAAGAACTTGCTTGTACTAACACCATCTCCCCGGATGATCATGTATTTATATGTATCCTCACATCTATATGCCTATTCTGCATATGCAAATATATTTAAATTCATTTTCCTTTAGTTTTTTACTACATCAAATCCAAGCCGCCTTTGGCCCTTGTGTCTGCTTTTCTACGATATCAATTTTTTCTCGTAGCCTTCATTTTCAAACTGTTTTGATCTAACTCAACACTCCATCATGCAATATCTATGCATGGGGTCATCTAACTATATTTTTTACTAATATAAACAAATATAACATCCTTACAATAAATTTATTTTTTATGGAGTATTTTGTTGTAGGAGCACTTAGAAATATGCCTTATACTAGTCATGATGTCCCACTTGAGGATGAGTAGGAAGATATCTAGAATGATGATACTTCTAAACATCATCTCGATATTCATAAATTCCTATGTAAGTTTCCTCATTACAAGGGAGTGTTAGATGACATTCTTATTGATTTTTTCTATGAACATCTTGACCATAGTGCAAAAATGGGAACTCCGCTAAAAGAGGATCACCTAAAAATTCACCCAATTTCGATGCTACAAATCTTATTATTCAATTCATTTATAAAAAGGATGAGAAAAATTATTCCATTACCACTCAACTCATCCAAATGCAAGACAACATGGCTAAGTTATTTAATTTCCCTTCAATAGGATCTTGGGGTAGAATGGACGAACCTTTTATAGATAGGCCTAATGGGGTACCGATTACTCAATCCCCCATTAATACAAAGGTCTTTTGAGTAGTCCAACATGATCCATTAATACCAAATATTACTATCGTAGATATTGGTAGTATTGCTCCATCTATCTCTTACGATGGGTCTACTCATCCCAACCTTTACATCAAGGCCTTCAAGACAATTTATAAATAATGGATTCGGAATAATTCATACATTTTCACTAAACTCTTAGACAAGACCCTTAGTAGATATGGTTTAGATTGGTGCAATACTTTTCCTCCAAATTCTATAGTCTAACTAAAGTCCCTAGTGAAATTCCTAGTGGATGAGTTCTTATATCATGATTTACCTTAAAATAAGATCAACACTTTCAATAACTATCAACAATCTGAGAGTGAATCAACAAAATCCTTTACTAAGCATTGGAAGAACCTATCCACATGGATAAAACATAAAATGGCCAATGATGTCCACTTTTAACTTTGCCTAAAATCCTTGGAGCCTCAGCTTCAATAGAACTAGAGGTCATTTTCTCCTACTTCCTTAGAAGAGGCCTTTGAACACGAAAAAATAAAACATTGTGTTATGATGTAATTTGAGAAGGCTCGTCCCAAGACACAATCTAACAATAAATTACATATCCTTAAATGATATAAGAATAAAAATGCAACAGAAACAGAGTATCAGGACATTATTTATTTTGTTCCTTCTTCAAATAGATATATTTTCAACATTGGCCAACAACCTAAAAAAAACAAGAATCAACCTAACTGTCATCAACCACTAAGTAAGGAATCTTTGGAGTGTTGGTTTCCTAAACCATTCACCACAATTTTTAATTCCTCTCGACATATTCCTTATTATCATGATGAGAGTATTTTTTTGGTGTCACACTAATTGGGTTCACTCACATGATAACTTTTATGTACTCCATATGTCTATTATTAGCTTTCTCTTAGGACACAAATTTAACTATGATGTTATCACCGAAGAGTGATTGACTAAGGTAGTTAAATCTCATGGTGCAACTTAGAAAATCGATCCTCATAAAGCCATAAATTTAGAAAATTAAAATCTAAATATATTCTCCAATCCTTTACCTAATCATGATACCTCTTAAATTTCTAAAAAGGAATAGAATACAACAACTAAATTTTTCAACATAGATTACCCTTCTAAGAACACATGATTGCAATCAACAATGTAAAACGTGTCATACCTTATGCGGAACTATACTCTATTGTAACATTCTAACCTGGGACCGACATGGTCATTTACCCTTTAGTTCCTAAAAATGATCTCCTAAATTATGAAACCTACCTATTCCAAATGCAATCATCCCTATAGAAGTTCTCGTATACGGTCGGTTGTTTCTCGACATATCCCTATATTTATATACATCATCGACCCTTATGTAAATCAATCATGTAGGGGCGATTACATAAGAACTTAAAAACATTATTTATATAAGTATCCATAATTTCCACTACCCCTTTAGGTTTTATTCCCGTGGACACTCAACACTCTCTCCTCCTACTACATGTCTGTTCATTATGAATTAGATACTTTTGAAGCACTTTCTCAAATCCCTTGTCCATTTCCCTTCTTAGAACTCATGTGCACATCACCACACATTCATGAGTGTCTCATGAATTCATTGTTATTTATGAATATAATTTTTATCCCATCTTAGGGCTTATTCCTACCTTATATGGTGTATAAGAAAGCATCCCCAAGAATTTTGATCAACTCTCTATTTTTACCTATCTTGCTTCATGAAGACAGAATGTCACTATTTATCTTAGATCAAATCATTAACACTATATTATAGTGTGCTATCATAGATTAGGTATTAGGAATGTGTGTGGCATCATTATATTTGGTCAAGGCACTCAATAATTCCATCGATAGCCTAAAATCTACACAAACTCCTTTCCAAGAATAGGATCACCGATGATACCTCTAATGGGGTGTGTTATGTTACCCATAACCATTCTAACTAGGACAATCAATGTGAAATTTATGGTATTCAACATTCCCTTATCTTGTAACATTCTCATACAAAAGCCTTGGAGCCATCACATGTATTTCATTATCTCATCCACATGTCAATGTATGAAGTTCACTAACTAGGAGCTATTTATAAGATTCAATGCGAAACTAACCCTTGGAAATATTATATAAATAATAAAAAGAACATTAAAGATCCCTATTCTTGAGGAATTATCACCATTACCATTTTAAGAATGTGAATTCTTTAGCTACCCTATAGATACTCTTCACGGAAATGTTGGTCATCTTAAGTTTGTGGGGTGTATAAAATTTCTCAAATTAATATGACAATCAACCCAATGAAATCAGCCTCAGAATAAACACTTATGATCTCCCTAAAATCATCATATCTCAATTTCACCATTCTGTATGACCTTGCAAGAAGGTGCCTTTTATTATTGTAGTCATCTCAAAAGTCCCACATCCGCCACCTGGAGCATATGGTATAACTCAAAACCATAGTCAACTCTAGCATAGTGGAGATTTTGATATCATATTAGAATGATGGTTATGTTTAATATGAACCTCATCTATCCAAGTTATTATCATATTTGTAATAGGTAATTCTTCTACTACCAAGAATCCCTATGCACTAAAATTACTCACAATGTGAATGTTATTGTACTATAAAAAGAACCTTCAAATGAAACTCGACAACTCTTTCCCACGATTCTTGAGCCTTACATTACTCCATCATTCACCCTCTCGAGATACTAACGGGGATATATCTATCTCATTATCCTTGACATAATATGGGTTTCCTTTTTACTATGAAACCAATGATCTCATGTGTAATGATCCTATTTATCATGCCTCGATTATCGAGCGACACAACTCTCCATCATCGACATCCTCACCCATTGCATTAGTACCCCTTTTAGACACTACAATTATCCCTATACAACCTACGAGACACCTTCTCCTACCTTTTTCCCTTATATGTCCTAAGTTATGTACCATGAGCCATATATAGATGGCATAAGGATCTGGGGCATGATGCTTTTAATTATAGATCCTATATAAGCCACATGAAGAATCGTGTAGTAAATTTCAAATGTGATCAAGCCAAGAAGACTAGATATCCTTCTTCTTCAACTCTTTTTATATTCTCTCATCATAGGTATTGTGCGTACATCAATGCCGATTATTTGGTTCTATGTAACAAAAATCCTATCCATAAAACCAATTTATGAACTCATAAGTGTAAGGAAGATTCCTTTAACATCCTCCCACCTTCTCTTATACCACCTATAATAAATCATACATATGGTCCTCTACTTCACCCTCAGCCTCAACTTACTTTCAATGACATTCGATGAAAAATCCTCACTCAATTGGAGGACAAGATATATGATACATTATTTATTCACAATGTATGAAGTGCATAAAAATAGGAATTACAAGAAATGTGATTGAGGACCGCATGACCCATTCCAAAGCCAAAATCTGTATATAGTTGGTGAATTATCACCCATACACGGGATCTTTTTCCCCTCATGGCTAATTACCTACAAACACCATGATTACATATTAATTTAGTCTTTTTCCAAATCCCTCACCTTAACATGGGATCTTTACCTCCACTTGGGTTTTACACAAATCAATTTTATATCTGCACTTCACCTATTGATACCCCTTTGGTTTATCACACTCTCTCTATGTTGTCGTGTAAATGTGCAACAGGAAATTGACAATTTTTAGCAAAACAAATATACCCCTATGCCAATATTTTTAATTTTATCACTCCAAGACACCCCGAGATCTTACCAGTAAGTCTAAATGACCTCCCAAATAATGTTATACCATTCCCCCAAGTGATTTAGTAAATTCCATTCATTCCCCCGAGCTGATTTTAAGAGTTCATTTCCAAAGCTACAAGAAGTTATGGGAAGGGCTATCACTGGCCATCCTAGAGCTGGAGCAACCTCATGGAGTAGATAAGAAGATCCCAAGTTGATTTGGAGGAGATCCAAAGGTCTTGGTACACCATGTACATGGTTCAAGAATATTTTGGAAGGTCTCAAAGAAGTTGGGGTAGTTTCTCCAGAATTAGGGTTCACAAGCCTAGTCGTTGCATAGGCCAAAACAACCTATGAGATACATAAGGTGATTCTGGGAGCTCTAGATGGAGTTATAAGTAAAAAAACATCACCGGAAAGAGGAATCCAAGATATACATGATGGTGAAATCATATTTTTCACAACACTTTAGCACATAGGATTTGAAGGTAGTTTTTATCAGGCATATGTGGACTCTCTGATAAAAATTCCAATTTTTCAGGGATCAAAAATATGAATCAAGACATGAGACCCAAACCATTGGATTCAAAATTTAGTTTACAGTTAGGATCATATAACATTTAACCAATAAATTCCACCAGGAGCTCAAGTTATCATCATTCCAAGTCACCCTCTTGGAGACAATCTAGGAGTTAATAAATTTTTAGGAGGACACATGTCAGCACCAGGATCCTGGCGGAATTTTATGTTCCCGATATCCCTGAGGTCAGGTAAATCAGCCCTTGAAAATACACCCATCCCGTATGCGGTGTCTTTTTCTCACCCACGTGACCGACTTTCAGCCCCTAAGTGCTCTTTTGGAGGTCAAAATCCCTGCCATCAGATCGAGGACAAGTGTCAACTCCAAGACCACTGTGGAATTTTATGTCCCTCACGTCCTTCGAGATGAGAGATACCAAATATGAAATATGCACCCGTCCCTCTAGGAGAGTATTTTTGTCACCCATATGACTAGTTTCCAGCTCCTCAATGCTTTAAAGCTTATTTTGGAGCACTTATTCCCTATTTTCAGATCATTGCCACATGTCACTGTCTTACTCATTGTGAAAATTAATGTCCCTCACATCCTTAAGGTCATGGAAATCAGGGAAAAAAACTTGCACCCAACTCCAACTAAAAAAATTATTTATTTTTCTAAGTTTTGGCTACTTCTTGTTGCTTCTTATTGTTTCTTGGTGCTTCTCACTGCTGGAGGAAAAGTTACAGAGAACACCTCACTCCACTATTTCCAAATATTGAACCAGATCCATCACGAGTAAAAATTATCATTTATTCCATGATCTCAAATATTTCTTATAAGCATAATTCATGAAGATAAGAAAAATAAATGCTGAAACGAGAAGAAGAAGAGTGGAAATCCCCATTGCCATAAAATTCAGATTCAAACATATCTTGCAAGCCAATGTACGGATTCACGACCCATTTATTGCTGAGTTTATCTCTCTTGAAGGAAATTAGAACCACACTTTCAATCCTCCCTAGTATTGCATAGAACATTCATAGTGAATAAATATCGTTTCTATCTCAATGAAGGAAAAATTATATTTCTCGTCAAACCATTTGTCGAATTGAAGAGAAATTTCTCCTGAAGCATAAGAAGCAAAAACCTATCACAATGGAATTGATTTCATCATGAACGGAGACAAAAACAATAACTGAAATTTTTAAGCTCCATAAATGGCTAGCACGACACAGTAATAGAAAAATCAGCGAGCTACCTTTCCACTTCTTAGGGTTCTAGTGGGTGAAATCGCGCAAAATTGGAGGGAATGATCATTGAAAAATATAGTTTCACGTGAACTAGTTTTTGTGCCATGAAGTCCCTATTTTTTAGGGATATGGAGGGCTGTTTTATTTATCAAAATTCTTCCCTCTTTGAATAAATTCTCAAATTCTTGAAGATACAGTAGAAGTGAAATTATCGAAATTCAGAGCGAAGGATCTCCAAACATTCTAGTTTCTCTCAAACTAGTTTTTGCATGATGAAGTCCCTACTTTTTAGAGATATGGAGGGTTGTGTTTTTTTCATTATTCTTCCCAAACCAATGAAAATATAATTTTCCCACTTTTTTAGATGAAGGAATTACTCAAAATTTGGAGCATCAAACCTTGGAATAAAACCCATAAATTCAAGACCCATTTTGTCGTAATTTGGTATTCCTAGTGCACTTACTAAAAATAACATGTCTCCCTACATAGGGTTCTGTTACTTCGGTAAGCCACCATTTGAAGATGCCATGAAGAAGGTGGTGAACACAAAGGGAGTATCGTAGGTAAATTCATCAAATAGTTCATCTTGGCTCACAATCTGCACTTACTAAAAATAGTAGGTTGTTCTGAAAGGGAAATTTTGGCACAATGGGAAATTAAGGAATAATCATTTAGGTCAACATCATCATGTAATTTTATCATAGGAATTTCTCATGGGGAATGTAATATTCATGTCAAATAATTCAACAAGTGTCTCCAAAAACTCAATCCATGGCTTGAGTTGGAGGAATATCTTGTGCGGGGTAGAAGTTGTGCTCATCGACATCACCATTCAACAATGTTTTTAGACACTCATTGTTATCCCAAATTCACCCCTTGAGGTAATTTGGATAACTTACATAATTTCCTTAGGCTCAAGTAGGCAGAAATGGTAAAAGGTGAAAAATTCAGGTTTTGAAGGTCCCTTTTGCTCTTTTCTAACCCCCATCCAAGGAAAAAATTCAAGGAGTTAGACAAAATGGAAAAAATCTGAAAAAATGGCTTCTTTTAGTGTATTCGGAAAAATTGGGCATTTTTTTCAAAGACAACCCATAGGAAATTAGGACATTCAAGATCCACATATCTAAAATCACCATGCAGACATAGGCAATTAGTAAAGTTGGGTATACATGGCTCTGACGGTCCATGGGACGGCGGGACACGAGTTCACCGAATGGCCGAAATTTCCGCACCAAGAGAAAATCGGTGAACTCTGGTTGAAATGTCCCACTCGGTCCATGGGATAGTTAAGACGCTAAAACACATGGTCTCTCGAAAGGCTGAACTAGCTAAATACAAAGGAGATGCGGTGAATGCGGAGGTCAACGACCCTCAAGGCCCGGTCAACATTGGGACAAGCGGGACACCAAAATCTAATTTTCTCGATATACAAAGCAGTCAAGTGTGATTCGGGTGAAGTGGATTTTTTCATCCCAAGTTGCACAAGAGACATCTGGGACACCAAAACCCGAAATAGACATGCGCAGGGAAAATAGTGCAAATAAAACCCCAAACTTCAAATGGCCATAACTTTTGACCCTAAGTTTTGATTTTTAAAAAAATTACTTTATGAAACAAGCACAACATCCTCTATGCCACGAAACTAGATTTCTTATTTTTAATAAGGGTAAGTATAAGAAAATAAAGGAAAAATATTTATCCCGATAATCGATGCTCATTCCCGTTAAATGATAGAAATGCCTGACAAACCTAGAATAGCTTCCCGCACACAGAAGGCCATAAATTTTGCATTTCTCAATGAAAACTCACAAAATTGGTACTTTGTTGGAATCGTGGTTTCAATCGATGCAAAAAATAAATAAATATGGAATTTGATGAAGAATCTATGGGAATTTTGTGAAAAACGTTCCCATTTTAGAACAGATGACATTATTTGCTAGTTGGGATGCATTAATGATGCATAGGTTGACATTTCTCATTGCCTCAAGTTATGGGACAATATGGGGGACTTTTGTAACAAAAATACCATCATTTCAATCCATTTACTAAATTTTACGAGTGGTTGAATGACATATTTTGGTATTTTAATTTTCCCTCTCTCTCCTCTTAGAAATTTATAAATTGGAGTGTTGGGATCATTGTAAAAGGAGATAGTTTTGGAGTAGAAAAACTCTTGTCAAAATTGTTTTGTGAAGCCAATATGCTGTAGGCCCTTATAGTGGACTCTTTGCATGGTGATCCAGGTCCTTATTGTGTAATAGATTGGATTGTGCATATTAATGAAGCAATAGATGCACTTTTGTGGATACTTCTTCCCCTATTGTGTTTGTTTTCATTATTCTTTCCCTTTCAAACTCATTGCAAATATAGTGTGTCTATTTATACTCTTGCAGGGATTTATTATCATTGTGTAGGTATGGAATAGTTTTGTGAATGCATTTGTTAGACTGTGGAGAACTATTATCCACCCTTCTAGTATGCAATTTGTTCTTATTTTCACCCATTATAAAGCTATTCTCATTCCTTCCCTTTCTATTGTATCACCATTGTAGTGTAGGATTTGTTTCATGCTCTCTCTCTCTGGTCCCTTGGAAAGTTAGATTAGGATTAGATAGTTTTTTTCGCATTAGACTAGATTTTGGTGGTAGTTTAGGAGCAAGAACCAACTTTCTCTGGAGGTCTATATCAAGTAGAAATTCCCACAACTTTGAGATAGTACCCATGTAATCCAATCACACTATGAGCTCAAGCACACACACTTGTGAAAATAATAGGGATTTTTGATTCGGAGATAACACTCATTCCAAAGCATCTCGTGATCCATTTAAATAATTTTTCCAAAACTTTGAAGATTCAGAGTTTCATCGCATTAGAGCTTTCAATCAATGATTATCATCAGATTTACTAAGGGGTAACATCTTCTCCACTTATTGCTCTTCCCTCTCCCCAACTTTATCTCTCTTCAAATTTTCTAATTCTTGATTGGGGTTTGCACTTTTTGATATGCCTTTAAGTCACCTAAAAGTGACTTTAGAAACATAATTTAAATTAAGTCACCTTGATTTTATAAAAGGGACTTAAATATTTCATAAGAATATGAATAGTCTAAAGTTAGAAATAAGGCATATGGAGGGTCATGAGGAAGATGATAAGTCACCTCTCATTCTCTAAATTTTAATGCCATTCCCATTTCAAAGGGTTGGAAATTGATCGTGTAAACTCAAGATTTCATTATGCCTAGAGAAAGCGAAGGAAATAGCCATTTTATTCCATTTCCCCCTTTTCTTAATTTCCTATATTTTTCCACTATGTAAAAATTCCATTTGAGAAATTAATAAAAGAAGGAATTTCTTTCTTTCTTTGACTAAGGTATTTATTAATACTTTGGGTTCATCAAATTTCATTTCATCTTAATGATTCTTACAAGGTTTTTTATTCTCATAAATGCATGTGATGATACCTATTACTAGTGTGTGTTGGTGCTCAAAATATTCGCACCCCATTTTGCCTTTGAAATATGTCCTTTTTCATTTCTTTGTCATATTTTATCCCCAAGATTATGCCTGAGAACTCTCTACTTTCGTTTTGTTTCCATAATTAGTCTTTCCTTGAGTCGATGATCACGTATGGGTCCATATTTTTCTCCTTGTTTCTCTGTTCCTCCGATGGTGGTCTATAATTTGGGTATCCTGTTATCTGTTCATTCAAAAAACTCAAGATTTCCCATTCCTTCCATCTTTCATAGTCGGGATTTGTTGCCCTTGTCGTTTTTGCCCCAAATACTAGATGAAATATTAATGGATGTAGCTCCGAAGAGCATATTTGAGCCTTGTAACATTTCTGAATTTTTTTTCCTTAGAGACAATTTCATCTCTGTGCTCAAATGGTCATTTTTCTACATTTTACGGTTTGTGACAAGCGTTTTCTAGGTCAAATTTGCATCCTTACACCGACAGAGAACATGGCCTCTTTTGGTTGGACACGGATCAGATGGATACTTTAAAATTTCTATGAATCACCTCAACTTAAAGATTTTTCCACGTGGAGGAATGATGCTCATTTGAAGGTTTTCTTTCTGGTTTGGCCTTAGAGTTGCATCGGGAGGACATGTGGAGGTTTCTACTGCTTTGCCAGGACTTAGACAAATTTTTATGCAGTTGGTATAGTTTGGCATAATAGGGACATGGGGCAAGATCACCCTCATTCAAGGTCTTTTCTTTGGGCACCATTTTGAAATTGTGCCATGGAGACACGTGGAGGAACCATGCATGTTTGGGGACCGGCCCTTGAGTTTCATTTTGAAGAAGCGCTGAGGGGACACATGGAGGCCTCCGCTCACTTTGCATTTTATTTAGAATTTTCAATGGCCAAAGGATACTACCTTAGAGCATGACACATGGTTCCTTTCACTGAGTTTCAAGGATTTAGTAAAAATTTCGAGCAAGACACGTGGCGAGCCCGCACTCATTCAAGGTATCAAATTTTTGGGACCATCTCAAGGTGTGCCATGGTGACACATGGCGGTTTGAAAATTCAAAGGGGTGGGGAAGCGGACCATCAGAGGCAACTTGGATTTTTGCCTCTTGTCCTCAAAAGGATTAAAATCTCAAAATGGCCCGCAAGCTGAAAAAGGATCATTCAAAGTTTGTTTCAAGTCAAAGGGGTGGGGAGGCGGACCATCGGGGGCAATTTGGATTTTTTTACCCTTGATATGAAAATGACTAAAAACATCAAAATAGCCCATAGGCCCAATAGGGAAAATTCAAAGCTTCCTCTAGTCAATGGTGGAGGTGTGGACTCTTGGAGGAAATGTAGAAAAATTTCCTTCTGGGAGAAAAAAGTTAAAAGTGAAAAAGGAAGTGTAGTTCCGCTGGGATCCACATTGGGACACGTGTCATGCGCATTTCTCAATGGTGGAGTTATGGGGAAAACTTAAAAAAAATTCCCTTTTCAAAAGGGAGGTGAAATGGTAGAATTTGGCTGTGGTTACACTGGGGCCCACCTTAGGACACGTGTCAGGCCCATTTCCCAAGGGCATTGATGTGGAGAAAAATGGATTTTTTTTCCATTTTTTCAAAAGGTTGTAAAAAGTCAAAGGAAGCCCTGGGCCTATTTTAAAGTTGAATCTTCCATGTGGATGGCCCAAATTCAAAGTAAAGATCAATGAAAATTGTCAGTCTTAATCTGATTTTCCCTCCAGTTTTACTAAAACACGCTTGGAAGTGTGAGTCTTCATGATTTCTTGGTATTTCCTACACATCAAATAGAGAGGGGAGTTAATTTTGATATCTAAGTTTTCTCGGGAGAGATCTGGATTCATCTTACACCATTTAAATGGTCCGACATTGTCAAGCTCAATCTGGTTTTCTATTTTTCTTCTCCCGAGCACGCAAGGAACCATATTTGATAGATTAGGGGCAGAAGTGGTTAGTGATTTGAAGGAGTGTTCTACTAGATGAGGTAGTTGAATGCTGATATTTTTGAAGAGATCTTCCCCATGACCAATCGACAAATTTTTACTGATTTTACTCTGGAAATCATGATCGAGATCTTGTCGACCACCGGTACATTAAATGCTTTTGTCCTTTGGGAAGAAGGGGATCTATTGTAAATTTAATAAATGGCACAAATTTTTCATGGAAATGGTTAGAGGTTGGAGTGTTTGAGGTTAGAGTGTTAGAGGTCGAAGAGAATTCCCAAGAGCAAAATTTGACAAATCCTATCTTTTGAGAATCCGTTTGAAGAAGCTGTATATCTCTTTTGTATTAATTTTGATTATGTCAAGGTGGTTTACAAGCTCTGATATTTTTCTAGAAACTTTTCCCTACTGATAAATTTAATCAAACTTGAGTTATTCTGTGTGGATCTTATGAAAAATGTGTGTTTTACTTCTTAATGTCTACAAATAGTTTTCCTTGTTTCTGTTGCAAACTTGTATTAAAATATGTCTTAATCACATAGGTATCAATCCTTGTGACAGATTTCATCGGCAACCGCAATCTCATTTCTCCTAAGAGCTTTCATATGGGGGTGAATTAAACGATTTAAAATCACTTTTCTTTCATTTTTGACATAGATTGTTTGTAAGCCTCTGGGTGTACCTCAGGCGTGATTGATATTACATTTTGTTGTTTTATTGGGTTTCCTAACTCAATCCTTCATCTTAGAATCTCATATATTGTGTCAAAAGGTGCTAATCTGGGCCTCCATTAAAGCACATATTCTGGTTAAAGGAACATTTTAGCTATTCTGAAGCATTTAGTTGTCTAGACTTTCCATTTTGTAAGGGTTCTCAGAGATTTGGAAAATCAAGTTCATTCTACCTCACCTCCCACAAAAAATCATTTAAAACAACTAATCCTACCCATACTACCCCTTTTTGTCATGTGTGTATAAAAATGCATAAATTTTACTATCAAAACATGTAGAAACAATTAGGATTCCAAATGTATTTAGTAGCCTGAACCTTGCCTAGAGAATATCTCCATTATCTAAAGTGACAACTCGTGAGAGTTAGATTTTGTTGCATTGATCATATTTTCTTCAAGGTCTCCTTAACAACTTCATTAGGAAGGATATCTCCATCTCCTCCATAAACAACAGGATACAAAAGGGTTCTCTTACCTTAGTTGAAAGGCACAACCTAAAATAGTGAAGATAGATCAAATCCTCTTGAGGGTGTTATCCATTTCTCCAAATCTGAGTGATTAAGGGCCAATTTCATCCCACCCCCAACTACAAAATGACTCATCATGATCTATTTATTTTCGAGCTTCCGATAAACCGGTGATGCTTCTTAAACTTTCATGGAGAATCAATTTGGGTACCAACATTCGAGTGGCACCATTGCCGAGGACTATAGTTCATATTCAAACCGTAGTGTTGTATGAAATTTTTCCAGTCTCTACAAGTTTTTGCACTAGCTTTCATTGATAAATATGGGTAAAGAAAAGTCAGAGTCTTTCTATTTCTAGTTTCTAGTGTTGACAAAAATTTTAGAAATCATATTTAGTGCATCTACACAAATAAGGTGGAAATCCTTAGTGGTGAATCCTTGTTGATTTGATTTTTGATGAATACCAATGTCTTAACCTCTATCAAGTGAGATTTGTTACTAACCTTTGTAAAGATGGAAGGAAGAAGATCTTTCTTTGCTAGGGATCCTACTAGGACATTATTTCTAGAGCTAGGAAAAGCAAAATCAGAAGGAAGAAAATATTGGATAGTTATGGGAAACCAACAGACAAGAAAGGGGATCTCCATTGATGAAAGTGATTAGCCTATTATTGAAAACTACAATTCAAGTGCTTCCGAAATAGGCAACATCTTTGTGGAATTGAATTTTCCAACAGGAGAGTGGCCTTCATTTGATTTTTAAAAGTTTTCTTCTCATTCTGGCCCTTTCTTTTCAAAATTTGATAGGGATTTCCAAGAAATTAGGCCTTTAGGTAATATCCATATTGAAATTTATACCCCGTGTTTCAAATACCTTCATCCCCTCATCAATTTGTCACCCTCAAGGGTCACCTCCTCAAAATAACATGGCCTTACCCCCACCGAACTCCATTTTTGTGAATACCTTTGGACCTATAAAATTTGTAGGGGTGACTATTTATCCAAATGTGGTTCCTCAAAAAGTAAGGAACAAATTGCCAAAGTTCCAAGGAAACAATGTTATAAGCGGTGATCAACATTTAAAGCTTTTTATCAATATGATGGAGGAATTTGAGATTGAACATAAAGATGTGTATATCAAGTTGTTTATCCATACTCTGGAAGAGGATGCAAGAGACTAGTATAAATCTTTTCCAGATAATTCTATTGATTCTTGGACAAAGATGAGTAATACATTTAGATTTCAGTATGGTGATAGAAATGACCCTAGGTTTCTCTTGTGAGAATTTGAACATATAAAAAGAATCCTAATGATTCAGTACATGATTTCAACATAAGGTTTAATAAGACCTTCATGATATTTCTTGTTAGGATAAATCCATGTGACGAATCATGTTTTATCAAATATTCGATGCATTTGATAAAAAGGTTGCTTACTACTTGATGGAAAAAAACCCCGCTAATTTGAGGTAGGCCTTCATTATGGATTTGAAGATTGAGAATAACATCAAGGAAATTTAAAATCCTCCAAATAGAGAGGGTGTAAATCTGGTTAACCTAGAAAAACCCCAAACAAGCAAGGCTGCAGATTTGGAAGAAGTTGTGAAGACTTTGGCAGGGGCTGTTAAAGAAATATCATACAAACTAGCCCGGGAAGAAAAGGGGATTGGGTAGAGCTCACAAGGTCAACACAAGCAGAAAGGCCAAGACAGGTTCATAAGTCACCAAAAATTTGATGACAAAGGAAGGGGACCTATTGGATTTGGAAATAGGCAATCCCAAGGTAGGGAATACAGAATGGTTCCTGATGCTTTAGCTACCAAAGTTACTATTATGGAGGAGACATATGTCATTTATTGGTGTGAAAAATGTTTCATGCCCCATTCCCCTTGTGAAGAAGATCAGAAAGTAGAATAAGAAGTTGATGATGACAATGATGATGATATCTCGCATGATGGGTTGTTCTAAGAGATAACAACAAGGGGTAGCTTCAACGAGGTGATAAGTGCCCAGATCTGCCACTATTTGGGACTGCATTCATAGAAGGGTATATATTCTTCATCCTTCTCATACTTTAGAAGTAGATACTATACAAGATTTTTAATTTCCCAATAATGAATTTGAATACTTAAGGGATTTAATGATAAATAAGTATGATGGAGGAATCCCTACGAGAAGAAATATAACACAAGAAGTAAGGTTGTCAAAGGGAGAGGGCCTCAAGCCAAGCAAAAAACTCCCTTACTTTCAAAAATTCCTAAAGAGGATCGAAGAAAGATGCACTGCCAAAACCCTGTAGTTCTAAAAAAATCATACCCCTCTTCATACCCAAGTTGTCAAAAATCTCCTACCACCTAGTCGGTTTGTCAGCTTTCCTTCCAATATCACCTAGCCAAAGTTTTTCCCTTATGATATTTCCCAAGTCTTGAGTCGATCAAGATCTCAGATCCAAATGTTGAGTTGCTTAGGATCCCCGAGCATAAGAAGAGTGCATTGGAGTATTTTGAACTAGAATAGAGAAGACTACCCTAAACGAAACATAAACATTGTGGAGACCCTACCGGTCATTGAAAAACCGAAGCACCACTAGCATTAGAAGAGCTAGATGAACAACTTGATTTCTATTTGGGGACAACCTTGGTGGACTCTCAACTAAATGCGGATCCATTTTTCACCACTTTAATCATTAAACACAGATTATTACACAACCGCATGTTTGACTCAGGTGCATCATGCAATGTTATGCCCCTTGAAGTCATCAATGAGCTAGACATCAAGGTAAGATAAGCATATGGGAAGTGTACTGCTATGGATTCAGAGAGGTGCCAGTGGTGGGATGTGTGAAGGGTCTGGTGGTACAACTTGCAGCCTATCCAGGCAGGAATTTAAAACTTGATGTCATCATTATTGACTACCTAGAAAAATGGCACATGCTATTGTCTAGAAAATGGGATGCAAGTGTTAGTGTGAGTGTCCGAATGGACATGTCCTCGATACCATCCCAATTGAGGGCAGCCTTGTCAAGTTGTATGGGAAAAATAATATGTTTCACCTTATTGAGGATCCCAACAATGCATCCTATGAGGTATTGTACACAAGTGTTGATGTAGATAAATTTGTAGGATTTGTTGATGGAAAGGAGCACAAGATTGAAGAATGCAAGTGTCTTGAACAGACAGGCTCTCCTTGGACTCTATTTTTTTATGGAGCTTTCTCCAAGTTTGGGAATGGTGTTGGTGTTGTTCTACTTTCTCCTGGTCAGGAAAAATTTGTTTTTTTCCTTCAAACTCAACTTTGAGTGCACTAAAAACATTGTTGAGTATGAGGCATTGTTGTTGGGTTTAAGAATTTCTTGGAAATATGGTGTCAAGGACATCATTGTCAAAGGAGACTCAGAATTAATAGTAAAACAAGTCAGAAAACTATATGCCACAAAGAATCAGCGAATGAAATAGTACAAGATGAAGTTTTGGATTTCTTTGAGATGTTTGATTCATTCAACATTGTGCATCATGATAGGAAGTTCAATGACTTGGTAGAAATACTTGTAGTGTTGGGGTATCATTTTGAAAATTTTGTAGTGTCCCCATATTTTGAATATGATGTGGAAGTGTTGACAAGACCCTATATCCTTGACAAAATTAAACACTGGCAGGTATTTGATGATGATGCTTAGATTAGAAGATTTCTGCAAAATAAGGGAGAATTTTTTTATCAATGTATTGATTGGGAGTGAATGGTATGTGCCACAGAGGGAAAGGAAACCTTGTTTGGAAAGGGCACCATACGGCTAAAGACTAATACCATTCCTAGAAGGCTCATTGCTCTTGAGTCTGAATTTGATAATGTTTATCGCATTATTAATAGATGCATGGCAGCCTCAAGGGATATTGAGGAGCATGACCTTGGCACAAAGGAGCAGCCAAGGAAAATTTTCTTAGGTAGCAATCTCAGCAAGGAGGAGAAGTATTCATGCATCCAATTGTTCAAAAAGTATTAGATTGCATGGCCTGGACCTATTCTTAACTAAAAGCATACAGAGAGGACCTGTTTCAACATGAGATTCCCTTGGAGTCTAATGCAAAGCCATTTAGGTAGAAACAAAGGCCCATCAATCCTCTCTTATCCCTCAAAATGTAAGAAGAACTGAAGAAGCTAAGGGATGGAGGGATTATTTAGCCCACAAGATATTCTTCTAGGGTTACAAACCTAGTACCACTCAGAAAGAAAAATGGTGATATCAGGTTGTGTGTGGATTTTAGGAATCTAAACAGATCATCTATAAAGGATAATTATCATTTTCCAAATATGGAAAACATGCTGCAATTAGTGACTAGTTTTGAATTACTCTCCACCTAGCTGGTTTCTCTGGTTATAACCAAGTTGTGGTGAAGTAATCGAAAGGATCAAAACAACCTTTACTACTCCTTGGGGAACCTATGTATATGTCAAAATGCCCTTCATTTTGATGAATGTTTGTGTTACCTTTCAAAGAGCAATAAATGTTGCTTTTCCGGTTACATCAATGATTTTATTATTGTCTACCAAAATGATGTAATTGTATTCTCCAAAAAGAGAAGTGATCACCTATTGAACTTGGAGAACATGCTTTGATAAGATTTAGTTAATATGGAATCTCACTCAATCGGAAGAAGTGCCATTTTGGAGTGCAGAAGAAAAATTGCTTGGTCACGTTGTGTCATAAGAAGGGGTGATGATTGATCTAGAAAGAGTAGAGGCCATCAAAAAGGTTCTAATCCCAATAACCAAGAAAGGAATTCAGTCCTTTTTTGGGTAGATAAACTTCATCGGAAGATTTATATCAAACTTTTACGAGTTGACCATTCCAATCACTTCAATGTTAAAGAAGGACCAGGTCATCAAATGGGAGGAGGTTACCATCCGAGATTTTAATGGGATTAAAGAGGCACTAAATCATGCACTTGTTCTAGCATCTCCAGATTATAAGAATCCCTTCCAATTGTTCTCTTTTACTTGAGAAAACACTATTGCTTCTATCCTACTGCTGAGAAGGATGGTGAAGGGGTTGAGAGGACAATTGCCTTTTCAAGTAAATCATTGCAAGGGGTTGAGCTGAAGTACACTATTATGGAGAAACAAGTATTTTCCTTGGTAAAAGAAACAAATCTTTTCGGGCCTTATATTATAAGTCTGAAATTGTTGCTTTGTTCCCACACCATGGTCAATGAAATCTTAATAGATATGGAAGTCTCAAGAAAGAAGTGCGGGTGGGTGAACGAGTTGCAAGAATATGACATGGATATCCAAACCACAAAGCCTGGTGATAGGTTTTGGCTAGACTAAGCTTATGGCTGAGAGTAACTTGTAAACTATTGAGGTAAATGAGGTAGAAGAAGGTAGGGTAGATGTTTTTTAAACATTTAGGAATTCTGAGTGGTATAAAGATGTAAATTTTTATCTCGAGACATATGAATTTCCCCGAGTATTTAAGTAAGAACCAGAAAGATACCTTAAGTTGGCTTCCAAGAAATATGTCATTACTGATTATGAGCTAGCTTGGAAGAACCCAAAGAGAGTCCTCTTAAGGTTCATTACTAAAGAAGAAGCCCCAATATAATTGTTGATTTCCATGGAGGATTTTGTGGGGGAATTTTTCTAGAAGAGTCAAAGCACATAAGATCGATGGTTAGGTATTGTTGGCCAACTCTCTTCAAGGATACAACTCTTTTGGTTTGCAGATGTGAGAGTTGTCAGCTCTTCACTAGAAGAATTAAAGCTTCGAGGCTCCCTTCCCTTACATCCCTGTATCAATTGAAGCCCCATTCAAGCAATGGGGAATGGATTTCATTGGTGAGATTTCAGACCCTTTAAGTGCTGGCCAAAAGTGGATTCTTGTAGCCACTAATTACTTTACTAAATGGGTGGAGACAATCCCCACCAAGAAGGAAACAAACCAAGTTATCATGGACTTTGTGCTAAACAACATTAGATCTGCGAGGTTTGGGGTGCTAGTCAAGATTGTAGGTGATAATTCCATGAGCTTCAATGCTAAAAATTTTGTGGCAATGTGCAAAGAATATGGAATCAACTTGACATATGCATCTAATTACAACCCCTAGGAAATGGACAAGCTGATTTGAGTAATAAAAACCTGTTTAAGATTATTAGAAGAACCTTGGAGATGAATAAGAGAAAATGTGGTGAACAGTTGAAGTTTTACATGCGGGCTACTAGAATCACTGTTAAGAGAGCCTTTGGAAAGAGTCCATTTGAGTTGGTTTATGGGACCTGAGGCCCCGCTGCCCCGCATATGCAATTATCCTTATATCAGTTCATGCAACAATTTGGGAGATCAAGAGGTAAGTCCATATGATTCCCGCGTTAACCAAATTGTTGAACTTGATGAAGAAAGGAGGGCATCCAAGCAAAGGCATGTAAAGTTTAGGGAGAAGCTAAAGAAGCTTTTTGACAAGAAATTCACTCCAAGAGATTTCAATGGTGGATATCTTGTGCTACTATGGGATACTTGAGGCATGAGGATAAGGTCAAGCATGGAAAATTTTACTCACTATGGATGGGCCCTTACTCCATTGATATCAAGATTGGTGAAAATACCTTCTTCTTGAAGGATTTCGATGTTGAATTGCTTGAACTTCCTATTAATGGTAGGCATTTGAAGAATTTATTGGATTGATCCCCGAATCAAGGTAAAAAATCTTTTGTACAATTTATAATTTGTTTTTTGTTTCCTGTCTTTTGTGTTTTCACTCACTCTAGTCCTTGGTGATTTGTTTTTGTTGGTTTCTCTGTTTGTTTTTGAAGATGGCTCTGTTTCTCTACTCTGCAAGTTGACTCCTTTTCCCAATGGATATTTTTGGCACTTTGTCTACTATTGTTCTTTTGGCACTCAGAGGGAGTGCCCATCTCTGAGTCGGAGCCGATGTTGGTTCTCAAAATAGGCTCGCCCCATTTTTCCTTTGAAATCTATCCTTTTACGGTTGTTGTCATATGTTATCACCCCATATTGTGCCTGGGAAGTCTCTACTTTCCTTTTGTTTCCATAATTAGTCTTTCCTTGAGTCAATGATCACGTATGGGTCCATATTTTTCTCCTTTTTCTCCATTCCTCTAATGATGGTCTATAATTTGGGTATCCCGTTATCGATCATTCAAAAAAACCTAGGATTTCCTATTCCTTCCATCTTTCACATGATCGGGATTTGTTTCCCTTATCATTTTTGCCCCAAATACTTGATGAAAAATTAATGGATGTAGCTCTGAAGAGCGTATTTGAGCCTTGTAACATTTCTAAATTTTTTGTCCTTAGAGAAAATTTCATCTCCGGGCTCAAATGGTCGTTCTTCTATATTTTATGTTTTGTGGGCGTTTCTCCCGGTCAAATTTTCATCCTTGCACCAACAAGGAACGTGGCCTCTTTTCGTTGGATGCGGATTAGGTCGATACTTCAAAATTTCTATGAATCTCCTCAACTTAAATATTTTTCCACGTGGAGGAAAGACACTCCTTTGAAGGTTTACTGTTTTGGCCTTGGAGTTTCACCGGGAAGACATGTGCGGTGTTTCCACTACTTTTCCTAGACATAGACAAATTTTATGTATTTGGTATAGTTTGGCGGACTAGGGACACGTGGCGAGCTCCTGCTCATTTAGGTCTTCACTTTGGGCACCTTTTTAAACTTCACCATGGAGACATGTGGAGGAAACATGCATGTTTGGGGACCAGCCCTTGAGTTTCATTTTCAAGAAGCGTCGAGAGGACACGTGGAGGCCTCCACTCACTTTACATTTTGTTTGGACTTTTCAATTGCCAAAGGAGACTACCTCAGAGCATGACTCATGGTCCTTTCACTAAGTTTCAAGCCTTCAAACAACTTTTACCGGGCCAGAAGCGTGGCTAGCCCGCGCTCATTCAAGGTATCAAATTTTGGGACCATCTAAAGGTGTGCCATGGTGACACGTGGTGATTTAAAAAGTCAAAGGGGTGGGAAATGGACCATCGGAGGAAACTTGGATTTTTACCTCTTGTCCTCAAAAGGTTTAAAATCTAAAAATGGCCCATGAGCCCTGACAGAGAATCGTCAAAGTTTGTTTCAAGTCAAAGGGGCGGGGAGGAAAACTATCGGGACAATATGGATTTTTTTCCCCCTTGATATGCAAATGACTAAAAACATCAAAATGGTCCACAGGCCCGATAAAAAAAAGTCAAATATTTCTCCAGTCAACGGCGGAGGTGTGGACTCTGAGGAAATTTGGAAAAAATTCCTTTTGGGAGAAAAGATTTAAAAGTGAAAAATAAAGCACGGTTCCACTTTGGGACCCATATTGGGACACATGTTAGGCACATTTCTCAAGGGCAAAGTTGTGGGGAAAACTTGGAAAAATTTCCCTTTTTAAAAGGGAGTTGAAATGGCAGAATTTGGCCGCGGTTCTACTAGGGCCCACCTTAGGTCACATGTCAGGCCCATTTCCCAAGGCGAAGGTGCGGAGCAAAATGGTATTTTTTTCCATTTTTTCAAAAGGTTGTAAAAAGTCAAAGGAAGCCCCCGGGCCTGTTTTAAAGTTGAATCTTCCACATGGATGGCCCAAATTCAAACTAAAGGTCAACGACATTTTTGAGTCTGAATCGATTTTCCGCCCATTTCTTGAAGCATGCTTGGAACTACAATTATGCATGATTTCTTTGTATTTCCTACATGCAGGATAGAGAGGGGAGTTAATTTTGATATCTAAGTTTGGTGGGAGAGATCTGGAGACATCTTTCGCCACTAAAATGGTCTGACTATTCGGCTCGATTTGATTTTCCATTTTTCTTCTCCCAAGCACACAAGGAACAAGATTTGATAGATTAGGGGTGGAAGTGGTTGGCGAGTTGAAGGAGGAGTGTTCTACCAGATGAGTGAGTTGAATTCTGATATTTTCAAAGATATTTTCCCCATGAGCACCTAACAACTTTTTAGATCTTATTCGGGAATCGTGATCGAGATCATGGTGATCACCTTTGGTACATTAGATGATTTTATCTTTTGGGGAAGAAGGGGATCTATTGTAAATGATTATAAATGGAATTTTTTTTTTTGTGGAAATGGTTAGAGGTTGGAGTGTTGGAGGTTAGAGTGTTAGAGGTCAAAGAAAATTCCCCAAAGGAAAATTTGACAAAGCCTTTCTTTTGAGGAGCCATCTCAAGAAGCTTGACAACTCTTTTGTATTAATTTTGATCATGTCAAGGTGGTTTTAAGTGTACATCCATTGAAAATATTTGATATTGTTCTAGAAAATTTCCCTATTGTTAAATTTAATCAAACTCGAGTTATTCTATGTGGATTTTATGCGGAATGTGTGTGTTTTACTTATGAATGTCTCGTAAATAGTTTTCCTTGTTCTGTTTCAATCTTGTATCAAAATTTGTCTTAATCACGAGTCTCAATCCTTGTGGCAGTTTAAGGGCATCTTCAATATCATTTATGAGAAGAGATTTCATCGGGGTGAAATAAATGATTTAAAATCACTTTTATTTCATTTGTTAACAGAGATTGTTTGTAAGCCTCTCGGTGTACCTCGGACGTGATTGATCTTAGGTTTTGGTGTTTTATTAGGTCTTCTAACTTGAGCCTTTGTAATATAATATCATAGATTGTGTGAAAATGTGCTAATCTAGGCCTTTATTGAAGCACATATTCTTTTTAAAGGAACATTTTAGCTATTCTCGAAGCATTTTGTTGTCTAGAATTTCCATTTTGTAAGGGTTCTCAGAGATCTATCAAATAAAGTTCATACTACCTCACCTCGACCAAAAATTCATTTAAAATAACTAATCTTACCCATACTACCCTTTTTTTTCCTATGTGTATACAAATGCATAAATTTTACTACCAAAACATGTAGAAACAATCGGGACTTCAAATGTCTTTACTAGCCGAACCTTGCCTAGAGAATATCTCCACTATCTAGAGTGACAACTCGTGAGAGTTATATTTTGTTGCTTTGATCATATTTTCTTCAAGGTCTCTTAACAACTTCATTAGGATTGATATCTCCATCTCCTCCATAAACAATAGGCTACAAAAGGGTTCTATTACCTTGGTTGAAAGGCACAACCTAAAATACTTATGATAGATCAAATCCTCTAGAGGGTGCTATCCATTTCTCTACATCTAAGTGACTAGGGCCGATTAGATCCCATCCATGGCTAAAAAGTGACTCATAATGATCTATACGTCTCTGAGCTTCCTAATTAACTTTGTGATGCTACTTAGAATTTGAAGGAGAATCAATTTGGCTTGAGCGGTGTGTACAAAAATCTAATTTTCTACCTACACAATTAGTTCTCGACTTCAAATCACACTCCCTTTCCCACTTTAAGGTAGTATTCTCTAGCAAGTAATTTCAATTTGTTACGGGGTAAGTGGAGTGCCCCTATTGGATCCCCAATAAAAACGCCACCAAAGAAATCCACATTTTCTCCCACATGCGTATCGACAGCTACATCGTTAAGTAGTGGGACTTAGATTCCGATAGCATTGGCAAGAAATCGAAAAGTTTTTCCACCTGAAAATTTTCTCGCCAACAAGTTTTTGCACCACCCAGGGTAGATTTAGTAGCATTTGCACCCAATATACAACCATAAGCTCGAAAATTAAAAAAATCAAATATTGAAAAAAAAAGTTCATGAAATTCTGTTGCCAAAAGATACATTGCTAATTTTTACATGTGAATTTTTCAATTCCACAGTTTCCTTTCATGTTTGCACTGAAATTTTTTCCAAAAGTTAGCTGAAGGAATATACACTAGGTTGAGTAGGTCAAGAGGTGTTGTTGATTCCAATTTACAGGCTTTGCAAAAGCAAAGAAGAAAAAAATTATAGATAATCCATACTTCTTCTCTCAAGACTCCTCTCCATCTGGTACTTCGAGAAGTTCACATGGAAATACTATCAAAATTCCATTTCATACTTCCCCTTCAAATTCTCCCTTATTTCCATCACCATTAAGCATTGAGTTCCCAAAAGAAGAAGAGTTTGAAGAAGAATTTATAGAATCAAGGGCTTAAGAAGAACAAAAAAAATGATTGTTGACTAATCATAAATACCTCAACCCATTGTTCCATGGGGAATTATTACATGCTCATTGTCTCTTGAACCCCCTCTTCATGATCTACCAACAACTTCCCACAAACATTTTCCAAAGTTCAGAGGCGACAACACACAACAACTTAAAGAACACATCTTTGATTTCACCACATCATTCAGAATTCTTGGTGTCCAACATGAAGACATTGTTGTGGTACTTTTCATGAAGTCCCTCCAAGAAAAAGTAGTAGAATGGTTTTACCTCCTACTTTCCTAGTCCATCATGTGTTATAATGACATAAAGGATGTCATCAAAGAGATATTTAAATCAATTGAAGATTGTCAAGACCTCCCTGATGTAGCTAGCTCAAATAAAGAAAGGAGAAAATAAAACCATGAGAGAATTCATGGCTCATTTCGAATGGTTGCTTCGTAGCATACCTGAAGAGGATTCTCCATCTCAAAACAATGTCAAGAGATTATTCATCAATACTCAATCATCGAAGTAGTATTTTTCTATGAAGAGCCCAACCAAGGAATATTATAGGAGCATAAAGGATGGCCATTGAACTTAACGACGATCTCATCCTCTTTAGAAAGATCAAGAATCCATCAAATAGAAAGGCCCAACAACTTGGATATGAGAGTGTTGGCGTAGCAAGCTGTTTACATGATGAGATCCCTCTCCACAATTACTTGAGTTTTTGTGTGATGGCAAGTTGTGAAGCTTTGATACCATGAAAGAGGGATATGTGAGAACTGATATCGAAACAATGCACCAAAATGAATTTTCACTTCGATGGTAATGTCATAGCTCCAATGCAATAAGCAAAATTCAAACAATGGAAAGAATATGCAAATAAGAAAATAGATCTTCTCATCCTCATATATCAAAAAATGGAAGTACAGATAGGGGTGTTGTGTAACCCCCATGCCTAAATAAGGAAAGTAACTCCTATGACACCACTAACACAAATGACAATGATAGATTATATGATAGAATCTAACACTTTTCATTTGACTCCCTAAGATCTATGACTCTCATAAGGTGAGTTTCTATAAATAGTGATGCTCTTCATGGCTAGAATACTTACAATAAGAGTATTTACAATTTTTCTTCATTGTTTTAGGCACAAAAGTTGAAATGTTAGTGTTGCAATTAGTGGGGTTGATTACTTAGAAAACTTTTCTCCGGTTGTAAAGATGAATTCCATTCGAATGACCCTTTCTATCACTTCGCTAAAATATGGGAATACCACCGAGATGGACGTTAATAGTTCCTTCCTTCATGGGGACCTAAAGGAAGAGATCTATATGGAAAAACCTCTCGGGTTATGTTCATGATACATCCCTCATTTGTAAGTTAAATAAGTCTTTCAATGGCATTAAACAAGCCCATTAGGCTTGGTATGCCAAGATGGACTCGTTTTTACTTGTATCAGGGTTCACTCAGTGTCACTTTGACCCAAATGTGTATATTCTATAGTAGGATGACTCCATGCTTATTCTTGTTCTCTATGTTGATGACTTATTGATCACGGGTAGCTCTTCCTCTATGATTGATTCTATGAAGATCTCCTTGGCCAACAAGTTCTCCATGTTTTACTTAGGAACATGCTTCATTACTTTCTTAGGATCCATATTTCACAATCTGACTCAGGAATTACAATCTCGTAGCCTAAGTACTCTCTCGATTTGCTTGCTTAGTTTCACATGTCTGATTGCAGTTCCTCACCTACTCCTTTTCTTTCCCAGATCAAGTTGGTTTCTAATTTATCCACCCCCTTGGTTGATGGTACCCTTTATTAATAGTTGGTGCAAAGCTTGATCTTCCTTACTCACACTCACCAAATCTATCATATGTTGTCGGGATAAATTCCAGATTTAAGCAGAGCTTCATGAGTTGCATTTAAAAATAGAAAATCAGATCCTTCACTATGTTCGTGGCACTCACACATGGTATTCATTACTTTGGAGGGACTGATATCGACTTGGTTAGATTTACCAACTCAGATTGGGCAGTGATCTAGATCATCGGAAGTCTACCTCGGGATATAGTTTCACTCTTGATTTAGGTCCTGTCAATTAGTCTAACAAGAAGTAGAATGCCATTTCCATATCATCAACAAAAGCAGAGTACGGGGAGCAAGTTAATGCTGCCATAGAAGCTTTTCGTTATAGGGTATCTTAACTAAGTTTGGCATCCACTTTTGGTGACCTACCATCATCTACTGTGATAACATGAGCACTATCTTTATTTGTAGAAATCCAATTTAGTATCAGTGAACAAAGAATATTGAGATACACATTCACTTCATAAGGAGATGATACATGAAAACATCATCGACATACATTATTTTCGGGATACTAATAAAGTAGTAGACATATTCACCAATCCCTTCACCGAGGTGATATTTCTTCACTTACGTTCTCTTCTTAGGGTGAGGGATATTGTAGCTTCCCATATTCTTCAAGCTATATATATTTTTCTTATCCTCTTCTTCCTTTTAGAAAGATGGTTTTGTATATGGGTACCTTATCGGGATTTTAGTTGCTGGGCCCCATTGGCACATCTTTCTTAGTTGTCTAGGGAAGTCTTCTTTTCTATTTTTTCTTACCATGACCTCTACCTTGGCTTCGATGAAGTGGGGGTGTTGGTGTTTGTGACCTACCTATTCATCTTCCACATCACATGGTGAGTCATCTCGTCTTGTGAGATTCAAAGGTCTTAGGGAGTCAAATGAAAAGTGTCGATTCTGTCATATAATCTTTCATTGTCATTTGTGTTAGTGTGTCATAGGAGTTACATTCCTTATTTGGAATTGTATCTCCTCCTTTAGTGGAGTCATATGTGTTGGTCATGTCATATGCATCAGTAGCATCATAGGAGTAACTTTCCTTGTTTAGGCTTGGGTGTTACATAACACCCCTAATTTTTCTTCCTTTGTTTGATCTATGAGGATGAGAAGACCTGCTTTATTATTTGCATATTATTTCCATTGTTTAAATCTTGCTTATTGCATTGGAGCTACGACATTACCAACAAAGTGAAAATTTGTTTTTGTGTATTGTTTCGATATCAGTTCTCACCTATCCCTCTTTCAAATAGAACCAATCCATCGCTGCAAAAGTTGGCAAATGAGATAACATCATTGAATAGGGAATTATGTGAATGAGTTTATTCCCAAAAAAGTAATGAAAATCATATTACAGGAGCATGCTGAAGGATTTCCTTGGAGGACCTACCTATCAATGCAAGTTATAAGAGTGAGGAAAATCAAGAGGATTTTGAAACGAGAAACCAAAGGTGGTGGTTTCCTAATAAGTTATGAGTTTGAGAATGATATAAAAATATGATTGTGTGAGTATTCTATACGTTACAAAGAAGAGGAAGAATATGCACTTGAATTTCTCATACGTGGTATTCACATGTTCTTAGTCCAAGAAAGGATAACCCCCCTTCACTGTTGTAAATAAAAATAAGGTTGATGATCCTCCAATGGTGAATCAACAAAATAAAATAATCAATCAAGGATCCCCACTTCCATCTTCCACAAGGTCTGCATTATTTGAAGCCCGATCTTGTAGCAAGTAAGAAAAATTCTATAATCCCAAGTAAGTCTTTCGATGTCTCTTCCATTTCTAAATCTAAATCTGCTCTTACAAAATCTAATACCTTGAAATCTCCTAATGTGCCGTTAAAAATACCCTCCATTCCTCAATCTTCAAATCATACTACCAAGCCTATCTAGATTAAAAAATCAGTCCCTTCACACCCCTTTTCGCATCTATTCCCTTGATTTCATATAATGTGTGAACAAATATAAATTCCTAATTAGTGAAACTAAATATTTTGAGACTCATCTGAGTAATTTGAGAGGTGTGTTTATTACATCGGGAATGGTAGTATAACACCCAATGATGTAGCTCATCATCCTAGAGGAATACTACCAAACCCACCTACACCTCCCTCATAGAACATGATTTCTCCGAGTGCATCAAATATTTATGAAGTTGAACCTTTCTACGTATCCCTTCTTGTTGGAGAATATGTACTCAACATTTGCATAATAGATTCTAGTGCCTTAGACAACGTGATGCCTTTGAAGGTCGGCAAGGTTATCAAACTTGGCATGGCTCCACCCAAAGCAGCTCTTATTACTCTTTGGAGTCAAAAAAGGTATCACTTGTAGGCATGGTATAATATGCACAGTGGCACTCATTATATTTCCATACAAGAAAGTTTATTTGATTATTTTGGTATTAGATGTCCCAGCCTCATTTGGAATGTTACTGAGTAGAAGTTTCTTTCAATTTTGGGAGGGAAAATTAAGATGAAATGGTCTTTTGCAACCATACCAGTTAAGGGAGACATGGAAAAAAATTTTCCATAGAAAAAGATGAGGTACACAAGTCAAAATTCCGAGAAGCCGAAGCCAACATTTTTACTAGGGTAGTAGGTGGATGAATCGCTTTATGGAAACCGAGGAGGAAGAGGATATCCCCATCTTGATAGGTCCAGACATGAATTCGCAGAGGGATTTCAACATTGAAGAAGCACTAACGATATTTGAGTTACAAGAGGGCATCCCTGAATTCTAAGATGAAGCAAACCATTAAGTAGAAGAAATGGTTATTGACTATTTTTAAACAGGAAAATAAGCTTTGTGTGTATCTCGTAATGTATAAATTTTCTCATTCCCATTAGAATATAAGGAATCCCTTTATCATGTCACCCAATAAGAGACCAATCCATTCCACAGTGAACCATTAAACAATGGGAAATAACTATTTGTATAAGGATTTGTTGAGATCCATGGAAGAAATAGAAGACCCTTAAATCAGTCTTGAACTTTTAATGCAAGCCATGAATCTTAAAGAAAAGCGTGAAGCTGACTTGGAAATCTAAACCAGTGTGAAGATGGACTATGTTGAAATAAATATAGATGAGAAATATGATGTCCCTCTCGAGCCAATGGTTGGTGGATATGATGACGAAATGGATATATTCTCTTTCCCATTTGTAGAAGAAGATTCTCTCCATGATGAAGATATAAAATCAAGAAGTTTTGAGGCCTTTGAAGTGAGAGCCCCAATGGACAAAGGAGTGATCAAATGCAGCAACTACCAAGATGATGAGGTAATACCTCTGGATAGTTGCGTTGAGATGCAAAATAAAGATTCTTCAAAGGCATACAAAGAGGAGCTGCAGGAAATGAAAAACCATAACTCCATGCAA
Source organism: Taxus wallichiana var. yunnanensis (assembly GCA_018340775.1). Lineage (NCBI taxonomy): Eukaryota > Viridiplantae > Streptophyta > Pinopsida > Cupressales > Taxaceae > Taxus > Taxus wallichiana. The sequence goes on along the minus strand of CM031242.1, from coordinate 961,202,878 downwards.
GAAATATTAGATGCAACAGAAGTTATGGAAGACCCTGAGCTGATTCTTGATCTCTTCATGCATGCCACATGGACATACAAGAAAAGTATGAGGTCGGGTCTAATCCTTCCGTCAATACTCAAGCACTTCACAAGTGGAGTAAAGGAAAAGGATAACTATGAGGTTTCTCATGGAAAAGAGGTCAATGAACATTTACATGAGAAAGAAAAGAATCCAAAATGTTCAAGGAATTCAAAGGAAAAGGATAACTATGTGGTTTCTCATGGAAAAGAAAAGAATCCAAAATGTTCAAGGAATTCTAAGGAAAAGAATCCCTAGGACGGTGATATTGTGCTCAACAAATAATCATCTATGTGGATAAACACAAAATGAAACCTGACACTTTAAAACAAATTTCAAAGAGGATGAAGGAAATGGATTTTTAAGAAGGGATCTAAGCATCAATAATCTCACATGGACTAAATCCTACCAATTACATGAAAAATAGGAAAGTAACTAGCTTTCATAAGAAACCGAGTAGGAGGGTTCTTTCGGAAACCGTCAACGGCTTCACAGAACATCACCATTTGGTGTTGCCTCTTCAAGGGAAACTTTTGAGAAATGAAAAGTGATTTAGTGAAAGTGGGTTGTCCCCCACCTTGTACCATAGGTTATTTCTAGATTTGTTTCCTTTCTTCATTACGTGTGCTTCCCTTACTTTTTTTGTTTTTTTTCTTTTCATGTGCGTGTGTGTTTCCTTCTTCTCTCTTTTTCTATTGTTGTGAGTTATACATGACTCTCCAAGGTCCAATTGATAAGGCACTTTGGTCATATATGTTGTAATTTTAATTATGGGTGTTTGGATGCCATGTTTTAACTACACTCATTCCATGTCATGTACCCAAGATAGAGCAAGTTGTTATCGTGCAAATGTGCAATAGGAAATTTACAATTTCCATGTACGAAAAATATACCCTTGTCCCAAAATTTTAAAGTATATCACTCCAAGACACCCCGGATATTTCCAAAGTAAATGAAAATGACCTCATGAATAATGTTCTACTATTGCAGGTGATTTAGGAACGTCCATTCATTCTCCTATGTGATTTTAAGAGTTCATTTCCAAAGCTATGGCAGTTCCGAGAAGGGATATCACTAGCCTTCCTAGGGTTGGAGTATCCTCATGGAGTAGAGAAGAAGTGCCTAAGTAAATGTGGAGATGATCTAAAGGTCTTGGGACACCATAGAGATAGTTCAATAATATTTTGTAATATCTCGGAGAAGTTGCGGTAATTTCACGAGAATTAGGGTTCACGGGAAAAACAACTATTGATATTAGGAAGGTGATTCTAGGAGGTCTAGCTAGAGTTAGAATTAAAATGAAACATATCTGAAAATATGATTCCAAGAAATACATGATGGTGAAATCATATTTTGCACAACACCTTGGCGTATAGGATTTTAAGGAAGCTTTTCTCGTGCACAATTGGAGTCTCGGATCAAAATTCTACTTTTTCATAGATCAAATGGATAAATCAAGACATGAAACCACCACCATTGGATTCAAAATTCAATTTCAAGTCAGGATAAAATAACATTTCACCAATAAATTTCATCGGGAGCTCAAGTTATAATCACTCAAAGTCACCCTCTTGGAGACAGTCTAGGAGTTAGTCAATTTTCAGGAGGACACGTGTCAGCACCACGAACCTGACAGGATTTTTTTTTGCGCCATCTCTAAGGTCAGGTACATTAGCCCTTTAGAAATGTCACCAGCCCTTAATTTGATTACTTTGGTCACCCACGTGACCGACTTTCAGCTCCCAAGTGAATTATTTGAGCTCAAACTCCCTGTCATCGGATCGAGGACTCGTGTCACTCAAGCACTACCATATAATTTTTGTCCCTCATGTCCCTTTGATGTGAGGGACACCAAACATGGAAATATATGACCAAACCTATATATTTTAGTCGCCCATATGACCAATTTCTATCCCCTCAGTGATTTAAAGCTGATTTTGGAGCACTCATTCCCTATTGTCGGATCGCCGGCATGTGTCACAATCTTGCTCATCGTGGAAATTGATGTCCCTCATAACCCTATGGTTATGGAAATAAGGGAGAAAAAATTACACCCAACTCCAACTCAACAAATTGAATTTGTTTCTAACTGTTGGATGTTTTCTTGTTGTTTGTCGTTGTTTCTTGCTTTGCTTCTCACCGCTTTGCCCAGGAGGAAAAATTACATAGAACACCTCACTCCACCATTGACAAAACTTGTACCAAATCCATAACAAAAAATTAACCTTCACTACATGATGGCACATATATTTTAGAATAATAATTCATCGAGATAAGTAGAATAAATGGAGAATTGAGAAGAAGAACAGAGGATATCCCCATTGCCATAAAATCAAGATTCGAACATATATTGTAATTCGGTCAGCGGATTAACAAACCGTTTGATGCTTTGAGTTTTTCTATCTTAAAGGAAATTAAAAAAAAAAATCAATCTTCTATAGTAGTACATAGAACATTCATAGTGAAGAAATCTCATTTCTTGCTCAATGAAGGAAAAATTGATTTTCCCATCAAATAGTTTGTTGGATTGAAGAGAAATTTCTTTTGAAGCATAAGAACCAAAAACCTATCACAATGGAATTGATTTCATCATGAACGTAGACAAAATCCATAACTTCAATTTTCAAGTTCCATCAATGGCTGTAATGATATAGTAACAAAAAAAATCAGCGAGCTACCTTTCCACTTCTTAGGGTTATAGTCAGTGAAATTGTGGGAAAATTGGAGGGAACGATTGTTGAAAAATATAGATTCACATGAAATAGTTTTTCGTTCCATGAAGTCCCTATTTTTAAGGATATGGAGGGCTATGTTATTTATCAGCATTCTCCCATCTTTGAAGAAATTCTCAAATTCCTTAAGATCCAAAATTCAGAGCGAAGGATCTCGAAAAATCTAGTTTATCTCACAGTAGTTTTTGCACGATGAAGTCCCTAATTTTTAGGGATATGGAGGGATGTGTTTTGGTTTCAATATTATGATGATTCTGATGAAAATATCATTTTCCCACTTGTTCATATGAAGGAATTACTCAAAATTTGGAGCGTGGAACCCTTGAATAAAACCCAAAATTTCAAGCCCTGTTTTGTTGCAATTTGACATTCATTCACAAGTAGATTACTAAAAATAGCTTGTCTCCCTACATAGTGGTCTATTATTTCAATTAATCCACCATTTGAATATGCCATGAAGAATGTGGTGAACATACAGGGAGTATCATAGAAAATTTTATCAAACAATTCATCTTGGCTCGTAATCAGTACTTATTAAATATAGCATGTTGTTACGAAGGGAATGTTTCACACAATGGGAAATTAAGGAATGATCATTCAGGTCAACATCATCATTCAATATAATCATATTAATTTATCATGGGGAATGTGAGATTCACCTTAGAGAATTAAACGTTGTCTCTCGACACTCACTCCATGGCTTGAGTTGCAGGAGTATCTTGTGTGGGGTAGAAGTTGCGGTCAGAGGTAGGACCACTCAAAAGTGTTTTTAAACACTCATTCCAAAGCATATGTGAGCCCATTTGAAGGAGTTTTCCACGAGTTTTAATATTCATAGTTTCATTGCATCAGATATTTCAATCAACGAGGATCATCAGACTTCATCAGGGGCAACATCTTCTCCTCTTCTCGCTCTTCCCTCTCCCCAACTTTCTCTCTCTTAAAATGTTCTAATTCTTCGTTAGGGTTTGCAATTTTTATATACCTTTTAGTCACCTAAAAGTGACTTTAGAAACATAATGTAAATTAAGTCACCTTGATTTTATAAGAGGGACTTAAATATTGGATAGGAATACGAATAATCCAAAGTTAAAAATAAGGCATATGGAGGGTCATGAGGAAGACGATAAGTCATCTCTCATTCTATAAATTGAACGCCATTACTATTTCAAAGGGTGTGTGATTTATCTTTTAAACTCAAGATTTCATTTTACCTAGAGAAAGGAAAGGAGATAGCTATTTTCTTCCATTTCCCCCTTTTCTTAATTTCCTCTGTTTCTCCAATATGTACAACTTTTGTTTGAGAAATTAATACAAGAAGGAGTTTGTTGCTTTCTTTGACTAAGGTATTTCTTGATACTTTGTGTTCATCAAATTTCATTTCATCTTACTGATGCTTACAAAGTTTTTTTCTTCTCATTAATACATGTGACGATACTTTTGACTAGTGTGCGTAGGAATCTGATTTTCTACCTACAACATTAGTTCTCCTACCTAAATTCCCACTCCCTTTCCCACTTTTAGATAAATTATTCTCTATAAAGTAATTTCTAGGCTTTTCATAAGGTCGGTGGAGTGCATTTGTTGGATCCCTAGTCAAAAGGCCACCAAAGAAATCCACATTTTCTCTTGCATGCATATACGGAAGCTGCACAGGTTAAGTAGAGGGACTTAGATTCCAAGAGTGTTGGCAAGAAATCAAAAAAAATTTCCTCCCAACAAATTTTCTTTCTAACACTCTAATATATATAAAAATATCATCATTTTTTGGGCTATTCGTTCTAGTTGCATTCATCACAATCTTCACCCTTACATCCTACCGTTAGATGTCTTGGATTTTTTCCACATCTAGGATTTTTTACATCTTGTGAGTTGGGGTATCTAATAGATACCCTTCACGTTTTCTTTACTTATCTATCAAATTATCATTATTCGTAAATACCATAGTACTATAACATACATACATGCCCTCTATGTAAACAAGGTATAGTCCCTTCAAAACTATTTACCATTAATAAAAAAACATACATACATGCCGAAAATAGGAAAATGATAAATAAAATCATCACATTACCAAATATACAAATACCATTAAAACCCATCTTATATATATCACATAATTTTTATATGATAAAAACATCATAAAAATGCCTATGGATCATCCACATTGTGAATCAAACACCCTCGCCCTCTTTAGGGGTTTCTAGATGCTTTGGGCCAATAGAGCGGTGTTATCTTCTCTCGTTGTGTGAGCTAGGCATGTCACCCTAGATTGGGTTGCAAAGGCCTCTCCTGTTACCCCATCAACTATTCCTTGACTAATGTAATATGTGTCTTATCTCTCTAGGGATCTACTAGGAAATCTACCATCTCATGTAACAGGGAATCTTATGGTTGTAGTAGGCTCTATATAATCATATATATGTTGTTGGTGGCCACTTATGCCTATTCCTCTGTATATATAGTATCCTAGATGCCTCACCCACTAAACAAAGGGACCTCATAGAATCCATAAAAAATAGGATCTCATGGTGAGTGATCTTAATCACGAGTGTCACTCCTCCGCAATCCACTTAGAAAGAAAAAAATTGGCATACATCACTCAAAATCTCACATAAATTTATCAAAAAACATATAACTAACATGTTATCACTTACACTTGGCTTCACGGCTCATTCTATAACAGTTCTGTGATCTCCTCATCCACCTAAAACCTCTTCCACCTCATCCTCATGATTAGGGTGGGATGCAATATGTTATTTCCACCAGGTGTGGGACACTAATATAATCCCCTCTCTGTTATGACCTGGGCATTTGTCTCAAATGCACAACCATCTACACTCCACATGGTGTCAAAAATCCCCTGCTTCGCCATCGTATCTTGTGCTCTCACAACCATGGTGCTTGTTTTCTAGATCTCGATCTGATGTGATGTTAGGACATGCTCTAAATCGTAACTTTGTATCTACAAATTGTCCTTTTGATCCCACCTCAAAACCCCTATCGGCTTTGATCGAAGTGGGCCTTGAGCATCCCAATCACATCTACATTGTCTCCACCTTTGTAAAGTTGCTACTCATACCATGCGAGGTCATAATGTTCTACCCTTGACCTCTTCTTGTGTTTCCTCTCTAGCATGATCATGTTAGTAGCGTGTAAATAGTGGCATAATTGTTTGTTCCGGTGGTCTAAACAATCATGGTACTCTATCTATTTCATGTCTCTCTATCTAATATAAATAAGGTTCGATCAACTCCATTGATCAATCTTCCCAATGTAGGGCTACAATATCACGTCATCTTAAGCCATTTGTTTTGATGGTTAGTATACCCAAATTTATCTCATTGTTGACCCCTGTTGCATGATTGAAGTACTCTTGGGGCATCAATTATTAAACCTATTGTGTCTCGTTTAGCCTATTTAGTGAGAAACACTCATATATCCATGTTGTTGGTAAAATAATAGGTGCCATGATCCTTTAGCATATTCAAAATATCTTGTAAATATCATGTACCAAATGCACACAAATTGTTTTTACCTAGCCAAATAGTACACAAATATCCATAACATCCTATCATACAACCATCAAGAACAATGGAATAACTCCATTGGTTGTTGCACACTATGTGTGCCACCACAATCTCCATAACCATATTCCACATGTCCGGAATCCTTCTTTCATTCATCGCACCAAGTTGAATGCACAACATGCAATCATCATATATACTGCTCCATGTAGCCCATGTGGTCAATGCTCTTAGCTCTCTAAAATCATGTATCAATTCACAATAAATGTGGGTTCCTTAAATTAGTAACCCCAAAATCCCATGTGTACCATCCAATGTAAAATCCATCCCCATTAGATCTAGTCTCGTCCACCACCGAAAGTTTCTAGAGATGGTCTCCCATACTTCTACAATAATCTTCAAGTAAATTCATATCTAGTCGTATCTTAAGCATCTACATATAGCACCTAAACCCTACATCTCAACTATCTTTGCCTCTGTCAATACCACTATCATCTAATTGAGCCATGATAATGTTAGGAATTCATATTCTACTACTCACATTATATGAGCTGATCATATTTACTGTATTGTAAATAATACTTACTAGGTTGTTGTCTTACCTAGGTAAGTGATTAGTTTGTTAGAAACGTGAAACCATTAAATGAATTCTTTGTTATTTGTTGTGTATACTTCATATTTATTAGGAAGTTGTTCTACTCTCTCTATGGTAATATAATAGCCTTTGTAATGTCTTCGTGATATAAGTTCAACAGAACAAACATTTATTTGTTCGTGTAAATATGTTCCTATAACTTCATTTGGCATTAGAGCGAGTAATAATGGCTATTTGGCTTCTTTACAGGCTTTGGCAGTATTAGATCTTGTTGTCGATGAAGTTGGATGGGTATTTGAATTACACTTAGTGTCTCGTCGTCTAATGCGGCGACTATTCTGCTGTGTGCATGTTGAATTGGTTAATGGCATGTTCATAAAATTCTATGGCCATACGTCCTCAGCTGCCAATGCATGCCTTTCAGATCCTGAGACACAGAATTTCAATAAAGCCTGGTTGGTAGAGAAGATCTTCATCCAAAACACAACAGTATTATTATATGAAAGTTTATTAAGATTATTGTTTTCAGTTGGTATCTGCAATAAGGTACTCAGAATTGCTTCTATTAACTCTTCTCTGAGTTTGCGGCAGTTCCCCCTTGACTCCTTCCTCTACACGCATCCTGCCAAGTGATAGAAGTTGCCGTGTAGTCAAGCAATCTACACCTGCGTTTATTTTGAACGGCCTCAAACTAGCGTCTTTGCCATGATTCTTTGTATGTTGTGCGTTTTGCAATATTATGCTTTAAAGAAATAAAATCTTGCATAGGGACTCAGCATGTAAAACAAGGCTCGTGGATCAGACCCGTCCATTATTGTATGTCATATATTTTTCTCCAAATACCCACGTGTTTTCAGCGTGTTTAGAGCATCCTCGGAAATTTATTTTTGCTACCATAAGAGCCTCCTCCACGTCTTTTTCCGTATTACCCATCTTTGTGTATGTGGTCGGTACTTGATAATTGATCCAAATTGCCGTTGTTTTTTCAGTTTCTGCTGAACATTGCTCCCTATAATCAGAAGCATAGTCGACTCTATCTTCCACGGTTCCTATTGCATCAGGAGGAGATTAAATTAAAGGGAGTGTAACCGCATTGAAATGTTTCTTTCCTTCCACATTTTCTGCTCATGCAAATCGTTTTCAACTTGAATCTCGAGATATCCATCTCCATTTGGTTACATCACGGAAATCTACACAACTATCATGCAGTTGTCGAACAGAAGGTACAACTATTGGCTCATGTAATTAGTTTTAGTCTTGAATTTTATTTTGTTAGTCATTTTATAAATTGATTGATGTCCCTTAACAATTTAGTGATATCTAGTGTTAGTGTTATAGTGGGAGTACTTGTTTGTCACGGCATAGTTTGTTCTTTCTATTACGTAATCTTGAGTTTAAAGAAAAAACTTGAAGGTATTTGAGGTTGTTATTAAATCAATGTATAAGTGTAATTATTAAGTGTAATTATTTTAGAAGGAACCATTATTTATAGATTTATAATAACAATTGTTATCACCGAATCACAGCACCCCTATGTTTATACAAGCGCATATACTTGAACTCACGGTGTGATTGGATAACATGGGTATTATCTCCAAGTTGTGGGACTTGCTACTTGAGATAGACCTCTAGAGAAAGCTAGTTCTTGCTCCTAAACTACCTGCCACAATCTACTCTAGTGCAGGGGAAACTAACTATTCTAATCTAAATTTCCAAGGGACCAGGGAGAGAGAATGCATAAAAATGAAAGCCTACACTAAAGCAATGATACACCGTAAGAGGAGGGTGTCGAGTAGTCTTCAAATGCGTGAGATACGTAAGTAAAGTGCACACTAGAAGAGGTGATGACAGTCCTCCATAATCTAGCAAAATGCATTCACAACAATATTTCAAACATACACAATGATAATGGATCCCGCATGAACATAATGATAGACACAATATTCTTGTAATCAAGGTCAAGGGGTAAGAAGAATGCAAGAAAACACAGCAGGGGAAGATGCATCCACAAACTTATATTTTATTACTTCCCGATACGCATGCGATTCAATCGGTTACAAGAAAAGGGCCTGGATCACCATGCAAGGAGTCCACAACAAGGGCTGCAACACATTGGATTCACAAAGCAATTTTGGCAGAGCTTTGCTACAAAAACTACCTCCTTTTACAATGAGCCCAACACTCCAATTTATAGAAAAATGAGAAGAAAGAGAGAAGGGAAAAATGGAAATCCTAAAATCTGTCCTTCAACCACTTGCAAGAGGCATTAAATGGAGTAAAATGATTGTATATTACTTGCAAAAAGCTCCCCATACTTTGTCCCAAGTGCTACAATGACAGATAAAGAATGGTGACCATGCCTCTTAATTGCACTCCCAACTACCAAATAAAACACTGTTATGAACCCGGCCACGATTTATAAAAAATCCCGACAGATTTCTCATCAAATCTAGAATTTCTTGATTTTTGTGCGTTGGGCTTGGAGCCATGATTCCAACGGTACCAATTTTGTGTGATTTCGTTGAGAAACGCAAAAGTTATGGCCTTCTGAGTGCGGGCACTGCTTTTGGGTATGGCAAAGGCGTTTTCATGTCATTGGACGGGAATGAGCATTAACTAACTCGGAGCCGAATATGTTTCTTTTATTTAAATCGAGCTCGGAGTCAAAAGTTATGGTCGTTTAAAGTTTCACGGGTCAAACGTTGAGTTTTCTTCTTTGTTGCGGCTATTTCGGAAAATCGGTCGATTCGCGCCCCACGCGTGCATTTCTATCTCATTCGTGCCCCAAACCGCGCGAAACAAAAACTTGACAATTTTTCTTGCTTTTGGCCGTTTCACCTTTTCGTGTCTTGCATGTACTTTTGTCCCAACTGTCCCGTGGACTGCCTGGGACAAAATTGTCCGACTTAGCCGATTTTCTTTATATTTCGCCCCGAGCTTCGGGTATAACGAACCTCGGGTACGACTCGCACTCGTGCGACCGAACCCTTCTGGACCCAAAATGCTTTAAAACAATCCCGCAACCTTATTTTTGCATTTTTTCATTTTTTCTAACTCGTTGGGATTTCTTCTTGGATGGGAGAGTTAATAAGAAGTCGAGGGGACCCCAAAAAACATGATTTTGGGCCTGAATCAATCTACTTTCTCGGATCTGAATAATTTGCTGCATGTTATCAAAATTACCTTAAGGGGTGAATTTGGATAACAACAATTAATTACAAATCTTTTATTATTTTATTTAATCATCTTGTTTGTTTTTTTCCATGTCTCTTAGTTATCATTTTTGTATAAGAGTTAATCATTTTTGTCTTGTCGATTAATATTGTTTAGTTAAATTTGTCAATCGATTCTTTATAAAAGTGTAAAGTGTCAACAATTTGAATTCAAATTGTCATATTGTTCAAAGTATAGACTTTTCTTCAAGTCAAGAGTCGATGTAAAAATATTGTAAAAAAAAATAAAAAATTCCTTACGGATGCATTTTTGGTGTTACCCAACTTTCGGAGAAGAAAGTGTTTCACACTGTGGGAGGGAATAAAATAAAAAGCTCAATGTGGAAACAAGTGTGCTTCATGTTCACATCTTGCTGAGTTAGCAACATGTACACTGGAGGATGGATGCACAAGAGGTTGGAGGACAATTAGCGAGCTCTCGTCAATCACCAACGACGAGGCAACATGAAGCTATGGTAGCATTTTTTGGTATGTATTTTACTTTCAGTATTTTATTTTTAGTTCTTGGAGTTGTGTGTGGAGTGTTCCAATTGTGTAGTGCTCATGGTAGAATAAGTTAAATGTTCACATTGAGGGGGTGAACATGATCTCAATGTTCTATTTCCATTTTTACCACCTTTTTCAAGTATGTAATTAGTGAGCAAAGATTTCTACATAATTCCCTGAAGGAAAAACATAGTGGATAGATGAAAGCACAAGGAAAAGCGGCATCATGATATTGAGATTGTTGGTTGTCCTGTAAAACTGTCCTTGTTGAGGTTGTTGACTTTCCTTTAAAACCATCCATGTTGAGGTTGGTTGTTATCCTGGAAAATCACCCGGATCATGAGCATGCATGGAAAGTGCGCTACAAAATAAGTTCGATTGTTTTCTCCCATGTTCACACTAAGTGAGGGAATGTTAGGAATTAATATTTTAGTGCTCACATTATATGAGCTAATCATATTTATTGTGTTGTAAATAATACTTACTAGGTTGTTGTCTTACCTAGGTAAGTGGTTAGTTTGTTAGACCCGTGAAATCATTAAATGGGTTGTTTGTTATTTGTTATGTATACTTCCTATTTATTAGGAAGTTGTTCTACTATCTCTATGGATATATAATAGCCCTTGTAATGTTTTCGTGATATATGCTAAAGAGAAAACAATTTATTTGTTCATGTAAATTTGTGCCTCGTAACTTTATATGCATATATACTCCACCATAGGATGATTCCGCACTCTATCTACATCTTAAAAATCATAATAAATATGCATCATATATCATTATCTTAAATCATTTATTAAAATAAATAAATTTGGATTTTGCCTATATGTTTATTGCACCATCGACCCTATGGAAAACACCATTTACCCATGATAGGCTTCCGCGATGCTATTATCCCTTTCGATGATGCCATCGTCCCTCCATCTCTTATTTTACCTATCTCAATGCCATCATCCCTATTTACAAGTGGTAAATGACATATGTCTAAACTTGTTGTCATGACTACGACTGCTAAAATTGGCATTTCTAAAATGAAAAAAAAAAAATAAAAAATAAAACACTCCCAAACCCACTTTTATTTTGACCTAACCTACAATATAACGCATTTTTGACTAAGTTTGGCACTTTACCAACTCCAAAAAACTAAATAGTTAAAATTCACATAATCTACTCAATTAAATTTAATGCAGGGACCTACCTATGATTGAGCACCACCGCATTCTCGTACTATTTTCCTCCATCACCACCTTGTATACGTGTCATATACTCTAAAAATTATCAAAATTTTGAATTCTAGATCTCGTTTCTCTCAATTCAAGTAATAATAAATATATAACAATCAAAACTATTATCTAAATCTGAAATTTCAATTTAAAATCAGTCATAATCGACCCAAACCTTCAAACACCCATATTTTTTTCTCCACATCTCTATAGCTCATGTCATTTTTTGTGTAATTATCATGATATCATGCAATTTATTTCTACCTATTACATGCCTACATTCAACAATCTTTAGTTTGGACAAATTTAAACATCATATTGATATCATAAAGCATCCATCACATGGGCCCCTAGCTATGTAATTTATGTCTTATTTGACTAATGATCCTCTTGTTTTTCTTTCAGTTTTGCTTGATAGGTTTCTGCAAAGAAGGATTGGACGCACACATGCAATAGGAAAACTATTAGACACATTTCGGCCCACTTAGGGATCATATTGTTTGATAGGAATCTTGATTAGATTTTGATAAAACACAAAGCTAAGTAGATAGCCACGAAATACATATAGAAAGCTGCGAGACAAAGAACTAAGCCGTGGAAAAAGGAAGACCATTAAGTAAAGGGAATTTCCACGGTAGACGTGAAGAAGCTACGGGAAAAAGGAAAGCCTCGGATAACTAAGGGAAGCCGTGGAAAACTAGATAATACCAATACAAACTAAACAAACCCAGATACATATAAAGAGGATTCACACCAGTACAAAACTAAATCCAGCAGATGTACGATTCAAATGAATTCTCTTTTGAAATATATTGTTCTGTGTATTTATTGTAACTAATGCAATGTATAAGTGCGCTTCATAAAAATATAGATGTGAAGATCACTTTGAGAGATTTTGTATGAGAGTAGAGATAGGAGAATGAAGAGGATATACTAGAAACTGATGTAATTATTATTGATGAATAAATAAAGATGGATGCTTTGGAGTGAATTTTTTTATTTTATTTTATTTACAATTATGTGCATAGACTAATTTTGGTGTATTTCTTAAGCATGTCTTTAACAAATATCGATCCGCACCTAAGACTCACAAGCATGTTGGGGTTTTATGTGAACATTGGTGTTCCAGACTAGGTTTCTTTTATTAAGGTTGTAAAGAAATATCTCTCCACCATGTTATTAGAAACCGCATTGTTAGAAATTGAAAATTGGTGGGAAAAATAGATCGATATATTTTTTAAAAGAGAATAAAAAAGACAGAACATAACTTATAGAGTAGCATAAAATGACGTATTTGGAGAATATAGAGAGGAATTTTGGGTAGAATTTCAACATAAGTTCGGCCATTCTTATTCGCGCATGAAAAAATAATTGAATGTACATGGATGTACCTAAGACAAAGTTTTTAGTAGACTACATAAAAATGACACTAGTGAAATTTATTGATGAGACATGGACGAGAGTAATTGATCACTGGAACGAACGAAACCACTTTAGATTATTATCTAGTTACATGTGAAAGTCGTGGTTTGAATAGTTTTGAAAACAAGAAGTACGAAATTTTGAGTGGATCTCGTGGTCATTTTCTTTAATTAGTTCCATTCTTAATCAAGGTGATGATGATTGAAAAAGGATTAATTAGATAATTAGTTAAGTTCTTCTAGGGATGAATACAACTCTGGATGGTAGGCGTTAAGGGGGTGATCCATGATTCATGAATTATAAAAATAATGGTGTAATGGTTGGGGTGGTAGAAATAGACCGACATGAACAAAAGAAAAAGACATAGAAATTAGATAATTAGATAGAGAGATTGAATATAAATAATGAGGATTAATAAGTTGTGAGAAACTAATTAAAAATCAAGAAGATGGAAGAGAGAAAATTTAGCCGTGAAACATAGAATTAGAGAAGAAAGACAAACATAGATTGCAAAGAGAAGAGAGAGAAAATAGAACAAATGAGAGGAAGGAGAAATTGAATAAAGTCAAGAAAGTAGAAAAGGTAAAAGATTCACCCACATCAAGTGGAGGCTAGTAATTGGCTCACCCAGAAATGGAGGTTTGGAAACTTCAAGTCTCGCTATAATACGCACATCTTGTGGAGAAAAGTTAGGTTTTGTTACTCCATTGAAATGTAGAAATTCCAATTCAACAATCAATGACGAGAGAAGCAATATTAGCAAGAGATTTACAAAAATTGGTAGGAATTTTAGATCCAACATTCAAAAGAGTTTTAGAAGTAGAAATATGGAAAGAAGAGGAGATGAGAACCCCATTAATGATTAAATAAAAAGGAGAAGAAGAGGAAGAGGAAGTTAGTATTATGAGGAACTTGTTAGAGGAATTTGGAGAGAAAGTAGAGATAGCAGATGAACAAGATAAGGAAAAAGAAAGTATAGATACATGAGAAGAGGAAAAGATATAAGAGAGACAAGATAATATTGAAGAAAATGGTAAAGAAGAGGATTGGGAAAGGAAATAAAAAATAATTGTTGAAGAGTTATAGATAGAGCATATAGTGAAGAATATTAAAGATAGAAAAGTAGTTATTGAAAATGTTAGTTATGAAAAGACGCCAAATAAAGAGATACCCCCAACCGCCATGATTTCCAAAAGGAGATGAACCCCTTGGAGTGCATGTCATCTCATGTGCTTCTTAATACACTAATTTGAAATATAGATAAAGGAAGGAGTTTGGAAGATAGATATAATGAATTGAGAGAAGAAAGTCAGCAAAGGAAACAAATAGTGAGAGAGTTTTGAGAATTATTAGGAGAACTCTATTTTGATATTGAATTAAGAAGAGACAAGGGAAGGAGGAATATTTAAAAATCACTTCACAATTAGATATAGAAATTGAAATAATTTAAACAACAACTTGTTGTTTTGCCAAGAATAAATACTGTGCCAAAATGGCTTAGAAGATTAAGCTGCCAATTTTTAACAAGGATTAAGCGATGCATCAGAAAAAAAAATTCCCTCTTTTGGAACACTATTGGAAAGTAACAATACAATAGATGAAGCTATGAAGGCACAAGATTTTGCATGTTCTTTGAGGGATAATGTGTTAAGACGGTATATGAATTTACTATCAAAAGGTCTGAAACTATGGGTGGATCTTGAGAAAGAGATAAAAAATATCTTCATATCCCATATGCACCAAAGTAGAAGGCATGAGAAAAATGAGGGATCTGGTTCAAAGAGAAGGATAATCAGTAAAATATTTTAGTAAAAGATATAAAATTTTTACGAGAAAAACTATAAGAGCCATCAAAAGATAAGGAGATGGTGGAATGGTTCACTTCGTGATTGCTCTAGATACACTAGTTTAAGGTGCTATTAGAAGCAATTGAGATGTTGATCAAATTAGAGGCTCATCCTTGGAGATGAGAAGGTGAAACATAATTAAAAACTTAACAAGAATGAGTACAATTGGAACCTCTAAAACTTAAATTAAAACAGAAATATAGAGGACTAAAGGATTAAGGAGTAATTCTCATCCTAGAAGTAATTCAAGGCATCAAATATGGTGTAATTTTTGTTGGAATGAAGGGAAGAAGAATTTAATGCCCCTAATTTTAAAACATGAAGAGAGTAGCCGCAGAAGAAGGGTACATTCCTCACAAAGAGCATCATCTAGATATACATTTCCATTTGAATGAACATGGTGTGGGATTTGTAGAATCTGAGACCAACACACTCAGGATGCTTGTCCCTTACTAGAAGTAGTACCACCAACAAACTAGTTTATGTATTATATGGTGTGTGGATCATATGATAAATATCACCATACCTTTCGAAAAGTGGATGCATTAGATGAATTAAAATATTATGCCGACCTAAGAACTATGGATAAAAGAAAAAATACTAACGCTCCTCCTACACAACCATAGGAAACTATAACACCTTCTTAGCTTACATTAGTCAGTACACCGCAGCACTCTAATCATCAAGGTGGTCATCCACAAATTGGATACCAGAAAATAGTTACAACCCTAACTTTAAGGGTACAAGGATGGAGGTTTCGTCGATGGTACCGTAGATGATTTAGAGGAGGTTTTAGAGGAGGATATAAAGGATGGTATAGAGGAAACAAGGGATACCAAGGAGGTAGAGACTACCAAGGATATCACGGTTACACTAAAGGAAGTTACTGCAGGGGGTGTAACCAAGGACATGGATTAGTAGAAAAGATGAAACAATTCAGAAAATAATGGAATAAGGAGGAGGGAATGCATCATGCACATCCTTGAATGCTTGGGGTTTCTTTGTTTCAATTTGATCTTGATCCTTTTTGTTTTGGTTCTCATTCCTATTATGGCTTCTAGGCCCTCTTTTTTACACAAGGGTATACTCCCTTTCAAAAAACTATTTACCAATAATAATAAAAATGCATCATGCATATCATATTAAAAGAGGACCCAATAAGAAAATAAATGCATTTTGCACTCAACAAACATGGCGAAAGTCCGCCATCTACCTAGATGTGGATATTTTCAACATGACTATTACCAAGGTGTTATTGATCTTGGCATGGATGTCAACATGATGTCCATTACCACATGGGAAATTCTTGGAAGACGTACTTTTCATGCCACAAAGTACTTTATTGGGTTGGCAGATGGATCCTCTAGACAATCAGATAGGAGTGTTGAAGAACGTAGAGGTAAATTTTATGGGAATATAAAATTTGGTAAATTTCGAGGTGGTGGAGAATGTTTCTCAGTAACCCTTCTTTTAACTCCATTCTATATTTAGAATGGTTTGTAGAATGTAATGTATCATTAATTTCTAAATAAGAAGAAGTAACTTTACACTCAGATGGGATATGTGTTCATGTACCCTTACATGTTAGGATGAGTGCCACGTGGATAGAGGAGGTATGGACTAACATTGAGGAGGATGATTTTGATGAGATATAAGGGGTATATGCAATAAACATATTTTCTATTATTTATAAGGAATTTGGGCAAAAATAATAAGGAAATATTTCGGTCAAATTAGATGATACTAAGTAAGGATAAGATAATGTGGTTGAAGCCTAGATTCATGGATTTATAGAAAAAATAATGCAAAAATTATGTTTGGAAAGGAGAATACCACCAAGGATTATCATGTTAGTAGATTACTACAATACTATTGGTGACATTTTTGCACCCACCAGAGACAAATTTGATGAAGAAGAAGAATATTATTCTGCTCAAGAAGAAGAAGACAACATTTTTATGCTAGCGGAAGATAATTTTTCCATAGATGAGTAAAAGATAAAGGAACTTACAATAAAAATGGTATACGATTGATTCATGAATCATCTCATCAGATGCTATCAAAGTATTCAATTTTGGAGATATAGAAGGATACATAAAGATTATGGAGAGAATATTTCCAAATGAAAAAGTAAGGATAGAAGCATTGGATGATACCTTAACCATAAATTTCATGAGTTGGTGGGCAGCACATAAAGCAAGTATATCTCGATGGAAATCAAGTAACTATCCTACTCAAAGCTAGATTCATGGAAAGTGAAGGATATTATGGAGAAACAGATCCACATAAACATATTCAAGTTTATGAGAAGCATTAGAGGATATGCGGGGAGAATTATCTCTCTTATGGACTCAATTATTTGTATGGACCCTCGGGCCCATACCGCGGTCATGGTATACACACCAAGAGGTTAGAGGAGAGACAAAAGAATGGGATCAACTAGTTAAATACTTTTGCCACACTTTCTCATTTTGGGACGTGGATTTGAACATTTGGAGGGCATTAGAAAAGATTATAACATTTTTTATGACTCATTAAGTCAAAAATAGTTCCTTGAACGAAAAGAGAACATAGACGGTAAATCATTAAACCAAAAGAAAACCCAATAACATTAGAAGAGTGGCAAGATAAACAAGACAAGGATGAAAAGATAGAAATCTAAGATACAAAGTTATAGAAGATGAGAGACGAGTAGCATAAAAAATTAGGAAGGTGTGAAATATTACCATCAACCATTAAAGATCAAGAATGATAATATTGGGCCATAGGAACTAAAAACTAAATAAAATTCAAGACTACTAGAGAAAACAAGAAGTTGATAAAATAGTATAATTGCTCGAAGAATTCCAAGAAATCTTCCCTAAGGATTATTAAGAATTTAAGGGGATAAAGGAAGAAGTTGGAACAATGAAAATCTAGATCAAATAAGGATTCAAACCATTAAAGAAAAGGCCATACAGACTGAATCCAAATTTAAAAGTAAAGGTGAAAGATGAACTATACAAAATGTTGAGTGTGGGGACAATTAAACTTGTGGAGTATGTGGAATGGATCAATCCCATGGTGATAAAAAATAAAAAGACTAGAGAGATCCGTGTATGTGTAGATTATTGAGAATTAAACAAATCTTGTATCCATGATCCTTTTCCAACCCCCTTTATAAAAGAGGTACTAGAGAATGTGGTGGGAAGAGAAGTGTATTCATTTACAGATGGTTTCTCTAGGTACCACCAAGTCAAAATTTCTCTGGAGGACCAACCAAAAACCACTTTTTCTACTAAATGGGGATCATTCATGTATATAGTTATGCATTTGGCCTGAAGAATGCACCAGCGGTATTCAACAAGATCATGATACATGCCTTCAAAGACTTCATTCATGATTTCTTAGAGGTTTATCTTGATGATTGGATGGTGTATGGATTGTTGAAAAATCACATACAAGTATTGAGATTAATGTTTCAAAGGTGTAGAGCTTTACAAATTTCATTAAATTTGAAAAAATGTATCTTCTTCACCCCACTTGGTAGTGTTATCCCAATTTCCTTCGTAAAATTGATCAAACATGACCCCACACGAAGAAAATTTGAAGGGTTAGCTCTATCCTATATGATCACATTCAAATCCAATAATCAAGGGGAAGGAAAGCTCTAGAATGGAGGATAAGGGTCACAAAAGGAGGCAAACAATGTCAAAGAAGGCCAAAAGTTCAAAGGATAATATTAGAGAAAGGGGCTTGAAGTTTCAGAATTCACATACGATTTGACTTAAATCGAAGCAAAGAGGGTGTGTGAAGCCTCCACATAGTCAGAATCTGATGAGGTAGTGTTCACTTGAGGCCCTCAATCAGCTAAGTATAGAGCAAATATACGGAAGGTGCCACGTGCCTCAATGGTGCAACTCCAAAGGTCAAGCCCAAAAGGCGGTCTCCAAATATGTGTTAGCCCTCCATGTGTCCAGGGTCTAGAAAGGGTCTCATTAGCAGTTGAAAATTCATAGACCCTCGAAGGTGCCACATGCCTCAACAACACAACTTCATGGGTAGGACCCAAGGGACTAGTCTCCAAACAAGCGCAGGCTCGCCACATGGTTAGAGTCAAAAAGGGGGTTAGAACCGGCCATTGAATCGGCTAAGTACAATAGGGGAGGGAAGCCTCCATGCATCATCTTAGCACATCTTCAAAGGAAAAATCCGTAGGTAGGTCCCAAACATGCACCAACTCCCCACATGCCTAATCAATGGACATACAAATGTCAAGTCCAAACAGAGTCTCCAAATGAGTGGAAAGCCTCCAAGTGTCCCGGGTTAGACATAAAGCCTTAACCAAATAGAGGGACTTAGTCAAAACACAAACATACGTAACAGACCCGCGGAAGGTACCACATGCCTCATCAGCGCAAATTCAAAAGGCGCGGCCCAAAAAGACTTTAAATAACCGTCACCCACCACATTGCAAGAGTGTGAAAAGGTAGAGTGGCTGTTGAAAAATAAATAAGGACCAATGGAATCCTCCACGTGCCTCATCCACGTAACTTTAAAGGAAAAATATAGAGGTAGGTCCAAATGTGCGTTGAGCCTCCACGTGTCTAGGTTCGACCTATGGCCCTGCAAAACAAAAGGGACTAAGCCAAACATGAGGAAATGGAGGAGCGAGCCCCGCGGATATTACCACATGTCTCTTCCGAAATCTTTCAAGAGGTGAATCCAAAAGCGGTCCCCAAACATGCACCAATGCTCCACATGTCCCCTGTGTCATGCAGACATCTCTACCAACAAGAGGGACACAGTAGAACACAAAGGAAACAAGCAGGCCCATGAAAGCCACCATGTGTTAGTTCGACATAACTACAAGAGTGAAATGAAGGGGCTGAGAAATTAAGATGCGCGTGGCTAGCACGTGTATACGTGTGAATAGAATCCAATCCCAAAGCACCTTTGGATGACCATATCTTTGACCGGGAGCTCGAAATTGAGTGTGAAAGAATTTTTCGGAGATCTCCGGCCTTGCTACTCACCTACCATGATTAATGTTTTAACCCACCATTTTTGAGGTTGTCAAGTCTCCCCCTGTTTCCATGATGGAGAAGGAACTCCTTTCTTACCCAGAAGGAACAACACATGGAGGCATGGGTCTTGAAGTGAAACCCATCATTGTTATAGGTGGATTTTAATGTTTACTAGGGTGGTTGGAGTAGGTGGATTCAATGCATTATAGGGGCGGTTGAAGAAGAGTTTGAATTCTTCCCTCTCTCCTCCTCTGATTATTCTACATATTGTAAAGGAGTGGCATATTTCAAAGGTTAGTCATCTTTTCTCTCCTACCCCCCTTTGTCTTTCTTCCTTAGGGTAGAATGTGGAGTCTAAGTATCCTCTCTTGGCTCTATAATGGCATTTCCTTTCCCCTTTCCCACTAATTTTGTACGGTGTGAACTCTTGGGGCAATAAAATTCATTTCGTGACGCATCTTTTCCATCCTTACTTATTTTATTGTCTCTTCTTCGCCTCTCATTGTTGTAGGGTATATTGTGCATATCTCTTATTTCTATTGCAGATTCTAGGAGCTGTGTTTAATGGGTTTGAAGTGGTTTTCTATGTGAACTCTATCTTTGGTCTGTGATGCATCTGTCCATCCTCTCCATTGCTCACCTCTCTCCACTTCAAGTAGTTGAGATTGTGACAAGAAACCCCTTTTCTTGGTGTTATCACCTCTGTAGTGTAGGATTTCCCTCTTTATGCACTTTCTCTCTCCCTGTCTCCTTGGCATTGTTAGGATAGGTGTAGTTAGATGTCATTTTTGCATTAGGAGTAGTTTATCATTAGGATTAGGAAGAGGAATTTGGCCTTCTTCGGAGTTCTATCTCAAGGCTGCAAGTTCCACAACTTGAGAGATGGTCCAATGTTATGCAGAGATCACTGGATGCCCCACTCAATTCCAAGGCCATTCGGGGGGTGCTTTTATTTCACATCAACATTTTTGGCATGCCTAGTGGGACACTGAGGTTAGAATTTTCTCATCTTTCCAAGGTGTCTCATTATCAAACAAAAATCTTAAGCCACCATGCAACCACATCAATAGTTTTGGCACTCCTAGTGGGATGAGAATGAAGAGCTTTACATCTTCATCTTAGTAGGTTCGATGTGTTATTGCTGAGATATAGCCTTTAGAGGAATATTTCAACACATCATATGACTCCATCTAGTCAAAAACCCATCTCTAAAGTTGCAGACCTTCTCCCATCCATTTTCATCCATTTTTCTTTCCACATATTCCATCTTCTTCCATCCCATGAAGTTGTGCAATCATGACTTCATTCCCAACTTGGAACTCACACTTGCAGCAACATCGTGTAGTCCACCTCCAATGTATTTCCCAACTCCTCCAGATCAACATTATGATCAGATCCAGAACCATTATGCTTACCCATATGAGCAGTGTCAAAACCATTTTGGCCATGGAGCTTATCAAGAACAAGGGGACACATATACGGTAATAGTTATGTGGAGAACGTTGATTTACTAGAAAACATCGAAAGAATGGATCCTAACATGGTGTAGTATAAGGATAAAGTACAAATGAAGGAATTCGAGATTGGTTCCAGGAAATTTTTCCATGGACCGGCCCTTTTCCAAGACACTATATCCCGTAGGAGAAGCTTGACTTCATGGTTGGGATGCTGCCCCAACTTGTGCAATGGACCAAAGAGAGAGGCCTACAAACTTGGTATCAAAGAGCCATGTAAATAGGTAAGTCCTACACCATCATCGGTATTTTTCTCTTCACTCCCCAAGCAACACCATATCAACTCCGAGCTTGATTTCCAAGCCTCACTTCTATCGCCCCTAGTGTTGAATTCCTTTCTCCATCCCCTAGTCTTCCATCTCATCATATTTCCTCTTCCATTTAACCTTCCAAATCTAAGTCCCCTCCACAAGAGCCAAAGGAAATACCTTCCCCTCCACCACCAAGAAACAAACAACTCATGGAGACCCCACCCACCACTCCTCCTACTTTCCTGAGCCCATGTTAAGGAGAGATTCCAAAAACTAGTCAAGGAGAGCCCAATAGAGAAGAAACAATCAAAATCTTGGTAATATTGGCTCTCGGGTTTGGGATTACAAAAATCCCCTTGATGGTTAAACCATCAAAGGAGGTTGGGGTCAGACCACAAGTGGTGGAAGTTGAGTTTGCAGCAGCATAAGAACAAGAACAAGAGGAAGAAAATGAGCAATCAGATGCTCGAATGCAAAGTGTCCATAATGGCACTTTGTCTAAAGAGGATGTTGATCTAATCCAAGCTACACAACCAGTTAAGAGAGAGGAATAACAACCAACTCCAAGTCCCATTTAAGAGGAGCAGCTAGAAGAGATAAAATCAGAGTTGAGACCACTTAATGAAGAAAGCATTATCAAAGATTTTTTGCTTTCATTTGAAGGTCCTTATTTGATTGATGAATCCATGGAGGAGAGATGTCCAGAAGACTTTGCTGCCCTAAATAGTCCTTTAGAGCAGCGAATTGAAGATTTCGATTTGAAAAATTTTATTCTAGAGGAGGAGGCTATCCAAGATAAAGTCAATCGTCAAGAAATAATGGACGAGGAAAAGAGCACGAGGATCCCATCTCTTCCACACCATTCACCTAGGAAGGTCCGTAGGAAGAATCCACTCTTGGAGTTAAATTTCAGAACAATGGGCACATTCAAAGGACCATACCATGCCCTATTAGGTACTTGGCTTCATTGGAGCCAAGGGAGAAGACAAAACTAGTCATGCCCACTTCGGGGCATGAGGGTGAGTATCAAAGCACCAACAAGAACCATCAACACCTCCAGGAGTCCAATGCCAATCAGCTTGAGGAGGTATTTTTATTGATGTTGATACCTTGATGATTTGGGTGGAAGATCGGCCTCTTTTCGGTTTCTCACTCATAATAAAAGCCATGTTCAACGCCAAATCATATACATGACCGCATTTTTAAAGAAGGGAAGTTATTGCTCCCTTCCTGTGGAAGGCTTTGTTTATATTTTCTTTGATAGGGTTAGTGTAGGAGTATGAGTAGGCTTTCTTTCAGTAGAACAAGTGCCTGTGTGCACTCTACATGTTCTACTTGGGGCATGTATGATCTTCCCCTTTGTATATAGCATGTCATGGTGATTCATTGCTCTAGGGTTGTATCGATATACGGTTAAGTGTACCTCTGGTTAATATTCAGAATCCATTTCAAGAGCAGGTGAAAGCCCTGGGTCAATACAATTTTCTACTCTCAGAACCTCATTTTCAATATTTTCTTATGAAAACCGAGAGCAACAACGGGGCAAGCTCAAGGTCACCAAGCACAAACAAACGGGCTCAGGGTTTCTGGGACAAGATCAGTACTAGGATCTCATTAATGACTACATTCCCAATGGATACTTCTAAGGCTACTGGTATCTTCATCTAGCAGGCAGATGTCCCCATGAGTCACCAAACTATTATCTCAATTTTTTCCCCAAAAAATTGATCAAACACGACCCCGCATAGAAGAAAATCAGAAGGTCTGGATTTTTCCTGCGAGCTCACATTAAAATATAACAATCAAGGGGCATGTAGTCTCAAAAATGGAGGAGAAAGGTCAGAAAAAAGAGGAAAACATCATCAAAGGAGGCCAGAGGATCACATGATAAAATTAGAGAAAGGGGCTTGAAGTTTCAGACTTTAAATACAAGTTGACTCAGAGCCAAGCAGTAAGGTCAGCGGAAACCTCCACGTAGTCGGAACTTGATGAGGCAATGTTCACTCAAGGTCCTGAATCAGATAAGTATAGAGAAAAGCCACGGAAGGTGCCATGTGCCTCAACGATGGAACTCCAAAGGTCAAGCCCAAAATGCGGTCTCCAAATGTGAGCCATCCATCAGCAGTTGAAAATTCACTGACCATCGGAAGGTGCCACGTACCTCAATGACGCAACTTGAAGGGCGGGACCCAAGCGGAAGTCTCCAAACAAGCGCGATCTCGGCACATGGTCGATTAAAAAAGGGGGCAGAACCAGCCATTAAATTGGATAATTATAATAGTGTCTCTGTGGAAGCCTCCACACATCATCTTGGTGCATCTTCAAAGGAAAATATGGAGGCAGCTCCCAAACATGTGTCATCTCCCACGTGTTTAATTAGTGCACCACCGAGGGTCAAGTCCAAACAAAGTCTCCAAATGATCGGGAAGCCTCCATGTGTCCCAGGTCAAAGATAAAGCCTTTGTAAAATAAAGAGACTTAGTCAAAACACAAAAATATAGAACAGCTGCTGCAGAAGCCGCCATGTTCGTCATCGACACAAATTCAAAAGGCGTAGCCAAAAGAAAGACCCTGAACAAGCATCAACCCACCACGTGGAATGAGTCCGAAAAGGTTGACTGGTTGTTGAAAAATAAAGAAGGACAAGGGAATCCTTCTCATGCCTCATTTGCGCAACTTCAAAGGAAAAATCCAGAGGCAAGTCCCAAATGTGTGTTGAGCCTCCACATGTCCAGTGGTAAGACATATGTCCCCGCCAAACAAAAAGGACTAAGCCAAAAATGAGTAAATGGAGGAGTGACCCACAAATGATGCCATGTATCTCTTTGACACTCTTTCAAGAGGCAAATCCAAAAGTGGTCCCCAAACATGCACTAGCTCTCCACATCTCTCATGTCAGCGGGATGTCTTTGCCAATGGGAGGGACTCACTGAGAATAGAAAGGAAACAAGTAGGCCAACGATATTTGTCACATGTAAGTTTCGCACAAATATAAGAGTCAAAGGAACATACTTGAGACACCGAGATGCACAGGCCACCATGTGGATCTTCGCGAATAGACTCCAAGCCCAAAGCACCTTCGAAGGACATATCTTTTGACTTGGAGCTCGAAATAAGCGGGAAAGGAATTTTCAGAGAGCTCATGGCGTCTTCTACTCACCGCCACCATTAATGTTTCAAATCTCCATTTTTTAGGCTGTCAAGTCTCCCACCTATTGCCATGATGGAGAATGGACTTCTTTCTTACCTAGTAAGGAACAACACATGGAGGCATGGGTCTTGCAGTGAAGCCCATCATTTTTTATTTTTTTATTGTTAAACGCTTTTGACCGGAGCTATGAACCGGTGGGGAGAGGGACCCCAACCCTACAGATACGGAGGAAGGAAGGAGGAAGAGAAGTCTAGGGAAGAGAAGGAGAAGGAGAGAAGCAAAAGCAAAGAGAGGAAGAGAAAACAGAGACAAAGGAAACGCCTACAAAACGAAGGACCCAGAGCTGCCACTACCGACCCGAGGAGTGACCAGCCCGTGAGGAAGCCGCCTGTAGCAGGAAGTTGAAGGCTTGAAGTGCACGATCTTTGAGAGCATTCAGTTGATCAACAGCTGAATGGAGAGGAAACAGGGCCGCATCAATGTCCACAACTGGCAGGAAGCGCTGGTCCAGAGAAGGGTGGAAATTTTGTGCAAACGTGACCAGGTCCCTGTATTGTCCGCTGAGCCAGCGAATATCCCTGCCTGAACCGATAGCGAGCTCGTCCACGTCTTCAACCCACAGAAGTGAAGCCCATCATTGTTTGGGTAGATTTTAATATTTACTAGGTGGTTGGAGTAGGTGGATTCAATGCATTGCAGGGGTGGTTGAAGTAGAATTCAAATTCTTCCCTCTCTCCTTCTCTCATTCTTCTATATATTATAAAGGAGGGGCATATTTCAAAGGTTGGTCATCTTTTCTCTCCTTCCCCCATCTCTCTTTCTTCCTTAGGGTATAATGTGGAGTCTAATCCTCATCTCTTGGCTCTGTAATTGAATTTCCTTGCCCTCGCCGACCGATGGTGTACCATGTGGACTCTTAGAGCAATAAAATATGTTTTGTGATGCATTTTGACCAACCGTGCTTATTTTATTGTCTCTTCATGACTCTCATCATTAGTAGGTATACAAAGTGCATATCTCTCGATGTCTATTGCAGTTCGGGAGTTGTGTTTAATGGGTTTGAAGAGGTGTTCTATGTGAACTCTACCTTTTTCTCGTGATGCAACTTTCCATCCTCTCCATTGCTCACCTCTCTCCAATTTAGGCAGCTAAGATTGTGACCCCCAACCCCATTTTCTTGGTGCTATCACCTCTATAGTGTAGGATTTCCCTCTTTATGCACTTTCTCTATCCCCTGTCTCCTTGGCATTGTTAGGATAGGTGTAATTAGATGTCATTTCTGCATTAGGAGTAGTTTATCATTAGGATTAGGAAGAGGAAGTTGGCCTTCTCTCAAGCTCCATCTCAAGTCCGCAAGTCCCACGGCTTGAGAGATGGTCCAATGTTATGTAGATCACATTAGATGCCCCACTAAAATCCAAGGCCATTCGGGGAAGTCTTTGTGATTTCACATCTACAAGTAGTTTATTGGGGCATATAATATGAAAAGAACTTAATGCTTGATTTTTTTAAAATTTCGACGATTGTAAATTTACCACCTCCAAAAACTCAAAAGGATGTAAGGATAATTTTGGGATACATTGGTTATCATAGGAATTTTATTAGGAACTACGTGGAAATAAGTGCTCCTCTAGAAGAATTATTGAAGAAACACATAAATAAATTAATTCCTTGGTCTAAACAGTATGCAGATGCCTTCAAAATATTAAAATATGAAATTTTGAACACCCCTATTATGATTTTTACCTATTGGAAGGTATTCTTCCATGTTCATGTGGATGCTTCTAGAATATAAATTGGAGCTTTTTAACACAACATAGGAGAATATGGACAACCCAAGAGCATTTCTACAAAGCAGTGAAATTGAAAAAAGTACAAATAAAATATACTACCATAGAGAGAGAGGCACTCGGTATGGTGTATAAACTAATGAAGTAGAGTAAATATCTAATAGCCACTTCTTTTACATTCTTTGCAAATCATGAACCGTTAAAGTACCTAATAAATATACCAGTATTACAAGGAATAATTTTTAGATGGCTGATGCTATTTCAAGAATTTGATTTTATGGTACCAGTCAAACCTTAGAGATTGAATAATGGCCTAGACTACTTATCAAGAATTGAGAATGGAGAAGATGAAGGCCCTATAGACCATTATTTCCCTAGATCTTTCCTATTTTGAACTAAGTCCATACCCAAAGAGTTTGATTACATAGACCAGTTACTACATACAAGCAAATTCCCAACTTATTATACACAATAACAAAATAAACATTTATTAATTAGAGTGTTTCCATTCACTTTGATCGAGAGATAGCTGTACAAAGAAGGGTCAAGATAATGTCCTGCGAAGAGTAGCCTTCTGAACACGAAAGTAAGAATTCCTTAATTGAAGCACATGAAGGTATTTTTGGACACAATGGAGGGGAACAAACAATAAGGAAAGTGATGATGGCTGGACTATGGTGGCCTAAATTGTTCAAAGATGCTCATAAACATGCTAGAACATGTGATATTTGTCAAAGAGTTGGAAAACCTAATGCAAGAGATGAAATGCCACTCAGACTTGTTTTGGCACTAGCCCCATTTGAGAAATGGGCTATTGATTTCATAGGACCAATCAAGCCAAAGCAACAAAACACTCTAAAGCAAGATTCAATATCCTTTGGAAAAAAATATAGCAAAGTGGGATGAGGAGTTCCCCAAAAATGATTGACCTTTGTGAAGACAACATCAAAATTCTTATACGAGAACATAATTACAAGATTTGGATGCCCTTTGAGTATCACCAATGATCAAGGTAAGCACTTTGTAAATGAAACCATCCAAGAACTATTAAGTAGGTTCATGATTAATCACAATCTAACCACTCCATATCACCCGTAGGAAAATGGAATTATAGAAGCATTTAACAAAGTATTGGAGAAGTTCTTAATGAATATTTTCTCACTTGAAACTGTTTATTGGAATTTAAAGATACCTGCTTCTCTTTGGGCATACCGCATAACATACAAGAGGCTTATAAATTATTCTCCTTTCATATTGGTATATGGATTAGAAGATGTGGTTCCCATAGAGTTCATTATTCCAATTTTTTTATTGTTGTAGCATTCATGATGACAGAAGATGATTCCTTTCATGAGAGGTTGATAGAACTGGAGAAGTTAGATGAGAAGAGATTTATTGCTTCCTGACAACCGAGACACAAGAAAAGTGGAGAAAAAAGTCATGGCACGATCGCTATATTAAGAAAAATAATTTGACATTGGGAATCAAGTACTATTATATGATAATAAATATAAATTCCCAAGAAAGTTGAAATTTAGATTGTTAGGACCATAAAATATCAAGGAAATACTATCCTTAGGAGCAATCAAATTACAAACATTACAATTGAAAGAAATATCTAGACATATAAATGGAGCAAGGCTCAAGATGTATATAACATAATAAAAATAGAAAAATGCTAAAAATATATTAAATAAATACCGACCTACTTGAAAATTATCAATTCGGTTGGTAGGATGAAAACCGCAAGGGCATCTCTACTCATAGAAAAAGAAAAAAAAAGGAGAAAAAAACACCAACTTATTTGAAAACCGTCAATTCGGAGATAGTTTGAGGGCTAGGATTAAAACCTGTAAGGGCATCTCTACCCTTAAATGAGAACATTGAGAAGGAAAATTATAAACCACAGATGTAAAATACACGTGAAATAAAGGAAAAATAAAGCTGTGGTGGAGTATACCCCTGCAATAAAGGGAGAAGAAAATCAATGTGGGAAACAAATCCATGGAATAAAAGAAGACAAAATATGTGAAATGAAGAAATGGAAGTATTCTCAGAACAAAGAAGAACAGAAAAAACCAAACATAGAAGAAAATGGATGAAACCATGGTACAAAGAAGAGAAAGAATCTGTAATATAAAGAGGATAAATAAAATTTCAAACAAAGGAAATAGCTAAAACTGCAGAATAAAGAAAACACAAATACACAAAGAACAAAGACAGAAATCCACACAATAGAGAGAGGATGTTTAAAGACACAAAACATAACATGGGAAAGAGACTCCATAATGAAGTAAGGAATACCTGAAAGAATAGAAGAAGGTGCGTCGAGGAAATTTGTACAACACTATAAGGTGGAAATATCCACAATATGCATAACAAGCCACGAAGGAAGAAAACTATAAAATGTGGAAAATACATTGGGTAAAAGCCGTAAATGACAAGAAAGGGAATTTTTATAATGCAGCAATAAATGGGGTAGGTAGAAAGGTAACAATATAAAAAGCATGAAGGTAAATGAACTAAGAGTTTAAAGCAAGATCTAGTACAAGTGTGAAGAAGAAAAAAATAGGGCATAGCTAGGGCAAAGTACGAAGGAAAATGGATGACTGATCGAAATCACATAAGAAAACCTTGAAAGCCAATATTTCAAAAGCACTATATGAATTAATACATAACCAACCTAGAAGGTGAATTCTCACTTATTCCAGTCAAAGGTGCATATGTGAGAGATTTGTAGAATTACATACACTCTCGGATCCTAGAATACAATCATACAAAACTCGAAGTGGAAACAACATTGCTCCTGGAAGAAGATCTTAATACAAATGAATTGGTATATAAGAAGAATGCTAAGGTTATCAAGGAATTAAAAATTGACACTTGGAGTTGAATACCCTACTTTCCTAGAGTAGATTTTGTAATTTAAGGTCTATTGAGAAGGCTCGACAATCAAATGCTATACTTAGACCAACAATATCATATCAAGTATAGAAGAAATAGTTAGGTTTATTGGGATATGGGATAAAGGGCATTTAACAATCACCAAAAATAATATGATACTAAAACAAACGGCTCGAGCGATGGGCATAAGAAAATCAAATTGGGGAGTACACATATTAGATATTTCCAATCACACTTTAAGAATGAGAGACATATAAACTTATGGTAGAAAACATTTGTACACATATGGCCATCTTAATGCAAAGTAAATCAAATCACATTATTTTTAGGATGGATTAAAATGGTTAGGAAAATCATTGGCAATAAATCTAGGGTATCAAAACAAGTTATTCCAAAATGTGAAAAGGAGGTTTATTTTATCATAGACATCAATTATACATTCATCTAGCCTACACTCCACATGTACAGCATATGCCTCCATTACCTTATGAAGTGTCAGATGAACTTGTGGCTACATCTGTAGAAGAAATTATAAGTCTATCTGTTGACTCCATTAAATCCAAATTACAAATTTTTATGAAGTATTTGAAGAGAAATTCGACGAATATAGACGTAACTCTCAACGAAATGGACAAGGTATAATCAAGTGAATCCCTTCCTAAAACATACAAGTGGAAAAAATCCACAAGCATTACATAACCCATTAGTAAAAGAAAAAAATCTCTAACAGAGAAGACAAAGAAGAAACAAGCCATAGAAAATAAAAACAAGGAAGAATAGAAATACAAGGAAATAAAAGACATTTCGGGACCACAAGAAGAAGAAGAGGAATACTACACCCCCTCATCACTATCACAAGTTCCGGGCATACCAAAAGTATCAAAAGATGTGGATCCCAGGTAGAAACAAGCCTAACAAAAATATTGTACAGATACTATAAGAAGTGCTTATCTCCAAGAGAAATATTTCAATTAGCACAAGAATACATGGAAATCACAAGAAAATAAAAAATATCCATCGTTGAGGCCATAGTCTATTACTTAGACAAATTTAACTTTGTTCTTGAGGATTTTATGATCCTACTCCCGAGGAATTATTTAAGGAAATACAAAAACATATTGAAGATGAGGAAACTATCCACTTGAACAATCTTCAACAAGAAAAATGACAATTGAAAGTTATGAAGAAATGACTTCCAAAAGAAAAATGAGGGTTTATAGAGGTACAATAACTTATTGGAATATATTTGAAAACAAGAAAATAATGAGACAATAGGGCATCACATCCTACCAAGGTGGTAATGGAAGAAGATAAGGAGAAACAAATTGACGGAGAAAAATTAGAAAGTCATGGAGATGGCTAAATAAAAATAGCTGAAAGAACAAAAATAAAAAGAAATTCGGAAACTCAAAGAGATAGCCACAAAGAAGAAATAGAAAAGAGAAGAGATAACAAAGAAAAAGAAAGAAAAGGAGAAAAAGAAAAGATAGAAAAATAAGAAACATAAAAAACAAAAAGAAACAAAAAATAAGAAGAAGAAAAGAACAAGAAAGAAAAATAAGCAAAGAACAAGAAAGAAGAAGAATAAAAGAAGAAGAAATAAGAAGAAGAAATAAGAAGAAGAAAAGAATAAGAAAGAAGAAGAAGAAAATAAGGAGAAAGTAGAAGAAGAAAAGAAAAGAAAAATAGAAAAACAAAGGAAGAAAAAAGAAGAAGAATAAAAGTAGAAGGAAGTAGAAGGAAGAAGAAGAAAAGAAGCATAAAGTAGTAGAAGACAAGAAAAGTAAAGAATAAGAAGAAAGGAAAAAGTGAGAGGAGGAATAAATTAAAAAGAAGGAAGAAAAGAAGAAGGTATTAAAACAAAATACGGACCAAGCAAGACAGATTATATGACTTCCAACCTCCAAAGATAGTGTCTACACAAGCACTCATATACCTATTGAAAAAAATCAAGAAAGCTTTACTACAGAGAAGACAACCACAATCAATCCATTGCAAATAGGAGTGATGGAAAAAAACCACCAAGGGGGTACAAGTGAATCTTGGTAAACTCACTCCTTCACAAAAATATACTCGCCATCAAATATTAGAGAAAAGTGCTACTCGTGATTAGATGTAAAGGTGCGTAGAAATTTAAGAAGAAATGCATAAATTACTCTCCGTCATCCAAATAGATAATCACGCAGATTAAGATTGACCCAAAACTTTCCATTGAGGCGACCATGGAATATGTGGTGGGAAAAATTATAAATGAAAAAAGCATTAACTTAGAGGGGGAAAAGGAATAAATAAAAATATATATTAAATAATATAACGTCAAAGTCAGCAAACCTCATTTAATGGAGAACCAGAAAAATACGGGGAATTACAGATCGCGGTGAAAAATGGAAACAACATTGAACAATGCCACTATATATCATACATATGCAATAGGATATCCTAGTATGACCACGAGAAGACAAGGTGGAAATGGAGAAATTGGAACAGAAATTTAAAAAGGATCTACGAATACGATATTTCCAAAGACAAGGATGGCACATAAAGAAAAAAAGGTGGAGTGACAAGAAAATATCACAACCAGCAGCATGCATGGCGGGGAGAAGATATATAATATGTAAGATGTGGCATCACATTGGACAAATATTTAGTACGGATGTAGCAATAAACTTCAACCGCACAATAATTATGTAATAAGGTACATGCACATCCTACTCCATCTGAATTAGTCCCATTGATATAAGAAAATACATAATTACAAGAATGGATAAATAAGATGAATAACCATATGGATTCTTAGTTCAAGTACATAATTAATATGCTTCCACAAATAACTAAATGTATACCGGAGTAAAGTACACCTTAAGGGCCTAGAGGCAAGGGAATTCCACAAACCGAGTCAAGTGAGTCGAGCAAATAACCTTTACTTATCCTAGATGTCTAAGTTTAGGGAGGTTGATGCCTTTGTAGTTCGGCTTCCCATTAATCCAATCAGCAAGTCGAGTGAGGGAACATTTCCTATGTCGGACATCTAGGTCCTAGTGGTTGATGCCCGAATCGGCTTTTATTTTAGGTTTAAAACATTTCAAATAAACTTTTCCAATAAACAAAGGAATATTGATAAGATGTTGTTTAGAGGATGAGACAAAGTTTAAGGTGGGGATAGTGTTGCTAGGAATTTTGATCATATTTTGATAAACCGCAAAGCTAAGGAGATAGCCGCAGAAATACATATAGAAACCGTGAGACAAAAAACCAAGATGCGGATAAAGTAAAACCAAAAAATTAAAGGGAATAGCCACGAGAAGACTTGAAGAATCCGCTGGGTGAATGAAATACACACATTACTAAGGGAAGCTGCGGAAAAATCAATAATACCGCAACAACCTAAACAATGTTGCGATACATAGAAGAAACCACCAAAGACAAGGAAAATTCATGAGACACTATTAGAATCCATAGAAGCCAACTAAAATCTGCGTAATGAAGATGAATCACGCAAGTACAAGAGTGAAGATGAAAGAGGCAAGGGTCAAAGGAAGTGTCTTTTGAAGCATGTTATACATTGTATATTTATTGTAACTAATGTAATGTATAAGTTTGCTTTACAAGAAATATAGATGTGAATATTGCATTGAGAGATTTTTTATGAGAATAGATATAGGAGAATTAAGAGGATATACTTTGAAACTGATTTAATTATTACTAATGAATAAATACATATGGAAGTTTTGGAGTGAATTATGTTATTTGTTTTCATTTACAACTATGTTCATAGAAAAATGGTGGTGTACTTCCCGATCACATCCTTAATAACTATCGATCCGAACCTAAGCCTCACAATCCTATTGGGGATTTAGGTCAATAATATTGAATAAAAATTCTATAACCAGTAGTTCGATTCCTCTAGAGGAAGTAGAAGAGGAGAAAAAACGACCGCACTAGTGTTATGGGCATAAAATACTTGTATATTGGCCTTAGCTCTACCACTTCTTGAACTTCCAAAAGGATCAAGAAATAAATTTCCACAATCTATTGAGAAGGGAAGGAACAAACTAAATACCATATTATAGATTTCAGCACAACAATGCCAGCCTTGGAGTGTAACATGAAGATATTTCCGTGATATTATTCATGCAAACATTACAAGATGTTGTTATGAATTAGTTCTACTACATGACGTCACACTCGATTACTTATTAGCATGGTATGAAAACTATGTTTTAGAAAGATTCAATATTTTAGAATATGCACATATCCTCCTTTCTCAACTAACTTAAATGAATTAAGAACAAAAAGAATATATGAGAGAATTTGTGTAAAAATTATTTAAGTTGATCAAAACAATTCCATATGATTCTCATCCTGATACGCACAATTTGAAAATATTCTTTGTGAGTTTTGAGTTACCTTAATTTACCTTCATACTACAAAGAGTTCAACCAAATAATTTTGATAACTCTCAAGAACATTCCATTATAGTGGAATATGACCGATCTTATCAAGGAATATCAGAATTGTTAAAAGAAGGACAAGGCCTAAAGTTCTAAAGATTAAATATTTTATGCATTACTATAAAAAATTTCCACCTATTTGAAATTATTGATTAAGGAATTTTATCAACGTGCATTATATTTAAAAAAGAAAAAGAATAAAATTATAGGAGAACCGTGTACAGGCTCACTTTTTAAAGCTCCACCATTGAATGTAGTATCTAGTACCAATGAAGATGATGGAAAAGATATTAGTGAATTAGGAATTGAAGAAGTAGAAGAAGATAAATATTTCAAGATCATATATTTTTAATACTCATTAGTTGAATATTTTGAAGAACCTACATATATAAACTCCTATGAAGTGTTCACTCAATCATAGAAAGAGAAAGAACTCCCTTTTTGGGTTATTAAGATAATAAATTGAATCCTTAAATGAAGAATAAATAAATAAGAACAAAAAAATGAGGATCCTCATAGTAAGCTTTCATAGGATAAGCGAAGAATAATTTTGAGAATACTTGTTATCCAAAATTCACCCCTCAAGGTAATTTTGATAACATGCATCAAATTATTCAGTCCCGAGCAAGTAGATTGATTCAAGGCCCGAAATCATGTTTTTGGGGCCCCTCAGCTTCTCTCTAACTCTCCCATCCAAGAAGAAATCCCAACGAGTTGGAAAAAATGGAAAAAATGCAAAAATAAGGTTGCAGGATTGTTTTAAAGCAGTTCGGGTCGTACTCAAGGTTCGTCGTACCAAGCTTGGGGCCGAAATACAAAGAAAATCAGCTAAGTCGGACATTTTTGTCCCAAGTGGTTTGTGGTACAGTTGGGACATCAGGATGTGTGAGACGCAAAAATCAAAAAAGAAAGTGGGAAAAAATGTCAAAGTTTTGTTTTCGCGCGGTTTGGGACATCCGGACAAAAAACTGCTGGGACGCTTGAACCGGCCGATTCGCCACAGCATACCCATTTCGGGCGGTTCGGAGATATTTTTCCCAAGCAGTCTGGGATAGTTGGGACAAAAGTACACGAGAGACACATGGGACGCGAAAAGGTGAAAAGTCCGCAAACAGGAACAAGGAATCCCGAATCGGCCAAGGGGAGATTTTTGTCCGAACAATTGGGACAAAAGTACGCGAGGGATGCGTGGGATGCGAAAAGGTGAAAAGGCCACAAACAGGAACAAGGAAGCCCGAATCAGCCGAAGCAGGAGATTTTTATGGGACAGTTGGGAAAAAAGTACGCGAGGGATGCGAAAAGCTGAAACGGCCGAAGGCAAAGAAGAAAAGTCAACGTTTGACCCGTGAAACTTCAAACGGCCATAACTTTTGACTCCGAGCTCCAATTTTCACAAAATTGGACTTTCTGGAATGAGCACAACGTCCTCTATGCCAAAAAAGAAACATATTCCCCTCCAGTTAGTTAATGCTTATTCCCTTCAAATGACAGAAAATGCCTGCCAGACCCAAAATAGCTGCCCGCACTCAGAAGGCCATAACTTTTGCATTTATCAATGAAATCACACAAAATTGGTACCGTTGGAGTCATGGATCCGATAAAAATGTAAAAAAATCAATAAATTCCATATTTGATGAGATATTGATTGATATTTTTAAGAAAACGTGGCGGGTTCATAACAGTTTTTATTTTGGTGGTTGGGAGTGCAATTAAGAGGCATGGTCATCATTCTTTCTCTGCTGCAGCACCTGGGACAGTATGGGGAGCCTTTTGCAAGTAATATATAATCATTTTACTCCATTTAATGCCTCTTACAAGTGGTTGAAGGATAGATTTCAGGATTTCCATTTTCCCTTCTCTCTCTCTTCTCATTTTTTCTATAAATTGGAGTGTTGGGCTCATTGTAAGAGGAGGTAGTTTTTGTAGCAAAGCTCTGTCAAAATTGATTTGTGAAGCCAATGTGTTGCAGGCCCTTGTTGTGGACTCCTTTCATGGTGATCCAGGCCCTTATCTTGTAATAGATTGAACTGTGCATATTATGAAGCAATAAAATATAAGTTTGTGGATGTATATTCCCCTGTTGTGTTTTCTTGCATTCTTCTTGCCCCTTCAACCTCTTCTTTACAAGAATATTTTGTCTATTATTATTTTCATGCAGGATCCATTATCATTGTGTATGTTTGAAATCTTGTTGTGAATGCGTTTTGCTAGATTATGGAGAAGCTGTCATCACCTCTTCTAGTGTGCAATTTTCTTTCGTATTTCATGCATTTGGAGACTACTCTCACACCCTCCTTTTCTGGTGTATCACCTCTTTAGTGTAGGATTTTTTTATGCATTCCCTCTCCTGGTCCCCTGGGAAATTTAGATTAGAATAGTTATTTTCCCGCATTGGAGTAGATTGTGGCGGGTAGTTTAGGAGCAAGAACTAACTTTCTCTCGGAGGTCTATCTCAAGTAGCAAGTCCCACAACTTGGAGATAGTACCCATGTTATCCAATCACACCGTGAGTTCAAGTATATAGTGATTGTATAAACCAAACAGAGGGGTGTTGTGATTTGGTGATAACAAATACTTTAGTCAAGAATCATTTTTCCTCTTGAGCTAAGTATCATTCATATCCGCTCTCGAAAATTAATTTTATGTTTTTGTTGATCCTAGAAATGAAAATTATACGCATATCAAGGCTTGTAGTATCTATTATGTGTCTACTATTTCTTCACCTTTCAACATCATTGACCATTATAAGGACTCAAAAATTCAAATTTATGAGCCTTAATCCATGCTAACCCATCGCAGAAATATGATAGGATTTTTAGTTTTTCAAAGGGAGTAGTAGTTCAAATTTATGATCCGAAGATTCCATTTATAAATAGATACCTCTAACCCCTCATTACATTCCTTTCCATAAGCTTCTCACTTCCACACCCTCCATCTCTAGCAAAGTAGATCCTTTCTATTTAGCTTTGTATGTCAAAAATACAAACTCAATGCATACATTATTAACTTTGGTGCCTCCAACAATGTCATTCCTAGAAAAGTTTCAAAATATCTTGGTCTCTCCCTCACTCTTTCTATGGTCATTGCTACTCCATCTAAACAAAACAAGTTGCTCTTGTTGGCTAGGTCTAGGATGTTGAAGTAGCATTTGCAAATTTTCCGAAAATAAGATCACGATGAAAATATTAATGGAAGGCATGTAAGCCTCATATGGTATGTTGTTTAGTGGAAAATAAATTTGAGATGTCGGTGGAGATATATGGATGAATTCATTTCATTCCACCATTCTGGTCAATGGTAAGATGCACAAAATTATTCCCATTAGGAAAATTATCTACACCATTCAAAGGTCGGGTGACCCAAGGTTAGAGATCATGTTTTAAGATTCAAGGGCTTATAAAATTTTCATAGCTTCTAAAGAAGATGTCAAAATACCCATGTTCATAGAAGAGTATCCAAGCTTATTGGATCCATTCAATGAGCATCATGGTGATCTCGTAGAACCAAAATATGAAAACATGTACTTCCCACTAGATGTGAACATGAACAAAATTTCACTACCTGAGTGTTGCTAATGGTAATGAAAGTCTTGAGTTACAAAAATAAATCTTGAAGTGATGAGAAATGAAGATCGAGAAGAATAATTTATACCATGAAATTTATTGTCAATTAAGTCTAATTATTCTAATCATGTTCTCAACATTTGGAATGAAGTTTCATTCAATGATTATGTTTTTGAATACGAATCTTTCTCATTTGCATTAGGTGAGGATGAATCTTTCAAAAAAGTATGCATGAAGGAAAATATTCTTAAGCCTCTTGAAAATAAATATATCCAAGAATAGGATGAATTCATCATGAATATGGATTCCTTAGTTATTTTTGTTCGATATTTGTAAAATGATAATCCATTTATGTTATCCTAAACTTTGTACTCATTCTCCATTTATTAAGATGGATACTTTATCAACAAAGAAATGATAGAAGGGATAGTTCATCATTTTCTTAAGGATGATTCTATTAGGGATGAAAAATTTATTGCTAAGGGATAGATGAATAGGAATACACTTAAATCATTTTAGTAAGACATTACTCAAGGAAAGGAGGTTTGTCGTTACGGGGATAGATATTTAAGCTAGAAATGGAGAAGATGGAGAACATGATGTTTTTCATCCTTCATATATGACCTTCCACACATTTTCATTTCATTAAGATAAATAAATTTGTGATCACATCATGGTAATTAGCATATCAACAAAGATAGAAATTTCATGAAAGAAGATTTTTTTAGATTAATTGAGTAACATGGAACATGAAGAAGATTGTAATAGTATTGAAGCTTCCAAAACATCTTATGAGAATCAACTCATGAAAATAATGTCATGAATAATATGATAAATTAATAACAAATACCTATAAAATTTTAAAGTCCTTGGTATGAAAACAACAATAAAAGTATGATAAAGACACATCCTCGTAGCAATGATGAAAGAGAATAGAAATCGAAATGAACCTACGAATCAATGAAAAGTTTGAAAGAAGGTTCCAAAACAAAAAAATGAAATTAATTTACTGATTGGGTCATCAATTGAAATAAAAATCATATAATATTTCTCATGAAATTAAGAAAGGGATCATATTTTAGTGAGCCCATCAATGGGTTTGTGGAATAGTCATATTAAGTGATAACTATATATGGGCAAGAATAAATTTTGAATTGGTGTTACAATGAAAGAGGTTTTTCCTCACATGAAACATTGGTGATTTATGATAATACATCATGTTTACTTATCTATTGTGTGTTTCCTTCCCATTATTTTTTTCCTCTCCTCGTTGTGTGTTGGACATTTTCCTTTTACAAATTTGTATTTGTTCTTATTTTTAGTGTTTTGAATCAATGGGAAATTGTAATCATCTACTACCCATGAGATATATGGAGTTATCTATTTCACCTTATAGTCCAATATCCCTTAGTCATATCATTTTTTTATATTAAATTACTAACCAAAAATGCAAACTACAAGAATGACAACTAAGCCACAATGTAAGATTTTTCCTTTTGATCTTCTAGAACTCTTATCCTATCTATTATATATCAAATGAAATATCTACCTCACCCTTAATATGGTACTAATTCATTTTATAAACATGTATCAGTGTGAAAATATTTATAATAAGGCTCATCAGTTGATTTAGTGAAGTTTGGTGGAAGACTAGTCTTTTTGAATCCTAGCTAGGCATATTTTGATCGTTTGGATCTGTGTCAACCTTATGGGAGATTTTGATATGGTCTTGAGAATATGGAGGTGGTGTTATATATTCTTCAAAGTTTTGGAATAAATTAGGTATATTTAGGAATTATTTTATCATTCAGAACACTCTTCTCAACAAAGATGATTTCAATGTGTATAGAACAAACATTTAAATAATGAATCTTAACTTCTTTGGATGATTTAGGGAGATCAATAAGAAGTCAAGATGTAAAAATTAGGAACCCAAAATATTAGATAATTCTCTACATGACAGGAAAATTCAATGTGATACGAGGTTTAAAGGTTTCTTTATACATTCCAAATAGTGTAGATACCCCTCATAGTTCCGAATAAAATGAAGAATATATATTAAGATTCAATAAAATTAAGGTCGTGATGCAAGGGTATTCTTAAATTATCTTTGTTATCACATTGTACGTCACAATTTCCTCAATCTTACATGACACCACTCAATCACCCTTTCTCTTAGGATCTACTTAGGTGCAACACCTTGTTTGATCATAAACTTCATAAGTGGAAGATTTACAAATAACCTATTGTATTCATTATTAACTATATAGACTGGTTTAGGCAATTTGAGAATAAGAACATGAATCCATACCATTAAATGATTTGATCTACTTGACCTATTTTTTCAAGCCTACTTATGCTAAGATCATGTTCGTATTTGAACATTGTACCTTGTTATGTATTTTCACTTATCTACTATACTCCAAATTATGCTCCTCTTAATGTTCTCCAATAAGAAACTCAGAGGTACTTGTGTGTTCATCCCTGAGATAATTACATCTCTCAACCTACCCTATGATATATACTTGTCCTCACCATGCAATTTTTTGTTACCCAAATTTAATCTCCTTCAAAGATCAAGCACCATCATGGATCTTGACAGGGACACTCGAGGCAGATAGGCAATCATGTACGTCATTTTAGTAGTGGGAGTAATCTATCTAACTTGTTGGCACTACGGATTTGAAGTGAGTGGGTAACACCTTAAAAGGATGTGATCTGATCTTAACTATTTTAAGATGTGCCTTTTAACAAAGGTAAGAGAACCTATTTTGTAACCTTTTTGTATGAAAGGAGACACAGGTACCTCTCTTTTGCATAATTTTTGTAGGAAGACCTTGGGTAAAATATGATCAACACACCAGATCTAACTCTCATGGGTTATCATAACAAGGAAAAGATTACTAAAGATATTTGAGACCCTGCTTGCTTCTGCATGTTTAAGTGATGGGGATTGTGCATTTGTGTACACACATGAAAAAAGGGTAGTATGGGTAGGTTTGGATGTTTTTAAATGAAATTTGGGTGGAGGGGAGATAGGATGCACTAGACTCACTAGATCCCTGAGAGCTTATGCAAAATGAAAACATTCAAACAACTAAATGCCACAAAAGTTAAAAATGTTTCTTCAACTAGAATGTGTGCTTCAATGGAGGCCCAGATTGGAAATCTTTCATACAACCTATGGGATTATGTCACGAAGGATTGAGTTAGAGAACCTAATAAAGCACCAAGATTCAAACCAAACCACGCTTGAGGTACACCCAAAGGTTTATAGATATTCTCTATCAAAAAAATGAAAGAAAAGTGATTTTAAATCGTTTATCTCACTCCCAGATGAAGTCTCTCCTGAGAGATAAAATTGCAGATTTCACTAAACTATCACAAGGATTGAGACCTGTGTGATTAGACCGGATTTTGGTACAAGATTGCAAAAAAAACAAGAAAAACTACTTGTATACATTTAAAGATGAAATAAATACACTTTACTCAAGATTAACATAGAGTAAATCTAGTGTGATCAAATTTATTAGCAACAGAAAGTTTTAGAACAATCTCAAAGCTTTTCAATGGCCATACACTTGCAACCACCTTGACATGATTAAATTTGACACAAAGAGAGATACACAGGCTTCTTAAATGGATTCTCAAAAATGATGGGCTCTGCGCATGATTTTTACGCTAAAAATCAATCTCTCGATCTTTCCAAAAGCTCCCAACCATTTCCATGAAAAAATTGTGCCATTTATATCATTTACAACAGAGTCTCCTCAACCCAAAAGACAAAAACAATAAATGCACTAGTGCTTTCCATGATTCATTCGTGATTCATAGAATTAGATCAATAAAAGTCTTTAGGTGCTTGAGGGGGAAGATATCATCAAATGTCTCCCGTATTCAATTCCTTTCTACGGTAGATCACTCTTTCTTTCATTTTCCAATCACTTCCACCCCTAACTTGTCAAATCTGGCCCCTTGTGTGCTCGAGAGAACAAAAATGGAAAATTTGATTGGGCACGAAAGTTAGACCATTTTAATGGTGAAATATGTCCTCCAGATCCTCCCACCAAACTTTATATATTAACAATAACCTCCTTCCCAACTTGGCATGTAAAAATACCAAGAAATCATGGAGACTCGTACTCCTAGACATGTTTAAGAGAAATGGGGGAAAATCAGGTTTAGACTCACATCTATCATTGATCTTTACATTAAATTTGGACCATCGACGTGGCAGATTCAAACTTTAGAATAGCCCCAAGGGTTTCTCTCGAATTTTTACAACTTTTTGAAAAAATGTAAAAATTATCCATTTTTCCCTGCACCTCCACCCTCGGGAAACAATCTTGACACGTGTCCAAATATGATTGGAGTGGAACTATGGCCGATTCGCCATTTTACTCTGTTCTCAAAAAAGGGAAAATTTTCAAAATTTTCCCTGCAGCTCCACCCTTGGGAACGAGCCTAACATGTGTCTAAGTGGGATTGGAGTGGGGCCACACTTCCTTTCTACTTTTGACTTTTTTCTTGAAAGGCAATTTTTCTAAATTTCCCGAGAGCCCGTACCTCCGCCATTGATCGAGCAAGACATTAACTATTTCCCTCATCGAACTTATAGGCCATTTTGAAATTGTAATCCTTAAGGGAAAAAAATCTAGGTTGCCTTCGATGGCCCACCTCCCCACCTTTTGAATTTTGAAAATAACACGTGTCACCATGGCGCACCTTGAGGCAGTCCTAAAAATAGATATCTTGATTGAGCATGGGCTCGCCACATGTCTTGCTTCGGAAAGGTTTATTTGAATGCTTGAA
Organism: Taxus wallichiana var. yunnanensis; assembly: GCA_018340775.1. NCBI lineage: Eukaryota > Viridiplantae > Streptophyta > Pinopsida > Cupressales > Taxaceae > Taxus > Taxus wallichiana. The sequence goes on along the minus strand of CM031242.1, from coordinate 961,160,311 downwards.
TCTTAGCGAAGGCGCGACGTGTCATGCTCCAAGGAAATCTCCTTTTGGTCATTGAAAATTCTAATTAAAACGTAAAGCAAGTGGAGGCCTCCACGTGTCAATTTGGCGATTCTTTAAATTGAAACTCAAGGGCTAGCCCCTGAACATGCGCAGTTCCTCCACATGTGTTCATGGCGCAACTTCAATATGGTGCCTAAAGTGGAGGTCCTGAATGAGCATGAGCTTGCCACATGTCCTATTTCACCAAACTTCTCTAGCTGCATGAAAATTTGTCTTAGTCTCGCCCAAACAACGGAAGCCTCCACATGTCCTCCGGTGCTAATCACAAAGCCAAACAAAAAAGTAGATCTTCAAATAAGCGTCGTGCCTCCACTTGGAAAATTTTTGAGTTGAGGATTTTCATGAATTTTTATAAGTACCCAGTTGAGCCCCGTCAAACCAAAAGGTGCCCTATTCCTTGTAGATATAAAGATGCAAATTTGGTAGGAGAAATTCCCGTCAAACCGTAAAATACAGAAAAATGATCATTTGAGCTTGTGATTGAAATTTTCTTCAAGTATAGAATGTTTAGAAGTGTTACAAGGCTCAAATATTCTCTTCAGGGATGCATCCATTCATTTTCTTCAACTACTCAGGGCAGAAACATTAAGGAAGACAAATCCCGAATGTGGTGAACATAAAGCATGGGTGAACCCAATTTTTAGATGAACAAAGAATGAGGGACTAAAAATACACACCCCTAAGTGATTTACAACCCAGGAACGAATTAAAAATGGCCACAAAGATTAACCAGGAACAATACGGGGAAGGATAAAATGACAAGAGTCCAGTAAATCATTAAGTTTTGATAGGCACAAAATGGGCAAGATAATTTTCAGCACCAATATAGGCTCGACTGGGGATGGGTATTCCTGCGAGTGCCACAAGAACAAATGGTAGACCGGTGCCAAATATATCCATTGGGCAATAGAGTCATCTTGCAGAGCATAGAAATAAAACCATCTTCAAAAATAGATAGAGAAACCATCAAAAAAAGGTCACCGAGGACTAGAACGAGCAAAAACACAAAAATAAGGAACAAAAAACAAACTATACACTGTACGGAAGATTCATGCCTATATTCATGGGGATCACCAGAAATGCTTCAAATTCTGCCATTAACAAGAAACTCGAGTAGTTCACCACCTAAATCTTTGAGGAAGAAGGAATGCTCCCCAATTCTTATGTCAATAGAGTAAGGGCCCATCCATAATGAGTCAAACTTGATATGCTTGCGCTTATCCTCATGTCTAATATCCCATAACAACACAAGATCTCCAACATTGAAGGTTATGGGAGTGACCTTCTTATCAAATAAATTCTTTGCCAGTTTCACTTTGAACTTTATATGTCTATGGTGGGATGCCCTTATTTCTTCATCAAGCTCATTAATCTGGTTAATGTAGGCATTATAAGGGCCTACCTCTTGATCTTATAATTATTGCATATACCGATATGAAGACAGTCGCATATGAAGAGGTAGTAGGGCTTGAGTACCATATACCAACTCAAATGGAATTTTTCCAGTGGTCCTCTTGACAGTGATCCTATCTTCCCAAATAGAAAACTTCAACCTGTTCACCCTACTTCATCTTATTCTTCTCTAATGTTACTCTAATGATCTTCAAACAGATTTTTATTACGGGACTCAACTTGTCCATTTTCTTAAGGATTGTAATCGTAGGCATATGTCAAGTTGATTCCATACTCTTTACACATTTCCAGTAAAGGTTTAGCTCAAGCTCATGGCATTGTCGGCGATAACTGGACTGGCACCCCAAACTTGCAGATGATGTTGTTAAACACAAAGTCCATGATAGCTTGGTGTTTTGCCTTCTTGGTGGGGATTTCATCCACCCATTTAGTAAAATATTCAGTTTCTACAAGAATCCATTTGTGGCCAGCACTTGAAGGGTCTGAAATTTCACCAATGAAATCCATTCCCCATTTCTTGAATGGAGCTTCAATTGATACAGGATGCAAAGGAAGGGATCCTAAAGCTTTCAGTCTTCCAGAGAAGCATTGGCAACTTTCACATCTTCTAACCAACAAGATTGTATCCTTCAAAAGAGTTGGCCACTAATAACCAGCCCTCAGGATCTTATGTGTTGTGACTCTTACAACAAATTTCCCCACAAACTCCTCCATGGAGATCATAAATTATCTTGGGGGATTCTTCTTCAGTAATACACCTTAAGAGGACTCACTCTGGGTTCTTCCAAGCTATCCCATAATTAGTGATGACATATTTTTGGGAATCCAACTTAAGGGCTCTCTTCCCGTTCTTACTTAAGTGCTCAGGGCAGCTCAGATATCTAAGATAAAAGATTACATCTTTATACCACTAAGAATTCATTAATGTTTTAAATACACCTACTCTTTCTTCTTCCACCTCATTCACCTCAATAGTTTGGAAGTTTCTCTCTGCCATAAGCTTATCCAAGCCCAAACCCCTCACCAACTTCGTGGTTTGGATGTCCATATCATATTATTCCATTTTTTTCAACCATGTATATCTTTTGGTTGAGACCTCCATCTCTGATAAGATGTCCTTTACCATGGTATGGGGAACATAAGCAACAACCTTTGAACTTAGAATATAAGGCCTAAAAACCTTTGTTTCCTTTACCAAGGAAAATTCCTACTTTTCCATAATGGTATACTTTAGTTCTGCCCCTTGCAATGCCTCACTGAAAAAGGAAATTGGCCTCTCAGCCCCTTCATTATGCTTTTGCAATAGGACATAAGCAATAGTGTTCTCTGAAGAAAAGGAAAACAGTTGGAAAAGTTTCTTGTAATCTTGGGATGCCAAAATAGGGGCACGCTTCAATGACTCTTTGATTCCATTGAATTCTTGGATGGAAGTCTCCTCCCATTTAATGACTGGTCTTTCTTTAGCACATAAATGATTGGGACGGTCAGCTCAACAAAGTTTGAAATAAATCTTCTAATGAAATTTATTTACCCTAAAAAGGACTGAATTCCTTTCTTGGTTCTTGGAATTGGGACTTTGTTGATGGCCTCCACTCTTTCTAGATCAATCATCACTCCTTCTTGTGACACAATGTGACTAAAAACTTTTCCTTCTACACACCAAAATGGCATTTCTTTATATTAAGTGAGATGCCATATTCTCTACATCTTATCAAAATCTTCTCCAAGTGGAGCAAGGGATTACTTCTCTTTCTATAGAATACAATTACATCATTTTGATAGACAACAATAAACTCATTGATGTAACCAGAAAAAGCAACATCCATTGCTCTTTGAAAGGTGGCTCTAGCATTCATCAGACCAAAGGGCATCCTGAATTAGAAATAGGTCCCCAAGGAGTAGTGAAGGCTATCTTGATCCTTTCTGATTCGTTTACCTTGACCTGGTTATAATCAGAGAAACCATCTAAAGTAGAGAGAAACTCAGAACTAGTCACTAACTGTAGCATGTGTTCCATGTTAGGTAAAGGATAGTTTTCCTTCATTGAAGCTTTGTTCAGATTCCTGAAGTCCACACATAGCCTGATGTCACCATTTTTATTTCTTACTAGCACTAGGTTTGCAACCCAAGAGGAATACCTTGTGGGATGGATAATCCCTCCATATCTTAGCTTCTTTATTTCCTTTTGCATTTTAAGAGATAGAAGTGGATTAATTGGCCTTTGCTTTTTCCTGGATAATCTTGCATTGGGATCCAATGGAACCTCATGGTGAAACATGTCCTCTCTATATGCTTTGAGCTCAAAATATGTCCAACCCATGTAGTCTTAGTATTTCCTCAACAAATTTGGATGTATGATTACGTCTCTTCTCTGTTGAGATTGATTCCTAACCAAATTTTCCTTGGCTTCTCCTTTCTACCAAGATCATGCTCCTCAATATCCCTTGAGGTTTCCGTACATCTATTAACAATGCGATCGACATTATCAAAATTGGACTCAAGAGCCACTAGCCCTCTAGGAATAGTGTTGGTCTTCAGCTAGATGATACCTTTACCAAAAAAGGTTTCTTTTCCTTCTGTGGTACATACCATTGGATCCAAATCAATGCATTGATCAACAAACTCTCTTTTATTTTGTAGAAATCTTCTGATTTGAGCATCATCATCAAAAACCTGCCAGTGTTTAATATTATCAGGGATAGAGGGTCTTGTCAATACCTCAACTTCATATTCACAATATGGGGACATTATACAATTATCAAACCGAGACCCCAACACTACAAGCCTATCATCTAATTCATTGAATCTCCTATCATGATGCACAATGTTGAAGGAGTCAAACATCTCAATAAGATCCCAAACTGCATGTTTATATTGTTTTATTCGCTATTTCTTTATAGCATACAGTCTTTTGACTTGTTTGACAACTAACTCTGAATCTCCCTTGACAATAATTTCCTTGACACCATACTTCCAAGAAATTATTAAACCTAGCAACAATGCCTCATACTCAAGCAATGTTGTTAGTGCATTCAAAGTTCAGCTTGAAGGAGAAAACAAATCTTTCCTAGCTAGGAGAAAGTAGAACAATACCAACACCATTCCCAAATTTTGAGAAAACTCAATCAAATAATAGAGTCCATGGACAGCCCATCTTCTCAAGACATTTGCATTCTTTAATCTTGTGCTCCTTTCCATCAGCAAATCCTACAAAGTTGTCAGCATCAACATTTGTGTACAATACTTCATAGGTTGCATTGTTGGGATCCTCAATAAGATAAGGCTGCCCTCAATTGGAATGGTAGCATAAAACATATCCATTTGGACACTCCCACCAGCACTTGCAGCCCATTTTCTTGACATGTAGCATGCCCCACTTGGTGGGCAATCAACTATGACGACATCAAGTTTTAAATGTTTACCTTGGTAAGCTACAAGCTGCAATACCAAACCCTTCACAAATACCACTACTAAAAATTCTCTAGAGTCCCCTGGTAGTGGACTTCCCATATCTACTCTCACTTTGATGTTTAGCTCATTCATGACCTCAAAAGGCATGACATTGAATGATGCACTGAGTCAAACATGTTGTTGTGCGGCAGTCTATCGTTAATCATCAAAGTGGTGAAGAATGGATCCACATTAATCTGCGAGTCCAACAAGGATGTTCCCAAATAGACCTCAAGTGGTTCATCTAGTTCTTCTGATGCTGGTGGTGGTTTTGGTTCTTCAATGACTAGTGGGGTCTCCAAAATGTTTATGTTTTTTCCTAGGGCATAATTTTCTTCTTTCAACCCCAAGTATTCAAATGCTCTCTTTTTGTGCTCAGGAATCCTGAGCAACTCAAAAATTAGAACAGAAACTTTGATTTGACTCAACACTTGGGCAATATCATATGGTACATGTTTGGGCAAGGCAGTATTGGAAGGAAAACCAACACACCCATTTGGTGGTATAGGATTATTGACAACTTCGGCATGAGGAGGGCTATGATTTTGTTTGGAACTGTAGGGATTTTGTCGGATGCTCTTTCCTAGAAGCCTCTTTAGGAATGTTTGATTGTAAAGGAACTTTAGGCTTGGCTTGAGGCCATGCCCCTTTGACATCCTTACTTCTTGTATTATATTCCATCTCTTGAGCAACAACAACATTCATCAAAGAATCGTCTATCTTCCTCGGATGGGATTCCTCCATCATACTTCTTTATCATTAAAGCCCTCAAATATTCAAAGTCATTATTGGGAAATTAAAATCTTGTACATTATCAACTTCTAAAGTATGAGAAGGGGGAAGAATATTTACCCTATGAATGTAGTCCAACAAAGTGGTAGTAGTTCTATTACTTATCATCTCGGTTGAGGTTGCTCCTTGTTGTGAGCTAGTGGAACAACCCATCATGCAAAAATTATCATCTTTATGATTATCGGCTCCTTCTTCTTCCTATTGGTATTCTTCATAAGGATCATGAGGCATGAAACATTTGTCACACAAATCAATGACATTTATCTCCTCCACCACAACAACTCTAAAAGCAAAAGGATCAAGTACAATTCTATTATCCTAGATAGGAGCTGCTCATTTCCGAGTCCAACAGGTCCCTTTCCTCTATCATCATATTTTTGGTGGTTTGTGAACCTATCTTGGCCTTGTTATCTATGTTGACCTTGTGAGCTCTGTTATCACCGAATCACAGCACCCCTGTGCATGTATTTGAACTCACAGTGTGATTGGATAACATGGGTACTATCTCCAAGTTGTGGGACTTGCTACTTGAGACAGACCTCCAGAGAAAGCTGGTTCTTGCTCCTAAACTACCTGCCACAATCTACTCTAATGCAGGATAAGCTAACTGTTCTAATCTAAATTTCCAAGGGACCAGGGAGAGAGAATACATAAAATGAAAGCCTACACTAAAGCGGTGATACACCAGAAAAGGAGGGTGTGAGAGTAATCTCCAAATGTGTGAAATACAGAGGGAAAGTGCACACTAGAAGAGGTGATGACAGTTCACCATAATCTAGCAAAATGCATTCACAACAATATTCCAAGCATACACAATGTTAGTGAATTCCTGCAAGAACATAATAATAGACACAATATTCTTGTAGAAAGATAAAAGGGGCAAGAAGAATGCAAGAAAACACAGCAGGGGAAGATACATCCACAAACTTTGTATTTTATTGCTTCCTGGTATGCACAGTTCAGTCTATTACAAGATAAGGGCACTGGATCACCATGCAAGGAGTCTACTACAAGGGCTGCGACACTGCTTTGGCTTCACAAAGCAATTTTTGACAGAGATTTGCTACCCAAAACTCTCCCTTTACAATGAGCCCAACACTCCAATTTATAGAAAAATATGAGAAGAGAAAGAGAAGGAAAATGGAAATCCCGAAATCTGTTCTTCAACCATTTGTAAGAGGAATTAAATGGAGTACAATGATTATATATTACTTGCAAAAGGCCCCCATACTATCCCATGTGCTGCAGCAGAGAAAGAATGATGACCATGCCTCTTAATTGCACTCCAGCTACAAATAAAACACATTACGAACCTGGCCACGTTTTTTAAAAAACTCAATTAATTTCTAATCAAATCCAGAATTTCTTGATTTTTCTGTTCATTGGGCTCGGAACCACGATTCCAACGGTACAAATTTTGTGCAATTTCATTGAGAAATGCAAAAGTTATGGCGCTTTAAAGTGCGGGCAGCTATTTTGGGTCTGCAGGCGTTTTTCGTAATTTGACGGGAATGAACATTAAGCCGATTTGGAGCCGAATATGTTTCTCTTAATTAAATATATCTACCCTCATTAAATATATTAATGTGGCGTAGAGGACGTCGTGCTCATTCCAGAAAGTCCAATTTTGTGAAAATCGGAGCTCGGAGTCAAAAGTTATGGCCGTTTGAAGTTTCGCAGGTCAAACGTTGACTTTTCCTCTTCTGTCTTCACCCATTTCGTGCTTTCGCGTCCCCACGCGTCCTCGCGTACTTTTGTCCCGGCTGTCCCGGACGAACCTTCGCCCATTTTGCGCTTTCGCGTCCCACGCGTCCCTCGCGTACTTTTGTCCCGGCTGTCCCGGACGAACCTTCGCCCATTTCGTGCTTTCGCGTCCCACGCGTCCCTTGCGTACTTTTGTCCCGGCTGTCCCAGATGAACCTTCGCCCATTTCGCGCTTTCGCGTCCCACGCATCCCTCTCGCACTTTTGTCCGGCTGTCCCGGACGAACCTTCGCCTATTTCGCGCTTTCGCGTCCCACGCGTCCCTCGCGTACTTTTGTCCCGGCTGTCCAGGACGAACCTTCGCCCATTTCACGCTTTCGCGTCCCACGCGTCCCTCGCGTAATTTTGTCCCGGCTGTCCCGGACGAACCTTCGCCCATTTCACGCTTTCGCGTCCCACGCGTCCCTCGTACTTTTGTCTGGCTGTCCCAAACAAACCTTCGCCCATTTTCAAGCGCTTTCGCGCCCCGCGTCCCTCGCGTACTTTTGTCCCATTGTGTCCGGACGAACCTTCGCCCATTTCGCGCTTTCGATCCCACGCGTCCCTCGCGTACTTTTGTCCGGCTGTCCGGAGACCAAGACTTAGCCATTTTTCATGATTTTTCGCGCCCAGCCTATCTTCCCTCGCCTCTTTTGTATCGCACTCCCGGTTCGAACCTTTCCCATGTGCACTGGGCAACCTATCGTTATTATACCACCAATTCTATCGCTTTTGTCACGGATGTGTTAGAGAATGAGCCTTAGCCCAGGATGGATTTTGCAAAGTTACACACCAAACTTGACAAAAATTAAACTCAAAATTTTGAAGGACCTATGTATCTTGAGATTCTAGAGGCTGAAATTTGATTTTCGCCCATTTCCGCGCTTTGAAATCTGAAATTCAAAAAACTCTTTTTAAAAATCAAAATTTCAAAAAACTAAAGATACCCTTTGAAGATTCGCGCCGCGATCTATTGAGTGGTGAAATTTTGACTTGTTTTGAGGAAGTTAAGCCCATGAAAATCGATTTCGAGTTCATCTGGAAGGTGAAAAGTGTCGAAATTGGAGAACTTGCCCAATTTTTAAGTCTAAATTTCTTGAAAATTCCTTCAAATCTTGTGGAATGACCTCTTTGTCCCAGTGTCATGGACAAAACTATTGATGCATAATCACATCACCCCTAAATGTGTCCGCAGATGAACCTTCGTGATTTGGGTTGAGACTCTTCGCGTGTGATTCCCTAACATGGAGATTTTCCCAAGTGTGGGACCTTGTCAATTGAGAAAGCTCTCGGGATAAAGGTCTGCTGTCCGGACACCTTCGCGGTTCCTATTTCTCGTTCGGTGCACACAAATTTTTTTTTAGAGGAGTCACTCAAAAACCTAATCTAACCTTGCCCAGGAGACTTTGAGAAGATGCGAAAATAAACCTACTTCTAACCAAGTTGATGCACCAAAGGAATGATGAACCTTTTGCCAATAAACACAAACCATAAAATTGCAATACAATAAACATTCACAGTAGCGCAAAGGCGTGCAATGAGAGATAATTTGAATGCAATGAATATAAGAGAGGGTTGAAATCATCCCTAGACTTAGTTTTTATTGCTCCAAATATTGACATAATCCTTCGCCCATTTGGCCAAGAGGAACAACATGCATTATAATTTCAATGGGAGGTTTGAACTCCACAAATCCACTTTTGATAAGAGAAGAAGGAGGGGCTGTCCGGAAACAAGAATGTCAACCTTTTGAAAGAAGCCCCTCCTTAAAATTTATAGGAAGAAAAAGTGAGGGAGAAGAGAGCAATTCAAAATCTACCCCAACCACTTCTAGACGACGATTTAATTCATCTCATTATGGCGGAGGTGAGAACCACCCATTTCGCGAACCCTAAAAATGGCGAACTATATTTTGCATTTTTGTCCCGAACAACTTGTTCTCACTTTCAAATAAAGTCCTTTCTTGCATGAATCCGAGTTCTTTAGTTGAAATTTATGGCCATTTGAAGGTCTGCGTGGCCCGCGTCCCTCGAGAGATACGAAAATCCAAAAGCCGGACGAACCTTCGCCCAAAAACCGAAATTCAGATTTTCCTCGCAATTTCTTTTGAAAACACACTTTTCATCACAAAATTCCTTTAGATTCGCGAAACTCAACTCCCGCGTACAAAAGTCAAGTCCGGAAGAACTTCAGGACTTTGGGATTTCGCGTCCTGCATTTTCCCTCTGCGTACTTTTGTGATTCTCGAGGCTAACCTTTTTTTCTAAAACCCAAAAACCCAAAAGTCCTGAAAATTTAGACTTCAAGACATTAGAATTTAAGATTTTTCCTTTCAATTTTCCAACTTTGCGCCTGATTTTTCTCTTCGCGTCCCAAAACGTGAAACCTTCGAAAATCCAAAAATTTAGACTTTAAGACTTCGCGACTTTTTACCATTTTTTCAATCCGCGACCTTCGCCCATTTTCTTTCGCGTCCCCCGAAACCCAAAAGTCCAAAATTTCAGACTTTTGGAGTTTCGGATTTCGGACAGACATTTTTGATCATTTTTTCGCGCTATTTTTTCCAAAATCGGAAAATGCTTTTGAAAACATCGAGCCTTTTCCATTTCGCTTTTTCCCTCCCTCGAGCTTTGATCTTTGTCCGGCTGTCCGACATTCCCCGCCATTCCTTAGATGCCATTACATTGCCAAGCTTGTTTTCGACTTGATTTTTGAAATGATTGTGAGCCCGCATGGTCAAACTATCCTCGATTCCTTCTACTTGCAAGGTCATGTTGAGCAATTTGTCCCGATGGGGGCAAAAATTTGCCATTTTGAGTAAGCTATTTCTTTTCCATGGTGGATCCCAAACCCAAACTCCCTCCACAATAATCGATGCCCTGGAATTCCCTTGTCCCCCCCTCAATTATTCCCCATAGCCTTCTCTTACACCATTCCTAGGCAATCTACCCACCAACAAACACACAAAAATTCACCATTCACACGTACTTTAAAAAGAAATAAAAGCATATATGAAGAGCTTCAGCCCAAGCTCCTACCTCTCCATGGTACTTTTTTCCAATACGGACAACCTTCGCCCAATGTCACTTTCGCGTCCCCGTCCCTCAGCACTTTTGTCAAGTATGAAATGCTCTCGGATATCCTCCAAAATCAACAAGAGCTCCCAATAGCCAAGGAAAATTTTCCCCAAATGAAGTATGCCCAAACAGAAATCCATCCTTCGTGCTCATTCCAGAAAGTCCAATTTTGTGAAAATCGGAGCTCGGAGTCAAAAGTTATGGCCGTTTGAAGTTTCGCAGGTCAAACGTTGACTTTTCTTCTTCTGTCTTCACCCATTTCGTGCTTTCGCGTCCCCGCGCGTCCTCCGCGTCCCTCGCGTACTTTTGTCCGGTTGTCCGGACGAACCTTCGCCCATTTTGCGCTTTCGCGTCCCACGCGTCCCTCGCGTACTTTTGTCCCGGCTGTCCCGGACGAACCTTCGCCCATTTCGCGCTTTCGCGTCCCACGCGTCCTTTGCGTACTTTTGTCCCGGCTGTCCCGGATGAACCTTCGCCCATTTCGCGCTTTCGCGTCCCACGCATCCCTCGCGTACTTTTGTCCCGGCTGTCCCGGACGAACCTTCGCCCATTTCGCGCTTTCGCGTCCCACGCGTCCCTCGCGTACTTTTGTCCGGATGTCCCGGACGAACCTTCGCCCATTTCACTTTCGCGTCCCACGCGTCCCTCGCGTAATTTTGTCCCGCTGTCCGGGACGAACCTTCGCCCATTTCACGCTTTCGCGTCCCACACGCGTCCCTCGTGTACTTTTTCTGGCTGTCCCAAACAAACCTTCGCCCATTTCGCGCTTTCGGCGTCCCACGCATCCCTCGCGTACTTTTGTCCGGCTGTCCGGACGAACCTTCGCCCATTTCGCGCTTTCGTCCCACGCGTCCCTCGCGTACTTTTGTCCCGGCTGTCAGGAGACCAAGACCTTAGCCATTTCGGCGCTTTTTCATCGCGACTTTTTTCTAGCTGTCCGAGCCTACCTTCGCCCCTTTCTCGCTTTCGCGTCCCGCGTCCTGGTCCTCGCGTACTTTTTCTCATGTCTGGGCAACCTTGCCCATTATACCGCTTTCGAATTCTATCGCCAAGTCCTCGCGATGTGTGTAGAGAATGAGCCTTAAAAGGATGGATTTTGCAAAGTTACACACCAAACTTGACAAAAATTAAACTCAAAATTTTGAAGGACTATGTATCTTGAGATGTCTAGAGGCTGAAATTTGATTTGAATGCTTTCCGAAATCCTGAAATCTGAAATTCAAAAAACTCTAAAATTTCAAAAATCAAAATTTCAAAAAACTAAAGATACCCTTTTGAAGATTACCCCCAGATCTATTGAGTGGTGAAATTTTGACTTGTTTTGAGGAAGTTAAGCCCATGAAAATCGATTTCGAGTTCATCCTGGAAGGTACTTTTGTGGAGAACTTGCAATTTTTAAGTCTAAATTTCTTGAAAATTCCTTCAAATCCCTTGTGGAATGACCTTTTGTCCCGGCTGTCGGGCATGCCAAACCTTCCCATTTTGCGCATAATCACATCACGCGTCTAAATGCGTACTTCTGTCGCAATGTCCCGGATGGCCCATTTGAGACTTTAGTGTGATTGCGTAACATGGAGATTTTCCCAAGTGGGGACCTTGCCCATTGAGAAAGCTCTCGGGATCCCTCGGTTCCTTTCCTCTGTGTCGGGTGCACACAAAATTTTTTTAGAGGATTCACTCAAAAACCTAATCTAACTTGTCAAGGAGACAGGGTTGAGAAGATGCAAGAAAATAAACCTAATCTAACCAAGTTGATGCACCAAAGGAATGATGAACCTTCGCATTTGCTTTGCAATAAACACAAACCATAAAATTGCAATACAATAAACATGCACGGAGTAACAAAGCCCATTTGCTTTCGCGTGAGAGATAATTTGAATGCAATGAATATAAGAGAGGGTTGAAATCATCCTTAGCCCTTAGTTTTTATGCGCTCCAAATATTGACATAATCCATTACTGATTGTCGAGAGGAACAACTTGCATTATAATTTCAATGGGAGGTTTGAACTCCACGCGTCCACTTTTGTCGATAAGAGAAGAAGGGAGGGCAAAACAAGAATGTCCAACCTTTGAAAGAAGCCCCTCCTTAAAATTTATAGGAAGAAAAAGTGAGGGAGAAGAGAGCAATTCAAAATCTACCCCAACCACTTTAGATGCATTTAATTCATCTCACGCGTCCCTCGCGTACTTTTGTGAGGTGAACCGGACGAACCTAAAAATGGCGAACTATATTTTGCATTTTGAACAACACGTTCTCACTCAAATAAAGTCCTTTTTTTGTGCCCATGCGCTTTTCGCGTCCGAGTTCCTAGTTGAAATTTATGGCCATTTGAAGGTCCTGGGTGGCATACTTATGGCCATTTGAGAGATACGAAAATCCAAAAGCATGAAACTTTTGTCCGGAAATTCAGATTTTCGCCAATTTCATTTCGTCCCAGAAAACACACTTTTCATCACAAAAATTCCTTTAGATTTCGAAACTCGAACTTCGAAACCCCAAAAGTCGAAGTCCGAAAATTAAGAACTTTTCCCGACTGTCGGGACCTTCGCCCATTTTTTAATCTGCTTTGCGTGTGATTCTCGAGGCTAATTTTTTCTAAAACCCAAAACCCAAAAGTCTGAAAATTTAGACTTCAAGACATTAGAATTTAAGATTTTTCCTTTCAATTTTCCAACTCGCGTGACTTTTGTCCGTGCGTGAAACCCGAAAAAATCCAAAAATTTAGACTTTAAGACGTTCGGAGTTTTTACCATTTGTTTTTCAACCCGCGCTCCGATTTTCTGAAACCCTGAAACGCAAAAGTCAAAATTTCATACTTTTGGAGTTTGGACCTTCGGCTTCGTTTGCAACATTTTTGATCATTTTTCCCTCGCGCTTATTTTTTCCAAAATGCGGAAAATGCTAAGGCTGAAAACATCGAGCCTTTTCTCCTTTTTTTCCTTCGAGCTTTGATCTTCCTTGACATTCCCCGCCATTCCTTTTTGTGCCATTACATTGCCAAGCTTGATCCAACTTGATTTTTGAAATGATTGTGAGCGTCCGCATGGTCAAACTATCCTCGATTCCTTCTACTTGCAAGGTCATGTTGAGCAATTTGTCCCATGGGGGCAAAAATTTGCGTCCCAATGATAGAAGCTATTTCTTTTCCATGGTGGATCCCAAACCCAAACTCCTCCACAATAAATCCCACGATGCCCTTTGGTACTTTTTCCCTTGTGCCCCCTCAATTATTCCCCATAGCCTTCTCTTACACCATTCCTAGGCAATCTACCCAAGCAACCGGACAAACACACAAAAATTCACCATTCACACAAACATAAAAAGAAATAAAAGCATATATGAAGAGCTAAGCTCCTACCGATCCATGGTAGATTTTTTTCCAATACTGACAAGCTTTCAATGTCACAAAACTTTGTCCCAGCGTCCCCAAAATCAGCAATTCCCAAGTATGAAATGCTCTCCAATATCCTCCAAAATCAACAGAGATCTCCAATAGCCAAGGAAAATTTTCCCCAAATGAAGTATGCCACAAATGAAATCCATCCTTCGTGCTCATTCCGAAAGTCCAATTTTGTGAAAATCGAGCTCGGAGTCAAAAGTTATGGCCGTTTGAAGTTTCGCAGTCAAAGCGTTGACTTTTCTTCTTGTCTTCACCCATTTCGTGCTTTCGCGTCCCACGCGTCCCTCGCGTACTTTTGTCCCGGCTGTCCCGGACGAACCTTCGCCCATTTCGCGCTTTCGCGTCCCACGCGTCCCTCGCGTACTTTTGTCGGCTGTCCCGGACGAACCTTCGCCCATTTCGCGCTTTCGCGTCCCACGCGCGCGTCCCTCGCGTACTTTTGTCCGGCATTGTCCCCGGATGAACCTTCGCCCATTCGCGCGCTTTCGCGCCCCACGCATCCCTCGCGTACTTTTGTCCCGGCTGTCCCGGACGAACCTTCGCCCATTTCGGCGCTTTCGCGTCCCCGCGTCCCTCGCGTACTTTTGTCCGGATGTCCGGACGAACCTTCGCCCATTTCACGCTTTCGCGTCCCACGCGTCCCTCGCGTAATTTTGTCCCGGCTGTCCCGGACGAACCTTCGCCCATTTCACGCTTTCGCGCCCCACGCGTCCCTCGCGTACTTTTGTCTGGCTGTCCCAAACAAACCTTCGCCCATTTCGCGCTTTCGCGTCCCACGCGTCCTCGCGTACTTTTGTCCCGCTGTCCCGGACGAGACCTTCGCCCATTTCGCGCTTTCGCGTCCCGCGCGTCCCGCGTACTTTTGTCCCGGCATTTGTCCCGGAGACCAAGACTTAGCCATTTTTCATGATTTTTTGGCGTCCCGAGCGCCTATCTTACGCCCCTTTGTCGCTGTATCGGACAGACTGGTTGCCCAATTCTTCTCATGTACACAGGCAACCTATGTTATTATACCACTTTGAATTCTATCGCTTCAAGTCACCAGATGTGTTAGAGAATGAGCCATTTAAAAGGATGGTCCACGCGTCCCAAAGTTACACACCAAACTTGACAAAAATTAAACTCAAAATTTTGAAGGACCTATGTATCTTGAGATCCTAGAGGTGAAATTTGATTTGGAATGAGGACGAAATCTCCCAAATCGAAATTCAAAAAACTCTAAAATTTCAAAAATCAAAATTTCGGAAAAACTAAAGATACCCTTTTGAAGATTACCCCAGATCTATTGAGTGGTGAAATTTTGACTTGTTTTGAGGAAGTTAAGCCCATTCGCTTTTCGAGTTCATCCCTCGCGAAGGTGAAAAGTCCGAAATGTGGAGAACCTTGCCCATTTTAAGTCTAAATTTCGAAAATTCCTTCAAATCTTGTGGAATGACTTTTTGTCCCACGGGCACCTTGCCAAAACTTTGATGCATAATCACATCACGCCCCTAAATGTACTTTTGTCGGTGATGGGTTGAGACCTTAGCCCATTGCATAACATGGAGATTTTCCCAAGTGTGGGACTTTTGTTGTCGGAGAAAGCTCTCGGATAAAGGCTTTCGCGTTCGCGTCCTCGCGTACTTTTGTCGGTGCACCGGAATTTTTTTAGCCCAGGCTTTCACTCCCTAATCTAACTTTTGTCAAGCTGTCAGATGAGACAGGGTTGAGAAGATGCAGAGAAAATAAACCTAATCTAACCAAGTGATGCACCAAAGGAATGATGAACAACTGCCTTTGCCCATAAACACAAACCATTTGCAATACAATAAACATCACGTACAAAGGCTGTCCCTGATGATGAGAGATAATTTGAATGCATTTGAATATAAGAGAGGGTTGAAATCATCCATAGACTTTTTTTATTGTCCGGAATATTGACATAATCCATTACAATGGCCAAGAGGAACAACATGCATTATAATTTCAATGGGAGGTTTGAACTCCACAAATCCACTTAAGATAAGAGAAGAAGGGAGGGGCAAAACAAGAATGTCCAACCTTTTCGCGTCCCAAGTCCCTCCGTAATTTTGGAAGAAAAAGTGAGGGAGAAGAGACCTTCGCCCATTCAAAATCTACCCCAACCACTTCTCCCTCGCGTACATTTAATTCATCTCATTATGACCTTCGCCCAGGTGAGAACCTTGACGAACCCTAAAAATGGCGAACTATATTTTGCATTTTTGAACAACCTTGTTCTCACTCAAATAAAGTCCTTTTCGCATCCCTCCAGTTCTAGTTGAAATTTATGGCCATTTGAACCTTCGCCTGGGTGGCGCTTTAAAACGCGCCTCGAGAGATACGAAAATCCAAAAAGCATGAAACCCAAAAGCTGAAATTCAGATTTTCGACAATTTCATTTCGTAGAAAACACACTTTTCATCACAAAAATTCCTTTAGATTTCTCGCGAAACTCGAACTCCGAAACTTGTCGAAAGTCGAAGTCTGAGCCGGTTTCATTAAGAACTTGGACTTCGGGATTTCGCGTCCAGACATTTTTAATCTGCGTTTGGTGTGATTCGCCCATTTCGAGGCTAATTTTTCTAAAACCCAAAAACCCAAAAGTCTTTGAAAATTTAGACTTCAAGACATTAGAATTTAAGATTTTTCCTTTCCATTTTCCCTCGCGTACTTTTGTCCGATTTTTCCAAAACGTGAACCGAAAATCCGCCCAAAATTTAGACTTTAAGACTTCGCGTTTTACCACTTTTTTTCAATCCCTGCGCTCCGACCTTCGAAACCATTTGAAACCCAAAAGTCGCATACTTTTGGAGTTTCCGGATTGACCTTCGCCCATTTTTGATCATTTTTCGCGTCCCACGCGTCCCTATTTTTTCCAAAATGCGGGAAAATGCCCATTTAAGGCTTTGAAAACATCGAGCCTTTTCTCCTTTTTCCCTTCGAGCTTTGATCTTCCTTGACATTCCCTGCCATTCCTTAGATGCCATTACATTGCCAAGCTTGTACTTTTGCAAACGATTTTTGAAATGATTGTGAGCCCGCATGGTCAAACTATCCTCGATTCCTTTACTTGTCCAAGGTCATGTCCGGAGCAATTTGCCCATTGGGGGCTTTCGCGTTGCGCGTCCCTAAGCTATTTCTTTTCCATGGTGGATCCCAAACCCAAACTCGCCCTCCACGATTTCGATGCCAATTCCCTTGTGCCCCTTTTGTCAATTATGTCCCCATGAGCCTTTCTTACACCATTCCTAGGCAATCTACCCAAGCAACCAACCACACAAACTTTTTCACCATTCACACAAACATAAAAAGAAATAAAAGCATATATGAAGAGCTAAGCGTCCTACCTCTCCATGGTACTTTTTTTCCAATGACAGACCAAGCCCTTTCAATGTTCGCGTCCCAAAATCAGCAATTCCCAAGTATGAAATGCTCTCAATATCCTCCAAAATCAACAAGATCTCCCATTTAGCCAAGGAAAATTTTCCCCAAATGAAGTATGCCCAAACAGAAATCCATCCTTCGTGCCGTCATTCCAGAAAGTCCAATTTTGTGAAAATCGGAGCTCGGAGTCAAAAGTTATGGCCGTTTGAAGTTTCGCAGGTCAAACGTTGACTTTTCCTCTTCTGTCTTCACCCATTTCGTGCTTTCGCGTCCCACGCGTCCCTCGCGTACTTTTGTCCCGGCTGTCCCGGACGAACCTTCGCCCATTTCGCGCTTTCGCGTCCCACGCGTCCCTCGCGTACTTTTGTCCCGGCTGTCCGGACGAACCTTCGCCCATTTCGCTTTCGCGTCCCACGCGTCCCTTGCGTACTTTTGTCCCGGCTGTCCCGGATGAACCTTCGCCCATTTCGCGCTTTCGCGTCCCACGCATCCCTCGCGTACTTTTGTCCGGCTGTCCCGGACGAACCTTCGCCCATTTCGCGCTTTCGCGTCCCACGCGTCCCTCGCGTACTTTTGTCGGATGTCCGGACGAACCTTCGCCCATTTCACGCTTTCGCGTCCCACGCGTCCCTCGCGTACTTTTGTCCCGGCTGTCCGGACGAACCTTCGCCCATTTCACGCTTTCGCGTCCCACGCGTCCCTCGCGTACTTTTGTCCCGGCTGTCCCAGACGAACCTTCGCCCATTTCGCGCTTTCGCGTCCCACGCGTCCCTCGCGTACTTTTGTCCCGGCTGTCCCGGACGAACCTTCGCCCATTTCGCGCTTTCGCGTCCCACGCGTCCCTCGCGTACTTTTGTCCGGCTGTCCCGGAGACTAAGACTTAGCCATTTTTCATGATTTTTTCGCGTACTTTGAAGCCCGAGCCTATCTTACGAACCCCTCATTTCGAGTATCGGACCTGCGTTCGCGAATTCTTCTCATGTCCTGGGCAACCTTATGTTATTATACGGCACTTTCGATTCTATCGCTCGAAGTCACTTTTGATGTGTTAGAGAATGAGCCATTAAAAGGATGGATTTTGCAAAGTTACACACCAAACTTGACAAAAATTAAACTCAAAATTTTGAAGGACCTATGTATCTTGAGATTCTAGAGGCTGATTTGATTTGGAAATGCAGTCCCGAAATCCTCGAAATCTGAAATTCAAAAACTCTAAAATTTCAAAAATCAAAATTTCGGAAAAAACTAAAGATACCCTTTTGAAGATTACCCCGCGATCTATTGAGTGGTGAAATTTTGACTTGTTTTGAGGAAGTTAACCCGCCCAAAATCGATTTTCGAGTTCATCTGGAAGGTGAAAAGTCGAAATTGGAGAACTTGCCATTTTTAAGTCTAAATTTCTTGAAAATTCCTCGCAAATCTTTGGAATGACCTCTTTGTCCCAGGACAGACCTTGCCAAAACTATTGATGCATAATCACATCACCCGTACTTTAAATGTCTTTGCAACGTGATGGGTTGAGACCTTCGCCCATTTGTGATTGCATAACATGGAGCGTACTTTTTTCCCAAGTGTCCGGGGACCTTGCCCATTGAGAAAGCTCTCGGGATAAAGGCGGTTCCTATTCCTCTGTCCCGGGTGCACACAAATTTTTTTAGAGGATTCACTCAAAAACCGTCCCTAATCTAACTTTTGCCAAGGAGACAGGGTTGAGAAGATGCAAGAAAATAAACCTAATCTAACCAAGTTGATGCACCAAAGGAATGATGCCCAAATTGCTTTGCCAATAAACACAAACCATAAAATTGCAATACAATCGCCCATGCACTTTCGCGTAACAAAGGTCAATGAGAGATACTTTTGAATGCAATGAATATAAGAGAGGGTTGAAATCATCCATAGACTTAGTTTTTATTGCTGTCCCAAATAGGACATAATCCATTCTGCCCAATCGGCCGCGAGGAACAACATGCATTATAATTTCAATGGGAGGTTTGAACTCCCATTTCCACGCGCTTGATAAGAGAAGAAGGGCGGCAAAACAAGAATGTCCAACCTTTTGAAAGAAGCCCCTCCTTAAAATTTATAGGAAGAAAAAGTGAGCGGAGAAGAGTAGCAATTCAAAATCTACCCCAACCACTTCTAGATGACAGATTTAATTCATCTCATTCGCGCCACGCGTCCCTCGCGTGCTTTTGTCCGGCTGTCCCTGTGAGAACCCCTTTTGTCCGGACGAACCCTAAAAATGGCGAACTATTTTTGCTTTTTTGAACAACTTTTCTCACTCAAATAAAGTCCTTTCTTGCGTGAATCGAGTACTTTTTCCTAGTTGAAATTAAGCCCATTTGGCCATTTGAAGGTGGCGTGGCATACTTTTGTCCCGGCTGTCGGCCGGAGAGACCTACGAAATTTCCAAAAGCATGAAACCCCCTCGCGAAATTCAGATTTTCAGGACAATTTCATTTCGTAGAAAACACACTTTTCATCACAAAATTCCTTTAGATTTCTGAAACTCGAACTCGCGCGTCCCAAAAGTCGAAGCGAAAATTAAGAACTTCCCGGTTTTCGGACGGACCTTCGCCCATTTTTTCTGCGTTTGGTGTGATTCTCGAGGCTAATTTTTCTAAAACCGGAAAAACCTTAAAAATTTCTGAAAATTTAGACTTCAAGACATTAGAATTTAAGATTTTTCCTTTCAATTTTCCAACTTTGCTTTGATTTTTCGTCGAAAGCGTGAAACACGAAAATCCAAAAATTTAGACTTTAAGACTTTTTCGGCTGTCGGAGATTTTTACCATTTTTTCAATCCCGCGCTCGATTTTTCGAAACCACGAAACCCAAAAGTCCAACTTTTTCATACTTTTGGACCTTCGCCCATTTCAGCATTTTTGATCATTTTTCGCGTATTTTTTCCAAAATGCGGAAAACCTTCGCCCATGAAAACATCGAGCGTCCTTTTCTCCTTTTTTCCCTTCCGGAGAACCTTGCCCTTTTGACTTTCGCGTCCCTGCCATTCCTCGCGATGCTTTTACATTTGTGAGACGCAACTTGATTTTTGAAATGATTGTGAGTCCCTCGCGTACTTTTGGTCAAACTATCCTCGATTCCTTCCTTGCAAGCCCATGTTGAGCAATTTGTCCACGCGATGGGGGCAAACTTTTGTCCCGGTTGTCCGGATGAACCTTATTTCTTTTCCATGGTGGATCCCAAACCCAAACTCCCTCCACAATAAATCCAGATGCCACCGAATTCCCTTTGCCCCCCCCCTCAATTATTCCCCATAGCCTTCTTTACACCATTCCTAGGCAACCTTACCCAAGCTTTCGCAACAAACCACAAAAATTCACCATTCACGTTTTGTCATAAAAAGAAATAAAAGCCCATTTGAAGAGCTAAGCTCCCGCCTCCTCCATGGTACTTTTTCCGGCTGTCGGATGAACCTTAGCCCAAGCTTTCTTGTCCAAGCGTCCCAAAATCAGCACTTTTTCCCATTTGTATGAAATGCTCGCCCAATATCCTCCAAAATCAACAAGATCTCCCAATAGCCAAGGAAAATTTTCCCCAAATGAAGTATGCCACAAATGAAATCCATCCTTCGTGCTCATGTTCCAGAAAGTCCAATTTTGTGAAAATCGGAGCTCGGAGTCAAAAGTTATGGCCGTTTGAAGTTTCGCAGGTCAAACGTTGACTTTTCCTCTTCTGTCTTCGCCCATTTCGCGCTTTCGCGTCCCACGCGTCCCTCGCGTACTTTTGTCCGGCTGTCCCGGACGAACCTTCGCCCATTTCGCGCTTTCGCGTCCCACGCGTCCCTCGCGTACTTTTGTCCCGGCTGTCCTCGGACGAACCTTCGCCCATTTCGCTTTCGCGTCCCGCGTCCCTGCGTACTTACTTTTGTCCGGCTGTCCCGGATGAACCTTCGCCCATTTCGCGCTTTCGCGTCCCACGCATCCCTCACGTACTTTTGTCCGGCTGTCCCGGACGAACCTT
Organism: Taxus wallichiana var. yunnanensis; assembly: GCA_018340775.1. NCBI lineage: Eukaryota > Viridiplantae > Streptophyta > Pinopsida > Cupressales > Taxaceae > Taxus > Taxus wallichiana. The sequence goes on along the minus strand of CM031242.1, from coordinate 961,139,003 downwards.
CGCCCATTTCGCGCTTTCGCGTCCCACGCGTCCCTCGCGTACTTTTGTCCGGCTGTCCCGGACGAACCTTCGCCCATTTCACGCTTTCGCGTCCCACGCGTCCCTCGCGTAATTTTGTCCCGGCTGTCCCGGACGAACCTTCGCCCATTTCACGCTTTCGCGTCCCACGCGTCCCTCGCGTACTTTTGTCCTGGCTGTCCCAAACAAACCTTCGCCCATTTCGCGCTTTCGCGTCCCACGCGTCCCTCGCGTACTTTTGTCCCGGCTGTCCCGGACGAACCTTCGCCCATTTCGCGCTTTCGTATCCCACGCGTCCCTCGCGTACTTTTGTCCGCCCATTTCGTGCTTTGTCCCGGAGACCAAGACTTAGCCATTTTTCATGATTTTTTTCGCGCCCGAGCCTATCTTACGCCCCCTCTTCTCGAGTATCGGACACTGGTTCGAATTCCCATTTGTTGGGCAACCTATGTTATTATACCACTGAATTGTCTATGTTGTCCGGAAGTCACCGCCCATTTGTGTTAGAGAATGAGCCTTAAAAGGATGGATTTTGCAAAGTTACACACCAAACTTGACAAAAATTAAACTCAAAATTTTGAAGGACCATGTATCTTGAGATTCTAGAGGCTGAAATTTGATTTGGAATGACCTTCGCCCATTTCCGAAATCAAATTCAAAAACTCTAAAATTTCAAAATCAAAATTTCAAAAACTAAAGACCTTACCCTTTTGAAGATTACCCCACGCGATCTATTGAGTGGTGAAATTTTGACTTGTTTTGAGGAAGTTAGCCCATGAAAATCGATTTCGAGTTCATCCGGAAGGTGAAAAGTCGAAATTGGAGAACTTGCAATTTTAAGTCTAAATTTCTTGAAAATTCCTTCAAATCTTGTGGATTTGACCTCTTTGTCCCACGCGGCATGCAAAACTATTGATGCATAATCACATCACCCCTACATGCCCGCGGCGTGATGGGTTGAGACTCTTAGTGTGACTTTTGCGGCTGTAACATGGAGATTTTCCCAAGTGTGGGACCTTGTCGTACTTTTGAAAGCTCTCGGGATAAAGGCCGGTTCCTATTCCTGCGTTAGGGTGCACACGTCCCTCGCGTTTTTTAGAGGATTCACTCAAAAACCTAATCTAACTTGCCGAGGAGACGGGGTTGAGAAGATGCAAGAAAATAAACCTAATCTAACCAAGTTGATGCACCAAAGGAATGATGAACAAGCTGCTTTGCCAATAAACACAAACCATAAAATTGCAATCAATAAACATGCACAGTAACAAAGGCGTCCGATGAGAGATAATTTGAATGCAATGAATATAAGAGAGGTTGAAATCATCCATAGACTTAGTTTTTATTGCTCCAAATATCGACATAATCCATTACAATGGCCAAGAGGAACAACATGCATTATAATTTCAATGGGAGGTTTGAACTCCACAAATCCACTGCGTCTTTGATAAGAGAACTTTTGGAGGGGCAGAAACAAGAATGTCCAACCTTTTGAAAGTCCATGGCCCTCCTTAAAATTTATAGGAAGAAAAAGTGAGGGAGACCTTCGCCCAGCAATTCAAAATCTACCCCAACCACTTCCCTGCATTTAATTCATCTCATTATGGCGGAGGTGAGAACCTTCGCCCACGAACTTTAAAAATGGCGAACTATATTTTGCATTTTTGAACAACTTGTTCTCACTTCAAATAAAGTCCTTTTTGCATGAATCTAAGTTCCTAGTTGAAATTTATGGCCATTTGAAGGTCCAGACCTTGCCCATTTCTATGTCCCCGGCCTCGAGAGATACGAAAATCAAAAAGCATGAAACCCCAAAAACCTTGAAATTCAGATTTTCGGACAATTTTTTCCCACGCGAAAACACACTTTTCATCACAAAAATTCCTTTAGACCTTCGCCCAAACTCGAACTCCGCCCCAAAGTCCGAAGTCGAAAATTAAGAACTTCGGAGACTTCGGGATTTCGGACATTTTTACGCGTCCCTGCGTACTTTTGGTGTGATTCTCGAGGCCTTTTTTTCTAAGCCAAAAACCCAAAAGTCCGAAAATTTAGACTTCAAGACATGTAGAATTTAAGATTTTTCCTTTCATTTTCCAACTTTTCGCTGATTTTTCGAAAACGTGAAACTCGAAAATCCAAAAATTTACACTTTAAGACTTCGGAGATTTTTACCATTTTTTTCAATCCCGCGCTCGATTTTTTGTCTCGAAACCACGGAAACCAAAAGTCAAAATTTCATACTTTTGGAGTTTCGCGTTCGCGTACTTTTTTGATCATTTTTTCTCGCGCTATTTTTTCCAAAATGCGGAAAATGCTAAGGCTGAAAACATCGAGCCTTTTCTCCTACTTTTTCCCTTCGAGCTTTGATCTTCCTTGACATTCCCACGCTTCCGTCGCCATTCCTTAGATGCCATTACTTTTGTCCAAGCTTCCGGACGCAGACTTGATTTTTGAAATGATTGTCGCATGGTCAAGCTATCCTCGATTCCTTCTTTTGCAAGGTCATGTTGAGCAATTTGTCCCGATGGGGGCAAAAATTTGCAAAGAAGAAGCTATTTCTTTTCCATGGTGGATCCCAAACCCAAACTCCCTCCACAATAAATCGGATGCCCATTTGGAATTCCCTTCGCGTCCCCCCCTCAATTATTCCCCATAGCCTTCTCTTACACCATTCCTAGGCAATCTACCCAAGCGTCCCTCAACAAACACACAAAAATTCACCATTCACACAAACATAAAAAGAAATAAAAGCATATATGAAGAGCTAAGCTCCTACCTCTCCATGGTAGATTTTGTTTCCAATGACAAGCTTTCAATGTCACAAAAGCAGTCCCAAAATCAGCAATTCCCAAGTATGAAATGCTCTCAATATCCTCAAAATCAACAAGATCTCCCAATAGCAAGGAAAATTTTCCCCCAAATGAAGTATGCCCTGTCCCGGACAGAAATCCATCCTTCGTGCTCATTCGCGTCCACGAAAGTCCAACTTTTTGTGAAAATCGGAGCTCGGAGTCAAAAGTTATGGCCGTTTGAAGTTTCGCGTCCAGTCAAGCGTTGACTTTTCTTCTTGTCTTCACCTTCGCCCATTTTCGTGCTTTCGCGTCCCACGCGTCCCTCGCGTACTTTTGTCCGGCTGTCCGGACGAACCTTCGCCCATTTTGCGCTTTCGCGTCCCACGCGTCCCTCGCGTACTTTTGTCCCGGCTGTCCCGGGACGAACCTTCGCCCATTTCACGCTTTCGCGCCCCACACGTCCCTGCGTACTTTTGTCCCGGCTGTCCCGGATGAACCTTCGCCCATTTCGGCGCTTTCGCGTCCCACGCATCCTCGCGTACTTTTGTCGGCTGTCCGGACGAACCTTCGCCCATTTCGCGCTTTCGCGTCCCACGCGTCCCTCGCGTACTTTTGTCCGGATGTCCGGACGAACCTTCGCCCATTTCACGCTTTCGCGTCCCACGCGTCCCTCGCGTAATTTTGTCCGGCTGTCCGGACGAACCTTCGCCCATTTCACGCTTTCGTCCCCACGCGTCCCTCGCGTACTTTTGTCTGGCTGTCCCAAACAAACCTTCGCCCATTTCGCGCTTTCGCGTCCCACGCGTCCCTCGCGTACTTTTGTCCCGGCTGTCCCGGACGAACCTTCGCCCATTTCGCGCTTTCGTATCCCACGCGTCCCCTGCGTACTTTTGTCCCGGCTGTCCCGGAGACCAAGACTTAGCCATTTTTCATGATTTTTTCTGGCCCGAGCCTATCTTCTGCCCCTCTTCTCGAGTATCAGACCTGGTTCGAATTCTTCTCATGTACCTGGGCAACCTATGTTATTATACCACTGAATTCTATCGCTTCGAAGTCACCAGATGTGTTAGAGAATGAGCCTTAAAAGGATGGATTTTGCAAAGTTACACACCAAACTTGACAAAAATTAAACTCAAAATTTTGAAGGACCTATGTATCTTGAGATTCTAGAGGCTGAAATTTGATTTGGAATGACAGTCCCGAAATCCTGAAATCTGAAATTCAAAAAACTCTAAAATTTCAAAAATCAAAATTTCAAAAAACTAAAGATACCCTTTTGAAGATTACCCCGATCTATTGAGTGGTGCTTTTTTGACTTGTTTTGAGGAAGTTAAGCCCATGAAAATCGATTGGCGTCCCGAGTTCATCCCTGGAAGGTGAAAAGTCAGCGAAATTGGAGAACTTTTGCAATTTTAAGTCTAAATTTCTTGAAAATTCCTTCAAATCTTGTGGAATGACCTCTTTGTCCCACCGGGCATTGATCATTTGCCAAAACTATTGATGCATAATCACATCACCCCTAAATGTCTGCAACGTGATGGGTTGAGACTCTTAGTGTGATTGCATAACATGGAGATTTTCCCAGTGTGGGACTTTTGTCAATTGAGAAAGCTCTCGGGAAAACCGGTTCGCCTATTCCTCTCTCGGGTGCACACAAATTTTTTTAGAGGATTCACTCAAAACCTAATCTAACTTTGCGAGGAGACTTTTGAGAAGATGCAAGAAAATAAACCTAATCTAACCAAGTTGATGTCCCTCGCGTACTTTTGAAGGAATGATGAACAACGCTTTGCCCAATAAACACAAACCATAAAATTGCAATACAATAAACATGCTTGTAACAAAGGCTGCAATGAGAGATAATTTGAATGCAATGAATATAAGAGAGGGTTGAAATCATCCATAGACTTAGTTTTTATTGCTCCAAATATTGACATAATCCATTACAATGGCCAAGAGGAACAACATGCATTATAATTTCAATGGGAGGTTTGAACTCCACAAATCCACTTGCTGATAAGAGAAGAAGGGAGGGGCAAAACAAGAATGTCCAACCTTTTGAAAGAAGCCCCTCCTTAAAATTTATAGGAAGAAAAAGTGAGGGAGAAGAGAGCAATTCAAAATCTACCCCAACCACTTCTAGACAGCATTTAATTCATCTCATTATGGCAGTAGGTGAGAACCCTGACGAACCCTAAAAATGGCGAACTATATTTTGCATTTTTGAACAACTTGTTCTCACTCAAATAAAGTCCTTTCTTGCATGAATCCGAGTTCCTAGTTGAAATTTATGGCCATTTGAAGGTCTGGGTGGCATACTATGAAAACTGGCCTGAGAGATACGAAAATCCAAAAAGCATGAAACCCCAAAAAACCGAAATTCAGATTTTCAGACAATTTCATTTCGTAGAAAACACACTTTTCATCACAAAAATTCCTTTAGATTTCTGAAACTCTGAACTCCGAAACCCCAAAAGTCTAAAGTCTGAAAATTAAGAACTTCAGACTTTGGGATTTCAGACATTTTTTAATCTGCGTTTGGTGTGATTCTCGAGGCTAATTTTTTCTAAAACCCAAAAACCCAAAAGTCTGAAAATTTAGACTTCAAGACATTAGAATTTAAGATTTTTCCTTTCAATTTTCCAACTTTGCGCCTGATTTTTCTGAAAACGTGAAACCTGAAAATCCAAAAATTTAGACTTTAAGACTTCGGAGATTTTTTACCATTTTTTCAATCCCGCGCTCCGATTTCTCTGAAACCCTGAAACCCAAAAGTCCAAAATTTCATACTTTTGGAGTTTCGGATTTCAGACATTTTTGATCATTTTTCTGCCGCTATTTTTTCCAAAATGCGGAAAATGCTAAGGCTGAAAACATCGAGCCTTTTCTCCTTTTTTCCCTTCGAGCTTTGATCTTCCTTGACATTCCCCTGCCATTCCTTAGATGCCATTACATTGCCAAGCTTGACTGCAACTTGATTTTTTGAAATGATTGTGAGCCTGCATGGTCAAACTATCCTCGATTCCTTCTACTTGCAAGGTCATGTTGAGCAATTTGTCCCGATGGGGGCAAAAATTTGACAGCAGTAAGCTATTTCTTTTCCATGGTGGATCCCAAACCCAAACTCCCTCCACAATAAATCAGATGCCACTGGAATTCCCTTGTGCCCCCCCCTCAATTATTCCCCATAGCCTTCTCTTACACCATTCCTAGGCAATCTACCCAAGCAACCAACAAACACACAAAAAATTCACCATTCACACAAACATAAAAAGAAATAAAAGCATATATGAAGAGCTAAGCTCCTACCTCTCCATGGTACTTTTTTCCTGTCGGACAAACAAGCCCTTTCAATGTCGCGTCCCAGTCCCAAAATCAGCAATTCCCAAGTATGAAATGCTCTCCAATATCCTCCAAAATCAACAAGATCTCCCAATAGCCAAGGAAAATTTTCCCCCAAATGAAGTATGCCACAAACAGAAATCCATCCTTCGTGCTCATTCCGAGAAAGTCCAATTTTGTGAAAATCGGAGCTCGGAGTCAAAAGTTATGGCCGTTTGAAGTTTCGCAGTCCAAGCGTTGACTTTTCTTCTGTCGGACGAACCTTCACCCATTTCGTGCTTTCGCGTCCCACGCGTCCCTCGCGTACTTTTGTCGGCTGTCCCGGACGAACCTTCGCCCATTTTGCGCTTTTGTGTCCACGCGTCCCTCGCGTACTTTTGTCGGCTGTCCCGGACGAACCTTCGCCCATTTCGGCGCTTTCGCGCCCCACGCGTACTTTGCGTACTTTTGTCCGGCTGTCCTAGATGAACCTTCGCCCATTTAGCGCTTTCGCGTCCCACGCATCCCTCGCACACTTTTGTCCGGCTGTCCGAGCACGAACCTTCGCCCATTTCACGCGCTTTCGCGTCCCACGCGTCCCTCGCGTAATTTTGTCTCGGCTGTCCCGGACGAACCTTCGCCCATTTCACGCTTTCGCGTCCCATGCGTCCCTCGTGTACTTTTGTCCTGGCTGTCCCGGACGAACCTTCGCCCATTTCGCGCAAGGCGTCCCACGCGTCCCTCGCGTACTTTTGTCCGGCTGTCCCGGACGAACCTTCGCCCATTTCGCTTTCGCATCCCACGCGTCCCTGCGCAGATTTTTTGTCCGGCTATCCGGAGACCAAGACTTAGCCATTTTTCATGATTTTTTCTGGCCCGAGCCTATCTTCATGCAACCTTTCCACATTTTTTGAGCTTGCCCTTTCTTTCGGCAGGGAGTTAGAAAAAATCGAGGGGACCCCAACAACTCCGATGCTTTGCCTTGAATCAATATAATTGCTTGGGACTAAAGAATTTGATGCATGTTATCAAAATTTACCTTGGGGTGAATTTTGGATAACAAGCTCTACCCAATTCCTTTCTCAACTCAAAGCTAGCTTGTAGGATATCTCTTTGACAACCCCTGCCAAAGTCTTCACAACTTCTTCCAAATCAATGACCTTGCTTATTTGAGGCTTTTCGAGGTTGACCTTTACACCTTACCTTTTCGAGAGGCTTTCTAATTTCCTTGATATTGTTCTCTAGTTGCAGAGCCATGGTGAAGGCCTACCTCAAATTTTTGGGGTTCTTGTCTCTTAAATAATATACAACATTTTTATCAAAAGCATCGGTATATTTAATCAAACATAACTTATCATAAGGCTTCATTCTAACAGAAATATTCTCAAGGTCTTATTATACCTTGTGTTGAAATCATGTACTAACTCATTAGGGTTGTTCGTGATGTTTTTAAATTATATCAAAAGAAACCTAAGGTCAATTCCACAACCATACTCTAATCTGAATGCATTGGTCATCTCGGTCCAAGAATCAATAGAGTTATTTGGAAATGCTTTACATCAGCCCCCTAGCATCCTCTTCCAAGGTATGGATAAATAGCTTGAAATATACATCTTCATGTTCAATCTCAAAATCTTTCATCATGTTGATAAAAATATTTAGGTGCTGATCTCCGATGTAATAGCATTATTTCCTGGAACCTTGGCATTATGTTCCTTACATGTTGAGGCACTACATCTGGGTAACTAGCCATTCCTACAAAATTTATAGGTCCAAAAGTGTTTACAAAAAATGGAGGCCTGGGTTGAGCCATATTGATTCGAGGAGGTGATCCTGGAGGGGTGAAAAACTGATGGGGGGCTGAAGGTTCATGGAACACATGAGTATAATTTTCAAAATGGATACCCCCCAAAGACCTTGTTTCTTGAAAATACCTATCAACCTTAGAAAAGACAGGATCAGAGTGTGAAGCAAACCTCTCAAAATCAAATGAATGCCCCTCTCTAGTTGGAGAGTTCAATTCAATAAAGAGGCTACCTGATTCAGAGTCACTTGAATGGCAGTCTTCAATGATAGGCCAATCACTTTCATCAATGGAGATCCCTCTTCTGTTTCTTGACCTCCAACAACTCTCCAAGATTTTCTTCCTTCGATTTTGCTTTTACTAGCTGGAAACAACGTCCTAGCGGGATCCATGGCGAAAAAAAAGATCTTCCTTCCAACATTACAAATATTAGTAACAAATCGACTTTGAAATAGTTTTAAGATAATGGTACTTATTAAAATTAGATCAACAGGAGTGTCCACTAAGGATTCACACCTTAGTTGTGAAAATGCACTAAATATGATATTTAAAATGTCTATCAATGCAAGAAACTAAACATGAAAAGATTTTGACTTTTCTTTACCAAGATTTATCAAATAAAAGCTAGTGCAACGGATGTGAAAACTGAAGTAACTGCACATGGCACTTGGAGCATACAAGAAGTGTTTTACCGGGGTTTGAAAATGAATTGCAATCAAAATGTCCTCGAAATAAGTGCCACGATGCTGGTGTTGTTGACAGGATAAATAGAGATGGACTAGAAATGAATCAACAAATCAATCTCAAGAATGCAAATTAATTCCCAGAATTGAAACAATCCCCGGAAACGACTCCACTTGATGTTGGTACCCAAATTTAAACTCATTCAAAGACTAAGCAACATCATGGATTTTTGTAGGACATTCAGAGGAGATAGACAATCATGTATGTCCTTTTGTAGCTGGGGAAACAATCTATCGACTTGTTGGCACTCGGGCTTTGAAGGTAGTGGGTACCACCTTAAAAGGATGTGATTTGATCCCAACTATTTTAGGTTGTACCTTTCAACCAAGGTAAGAGAACCTATTTTGTAACCTCTATTGTATGAAACAAGACATAGGTATAGTTCTTTTGCATAAGTTAAGTAGGGAAGACCTTGGGGAAAATATGATCAACACACCGGATCGACTCTCACGAGTTGTCACTTCCAAATCGTGGAGATACTTTCACAACAACAAAAAGGTTCCTAAAGACATTTGAGACACTTCTTACTTACTGTATGTTTAAGTGATGGGGATTGTGGATTTTTATGCACATGACAAACAGGGGGTAGTATGGGTAGGATTGGTTGTTGTAAAATGAAATTTTGGTGGAGGGGAGACGGGATGCACTTGACTCACCATATCCATGAAAGCTTATGAAAAATGAAAAGATTCAAACAACTAAATTCCACAAAAGTTAAAAATGTTTCTTCAACTATAATGTGTGCTTCAATGGAGGCCCAGTTGACACTCTTTGAGATAGCCTATGGCATTCTGTCATGAAGGCTTGAACCAATGAACCTAATAAAGAACCAATATTCAAACCAAACCACACCCGAGGTACACCCAAAGACTTACAGATAATCTCTGTCAACAAAATGAAAGAAAAGTGATTTTAAATCGTTTATCTCACTCCCGGATGAAGGATATCCGAGAGAAAATTGCAGATGCCACTAAAATATCACAAGGATTGAGACCTCTGTGATTAGACCAAATTTTTGTATAATATTGCAATAGAAACAAGAAAAACTACTTGCATACTTTCGGAGATGAAATAAATAAACTTTTCTCAAGATTAACACAGAGTAACTCCGGTTTGATCAAATTTATCAAGGGAAAGTTTTCATAACAATCTCAAATCTTGTCAAAGGCTGTAACTTGTAACCACCTTGACACGATTAAATTTGACACAAAGAAAGATAAACAAGCTTCTTAAATGACTTCTCAAAAGGATGGGCTCTGTTAAGATTTTTCTATTGCAAAAATCAATCTCTAATCTTCCAAAAAATCCCAACCATTTGCATGAAATTTTTTTGCCATTTATAGCATTTATAGTAGAGCCCCCTCTCCCCAAAAGATAAAAAAGTTAAATACACCATTGCTCCTCATGATTCTTTCATGATTCATAGAATCATATCTGCAAAAGTATTTAGATGCTCAAGGGGGTATATTTCATCGAATGTCTCCCACATTCAACTCCTTTCTCTTGTAGATCACTCTTTATTTAATTTACCAATCAATTCCGCCCCTAATCATCAAATCTTGTCCCTTGCGTGCTCGGGAGAAGAGAAATAGAAAATCCAATCGGGCAAGAAATTCAGATTATTTTAATGGTGAAATACGTCCTCCATATCCTCCCACCAAACTTTAGATATCAACATTAACCTCCTTCCCTTCTTGGCATGTACAAAACACCAAGAAATCTTGGAGACTTGCACTCCTAGACGTGTTTTGGAGAAATGGGGGAAAAATCATATTCGAGACTCATAGTTTTTGTTGATCTTTACTTTGAATTTGGGACATCCACGTGGTAGATTAAAAATTTAGAATAGACTCAGGGGATTCCTCTAACTTTTTACAAATTTTTGAAAAAATGGAAAAACTATCCTTTTTTCCCTGCACCTCCACCCTCAAGAAACGAACCTGACACATGTCTAAATATGATTGGAGTGGAACCATGACCAAATTCTACCATTTTACTCTCTTTTTAGAAAAGTGAAATTTTTCCAAATTTTCCCTACATCTCCGCCTGAGGGAATGAGCCTAACACATGTCCAAATGGGATTGTAGTGGGGCCACGCTTAATTTGTTACTTTTGACTCTTTTTCCTCAAAAGGAAATTTTTCTGAATTTCCCCAAGATCCCGCCTCTCCGTTATTAACCGGGGAAAGACATTGATTGTTTCCCTCATCAGCTTGGGGGCCATTTGTAAATTTTAATGCTTAAGGGAAAAAAATCCAAGTTTCCTCCGATGGCCCATCTCCCCACCTTTTGAATTTTCAAAATGCCACGTGTCACCATGGCACACATTAAGGCGGTCTGAAAAATTTGATATCTTCAAGGAGCATGGGCTTGCCACATGTCCTGCTCTTGAAAGGTTTAACTGAATGCTTGAAGCTCGGTGGAATCTGCCATGTGTCATGCTTCGAGGTAATCTCCTTTTGGTCATTGAAAATTCTAAGTAAAATGCAAAGCAAGCAAGTGCCTCCACATGTCAGCTTGGCGCTTCTTTAAATTAAAACTCAAGGGCAGGTCCTACGAACATGTGTATTTCCTCCACATTCCTTCATGGCACAACTTCAATATGGTGACCAAAGAAGAGACCCTGAATGAGCGCAAGCTCGCCACGTGTCTGTTTTCGCAAAAAGTCATGCTGATGCATGAAAATTTGTCTAAGTCTCGGGATAAGTAGAAAAATCCTTCGTGTGTCCTCCCTAAGCACTACTCTTGCAAGTCAAAACCAAAAATTAGATCTTCAAATGAGCACCGTGCCTCCATGTGCACAAATTTTGAGTTGATAATTTTTATGAATTTTCCTAAATACCCAGTTGAGCCGCATCCAACAAAAAGGTGCCATGTCCCTGTAGATACAAAGATGCAAATTTAGCTGGGAGAAACACCCGTCAAATTGTAAAATAAAGAAAAGCAACCATTTGAGCTTGGGAATGAAATTTTCTTCAAGGACATAAATTTTAGAAGTGTGATAGGTCTCAAATACGCTCTTCAGGGATGCATCCATTTATTTTCTTCAAGTACTTAGGGCAGAAAAATTAAAGAAGACAATCCCAACCGTGGAGAATAGATGAACATAGAACGGGGGACCCAAAATACATACCCATAAGTGATTTACAACCCAAGAACCAATTAAAAATGTCCACAAAGATTAACCAGCACAATACGGGAAGGAGAAAATGATAGAGGTCGTAAATCATTAAGTTTTCATAGGCACAAAAGGGCGAGACAATTTTGACCACCCACACATTCTATCTATTATACCACTTCTTACTTCATTAGATCCTCAAAACTTCATCTCCATACTCAAATTCTCCATTCATATGCTTGAGTTGATAGCCTCTTGAGGGTCTCTATATCTTCCTTCCTTAACCTCTTCTCCTAAACATTCCAAATAGCACATAGCTTAGTCATACCATCCCCTGTCCATATTAATTTATACCCTACTTCCTACTTCACCTATGATTTCTTCTTATCACCACACTTCTCTAAAGTAGCCTAATAGGATAGACATGGTACTAATTCCCAAATACTATACTCAAGGGGTGGATTCACCCTCAACATTCATAAAATGATTAACCTGACTTACTATGAGGTGACTAGACCCCAAAATCTATCCTATCCTTGCATTTGTTTTTTATTCTATCAAACTAGATTTATTATCTTGTATCCTTCCCTATATGCGAAGTAAATAAATATTCGGTATATCCGAGATAACATCACATTCTTAAGATTGATTCAAATACTCGTTATGGATCCCTAGCATGAGTCCAAGTTTCATTATCCACTCCTTTCTACAAAATTGTACTTCTCCAACTATCATAGGGCTAATTTAGGCATAATTAGGTATTTTTGTTACTGTCGGTATAGTAGTAAGGTTATTGGGTCTAATATCACCCTAAAATTGATATGAACACCTCTGAAATGCCTTCCAAATGATACTTGTTGAATTTGGAGCCTTGAATCCTCTAATAACACTTGCATGCACTCAATTCCTCCTTCCCATTATTCCTCTATAAATAGTCTAGGTAAAGGTGATGATAATAATTCCCACGTATAATTCAAATTCTAAAAATTGTCACACTATTAGGATTCATAGGTAATGTCCTTTTCTAAAAATTTCACTTGATTTGTATAGACAACATCCAAAGAAGATGATTCCCTAGTTAGGGACTTAGCTCCTTTATTTAAAGCTATAGGTGACAATAATTGACTTCAAGGGCTATAAAAATTTTCTAATTCTCTAAGGACTTCTTTCCACCTTTTACACCCTTCACAGATCCATAAATTCTTCATATGTTCGATTGTTAAGTTTCTACCTCATTGCCTCGAGACGGGATCTATATATAACATATTCAAAAAAATAATGATAAGCATGCATTAAAGCCTACACACTCTGCAAAACTCAATCTTCATCTTCTTAGTAATTATTTTCTAATTCCATTACATTACATCCATCTCTCCTTCCAATGTGAAAAATCTCTCTTTTGAGTTTTCTTAGATGTTAGCATCAAGCAATAACCTTTCCTAAGATGGTGTAACTACTACCATTTTTACTCAACAAGAGTCCATAATTAAAACATGAATAAAACTCACATGTACCAACATATGAATATTGATAACAACAAACCTTATCTCTTTTTAAGGCTTGCATGATGTTATTAAAACAATTTGACCCTTATCTACTCTAATATGATTTATTTAGGATACAAACAACTTATTCCTAATTTGGATATTTTGACTACATTATTTAGAGAGAAAATGATGACAAATAACCCTATACTCTAACCTATATGACAACCTACTGATCCATCTCGCATCATTCTACCCTTGAGAATAAAAATTTATCTTCTAACTCAAATGATACTTGTTAGTCTCATCCTCTCGATTATTTCTTACTTTTCTAGTTGTAGGTGTCTTCTCCAAGTTTGCATGTGACCCTCCTACTCCAGATTTTGGTCTACTTTCTTTTGTCCTTGTTTGCTTTGTATGTTCTTGTCTTGGTCTTCATGGTTTTCTTGTCATATTTTCTCCTTATTAACTGATTTCTATCTAGATTGCAAGGTTTTAATCCCTCCTTTATTCCTTCCTTTGACTATCTTAACTTTTCTCCCTTTGACTAAATTTCTTTTATTTTCGCTATTCTTCTCTTTTGATGTTTTTCTTTTTTCTTGTGCCATCTCAATTTTTCTTCATTCTTAATCCTCCTAACTATAATAAATATTTACACAACTTAGTCATTCATGTGAGTGTATTTTTGGGCTCCACATTTGTCTTTGTTTTTTCCTTCCTTCTCATCACTTTCAAATGGACTTCTATTAGGGACTACATAGGGTGTTGTTTTTTTTTAAAAGTATTTATTCACCTTTAATTATGGCTTCTTTTCTATACCTTATTCCTTCCTTGAGATCATAATCTTTGTTCACTTCTTGACTTTTCTCCCTCTTCATGTTGTATTCAGGTCTCATTAATGTTTCTTTCATTCCTTATGAGCCTCTCTTTACTCAAATATTCATGTCAAGTACTCATTAGGAAAAATACAATACATTATAATTTTCATTTTAATTGCTTCTCCTTCCATACCTAGGTTCTCTTTTCACAATAGGTTGCTTTCTACATACCTATCCTTGAGTAGTTGTTTGTGCATAGTCCATATCCGTTATTTCTAGGACTTAAAAATTTGAGATTGATCTCTAATGAATTCAAACTTATCTATGTTTTCTCATTGGTCATATGTAGAAATTGAAACTGAAATTTTTGTTTGCTACCTTAAGAGATATCTCCATTTGTTGCTTGTTTGACTGCAAATGATCTTTATTTATAACTCATTTTTCTTCTTGTTCTTGTTCTACTTCCAATTTAATTTTTCTTGACTTCTCTTCTCCATTATGCATTCTTTATCTTGTATTTTGTACAAAGACATGGTTTTCTCCTTCTCTTAATTAGTGTTGGGTTTACTATACTTTTCTTTCTTCCATACTTTCCTGACATCCTAGAGAGGTGATTCTTCAACTTTATATTCCTTGAAAGGAATATATTTACTCAATTGATCATATTCCTTATTAAACTCTTTAGTTTTTATAGTAGGTATCATCTTTCTGGATTGGTCTTCCTCATAGACCTCATTCATGAGTTCTTCATGTTCACTACACTATCCTTCACCCGCATGTTGTTCTTTCATGGACTCAAACATATCTTCTAACTTCAACATATATTCTCTCGAATGTGGGAATGTCCACTCCTTCCTCTTCATCATACTAAGGATCAACTTTGTCCTTTTTCCTTTTAATGGTATGACATTCATCACTTGCACTACCTACATTATCATCAAAACTGGGCATTTTATGAGTTGTACCTACATACAAACATGTCCACATAGAGTTATTTAGGAAATACAATGGTCTCTTGACCTTCATCCTTTCTTCTCTCATGGCCTCTTCCATTGTTATGTCTCCATTCAAGCAACTTAATGCTCTTCTAAGGTGGTATTTCTGATCCACCATATCTTTTCCTTTCCTATGGCCTCTCTCTATTGTCATTTTCTTCCTATGACCAACTCCTTAGTAATAAAAACCCTTCTCGGTGTTTCTTTTCTCATCCATAACTCATTACAAGGAGAGCATTATTTTACTATCTTTATCTCCTTAATCTGCTGCATTATTTCATGAAAATACTTCCTCATGGTCATTAACATGACACTTCCTCTTTCATCACATCCTTCACCCTTCAAAGGTACGAGACTATGCTCAAATTCAATCCTTAAAAAACTTGTAATTATTTATTTATCCATAATTTTTGGCTTTCTATCAAATTTCCATGGTCTACATAAGAGAAAATGGAAAACATCTATAGGTAGAACATCCCATAACAATGTATCTTTATATGACCCAATTTAAAAATAAGCTATGTTTTTCTCACTTACCGTAATGTTGTGACTTTGTTGTACCCATGAGATGTAATAAGGCTTTGGATTTGGAAGTCTTCTCAATCCCATATTCTTCACCATGTACTCTGCCAATATTAGACAACTCAATCACTCTTCAAGGTTCTTCTTAAATTCTACTTGTTATCAAAATGTATGTCATAATTTCCTCAAGATTACATTACACAACTCAATCACTCTTCATCTAAGGATCTACTTTGGTGTTCCACTTGGTTTGATCATAAAAGTCATAAGTAGCATATTTACAACGGACCTATTATATGCATTATTTAATATATATACCCGTTTAAGCAATTTGAGAAGAAAAATATGAATCCATACCTTAACATGATTTAATCTACTCACCTCATTTTTTCCAACCTAATTATGCTGAGATCCTCTTTTGTATTTAAACACTTTGCACCTTGCTATACATTTTTCCATTGTCCACTCTACTCTAAACTATTGTCATGTAAATTTTCTCCACTTAGAAACTCATAGGTACTTGTAATTTCAAACTTCCCTATGCTTTACAATTGTCCTCACTATGCATTCTATCTATTTTACCTCTTCTTAATTCATTAGATCCTCAAACACTTGATCTCCATACTTCACTTCTCCATGCATATTCTTCAACTTGATAGGTTGTAGCTCTCTATAGCTTCCTTCAAATTCCTCTACTCCTGAACATTCCAAATAGCACATAGCTCGAAATACCAACCCTATCCATATGAATTTATACCCTTCTTCATACTTCACCTCTTAATCCTTCTTATCACCACTCTTATCTACACTAGCCTAATAGGCTAGAAATGGTAATTTTTCATTATTAATATGCTTAGGGAGTGGATTCACCCTAAATATTCATAAAATTCTTAGCCTAACTTACTATGAGGTGACTAGACCAAAAACTTTGTCATATCCTCACATTTTTTATTATTCTATTAAACTAGCTTTGTTACCTAGTATCCTTCCTTATATGTAAATGCCAATAAATCTCAGGTATATCTAAGATAACATCACCTTCTCATGATTGATTTAAATGCTCTTTATGGATCCATAACACGAGTCCAATTTTCATCATCCATTCCTTCATACAAAATCACACTTCTCTAACTTTCCGAGGGCTTATATAGGCCTAACTATGTCTTTTATAAGCCTCTTAGTATAAAAATGAGGTTCTTGGGTCAAATATCACCTGAAAATTTATATGAAAACCTCTGAAGTTCATTCAAATGATACTTCTTCAATTTGGAGCATTGACTCCTCTAATAACACTTTTATGCAATCAATTCCTCCTTCCCACTATTCCTGTATAACCAATACTAATAAAGGTGATGCAAATCATTGCCACTTGCAATTAAAATTATACAACTTGGCACACTCCTAGGATTCATAGGTACTTCCTATAATATAAATTTAACTTTATTTGGCTAGACTAATTCCAAATAACATGATGCCCTTTTTAGGGCACGAGAGCCTATATTTAAAGCTAAAAGTGACAATAATTAACATAAATGGCTATAAAATTTTGGAAATGCTCCATGTAATTCCATCCTCCTTTTCCTCCCTTCACAATCCTTAAATACATCGTATGGATGACTATCAAGTTTCTACCTTGTTGTCTAGGATGGGGTCTTTATACAACATATTAAAAAAATAGTGATAAATATGCATTAAAGCCTACAAAATTTGCAAAACTCAATCACCATCTTCTTATTCATTATTTTAAAATTTCATTACATCACATCCATATCTCCTTCCTATTTTTAAATATCTCTCTTTTAATGATTTCTACATATTAGCATCAAGAAACAACCATTCCTAGGATGGTTGAACTACTGCAATTTTTGACTCAACAAGAGGCCATACTTATAACATGACTAAAAATCATCTAAACCAACCTTTGAGTATGAATAAGAACCAACCTTCCCCCTTATTATGGCCTACATGGAATTATTTATACAATTTGACTCTTATATGATCTCGAAATGCTTTATTTAGGCTATATACAACTTATGCCTAACATGAATATTTGAACTAAATCATTTAGAGAGAAAATGATAACATATGACCCTAGAATCAAACCTAGTTGATAACCTACTTATGCACATGCATCTAGTCCTAAACTAGTTTCATTGATCTTATAATGTTTTTTTTGAGTCACAATCATATAATATTTGACCCCAAAACATCATCCCCAACCTCTAGTGTGAAAGAAATAAATTTTCATCCATTTCTATCTTTTCGACCTCCTTTTGACCCAATTGTCTCCTTGGGGAAAATATGAAATGAGGGACATATTGTCCTATTATAGGTTCAATTTGGAGCATTGAGTGTCCAAAGCGTCTTGTGTGTACATATTTTCCCCATGGGAGAAGGGACACATGAGGGACATAAAAGTGGACCCTCACTCCTAACCATGGGCACACCTTTATGTCGTTAATTTCCACCATGTCTTGAAGGGGATAGAGGGGATAATAAAAATATCCAATGATGGACTCAAGCCCTGTGGACCTCCATGTGACCTCCTTGTCTTTGTGTAACTCGTTATCTCAGCCTCTTCATCTTAACCACGTTTCCATCCATGCCGCCACTCTTCTAAATTCTGATCCTAGGTGCACAATGGAGTATTTATAGAAATAATTATCTCATTTTTAATATTCAAAGCATATTTTAACCACACATAAAATCTCATTAGACTCATATTTAAACCATTGTTAGTAAGGATATTTGATAGCTTGTGAAAACACTATCTCTAGTTCACTCTCACAATACGTTATCCATTTACATGAATATTGTTTATTTCACACCTTCCAATGTCATTTAATGGCTTCCATAACATAGTAGAAAGATGATTATGATATTCTTATACATTTTCCAAATATCCAATGGATGAAATAACTCAAAACTTGGAACGAGTGATCCTTAGAAAATATAGTTTTATCAAACCCATTTATTGTATCATGAAATAGATTATTTTTGGGGATATTGGGGAATGATTTAATGTAATAATTCTTCCTTTAGATAAGATATTTTAACTTTCCCAAAGATATGGTGGGTTAAAACCCATGAAATTTGGACCAAATGATCCAAAAAGCTATTTTCATCGATGCTACTTTTTGCACGATGGGTGGGTGATGTTTTGAGATATTGAGAAATATGTTTTTCTGATTATTCTGTCCCATTTGATGAAAATATAATTTTAGTGCTTATCCAAATTATGGAATAACTTTATAATTAGGGAAGGGAATCTTGGATCAAACCCTGGAATTTCAATACTATTTCATTGTAATCGACGCTGCAGGAACTTACAAAAAAATATCTTGTGTTCAAGGCAAGGCATGTCTTAAAATAGTAAGATGTTAAAAGAGGACTATTCTTAGCATCCAAATCCCTATAAAGAATGAAAAATCATTAGGAAGTGAAAATGCTAATTTTTTTCAAAAATAATTTTCCTAACTTAAGTCCTATAATTGAGCAAAGAAACCTATGGAAGAAAGCATTTTTCTAAAATAATTTATTTTTAACATCATAGAAAAACTAGGAATGTTTCGTGTTCCAAAAAGGAAATTAAATCCCCACAACATCTCTAGGAATAAGTCTAAAGGTTATTTTTGCAAGGTACAATTCAATGTGAAGGGGTTAGATGGTCCATATCATCCTAATTAAAAGAGATACATACTAAGTATGTTTTCATCATGAAGGAGTCATAATCATCACTAGCATTCCACCCAAAAGGAATGATCATCTTATGAATCATATTATGATGAGAAAGATATCAAAGTGATTCCCCTGTGTGTGTAATAGGTTCACTCAAGAAGTGGGAGAAATCAAGAACATTGTGAGAACTATTAATGATCGAAACATCATAGAACTTGATAAAATTTCTATTAACCAAGAGAATGATCATCATGTGAGAAGCTCACTATGAATAAGGACATAATTCATCTCAAGTAATGCATACCTTGAGAATTTTTCTAAACACTTGAACAATACTTGATAATGTTCTCACATATTGTAAGTCATATGAGGTGGATTTTTCATTGTTTAAGTGTAGTGTCGAGGAAAAGAACATGGAAGTCATTCTCATTTATTCCTTAAATTTCCATTGAGGGATCAATCTTGTAATCAAGAACATGAAACCAATCTCCATGAGGATAAATTGATAAAGAGGGTGTTCAAAAATTATAAGGATGTTTCGATCATTGTAAAGAAAGTGAGTGTTGAAGAAATAATCATGGTCATAGGAGAAATGTGAGACTTAAGGAGCAATTTGAATATATTCATACCCTAAATCTTCCATTGTGTTCAGAATTTTTTTGAGTAATAATTAAAAATGGGCTAATCAAATCATCAAGGTATTACAGACCACCATGTGTAAAATATGAAAAAAATTATACATTCATATATGGATCATATGAGAAAGAAAGACCATGATAATTCTAAATATGATTACATTCAAAGAAGTTTCTAGGGCCACTTAAAGGTAACAAATGTTAGGATATATATTTAGAGAATAATATTTATAATAATGGGTAATCATCTCCATTTCATCAGTTTCCATCCACTTCGTATTGTTCTTAAACCCTTTTGTGATCATGCCTCAAGAAGGAAGGACATTTCCACCACCTCATTCCATTCCAACAAGTGGATGTATGAAAATAATTTTAGGTATGTGTAATTACTTAACCCACATGATGAATACCCATCTCAAAAATAGCAGGACAAGCATCAAAATGTTTGAGCATCATGCAATTTGTTTGTTGTTATTATTGGGGTCAATCTGTGAAATTATCTCGAAATAAGATAGTGATCTCTCTCTCACTGTGAAATCGGGAAAGAACCATAATGAGTGATGTAAATAGTCCTCTAATATTAACATTGCTATGTCCCATAATAATTTTTTTAAACACTCATTAAGTATTATAAAGTGTTCTTACATCTCACAGAAGGAGGAAGCATATGAAATCATAGTTTGTCAAATCAACAAATGATTGGAGGTCAAAATTGTAATTCATGAAGCATTTCCTCAAAGGACATGAGCTCATCCCAAAAAAATCCCTCATAGATAATGAATGGCTAGCTCTTCATCACTTAAGCTTCATCCTAATAAAATTACTCAACTCTCTCTCTCTATCTCTCTCTTTCTTCGAACTCTATATTCTACTTATACATTATGATTGTGTTTTTTCTATTTCATCTTATCCACTTAAATGGTCATCAATTAAACATTTTAAGTTTCCTTTTTCACTAATAAGAAGAAAAATCACCTCATCGGAATGAGAAAGGTCATAACTACTGAACATATTTCAAAATTCATGTGGGAGAAGATGAAAGGAAAGTTTGTAATGTTGTAATTAGAATGACCCCTCTATTCCGAGGGGTTGGCAATTTTGGACTATCATATGTAATTAAGATTTATATCACTACTACACAAATAAATAAGACCTATAATTCCTCTATGTCTTTATCTATGTTTTTCTATCCTCTCTACCCTACAACTTTGTAAGTATAGTGATCTTGAATAAAAATAACGAAATTGGTGTCCTTGATTAATGAATATGAAGAAATTTATGTCTCTAGTTTTTAGTCGAGTTGATTCCATAAATTTTATGTTCTTTTAATTAAATGCGGACTTACTCTAATTATTGTTAATGAGAATCTAATAGTTCATACTCACAACATAAACCCTCTCTCCTTGTTTCTCAAACTTCCCTTTACCTCACTTTGCTGCAAGTTCCTCCCTTGTACTCTATGAAAGAACTTTACCATATGTTCAATAGAGTTTTCTTGTGTGATCCTTGGCCTATTTTCCAAACCACATATTCTAGTAGTTTACATTGAATAATGGTATGCTCCCTAAACCAAAGAAGGACTAGATTAGTCCCATGACCATATTGCAAATAATTAATTTGCATTGCTAAAAATTATTGCACCAACACTAGGAAAAATGTTCACATTTAGATCTTAATTGACATATATTTATATATCTCTCATGACAAGATCTTCTCTACAAACTGCTATATTTTTTATCTAGAAAATCTTAATTACTAGAAGTTATTTTTCCTCTTAAGACAATCATTAATTAAAAATTTATCCTTCCTCACAAATAACTTTTATCAAAAGTTATAGCATAAGATAGTCCATAATAATGCATTGTGACATCTTTATTCCAAAAGCCTCTTATATAATGACTCTTTTTATAAATAGAAAATCTTATGCGAATCAACTAAATTTTCATAGTTCATACATAATGTAAACATTTATCATTATCTTCGATTACAATTAACAATATTAAAGAACTTATGGATCACATAAGTATTCAAAACACAACTCCACATATTTTAGAGAAAGAGTACATAGTTTTTATCACTTAAATAGGTTCAAGTTATATCCTCCTATTTTTTAAGAACAAAATGTTTTAGAAATTCTAAATCACTCCAAGCTTTATAAAAGGTCTTCAAGTAAGAAAGTAATAATAATACAACATCACAATAGCAGATCCGTGCCCTAAATCTAATCTTTTTGTGATGGAGGCTTTTATGTGGCCATGGTGGAGGTGTGTGACCAACGTAGAAGGGTGAGATTTTTCCTCTCCCTCTAGACAAGATAATTATTAATGATGAGGTTGCAAGAAAGGGTGGGCTCTTTTTTTTTGTGGTCCCCTAGATCTATGCAAATTTATAGCCATAATAACAAGGAGGTTCTTGAAATCTATCTACCTATCCACCCGGATGAGAATGTGGATCCTAACGGGGTGTGGATGGAAGGTAGTGACCAAAAAGAAGAAAGGAAAAATTAGAAATTCTCCTCTAAAGATAAGCCTTAGATGTCATAAGGGGAAATACTAGTAGTTAGGGAAGCCCCTTGGGTAGACGGTCAACAATTTTTTACTGGTCTTCTTTGAGGTGCCCTTTCTCCTTTCGGGTTTTTACCGCATCTTTTTTTTTTTTGCTTGTCTAGATGATTCACCTTTATCCTATGGGGCCTTGATCGTTGATGTCTCACTTTTGTGCCTTGATTCTTATCTTTCGGTTGTATAGGGTTCCCGATCCCTTGAAAATCTACTTTATTACCTCATCTAATAAGAAATAAAAGGTCTTCAAGGGCCAAAATGAATAATTACATCATATGAATTATGAATCAAGTACACAAAATCAAACTATCACAACATTGGGTCCATTTTATTTTTATGGTTAGAAAAAATATTTTTTTGATATAAGTAAGGAAACTAGTAGGTTGGCTTAGATATGTATATAAAATTTGACCTAGAGTAAGGGAAACCACGAGGATTTATCGTACTTGAAGAATGTGGTGTAACACATATATTTCCTTTGTAGGGATTGAATCCCAAGCATAATCTAGTGTCACCCACATACTAATTAATCATTTTTCTATATAATGGTTTCATGATATTTGTTTTAAGTATCTACACTTTTTAATTGCTACATATCATTACATTTGTTTTTAGAGGTACATGGGTGTTTTTAAAGGTATGCGAGCCCTTGAAATAGATAACGCCACTCATTTTAAAGAAAAATAAGGAAAATAAAAGGTGTCTAATGTCATTCTACACATGCCCAATACTCTATAAAAGTAATGATGACAATATCACATTCAATAAGTGTGTTGTGGTGATGCATATGAGTATTTTCAAATCAAATTTTGAAGAAGATTTTTTTTTAAATTTAGGAAAACATTTTTACTTAGTTTTTACACCTAGATAATCAATTATCAATTAGTAGCATACCATGCATGTATAAAAGAATGTGAGAAAGTATTTATAATATTCATATTTGAAATAAAATGATGAACTAAGTTTTGTTAGTATGTGCACGAGTCTCAACATTTTTTAATAATTTTTTAATGAATGTACTTGTTGGTACCCAGATTTAATCTCCTTCAAAGGCCAAGAAACATCATGGATTTGACAAGACACTCAGAGGTAGATAGATGATTATGTATGTCATTTTGTAGCTGGGGAAGCAATCTATCTGAATTTTTAGCACTCAAGCTTTGAAGAAGTGGGTAGCACCTTAAAAGGATGTGATCTTATCCTAACTATTTTAGGTTGTGCCTTTCAACCAAGGTAAGAGAACCTATTTTGTAACCTCTGTTATTGAAGAATGCTAGTAAATCATTCTTTTGCACAAATTTTATAGATAAGACCTTGGGAAAATATGTTCAACACACCTAATCTGACTCTCACGAGTTTTCACTTCGATATTTTCAATACAAGGAAAAGGTTACTAAAGACATTAAGGAATCTTGATATTTCTGCATATTTTTATAAGTAGATTTTGTTCCTTTGTTGATACATAGGGAAAAAAGGTGTAGTTCAAGGTAGATCAATGGTTTTGAAATGATTTTAGTGGGAGATGAAGTAGGTTAAAGTTAATTATACCAGATCTTTGGAGGAACTTCACAATAATGAACAACTACCCAACAGAAAGCTTCAAAACAGTCAAGACGTTCCTTCAACCAGAAGGTGTGCTTCAATGAAGGCCCAAATAAACACATTTTCACATAATATTTAAGACTCCAACATGAAGGCTTGAATTGGAAGACTTAATTAAACAAGTAAAGTTCTTTATTAATCACACCTAAGGTACACCCAAAGACTTACAGACAATCTTTATCAACAAATAACAGTTGAATTGATTTTAAATTTTTTTATCTCATCCAAGATGAAGGATCTTATTGAAATGAAATTACAAATACCATTAGACTATCACAGGGATGAGATCCTATGTGATTTCACAAAAAATTTAGTGTAAGATTGCAATAGGAAGGAAATAAACTATTCGTAGACATTCTGAAAATAAAGCAAACGAAAAAATTGCTACAGATTAGACACAAATTAATTCCAAAATTTATTAGATTCATCAGTAGGGTAAAAATCCATAGATATCTCAAAGTGCTTGTAAATGGCTATACATCTGCAACCAACTTGACATGATAGAAAATCTAACACAGAAGAAAATAACAGGTAATCTCGACTTTGGTCTCTTGGGAAGACGGCTTTCTCAAAAAAATTCTCAAGAATTCATACTCCGACCATTTGCAAGATTATTCTCATTGCATTTATACATTTTTTCCCACTCAATTTTCCCCGAAAAGAGAAAAATATTTGAGGGACCTTTACTTGTTAACAACTTGTTTCGCAGACGACGTTTAACAAATTCAGATCCGAAATCGCCAGGTGGACCAGCTGTGAACTAATCACATTTCTTGGGCCTTCGACCAATGATTAGGACACCATGCCATTAATTTTCTAGAGTCCGTTTAATCATTTTGATTATGTAATGTAAGAAATCCCCTTTTTAATCATTTTTGGAGCCTCTCGCATAGCTAGACTTTGACATGTCATCCATCTTCGCTCTCGAGGCAACACCTTTTTCACCTTTTGTGCCTTCACTTTTACTCGCAACTTTAGGATCTGGAATTTTACATTTTTATACGATCCCAAGCAAAAATCCACTTCAAAAGTACTTCAAATTTGAAAATTGAGATCCCAAATTTATTCATTTGAACTGCAGACCAAAACGATAAATATTTGAACAAAAATTGATGAAGAATGATGTAAAAATGCATATCCAAACATCCTGGAGCTTCAATGGAGAAAAATAAAATGAAATACACAAACTACTACCATTGATCTTTCCTTAAAAATTTTAATCTGAGCCCTCCACATGGAAAAATGTGATTGGAAATGGGCTTGGGAGCACTTTTTTGACATTTTATAACTTTTGGAAAAAAGTAAAATTTTGACATTTTTCTCTGCCCCTCCGTCCTTAGAAAATGCACTTGACATGTGTCCCAATGTGGGTTCCAACCGACTTGCACTTCATTTTTTCACTATATACTTATTTTCCAAAAACCAAAAAGTTCCACATTTTCACCGTGGGCCCGCACCTCTATTTTTGACTATTCAATGCTAGCATTACTTTCCTATCGAGGACGTGCTTCAACTTACAATTTTATCCCTTTTTACAAAAGGAAAAAACCTTAAATGACCCCGAAGCTCCGTTTCTCCATTTCCCCGCTGCTACATGTCTCAATGGTGCATTTTGAGATGGTCCTAAAAAGTAAAGACCCCAAACAAGTGTAGGCTCAACACGTGTCTTAGTCCGGTAGAGTTTGTCAAAAATTTGAAGGTTCAGCAGAAGGCACCATATGTCTAAGGTCTGAGAAAATCTCCTTCAGATGGACAGAGAAATGAAAAACAAATTCTAGACCTTTAAGTGATCCTCGACCTAGGAAGGGACTGATCATGGCAACCAAATGGAGGACATGGTTTTTTCAAGCACCAACACAAGGAGATAGAAAACATGAAAAAGGCTGCAAACTGAGGAATTTCAATTACAAATGGGGTGAGACTAATTTGAGCACCAACAGTACTCATAAAACTTAATCTCAAAACAATATTGATTTAAATGTATAGACTTACACAAATAAATTACCTTTCCACTAGATCATACCGCACAATTTTTTTTTATGTCACATATACTTATCTTCTTCATATTGAATCAAAATAGAGATTAGTTTTTCTCTAAGAATTTCTTCATCCTTGTCCTACATTTTTCTAGTGAGAAAATTCCTATTTTTGACTTCAATATAATTTATTAGTTTTTCAAATTCATTTAAAATCTACATGTGTATTTTAAGAAAGTGGTTTTTCCTTTTTTACTATGATGATTATGTTGAAAAAATTCAAGCCATTAGTTTGGCCCATTTTACATTGTAGTGAATGAAAACAATCAATAAAAATGGGAGATTGTTTATACCATCTAAACATACCTATTATTAGTCATGATTTCCTTTTTATGGTACAATTAAATTTTGGGCTCCCTTGGATTTGATTTTTTGTTACTTCTCGCTTTCAATGATTAGTTTGAATTTAGGACCATAAGGGATTGCACTAGTGAATTAAGAAACCCTATCCACTATGCTTTTAAATTTCACCCTCGACCTCTATAATTTATAGGAAGTACTCCTTATGGATGGGTACAACCTTTTTCATCACCATATCTTACTACTAGAAAATAAGGAAATGTAAAAATGGATTTCATCTATGTATTTATGTTGATTCATATGCATTCTCTTTATACAAAGAATGAACAAAAATATGTGATGACATGTAACAACATGTTCTTTACCTTAAAAATGCATTCATATCATAGAAAAAATTCCTACTACTATAAACATATTACTTCCCTTCAACACACCCAAAATTCATGAGGAACTAATGCTTACAAGTACACCTAACACAATCCTAAAGCAATCTCATCAATCTATCCCGACTAAAATATCTCATTAAATTTTAATCTTATTTACAATGATGGAGGATTCCATTCATACATACACATTCATGGTTTCAATATGATTCGGCACCACACTTGCATAATTATTAATATCATAGAAGTTGACGAACTTACAAGTAAGATGTACTTTATACTTTTTATGTTGAGATATACATTGATGTAAGGAAAACTATTAATTACAAAAAGTGATAGTGAGTTTTAATTACAAAAAGTATAACCATTATCATGAGCTAGTGAGGTGTATTACGGGCTACACATAATTATAATTTCATTTTAAACTAGGTTTCTACTAAAATTGTAATGCCCGCTAAAATCAACCACATGAGACCTAGAACAACCTAGGTTTAGTTAGAAAATTATGGAATATTTTTATTTAAAAGGTGTTCACAAGGCTTCAAGGATAATTAAACTCAGCAATTTACATTTCCTTTATAAAACCACAAAAAAATATTAAGTATTATAACTCCATACCTAGCTCAAGTTTCCTAGAGTATAAATTTACAAGGTCAAAACATAGGGTTAGATTATGGATCAAAATTAAAAGGGTAAATTCCCACTTACCCACTCTCAGAACTCACTAAAAGATTCAACTAGATTTTTCTCATAATTAATTCACTTAACACTTCCTAAAAACATTCCCATTAGATAGGAAATTTCCTCACCTTTCCATTGATATAAATAAGTCCTTCTAACTCTTCATATTTCTCAAGTTATGGGCCGACGGGCTTTGGGGTAAAACGTTTCCCCAAGAGCAGGCCTGCGGGCTAGGGGAGGAAACATTTCCCAAGCTCGGTCCTATGGGCATCAGAGAGAAATTTCTCCTAGAGGAGAAATGTGGACCTGTGGAGATGGGAAGGAATTTAGAGATTTTTCCCTTTGGGACAAAGGCACAGTTTACCTCTGCACGCCCGCGAGCCTGTAAGGGGACATGTGTCCAAAAACTTCAACCCAAAGGGAATAAGGGTTGGTGGAAAAATTTAAGATATTTATCTTTTTTTCCTAAAATCATTATGGGATCAACATGATCCATGACTCTGCTTATTACGCTAAGGCACTGACGTGTCAAGCCCTAATTTGTGAGGAGAAAATGGACTTCTTGCGGGTAAACTTAAGAATTTAATACTTTTGTAATAAGAGTGTAAAGGATAAAATTAACCCGCACCTCCTCCAATGTCGAGAATATGCCATGTGTTAGGTTCTCATTAGCTTGGCGGCGGGGTGGCGGAGAAACTTTTAGAACTTTTCCCAAAAAATTAAAAATGTTAAGTTTTAGAAGCTGGGCGGGCCGCTCGCCGGAAGTGATTTTCCAAGGTAAGGGCGGGGATGTGGGGCTATGGAAAAGGTAGGAATCTTCACCAAATATTTGGAAAGGCTAAGTTAGTGGCTGCGGGCCCACGCGCCCACGGAAATGCTTCCATAAGCGAAGGGCAAGGCCGTGGGGAAAATTTTCCAAATTTTTCTTTTGCGAACTTATATTATTGTTGAAAAAAATGGTTTACGAGTTGGTGGAGCAGCGGGGGACATAATGCCTTTATCAATTTTGGGCAAAAAACACAAAAAGGAAATTTTTTTACTACAAGTGTCCTTGAGAATATTTTAATAATTTAATTTGACAATTATAATATTTTCTAAAGCCAAAAGAATTGAAACTTTAGAAGGCCATAACTTTTGATTGGGAACTCAATTTTTGGAAAATGAGGATTTTCGGAAAAATCTCGACGTCCTCTTTGCACAAACACCTTTAAAATTGTATTTTGATAAAGTTTTAAGGGTCAATTTGAGAAAACGTCTTTCTATCACTTACAAAGTGACCTAGGGCATTTTTAACTTATCAATTTTGTTCAAACTCGCCATTAATTCTTTCATAACATGCCAAAGCAGCGTGGAGGATTTCACTTGGAATATTTTAGGATATATTGCAAGCTTAAATTTTCTTCATTGATTTGCATTCAAAATTTACCAATGTTTACACAACAAAAGGCTTCTTGTAACTTTGCCTTTGCTCAATTTGAAAGGTTCTTAAAAATTTCTTAAGTGTACTAGTTTGTCTAGGGTCATTTTGATCTTACAAGTCCAATTTGGCATTTAATTTTGTCTTTTTGATGTTTTTAAGGTCATTCTGTTTCAATTTGTTGAGTTTGAAATTTATCTAACAGAGATCAAATTCAAATGGGTCTATTTTTATTTATCATCTTCTAAGTTTTAAAATTAATTTTGAAACCAATTACAACCTATTAAGTTGATTCAAGAAAGGTATTCAAAATCCAAATTTCAATTCTAATTTCTAAAACATTTATTTCTAAAGAACAGAGCATTATGGCATTTCTCCATACATATTCACTTTTAAATTTTACAAACAGAGGTTTCTTGTTGTATATTAAACACAAATTTCCAATGGAAATAAGGTCATATGAACAAGGTAAAACACTTATATTAATTCAAAGGAATCTCTTACAACTTCTTTCCCATTTATCTTCAAAATACAACATATCAAATGTGTATCTTTCTTTTACATTTGAGAAATGAATACAATATATATTCTTCCATAATCAATTACAACTTTCATAGCTAAGACAGAGTAGTATTTCCAACACAATAATATACAAGATCATCCACTTCAATGTGGGAATGGGTTACAATAAGAAGTTTCACAAGGGATTGTTAGAACTCTTTCTTCTTCCTCAATTACAATATATTGAATATAATTTCTTCCACATTTATTAAAAAATAGAAAAGCAGAGTATATCTATTTCACATTTCGAATTACAACTTTCATAGCCAATAAAACCATCCTTTCATCACAAATAATGTGCAAGGTCATTCACTTCAAAGTGGGAAAAGGGTTACAATAAGAATAATCACAACAAGGACTGTCAAACTTGACTTTTCCTCTACTATAGAAAAGGAACATGAATATCGTCCATTTTCTTTATTTCAATTTGATCACAATAGAACAGAGGGGAAAGGAAACGCTCTCCACCCAACCAAGATATCTAATGACAAGGGAAGCCTCCTCTTCATTGGCCCCGAGCCCCAACCACAATGCAATAGTAAATTTGTTTCAACTCATGGCAACAACATGCTTCCATGAACACACATGCAAATTTTACATTTGAAACACAGCCCAAACAGAATGCAATTTTGCAACCACATTAAAACATAACCAAAGAAAACTTAGGCTTCATCATACAAGCCAAATGAGTAAGAAACTATGGGGGATGTATTTTATGCCTCCCAAAGGGGAAATGGGTATCACCACCTGATAACAAACCAACAATATATATTATATGTATATCATTTCAAATCCCTGACATGCCATTATGCCTCCCCCAAGTACCCCTTATTCCTCACATTTCCTTATGCCTCCCCAACCTCTTATGGCACCCCATAACGAGTAAAGAAATGCAAGCTATTTCTTTTACAAGGTGGAACACAAATCCCAACTCCCTCCACACTTATACCTCCCCAAAGCACTTATGCCTCCCACAAGAATACCCCATAGTCTTCTCCCACACCATCCCTAGGTAGTCTACCCAACCAGCCAACAAGAAATAACAAACATACAACCATTCACATATTCATAAAAAGGAAAGAAGAGCATTTTCAAGAGCCAAGCTCTTACCTCTCCATGATGGAGTTTTTTCCAAGTTAAAAATAGCAAGCTCTCCAATGCAAAACAATCCAAGAGATCAACAATCAACAAGTATACAACAATCCCCAATCTTCTCCAAAAGCAAGAGCTCTCAAAACCAAAATAAGTCACCCAAAATGAAGCAATGCAAGTTGAAGTAACCAAAAGAGTGTAACCCCAAAACAAACAAATGAATTCAAATTTATAGAGAGGAAGAGAACAGGATGAGGTGGATCCAAGCGGGATGCTACATCACACATTCTCAACTCCAACTCATAAGTCAAATTCAATCTCAAGGCACAATAAATAAGTAGGTGAATAATATCACAATTTACTTACACACTCAAACCAATACCACACTCTATAAGGACTGAAATTAAAAACATGTAATAAAGTGCAATTAAAACTTACAACTTGTCTTCTCAAAATGCATAATGAAGGTCTAAATATAACTCTCCAATAATAGGAAATTTTGGTATGCATATTTAAGAGGTACGGGACAAATTTAAGTTGTCCCACAAGCCTCCAAAATCAGCCTCCAAGGACAAATTAGAATTCCAAAGAAGATGAAGTGTTTCATACTCCAAATTTTACTTACACATCACTTACACATTACTTACACTTATCTTGCAACATTTAATACAAGAGCCAACAAATATAATAATTACTTTCTTATGTCCCGATTTCATTAGTTAATTCTTAAAAATATGATTACTCACATTAGTCTACTACAATTAATAAATAATGAAAGGGGTAAACACATCACTTAATAAACACATACAAACATTAATAAAAAGGAACCAAATAAATAAATACACATAACCCTTGGTCACATTTTAAGGTGATCCCCCCAATGGGAATCCTTAACACAATCAAACACACAAACAAATACAAGTTGCCATTGTGACCTTATTGAATTCATCTATAGTTCCAATGTGGTTGGTCTTCAATCCCCCAATGTTTGTTATGATAATTTAACCTTTAAAACACAATACCTCCTTCAGCCTCGTGGCCACATCAAAACATCCAATAAAAATATAAATATAATTCCAACATCATCTATATATATATGAATCACAACAACATTTGGGAAAACAACAACATCATTTGCAATTTTATCAACAATGTATCATTATCAAATAAATTCCATTTTTATGTCTACTCAATATATCCAAGTATCACATGTTCAAACAATATCCATGAATACAACCATTTCAAAAATATATCATCATCGATGTATAAAGTGTCTTTAATAATCATCATGCATTATATATAAATCAAAGCCAACAATAATCCATGATCTAACATCTTACACCATACTAAATCAAAACTATGATAATGTTCAAAATATAGTCAACGATGTCATAATCAATATCAAAATGTGTCGAAGGGAAGTGGGCACTGCATCCCCCTCCCCTTAGACTCGATTTCCTACTTGGAAGTCACTAGAAAGAGAGATAGGAACAAATGCAACATAAAAAGGATCACTCCCATTATGGGATTGCTTTCTTCAAGCAAGTGTGGGTCTACAGAACCCAAGTTTGGTCTAATGAAATTCAGAAAGAAGAAGGAACATTGAAAGGGATGATTTCTAAACTTTCTACATGCAAGGCTATGAAAATTTAAATATATTGAATAACTTTACGCTATCAACCAAGATACAACACATAACAATATAACATGAAGAGTTCAAAAGATTCTTAAGAGTAACCACAAAGTAGAGGAATAATAAGGAGAATTCCATGAGTTTGAGAAATACCACATAGTTTCCCAAGGAATACAACATACTATAGTAACAAAAACTATGGTTTCTACCAAGTTTAAGCCATGATTTCAAGGTTCTTTGTCTAGACAAGGCTAGCAAAAATCAACTATGACCAAATTTTAACGAGGAACAAGTCTACTCAAGGTCTCATAATTTTGGGATCACACAGGATGAGGTTAATCAACAAGGAAACCTAAATCACAAAAACATTTAAAATCGAGGAACTATTCAAGGGAAGCACTTCTATAACTCAAGAGGGTACAATTTTTTTATTTATAATGGTAATACTAAGAAAATTCATGACCACAAGGTTTCCTATAGAACCGAACACACCAGCTAAATCTAGAGATGAAAACATTTAGAAAAATTACTTCTACAAGCAACTAACATAAACATGAGGAACTATTCAATTTAACCCAATGGGGTGCATTTATATTATTTCTTGCTCAAGCTTGGAATAACCATAAAGAGAGCACATGTATAAATTGTAACACCGGAGAAGTCAAGGTGGATAGGAGAAGAACAGTAATAGTATTAAAAACCGAGTAGCAACTTACGAAAATAACTTGTACATTCCATTCCTAATGGCATAGGGGAAAACATCGATAAGGTGTCATAAACAATTTGATGAGAGAAGAGGACTTCCTAAAACTGTTTCATATCCTTAACATATGTTGCCTTAAAATTACAATAACTTAGGTCTCAAGGACAAGACAACACGTAAGGTGGTTGCTTCTTAAACAAGAAGTAATTCTCAATCCAAAAATACCACAACTCACACTCGTTGAGCTACGGGATAATAAGAGTATGATGACCCAAAAATCCCACGAGATAAAGGCACATACATCTAAGAACAAGGGAGTACTTCGCAATTAGAACACATCACTATTAGCAAGGTGTTTCACAATTCCGGGTAGGTGGAAAAACTATAGGTTCAACCATACATTGCACTCAAAACAAAAATCTTACTCAAATATATATGTATGTATATATATATATATATATATATATATATATATATATATATATATATATATATATATATATATATATATATATATATATATATATATATATATATAGTTTTTCTTGCTAAGCACATTCCTTACAAACTTTTCTTTAATTAAAATCTTCCTTTTATTATGATATCACATGTTTGTGTTATAAGGACCACTAAGGTGGCCATGATATCTCACCTTTCTATATAGGCGAACAAAAAAAAATTATTCTACCCCTAGGTGAGGTAGATGGACAGCGTTTCCTTTCTATTCTTCTACATGGTTTTTATTTCTTCTATTAATTTACCCAAGTTATAGCAAGGACCATTACCTTTTTCCTATGTTCTAGTTTATTTGTTAAGCTTCAAGGCCAAATCTCCTCCATTATATTTTTATGAGGTTTTGGTGAGTCAACTTGTTAATTAAAAATTTAATGAGAAGGGAGGGTAAACATTTCTCAGTATTACTTTTATGGGAGAGAGAGGTAAATCAACAAATAACATTTTTAATTCTAAGGAAACAAGGGGCATTCAACATAGAAAACACATTATTAATTTTGTAAGAACTAGGAAACAATCAGCCAACATGGATCACAGCAATATTTCCATATTTTTCCACTAATTACAAGTATCATTAAACATTCCTAATGGGTTTCTACAAGTTATCAAAAGGAGTTACAAGAAAGGCCCATTAAAGAAGCACAATTACTTTTCTTGATCTATTAGGGTTTAACTATGTTTGTTGTTTTGGCAAAAACATTTTACTCACATGATAAGACAAGGAAAGTTTTCAAATCTACACCCATATTGCCAAGGGATACCACCAACCAAGCAATCAAAATGATAAGGAAATATTGTAACTATAAGAACACCACATACTCACGAGAAATCATGAAATGTAAGTAGACAATCAGCTATCTATTCAACATGGCTTTACGATCAAGATTTACATTTTCGCAAGAATAATCAAATTATAAAATACCATTGAGATTAAATTATCAAGGTATAATTACACTAACATCACCAATGTCATCATCCAAAAGACTCAAAGAATCCATAACTGTCTCCACGTAATAAAAATTAATAGGTCATAGAGTGTCATTCATAGTAAATTAAAAAATTAAGGAAAGGGTAGACTTATTTATAGGTCAAGAGGGAAACAAACTCTCTAAATTTACACACAATACTCAAATGGGATTAATTCTAACCATAATTACCAAGATGCATACAACCCTCAAGTCACTACTTTATATAATGAAATAAGGAAATCCTGATAAAACTTAGCATGCCATCGAAGAAAAGCCACTACAGACAAACACTTTTCCACTAAAATCCACTAGCCAAAAGAAATCCGATCCTAACATAATTCATTAGCCCATAATTAAACACCTCTACTCTGATGAGGTTCAGGATCTTACCAAATTGTAAGAGAATCACCACCACCGCTAATAGATTGCCAACTAGACCACACAACACAATGAGCTTTCTATCTAGCAAGGTCGAGCAATGAAAAAGTCACTCTAAGATCCTAGAAACACTCAAGGTTCCGTGCATCCAAAACCAAGGAATAAATGAAAGCACCTAAGAAGAAATTCAAGACACCCAGTTTTTATCCCCATATGATTTTAATGTCACAATACAAAAAGCATAGAACCAAATTTGAACAACTTATAAGAAGGAATCCATGTAATGTTTATCTAAGAAACCAACAATATAACAAGGTCCGAGTCACCAATCAAAATATAATCCAAGATATGTCGAAAATCAAGGAAAGTGGCTAAGTAGCCGCATTGCAAAGTCTGAAAATTCTTGTAAAAATAACTATAAATAAAAAGAGCCTTAGAGCTTCTCAAATCAATCATAAAATAAGATGTTGGTCCTTGATAAAATGACACAAGTTTACAAATGTAAAATACAAAATGTTAACACCACATTCACTTCGCAGCCCTTCATGGCCACTAAGAGGGGTACTATGCCTCAAGATCTGCTCTAATGACACTCACGCAAAGTTGGATCAAAGGTGACACCAAGACCTAACATCCTACTTACTCTTACGGGGATTGAGTCACCAAAGTAAATACCAAACTAACTTGTCTAACCACTAAAGGAAAGAGGGGAGATTTAGATGACTAAACAACTTCTAGTTAACTCTTCTTGACCCCAAAACACAACCACTATTGTCCAACCACAAGAATCACACCATAAAATTTATCATTCCAAAAACTCCAATAAGGAAGGGTCTCAAAAGGGCTTTACGCATCATACAATTAAATCAAGATTTAGGACTTGTAAAACAACACATTTTCAAAGGGGAGCCAAGTTTACACTACACTACAAGTTCACAAAAATCAATTTAATTTAACATTCTTAGTTACCCAGGTTTAAACAAAATGTTGCTAAGTAAGTACAACAATTCAAACAAATTATTATATTATTATTATTTTAAATCGGTAATTCAAATGAACAGAGAGTAATGCAATATTTTTTCATATGTAATTTTTTTCAAAAGTATTCAAATAAGGTTGTTTTCTAGATTTAAAAGTGTGCTAGGTTTACGGTTCATGTGTTAAGTTTTCTAGTGTGCCCAAGGGTCCAAGCTTTGAACGCACGGATCGATACCAAGTGTAATGATCACTAACATCTACCACATGAGACCTAGAACAACCTATGTTTAGTTAGAAAATTATGGAATAATTTTTTTCTTTAAAAGGTGTTCACAAGGCTTCAAGGATAATTAAACTCAACAATTTACATTTCCATTATAAAACCACACTAAAAATATTAAGTATGATAACTCCATACCTAGCTCAAGTTTCCCTAGGGTATAAATTTACAAGGTAAAAACATAGGATTAGATTATACATTAAAATTAAAAGGGTAAATTACCACTTATCCACTCTCGGAACACACTAAAATATTAAACTAGATTTTTATTATAATTAATGCACTTAAATCTTCCTTAAAACATTACCATTAGATAGGAAATTTCCTCACCTTTCCATTGATATAAAGAAGTCCTTCTAACTCTTTATATTTCTCAAGTTATGGGCCAATGGGCTTTGGGGTGAAAATTTTCCCCAAGAGTGGCCCGCGGGCTAGCGGAGGAAAATTTTCCCAAGCTTGGGCGTACGGGCTTCGGAGAAAAATTTCACCGGAGGATAAATGTGGACCGGTGGAGCGGGAAGAAAACTTTTCTCAAATGCGGGCAGCGGAGTGGGGAAGTAATTTAGTGCTTTTGTCCTTTGGAACAAAGGAATAGTTTACCTTCGCGCACTCGCGAGCCCGTAAGGGGACACGTGTCCAAAAACTTCAACCGAAAGGGAAGGTGGGTTGCCAGAAAAATATAATACATTTAGCTTTTTTTTTTTTAAAAGAGTTAAGGGATCAAATGATTCGCACCTCTAGCAAGATCGCCCAAGGTGCCATGTGTCAAGCCTTGATTCATGCGGAGAAAATGGACTTGCGGGGAAACTTAAGAATTTAATACTTTTGTGATAAAAAGTGTAAAGGATAAAACTAACCTACGCCTCAAAGAACGCTGAACGATGCCACATGTCGGGTTCTCATTGGCTCCGGCAGGGCGTGGCGGTGGAGAAACTTTTAGAAATTTTCCCAAAATATTTAAAAAGATAAGTTTTAGAACACTGGTCCATGCGCCAGAAGTGCTTTTCCAAGGAAAGGGTGGGGATGTGGGGCCATGGAGAAAAGTAGGAATTTTCACCAAAATTTGGAAAGGTTAAGTTAGTGGTTACGGGCTCGCGTGCCGGAAATACTTCCATAAGCGAAGGCGGGGCAGCAGGTCGCGGGTAAAATTTTCCAAATTTTCCTTTTCCAAACTTAGATTATTTTTGACAAGAAAATGATTTATGGGTTGGTAGAGCAGCGGTGGACGTAATGCCTTTAGCATTTTTGGGCAAAAAGTGCAAAAAGGAAATATTTTTCTGTGGGTCCGCCTTAATAATATTTTAATAATTTGATCTCGACAGTTATAATATTTTCTAAAGCCAAATGAAGTGAAACTATAGAAAACCATAAATTTTGATTGGGAACCCAAATTTTAGAAAACGAGGACTTTCTGGAAATCTCTCGATGTCCTCTTTGCACAGCAACCTTAAAAAAATTATTTTGATAAATTTTTAAGGGTAAATTTTGAGAAAACATCTTTCTGTCACTTAGAAAGTGAACTGATATTTTTAACTTATCAATTTTGTTCAAATTCACCATTAATTCTTTTCACAACATGCCAAACAGGCATGGAGGATTTCACTTGGAAGATTTTAGGATAGATTGCAAGGTTAAATTTTCTTGATTGATTTGCATTCAAAATTTACCAATGTTTACACAAAGAAAAGGCTTGCAACTTTCCTTTTCTCGATTTGAAAGGTTCTTAAAAATTTCTTAAGTGTTTTAGTTTTTTTGGGGTCATTTTGATCTTACAAGTCCAATTTGGTATTTAATTTTGTCTTTTTGATGTTGCAGGGTCATTCTATTTAATTTAATAATTAATTTGCGAGTTTGAAATTTATCTAATAGAGATCAGATTCAAATGGGTCTATTTATATTTATCATCTTCTAAGTTTTAAAATTCATTCCAAAACCAATTCCAACCTATTAAATTTATTCAAGCAAGGTATTCAAATGCCAAATTTCAATTCGATTTCTAAACCATTCATTTCTAAAGAACATAGCATTATGAAATTTCTCCATATGCATTCACTTTTCACTTTTACAAACAGAGGTTTCCTACTGTATATTAAACACAAATTTCCAATGGAAATAAGATCATATGAACAAGGAAAAACACTTATATTAATTCAAAGGAATCTCTTACAACTTCTTTCCCATTTATTTTCAAAATACAACATACCAAATGCATATCTTTCTTTCTGTTCACAAAACTGAATACAAGATATATTCTTCCATAATCAATTACAACTTTCATAGCTAAAACAGAGTAGTCTTTCCAACACAATAATATACAAGATCATCCACTTCAAGGTGGGAACGGGTTACAATAAGAAGTTTCACAAGGGACTTTCACAACTATGTCTTCTTCCTCAATTACAATATACAAACTACAATTTCTTCCACATCTATTGAAAAATAGAAAATAGAGTATATATATTTCACATTTCGAATTACAACTTCCATAGCCAATACAAACCACCCTTTCATCACAAATAATGTACAAGGTCATCCACTTCAAAGTGCGAAAACGAGCTACAATAAGAATAATATCAACAAGGATTCATCAAACTTGACGTTTTCCTCTGCTCCTAAAGAGTACAATGAATATCCTCCATTTTCTTTATTTCAATTTTATCACAATAGAACAGGGGAAAGGCAATGCTCTCCACCCAACCAAGACATTCAATGACAAGGGGAAGCCACCGTCTTCATTGGCCCCCGAGCCCCTACAATTTCAACTCATGGCAACAACAAGCTTACACAATCACACATGAAAATTTTATATTTAAAACATCTGTCAACCAGAATTTAGTTTGCAACCACATTAAAACATAAGTAGCGAACTCGGGCTTCATCATACAAGCCAAATGAGAAAGAAACTATGGATGATGCTACTTATGCCTACCAAAGGGGAAATTGGTATCACCACCTAAAAACAAACTGGAAAAATATATATTATTTCAAATCCCCGACATGCCCTTATGCCTCCCCAAGTACCCTTATTCCTCACATTTCCTTATGCCTCCCCAACCTCTTATGGCACCCCATAACAATTAAATAAATGCATCTATTTCTTTTTACACGGTCGAACCCAAATCCCAACTCCTCCACACTTATACCTCCCCAAAGCACGTATGCCTTCCACAAGAATACCCCATAGTCTTCTCCCACACCATCCCTAGGTAATCTACCCAACCAGCCAACAAGAAAAAACAAACATACAACCGTTCATGTATTCATAAAAAGGAAAGAAGAGCATTTCCAAGAGCTAAGCTCTTACCTCTTCATGATGCAATTTGTTCCAAGTTTAAAACAACAAGCTCTCCGATGTAAAAGAAACCAAGAGATCAACAATCAACAAGTATGTAACAATTCCACAATCTTCTCCAAAATCAAGAGCTGTCAAAACCAAAATAAGTCTCCCAAAATGAAGCAATGCAAGTTGAAGTAACCAAAAGAGTGTAACCCGAAAGCAAGCAAATAACTTTGAATATATAGAGAGGGAAGAGAAGAGGATGAGGTGGATCCAAGTGGGATGCCACATCACACATCCTCAACTCCAACTCATAATTCAACTTCAATCTCCAAGGCACAATAAATAAGTAGGTGAATAATATCACAATTTACTTACACACATAAGGACTGAAATTAAAAACATGTAAGAAAGTGCAATTAAAACTTACAACTTGTCTTCTCAACATGCATGATAAATGTCTAAATATAACTCTCCAACCATATGTAAGGTTGGTATGCATATTTAAGAGGTATGGGACAAGTTTAACTTGTTTTACAAGCCTCCAACATCAGCCTCCAAGGACAAATTCCAATTCCAAAGAAGATGAAGTGTTTCATACTCCAAATTTTATTTACATTTATCTTACACATCACTTACACATTACTTAAACTTATCTTACAACATTTAATACAAGAGCCAACAACTCCAATAATTACTTTCTTATGTCCCAATTTGATTAGTTAACTCCTAAAAATATGATTACTCACATTAGTTTACCACAATTAATAAATAATGAAAGGGGTAAAAATATCACTTAATAAACGCATAAAAACATCAATAAAAAGGAACCAAATAAATAAATACACATAACCCTTGGTCACATTTAAAGGTGATCCCCCATGGGAATCCCTAACACAATCAAACACACAAACAAATACAAGTTACTATGGTGACCTTGTTGAATTCATCTAGAATTCCAATGTGGTTGGTCTCCAATCCCTCGATGTTTGTTGTGATATTTTAACTTGCAAAACACAATACCTCCTTCAGCCTCATGGCCACATCAAAACATCCAATATAAATATAAATATAATTCCAACATCATCTATATATATATATATATATATATATATATATATATATATATCACATCAACATCTAGGCAACCAACAACATTATTTGCAATTTTATCAACAACTATATCATTATCAAATAAATTTCATTTCTAGGTCTACTCAATATATCCAAGTATCACATGTCTGAACAATATCCATAAATATAACCATGTCGAACAATATATCATCATCAATATATAAAGTGTCTCTAATAATCATCATGCATTATATATAAATCAAAGCCAACAAAAATCCATGATCTAACATCTTACACCATACTAAATCGAAACTATGATAATGTCCAAAACATAGTCAATAGTGTCATAATCAATATCAAAATGTGTCGAAGGGAATTGGGCACTACAAAAATAGTATAAGATATTTTATATTAGAATTGTGATTTTGGAGGTAATATGCATTAATCGATATCAAGAAATTGAGTTTTATTTAAAAATTATATATTTATAATTTGAAGGAATATATCAAAATTATATGATTGAGAGTCATAAGAAGAATATATTGAAAATATCCATTGGTAAGAGATTAATACATTTCCTTTCAGATTCCAACTAGGCAAACTATAGGAATTTAAAGAGTTTGTTGTTATGTTCTATTTAGTAAGGGTGAAGATATTTAATTACTAAATTGTTTCAAATGGAGAATCATAATATCAAGAGCTGCCTTTTATTTAACCTAGTGAATATGATTTTAAAAAAATGTACATAGTTTACACATAGCAATTGAGGCTGAACTTTTTGTTACAAGTTACTTTTCATGGTTGGATGATTATACACGCTTGAATATTAAATGAAGAGCGGGCCCTCAAATTTGATCTAGTAAGAAAACACAACCCTTACAAATATGTTTTGTGATTTTACGTTGATGGATGTGAAAGCGCATGGGTTCCACAACTCATGTTTCAAAAGATAGTGCACAAAAATCACAATCCAAATTGCTAGGAAACGTAGGCCGTGAACATTAACATTCGTAGTGTCATGTTTGTAGCATTCTATAGAGGCACGACTCAAATAATAAATCACCCACTTGAGATTGATTGAGACTCTACTTTGAGTATGAACAGCAGATTGAGTAACCTTTTAACTCTATAAAAAATGCCTCCACTGTGTGCATAAGTGCACACAACGGAGGCCATTTTTATAGAGTAAGGATCATCTCCAGCTGCTTCCAGTGTTTGTAACTATAAGTGTGGTGTGTGTAAGTAAAAATGGATACGATGGGGGTTGGAATAAATATTTTAGACCACGTCTGAAAACCACACATTTTATAACAAGCATTTGGTCAAACAATTCAAGTTCTTCGTCAAAATGTCCCCTTTTTGGCGTAGGATGGGAGAACATTGCCCAAAATTAGTTATCTTAAGGCACCTATTACCATTAAGCTTGCTGCCACATCCCTGGAATCTTCACATATCTACTTAGGCATAGGAAAAAGTGGAGGAGACAAATAATACAGAGCCATTAGTGGAATAGTATAAATTGATTTCCACGTCAAAATACAAGCTCAATCTGAGAAGAGAGAAACAAAAGATGGATGTCAAAAGTAATAAAAATGGCAGCCACAAATTTTGTAAAGATTTCCTCTGACCTTCTGTACAAGCTACAACTATCTTATTACTGCTAAATATTTACAACGGTGCCTTGGGTACGATCTTTCTTATTTACTCTGGATCTCACATAATGTTTTTGTATCATTATTCCAGGGAAATGATCGGTTTGGAGGTTCTTCATGCTAACCATGTGTCCTATCAGGGAACCCATGTCTTCAACCTGACCACTGCCAGATCCTCACAAACCGCATTCTCTTTGCTCTATCTTTTTTAATGATTTAAGTTAATTTATTTTTCTTATTATTATTTTTTCAAGCACTTCAAATGAAGTAATGAAATTTTACCATGGTGTTCAAGGAAGGGAATAATAATAAATTAATAAATAACTCCATCACATGCCAAAAATACCAACTTTCCACCCAATCATAAAATAACCCAAAATGAAACAAGGAGAGGTAGAAGCTTTTCGAGAAGATGATTCTTGGAATCCATTATAGTGCTACAACTCGTCTCATGCTCACCGACACCAAGTGGTGTTACCTATAAATTCCTACACACTCAAGGAAAACCTCAAATCTGATCGACATGAAAAAATATCCATATAAATCATGATGAAAATATGACTATAAAATATCAACTAAATAAAATTCCACCACATCTATTCTACCAATGATACATCAAATTCTATGGAGGATTGTTCCCCATTTCCCCTTGTTGTTGACGCCGCAAAAAGACGACGCTTACGATAAGCGGCGGCGACGACGACGACGCAAACCAATCAAAACCAAAAAAATGCGGTTAATTTTTTTAAAATATTTAACTTTGCTTACGTGATTCAAGTGTTTAAAACCAAAAGACAATATTTTAACTTAATCATAATCCACTTCACAAATAAACGAAACTATACTTCGAGTTGCTTTCACATGACTTGAGGAGTTTAATTAATATGTGTACCGCCAAACAAAGTTATATAAAGGTCAATCCACTCCTAGCGAGCTGTTCAAATAAACTCGGTGAGCTTTATTGGAGACCAAGCTACTCCACACCACTCGGCGAGTTATTATTTGCATTGGGCGAGTCTGCAATATGTGGGCGAGCTAATTACTTCCTCGACGAGCTCATTAGCATTGACGGGTTCACATATGGGGGAACGAACTGAATTTTTTTATTGGTTTGAATTATACTCCACCACCCACCATATCACCAACTCGGTCCCTATCAACAGTCGGCCATGCAAACAAAGCCACATTAACCTCCAATCGCCACACAACATTCCACAATGCAGAATAATAAAAATTGTGGGCCTTGCTATTTCCTAGTTGGGGACCCTCATCGAGAATCGACACACTCTAGCTCGGCTTTGTATTGAATTTCATTGTTATATTGCTTACCGATCTAGCTCGGGTGGACAACAGAGTCTAACCATTTGGCGAGTTACATATGCGTGGCATTTATACCACCAACCTCGTGGCCATCCATCTCGTCATACAAGTTAATGCCACCGTGGTTATACAACTTGCACGACCACTTTTAAACTCGGCATACGTATGGAACATCTCCCGGCCACTTTACACAATAACCTCACCGAAAGAAGTGATACGTGGCCTCAGCCACTACGTGGAGGACATTCAAAACGAAGAAGGTGGGAAGACATGGTTGGGGGTGGGTGGCTTTAATAGCCACCCGCCATAAAATACCTACTCGCTGTTTGCGTACAGGCACACAACTGGCCGCTTACCTTTCTTTTTCATTTATTTCCCTAGTGATAGCAAGTCTACCACCCTATACAGTCGGCCGGTGGTTTTGGTCTGTCCTGAGCCGCGCAAATTAATATGGTGGTTAGGAAAGAAGCCACGGACCAAAGTAGCAGGTGAGTACGCCGTTTCAAACGCCCAGACCGCATGGAAAAAGGTGTAGGAGAAGCTCCAGGCGGGCAAACAAAACGTGCTGCTTCCACTATCCCGGGGACCGAGGTGTATTCTGGGCGCAAATTCAGGCTCCGGGTTGCACAAAAAGCGGTCAGTCAGCAGAGGACACAAAAAAAAACAAGCCTTTTCATTCTTTGGAGTGCTTAAGGCAAGCAGGTTGTCAAACTATGTTGTTATTTGTTCAGTAACGAATGCATCCTCAAATTC
Organism: Taxus wallichiana var. yunnanensis; assembly: GCA_018340775.1. NCBI lineage: Eukaryota > Viridiplantae > Streptophyta > Pinopsida > Cupressales > Taxaceae > Taxus > Taxus wallichiana. Next base: position 961,094,916 of record CM031242.1, on the reverse strand, counting down.
TGAGTTCGCCTTCAAGATATTCGCATCAAAATGCCTAAGGGACAGCAAGGGTCTTACACGGAGGCCAGGTGAGATTGCTGCATCGATTTTCAATGATGCCCTTCCTGTTTTACTATACGGCACGCGGTGAGAAGAATCTCCTAGAGATGGATTTGTTTCATACCGAGAATATTCATGAAGTAATTTGCTCTGCCGATAGGTGCGAACGCCTCGGTGAAGGGTGGGTCAGTTCCACGCTAGGGAATTCATGGGGAACAGTTTACATTGCAACTTATAAAAAAAAACATCTCAACCGTGGTTAAGCATGCAGTATTGAATGCATCTTCAATTTTTTTGGATCTTTCCTCGTGATATTTCTATCAAAATCGATTGAGGGACAGTGAGAGCCGACACAATGCCATCTATTGCAGAGAACCCATGTTTTCCTTGCAAATTTTGTGTAGCCTGAGAGTTGGGGTTCTTGGATGATCCATCTCCACTGCCGCCTCCCTTTGAAGGGTGAATCTCACAGAGGTGGGTCTGTTTCATATCAGAATATTCATGAATCCTAATTTGTTTTGCAAATTTTAAAAAAACCAACTTCTACGTGGGTTTGTTGCAGTCGCAACACTAACTATGGTGTCTTTATACAGATGTAACGTCATCCTATTTGTTTTGTATTATATGATTGTATGATTTTTATATTTATCCTAGCATAGTTCTTGTATCGGGTATCAGTATTATTAATATTAAAGAGATATTGGTAGTATACTGTTATAGATAGAGGATTTGATAATAGTGAGTCCATTGGTTTTGTTAATACTTAAATATGAATAATATTTAGAATATCAGTTCCCTTATTAATGAAATGTGGTAATGAACTTATTAAGCTAGAACTTTGCATTAAAATCTCTTTCTACCAATTTAATTGGGGGCATTGTATGGGACTTCAAATTTATTTGATTTCCTTCCCTTACTAATTTGCAATAATTTGTAATAGATTCATAAATGAAGAAAGAAAAATTTGATAGAGCTAGAGCATAGATTTCTTAATTGGCATGTTTAAAACTATTTGAAACTTAAGTCTTTATATCAACAAAGCAAGAGATAATGCACTATTTTTCCAATCTTTCCAATACATCACTTTAAAGTAACAAAACAAAAATTTAATATATTTTCTTTTGTAATTTCTTTCCAACCTTCCCCAAAAGAGTTCAACAACATTTCCAATAAGTTTTAGAGTAATAATTACTAACAATTCAATACAACTTTCCTTCAAAATCTTGTTACAACATTTCCTATTTGATGTGGAAACAAATATACAATATTGGAAGTTAAAATACAAGGCAACATTACATTTTTCCTCCACTCAAGGTGGGTAAAGTACATGGTGGTTTCACATTGTCATCAGCAAGGTTCCAAAGCTCCAAATATCAACAAGGTGGCTCCTCCATAGTTTTCTTGATTCACAACAAGATAAGAGAAGAGGCAACACTCTCCTCCCAACCAAAACTCAATGGAGAAGAGAAGCAATCTCCTCCATTGACCCCCGAGCCCCAAACACAACAAAATGAAAGGGTGGTCTCCAACTCAAGGCAACAACACTTGCTTCCACAATACAAATTTCTTCACAACATTCAAAGCTAAAATAAAAGAAACAAAAGGAAACACAAATAACACAAAAAATTTCATAACAAGGCTTTCATCCAAGCCAACAAGAGAAGGAACTATGGGAAAGTCTTCCTTATGCCTCCCATTGAAATGAGATGCCCATCCAAACCCTCCACAATAAAACTCAAGCCCCTAAGACTCTTATGCCTCCCTCAAGTACCCCTTTTTCCTCCCAAACTCTTATACCTCCCTCCTCTTATGGCTCCCTCAAGGACAAGGTAAGAATGTAGACATTCTTACCCAAGATGGGCATCCCTCTCAAACTCCCTCCACAATTTCCTATTCTACTCTTATGCCTCCCTCATGAGTTTTTCCCATAGACCTCTCCTACACTACACCTTAAGCATTCTATCCATTTTTCCACAACACACAAAGGTAAACATACATTTTATACAATTTTAAGCATAGAAGCAACAACAATAAGAAACCAAAAGGGAGAAGGTTTCCTACCTCTCCATTGGAGAAGCCTAAACCAAGAAGATTTGTCCAAGCTCCCTCCAAAACAATCCAAGCATGCAAGTCCAAGCTCCTTTTTTTTTTCCCCAATTCTTTTCTCTCCCAAGGAAAATAAAAAAAGAACTCCTCAACAAAACCTCCAACCCCTCAACAAGAGAGGAAATTTCCATAAATAGACAAAAGGGGAGGGTGAGGATGATGTGGCTCCATGTAGGATGCCACATCTCACATCCTCAAGACCACCTCCCTTAGTCAACTCAATTCCCAAAACACAATAAATGGGTGGTTGGGTTGAATGACATCTCTTTTCCACATCCATCCCTTCCCATGTGCCTTAAGGCACAATTAAATGCAAATGGAAGAAAAGTGCACTCCAAAGTCACATTTCCCTTCCCAAAACAATAAATAATCCCCTTTTTGGCTTCCCAACCCATAGATATGGTTGGTAAGGGGTTTTGGGAAGTGTGGGACAAGTTTAACTTGTCCCACAAGTCCCCCAAAATTGCCCTCAATTTCAAATTCGAGATTCAAAGAACTTGGAGTGGTCAACACTCAAAACAAGCATTCAAAACAAGAGGAAAACACAAGGCTCAAGGAGCCAACCATCAAAATTAATTACACCCACTAGACTTCCCTCCAAAACTTAAAAATTAAAACAAGGTGTTAAATTAATCTAAACATACTTAGCAAAAGTAATTTAAAAAAAAAGACATCACAAATGAAATCACCTACTAAAGCAAGTTAAAACAAGTAATTAAAATTCTTAACCCCTTGGTCACATTAGAAAATTTCCCCCTCATGGAAATTTTTCTTAACAACATAAAAAAGAAAACTAAAGTAACACAATACAATTCACTAGTTGCCTTGACGACCAAAAGTTGTAACCACCCGACATCCTGTTGTGTTTGGTTCCCAATCCCCCTTTAGGTTGTGATCATGTTGTGTTTCCTGCAAAATACAAAATACCTCCTTCGGCCTTGCGGCCATGTCAAAATGTCCAAAATAACCATATGCATGAAATTTATTAACATCTATACGTAATTCAATTATCCATTATTTCAAGGTTTAAATCACAACTTAATCATGCATTCCATCATTATCCAAAGTTATAGTAATGTAAATTCAACAACTACATTCTACTTATCATGGCGAAGAAATCCAACGTTATAACACATGCAATATATCCATATAAAAATAATATCAGTATCAATAGTTTGTCCGTGAGTCAGTGTAGATCATACTGAAAACAAAATCCAATCATAACCCAAATGCATCTATTCACAAAACATCATGCTAATCAACGTAAGTATAAGTCATGTCCATATCCAAAAGTCTGCATAACTCAAAATGATAATCCACTAAGTGTCACAGGGAAGTGGGCATTACATCCCCCTCCCCTTAGACTAGACTTCCTCCTGGAAGTCACTGAAATAAGTGTGGAAACTGAGCTCGCAATGGTGTAGCATCCTCCCAAGTAGTTGCAGTCTCATTGTACCTGTCCCACTGAACACGTACCTGATCAATCTCTCTGCCTCGAAGGCCCAGGGTCCTGCGCTCTAGAATACGTACGGGCTCCACCATTACCTGCCCCTGATCCTGCACCTGCAATGCGGTCCAATCTAGCACATGAGAAGGATCAAAAATATATCTCCTAAGTACATAAACGTGAAACACATCATGGATGCGAGATAAGCTAGGTGGAAATGCTAGACGATAGGCCAAGGGACCGAGGCGCTCCAAGATCTCAAAGGGACCCACAAACCTAGGAGCAAGCTTATAACCTTTCCCATAGCGGATAGGGCTCTTATGCGGTCTGACACGAACGAACACCTTCGTGCCTACCTCAAAACTACGATCTGTCCTATGCCGGTCTGCATACTTCTTCTGTCTATCCTGCGCCTCCTGCAATCTCTGTCTGATCAATATAACCTATTGCTCCATGTCCTGTAATAATGCTAGCCCAAGAGAAACCCTGTCCTCAATCTTGTCCCAACTAAGAGGTGTCCTACACTCTCTACCATATAAAGCCTGAAAAGGAGCCATGCCTATAGAACTCTGGAAACTATTATTGTAGGCAAACTCCACCAAATACAGATACTCCTCCCATCTCGACTGATGATCCATCATGTACATCCTGAGCATATCCTCCAAAATCTGATTCACCCTCTCTGTCTGTCCATCTGTCTCAGGGTGATAAGCTGTGCTGAAATTAATCCTCGTCCCGAGGGCATACTGCATGGTGGTCCAGAAATGGGAGGTGTACAAAGGGTCGTGGTCGCAAATGATCTTCCGCGGAATCCCATGTAATCTGACAATCTCATCAAGGTATACTCGTGCCACAACACTTGCTGTATAGGTGGTCTTCACTGGAGAGAAATGAGCTACCTTCGTCAGTTTATCCACCGTGACCATGATGGTGTCGTGATGGTACCTCGACGTAGGTAACCCAACGATGAAGTCCATGGAAATAGTGTCCCACTTCCACTCCGGTATGGCGTGAGGATAGAGAAGGCCAGCTGGATGCTGATGCTCGGCCTTCACCCTCTTGCCCTCTAAACAGCGGGATACAAAAGAAGCTATGTCTCTCTCAAGTCCCTTCTAAAAGTACAAGCTGTCTTAGGGTGGCGTGCATCTTCTTCACCCGGGATGGGCTGAATAAGGTGCACAATGAGCCTCTGTCAAAATATCATGTCTCAAGCCTCCATCTCTAGGAACATAAATCCGACCTCTGTGTCTGAGAAGACCATCTGCCTCTAATGAAAATCCATCAAATCTCCCCTCAAGGGGTCTCTGAGACTCAATCTCTGCTCTGACTGCAAGGTAGAAACTATCCTGAGGAAGCTGCTGCAAGATCCTACTCCGCAAATCTGTACCCACTGAGGTGGCCATAGCCACATGTCTCCGCCTACTCAAGGCATCTGCAACCACATTCTCCTTCCCTTTCACATGCTCTATCTCCATGTCATACTCATAGAGTAACTCCATCCAACGCCGCTGACGAGCGTTGAGATTGGGCTGCGTGAAGAGGTGGCGAATACTCAAGTGATCGATCCCGAGTGTAAACCTCCGCCAAGAATAAAATGTCTCCACTGCACTAAGGCATGTACTACTGCTGCAAGCTCAAGGTCATGGGTCGGATAATTTAGCTCGTAATCTTTGAGTTTGCGAGACTCAAAGGCAACTACTCTACCCTCTTGCATTAACACACCTCCAAGTCCTGCCAAGGAAGCATCTGTGCAAACGTAGAACTCTCCCTGAGGATCTGGCACTGCAAGAATAGGTGCTCTCGTGAGGCACTCCTTCAGTGTACTGAAGGCCTGTTCACATCTATCTGACCATAAAAACTTCTTCCCTTTCCGCTGAAGGGAAGTGATAGGGTGCGCAATCCGAGAAAAATCTGAACAAACCTCTGTGTAGTACCTGCTAGACCCATGAAACTACGCACCTCGGTCACACTAGTGGGTGTTGGCCAATCCATGATGGCTCGAATCTTGGAAGGATCGACTGCGATGCCTTCCCCTGAAATGATGTGGCCCAAATACTGCACCTCAGGCTGAAAGAACGCACACTTCTCCAAGTTCCCGTAAAGGCGTTGTTCGCGAAGACACTGAAGAACCTGGCGAAGGTGCTCCTCGTGCTCCTCACGTGTGCGTGAGTAAATCAGAATGTCATCAAGGAAGATGAGCACGAAGCGATCAAGGAAGGTCCTGAATACCCCATTCATCAAACTCATGAACACTGCGGGGGCATTTGTCAAACCGAAAGGTACCACTGTGAACTCGTAGTGGCCATATCGCGTACGGAATGCTATCTTGTGAATATCCGCCTCCGCAATCCTGAGCTGATGGTATCCTGACTTAAGATCTATCTTAGAGAAAACTGTAGCCCCCTTCATCTGATCAAATAAATCATCAATGCGTGGAAGGGGGTAACGATTCTTGATCGTTACTTTATTCAGCTGACGGTAGTCAATACACAACCGAAGAGATCCATCCTTCTTCTTCACGAAGATCACTGGTGCACCCCAAGGGGATACACTAGGATGGATTAGGCCTTTCTCCAGAAGGTCCTCAAGCTGCAACTTGAGCTCACATAACTCAGGAGTAGTCATCCGATAGGGTGCTTGTGAGATAGGCTCTGCGCCCGGAACTAGATCTATATGGAAGTCGATCTCACGTGGGGGAGGTAATCCGGTAGCTCCCCTGGGAACACATCGGAAAACTCTGATAAGATGGGTCGGTCATCAAGGGAAGGTCCTCTTGACTCATCCTCTGATCTATCACTGACCGTGATAGCAAATAACTGACAACCCTGTCGCGCACACCGCTTAAGTTGCATAGCGGAGATGGTGCGAATGGACACGGCCCTCCTAACTCCTGATATCACTGACTCGACTCCAAGATCATCTATGCAAGAAATAGTCTTATGGTAACAATCCACTCACTCTAGCTCGTGAGCAGACATCCAATCCATGCCTAAAATGATGCCATAAGATCCTAATGGAAGGATTCGAAGATCATAAGTAGTGGTGAAGGGTCCCAAATCCACTACACACTCCTTATTAAGAGTCTCGTTATCCAAAATTCACCCCTCAAGGTAATTTTGATAACATGCATTAAATTCTCAAGTCCCAGGTAAATAGATTGAGTCAGGGCAAAAGGTCATGTTTCTAGGGTCCCCTCATATTTTTCTAACTCCCCTGTCCAAGAAGAAGAGAGCAAGTTCTGAAGAAAGGTGAAAAAATTGCAAAAAACAGGCTCGGGCCAGAAAAAATCATGAAAAATGGCTAAGTCCTAGTCCTCGCAAAGGTCGGGACATGAGGGACATCTGGACGCAAACCGTCCAAAAGGCCACCAGGCGGTCTGCGCAGCATTTGGGACATTTGGGACAAAGGGACGCGCGGGGCGCGGAAATCGAAGCCCAGCCGAAAAGTTGAAAAATTGACTAACTGTTAAAACAGTGATCAGGGACGCTACGCGGGACAAAAGTACGCGAACCGGCCGAACCGGGCGAATTGGGAAAATTTTTCCCAGACGGTCTGAAAGCAAATGGGACATCTGGGCCGCGAGTACATGAACCGGCCGGTTCGGCCGAAACAGGGAACTTCAGCACTGGGACAAATGGGACAAAGGGACGCGGATAGCCGAAGGATCCGAAATCCAATCAGATCACGCCACGTGTCACCGGCAGAAAAGGGACATGGAAGCCCATTTCGGGCGGTTCGGAAGAATTTTTCCCGCATAGCACTGGGACATTTGGGACAAAGGGACACGTGGGACGCGAAAAGCCGAAGCGGCCGAAGACAGAGAAGAAAAGTCAACGTTTGGCCCGTGGAACTTCAAACGGCCATAACTTTTGACTCCGAGCTCCGATTTTCATAAAATTGGACTTTCTGGAACGAGCACGATGTCCTCTATGCCACAGAAATGTGTAGATATATTTAAATAAAGGAAACGTGTTCGGCTCCAGTCAGTTAATGCTCTTTCCCGTCAAATGACAGAAAACGCCTGCCAGGCCCAAAATAGCTGCCCGCACTCAGAAGGCCATAACTTTTGCATTTCTCAACGAAATCGCACAAAATTGGTACCGTTGGAATCGTGGTTCTGAGCCCGATGCACAGAAATCAAGAAATTCTGGATTTGATCAGAAATTGATTGATATTTTTAAGAAAACGTGGCCGGGTTCAGAACAGTGTTTTATTTGGTAGCTGGGAGTGCAATTAAGAGGCATGGTCATCCTTCTTTCTCTGCTGCAGCACATGGGACAGTATGGGGAGCCTTTTGCAAGTAATATATAATCATTTCACTCAATTTAATGCCTCTTACAGGTGGTTGAAGGACAGATTTCGGGATTTCCATTTTCCCTTCTCTTTTCCTTCTCATTTTTCTATAAATTGGAGTGTTGGGCTCATTGTAAAGGGGAGAGTTTTTGGGTAGCAAAGCTCTGCCAAAATTGCTTTGTGAAGCCAGTGTGTTGCAGGCCCTTGTAGTGGACTCCTTGCATGGTGATCTAGGCCCTTATCTTGTAATAGATTGAACTGTGCATATCATGAAGCAATAAAATATCAGTTTGTGGATGTATCTTCCCCTGCTATGTTTTCTTGCATTCTTCTTGCCCCTTTGATCTTTCCATAAGAATATTGTGTCTATTATTATGTTCTTGCAGGGATTCATTAACATTGTGTATGCTTGGAATATTGTTGTGAATGCATTTTGCTAGATTATGGTGAACTGTCATCACCTCTTCTAGTGTGCACTTTCCCTCTGTATTTCACACATTTGGAGATTACTCTCACACCCTCCTTTTCTGGTGTATCACCGCTTTAGTGTAGGCTTTCATTTTATGTATTCTCTCTCCCTGGTCCCTTGGAAATTTAGATTAGAACAGTTAGCTTATCCTGCATTAGAGTAGATTGTGGCGGTGGTAGTTTAGGAGCAAGAACCACTTTCTCTCGGAGGTCTATCTCAAGTAGCAAGTCCCACAACTTGGAGATAGTACCCATGTTATCCAATCACACCGTGCGTTGCTCAATATATGTACGGGGTGTTGTGATTCGGTGATAACAGAGTCTACATGAAATCTTGGCTCGAAGCCATCTCAACGTCCCAACTACGGCCCCGCGCTAGCTCGCCACTGACCTCTACAATGCTCTACTAAGTATGGTGCAATAAAAGAATCGGAAGAACCAGAATCAAATAATATAGAGGTGGAAATACCACCAATATACTACTGTCGTCTCAATCACAGTACTCTGATGCTCAGCCTGGTGGTTCTCGACCGCTGCGTAGATCCGATGACTCGTGCCATATCTCCAACAAGATAGGCTCGAGCTCGCATCTTACCCTTGTTAGGGTTATGTGGGAAATCTCTCCAATGATATCCAACAACACCACAACCATAACATCTCACTGCTGCTATTCTCCGGTGGGAAGCGGCTTGATTGGTACTCTATATGACTAAGATACGAGATCACGGCGACGATCCGGCGGGGGACTCGCTGAGGTCTCTCGCCGACGAGCTCCTACCGACCGAGCTCTCGGTGCACCTGTGTCCCGATGGGACCCCAGGAGGAGGCCCCATACGACGTCCTCTCTGTGCATCAAATCTCTCGAGGAGGTCGGTAAGGTGGGCGGGTCTCGATTGCTGCTGCTACTTTGTGGTGGCTCGAATGAAGCTTTCGAACTCGTCCACCTCGTGGAGGAGGAATTGACCCCTTCGACCTACTATCTCGCATCTGCTGGATACGGCTCGAACTCTGTCTCTAGCCTCGCTGCGTCTTCCCCGTGTCTCCTCTCTGATATAGGCCTTCTCCACGGCCTCTCGCTAATGTCGTGGGTAGTGAATGAGTCTTGCACCACCTAAATCCAAGTTCGGGCCCCGGATGAACTCGTGAATCCGCACTGCTCATCCCGCATATAGTCGACGATCGAGTAGGTCCAAAATCAACTCTCATACTCACCATCATCATCGATGCTCGATGGAGGTCATGAAACTCGTCTATCTCGCTTTGAATAAATCTCACAGGTAAATACCGCTTCTTGAATCACTCCTCAAATAGCTCCTAGGTAATCGTCTCCAAGTCAACATGGAGCTTCTGCTCCTCGGTCCTCCACCAGACTCCTGCTCCATCCTTCAGAAGATGGATTGCAACACGATCTTTTGTGTTGCTAGTACAAGGAGAGCTTGAAGCATCCGCTCAAGCTCACCAACCAAGCCTCTGCCTGAAAACCACCTGTATCACCCGAATAGTGAGATGGTCGTAGCTTCAGGATCTCCCTGATATGGTCTGCAGCTAACGTAGGATGAATCCTAGGTCTATCTGAATGCTCCCCCTGCATGCAGGGCTCTCGAGACTGTCCCTATGTCCTGAGATCCTGTCCCCATGTCCTCTCTATGGTGACTCTGCCCTAGCCGACTCCGCACGGAAGTTCTCTGGCCTATGCTCCTCGCTGTGTCGAGGGGATGCCTAGGCATCTACTGATGGCTCCAAACTATGTCTAGCAAGTCGTCCTCCCAAGGGCTCTCTGCGTATAGCGGCATTGACATCCTGGAGTGTCTGCAAGATCTGAGGTAGAAGAGCTGCTACGGCCTGCTCTGGCAGTGTTATGTCTAGGTCTATATGAAGAGACCCCTCGTCCAATCTGCGCCTCCCGCATGCATTAACGTGAGAGTTAGTTCATTGTTCTAGGTCTTGTGTCAGTTTTCTAAATTTGTTGCTTACTATGATTATCAACATTGTGGTTTTATATTTTAAAAGAATCAGCTCTGTGCTAAGTTAAATGTTCTTGTTTTGTGTTTCCTATGTGTGCCCAAGGGTCCCAACTTCGAACCCCTGGCTCTGATACCAAAATGTGACGCTGCAAAAAGATTACGCTTACGATGGCGGCGACGATGACGAAGATGCGCCAAAACAATCAAAACAAAAAAAAATGCGGTTAATTTTTTTTTTTAAATATTTAACTTCACTTACGTGATTCAAGTGTTTAAAACCAAAAGACAATATTTTAACTTAATCATAATCCACTTCGCAAATAAATGAAACTATACTTCGAGTTGCTTTCACACGACTTGAGGAGTTTAATTAATATGTGTACCGCCAAACAAAGTTATATAAAGGTCAATCCACTCCTAGCGAGCTGTTCAAATAAACTCGGTGAGCTTTATTGGAGACCAAGCTACTCCACACCACTCGGCGAGTTATTATTTGCATTGGGTGAGTCTGCAATATGTGGGCAAGCTAATTACTTCCTCGACGAGCTCATTAGCATTGACGGGTTCACATATGGGGGAACGAACTGAATTTTTTTATTGGTTTGAATTATACTCCACCACCCACCATATCACCAACTCGGTCCCTATCAACAATGATCGACCATGCAAACAAAGCCACATTAACCTCCAATCGCCACACAACATTCCACAATGCAGAATAATAAAAATTGTGGGCCTTGCTATTTCCTAGTTGGGGACCCTCATCGAGAATCGACACACTCTAGCTCGGCTTTGTATTAAATTTCATTGTTATATTTCTTACCGATCTAGCTCGGGTGGACAAAAGAGTATAACCATTTGGCGAGTTACATATGCGTGGCATTTATACCACCAACCTCGTGGCCATCCATCTCATCATACAAGTTAATGCCACCGTGGTTATACAACTTGCACGACCACTTTTAAACTTGGCATACGTATGGAACATCTCCCGGCCACTTTACACAATAACCTCACCGAAAGAAGTGATACGTGGCCTCGGCCACTACGTGGAGGACATTCAAAACGAAGAAGGTGGGAAGACATGGTGGGGGTGGGTGGCTTTAATAGCCACCCGCCATAAAATACCTACTCCTGTTTGCGTGTGAGGCACACAACTCGGCCGCTTACCTTTCTTTTCATTTATTTCCCTAGTGATAGCAAGTCTATCACCCTATACTGATCGGTGGTGGTTTTGGTCTATCTGAGCTGCGCAAATTAATATGGTGGTTAGGAAAGAAGCCACGGACTAGAGTAGCAGGTGAGAACGCCGTTTCAAACACCTGGACCGCGTGGAAAAAGGTGTAGGAGAAGCTCCAAAGTGGAAAACAAAACGTCTTTGCTTCCACTTGTCCTCGGGGACTTGCAAGGTGTATTCTCAGGTGCAAATCCAGCCGCGGCTTGCACAAAAAGTGGTCATCAACAGAGGACAAAAAAAACAAGCCTTTTCATTATTTGGAGCGCTTAAGGCAAGCGGGTTGTCAAACTATGTTGTTATCATCTGCTCAAAACAAATGCATCCTCAAATTCCGAGTTCGCCTTCAAGATATTCGCATCAAAATGCCTAAGGGACAACAAGGATTGTTACACGGAGGCCAGGTGAGATTGCTGCGTCGATTTTCAATGCGGCCCTTCCTGTTTTACTATACGGCACGCGGTGAGAAGAATCTCCTAGAGATGGATCTGTTTCATACCAGAATATTCATGAAGTAATTTGCTCTGCCGATAGGTGCGAACGCCTCAGTGAAGGGGTGGGTCTGTTCCACGCTAGGGAATTCATGGGGAACAGTTTACATTGCAACTTATAAAAAAAACATCTCAACCGTGGTTAAGCTGTATGACAATATTGAATGCATCTTCAATTTTTTGGATCTTTCCTCGTGATATTTCTATCAAATTCGATTGAGGGACGGTGAGAGCCAACACCAATGCCATCTATTACAGAGAACCCATGTTTTCCTTGCAAATTTTGTGTAGCCTGAGAGTTGGGGTTCTTGGATGATCCATCTCCACTGCCGCCTCCCTTTGAAGGGTGAATCTCACAGAGGTAGATCTGTTTCATATCAGAATATTCATGAATCCTAATTTGTTTTGCAAATTTTAAAACAAACATCTTCTACGTGGGTTTGTTTGCAGTCATTAACACTAACTATGGTGCCTTTACACAGATGTAACGTCATCCTATTTGTTTTGTATTATATGATTGTATGATTTTTATATTTATCCTAGCATAGTTCTGGTATCAGGACTGTTATTAATAATAAAGAGATATTGGTAGTATACTGTTATAGATAGAGATTTAATAATAGTGAATCCATTAGTTTTGTTAATACTTAAATATGAATAATATTTAGAATATCAGTTCCTTATTAATGAAATGTGGTAATGAACTTATTAAGCTAGAACTTTGCATTAAAATCTCTTTCTACCAATTTAATTGGGGCATTGTATGGGACTTCAATTTTATTTGATTTCCTTTCCCTTACTAATTTGCAATAATTTTGTAATAGATTCATAAATGAAGAAAGAAAAACTTGATAGAGCTAGAGCATAGATTTCTTAATTGGCATATTTAAAACTATTTAAAACTTAAGTCTTTTTATCAACAAAGCAAGAGATAATGCACTATTTTTCCAACCTTTCCAATACATCACTTTCAAGTAACAAAACAAAAATTTAATATATTTTCTTTTGTAATTTCTTTCCAACATTCCACAAAAGAGTTCAACAACATTTCCAATAAGTTTTAGAGTAAGAATTACTAACATTTCAATACAACTTTCCTTCAAAATCTTGTTACAACATTTCCTACTTCATGTGGAAACAAATTTACAATATTGGAAGTTAAAATACAAAGCAATATTACATTTTTCCTCCACTCAAGGTGGGTAAAGTACATGGTGGTTTCACATTGTCATCAACAAGGTTCCAATGCTCCAAATATCAACAAGGTGGCTCCTCCATAGTTTTCTTGATTCACAACAAAATAAGGGGAGAGGCAACACTCTCCTCCCAACCAAAACTCAATGGAGAAGAGAAGCAATCTCCTCCATTGACCCCCGAGCCCCAAACACAACACAATGAAAGGGTGGTCTCCAACTCAAGGCAACAACACTTGCTTCCACAATACAAATTTCTTCACAACATTCAAAGCTAAAATAAAAGAAACAAAAGGAAACACAAATAACACAAAACATTTCATAACAAGGCTTTCATCCAAGCCAACAAGAGAAGGAACTATGGGAAAGTTTTCCTTATGCCTCCCCATTGAAATGAGATGCCCATCCAAACCCTCCACAATAAAACTCAAGCCCCTAAGACTCTTATGCCTCCCTCAAGTACCCCTTTTTCCTCCCAAACTCTTATACCTCCCTCCTCTTATGGCTCCCTCAAGGACAAGGTAAGAATGTAGACATTCTTACCCAAGATGGGCATCCCTCTCAAACTCCCTCCACAATTTCCTATTCTACTCTTATGCCTCCCTCATGAGTTTTTCCCATAGACCTCTCCTACACTACACCTTAAGCATTCTATCCATTTTTCCACAACACACAAAGGTAAACATACATTTTCTACAATTTTAAGCATAGAAGCAACAACAATAAGAAAGCAAAAGGGAGAAGGTTTCCTACCTCTCCATTGGAGAAGCCTAAACCAAGAAGCTTTGTCCAAGCTCCCTCCAAAACAATCCAAGCATGCAAGTCCAAGCTCCTTTTTTTTTCCCCCAATTCTTTTCTCTCCCAAGGAAAATAAAAAAAGAACTCCTCAACAAAAACCTCCAACCCCCTCAACAAGAGAGGAAGTTCCCATAAATAGACAAAAGGGGAGGGTGAGGATGATGTGGCTCCATGTAGGATGCCACATCTCACATCCTCAAGACCACCTCCCTTAGTCAACTCAATTCCCAAAAACACAATAAATGGGTGGTTGGGTTGAATGACATCTCTTTCCACATCTATCCCTTCCCATGTGCCTTAAGGCACAATTAAATGCAAATGGAAGAAAATTGCACTCCAAAGTCACATTTCCCTTCCCAAAACAATAAATAATCCCCTTTTTGGCTTCCCAACCCATAGATATGGTTGGTAAGGGGTTTTGGGAAGTGTGGGACAAGTTTAACTTGTCCCACAAGTCCCCCAAAATTGCCCTCAATTTCAAATTCGAGATTCAAAGAACTTGGAGTGGTCAACACTCAAAACAAGCATTCAAAACAAGAGGAAAACACAAGGCTCAAGGAGCCAACCATCAAAATTAATTACACCCACTAGACTTCCCTCCAAAACTTAAAAATTAAAACAAGGTGTTAAATTAATCTAAACATACTTAGCAAAAGTAATTTAAAAAAAAGACATCACAAATGAAATCACCTACTAAAGCAAGTTAAAACAAGTAATTAAAATTCTTAACCCCTTGGTCACATTAGAAAATTTCCCCCTCATTGAAATTTTTCTTAACAACATAGAAAAAAGAAACCTAAAGTAACACAATACAATTCACTAGTTGCCTTGACGACCAAAAAGTGTAACCACCCGACATCTTGTTGTGTTTGGTTCCCAATCCCCTTTAGGTTGTGATCATGTTGTGTTTCCTGCAAAATACAAAATACCTACCTCCTTCGGCCTGCATGCCATGTCAAAATGTCCAAAATAACCATATGCATGAAATTTATTAACATCTATACGTAATTCAATTATCCATTATTTCAAGGTTTAAATCACAACTTAATCATGCATTCCATCATCATCCAAAGTTATAGTAATGTAAATTCAACAACTACATTCTACTTATCATGGCGAAGAAATCCAATGTTAGAACACATGCAATATATCCATATAAAAATAATATCAGTATCCAATAGTCTATCCATGAGTCAGTGTAGATCATACTGAAAACAAAATCCAATCATAACCCAAATGCATCTATTCACAAAACATCATGCTAATCAACGTAAGTATAAGTCATGTCCATATCCAAAAGTCTGCATAACTCAAAATGATAATCCACTAAGTGTCACAGGGAAGTGGGCATTACAGGTTGTGTACCACACTCCTATCACGAATCTTGAAGTTGTTCTTTCAATCTTCATGGAAGAAGATAACGCGGACTGGACTAGATAAACAGTGGTGGAATGAAGAAAGAAAGGACATAACAAACAAAATTCCAACACTATTGCATCCATGGAATTAGTCTCTTGTTTTTGGTGTGTTTTGTTGCATCCGGGATGTAGGCCTATGATTTTTAGGTTTTTCATTTGCTATTATAAGGATGTTTATCTCGTGGGACTGTTGTGTTGTTGTGTTGTATTTATGTTTTTAGCCGCTAGTTTTTGGATCTTTTCTTGGCAGATTGTTTTTTTGGTGGGATTTCTTGATAAATATTGATTTTGATTTTTTTTTGGTTTTGGTAAAATTACAAAAAAATTCTTTTGAGCCTTTATGTACAAGGGTATAGTCCCTTTCAAAAACTATTTACCAATAATTTTTAAAAAGGATGAATCAAAGTACGATCCAAATGTTAGCAATATGTAACTCAAAATCATGATCATTATTGAATCTCATATAGTAACAAGATATATTAATCTACAACATCATAATATCCTCATCTCAATAACATTCATCACAACAATGAAGAACAAGAAGTAATGGTAACAATATTAGCAATGTGAGTCGCATTACGAAACCGTCCAAGTTAGGTTAGTTTATTCCAAATAACGAAGACAAGATAATATACATATATTTGAGAAATTGACCCATATAAGCATTATCCTAATATAGTTTGAATATCCTTAGATTACTCATATCCACCATACTAACTCAAAACCAAGTTGTGAGGGTACGGGTGATAAACTAGTTTCATGAGTCTCGTGAACCTTCCTACTAAGACCAATGTGTCACCAAAGGAAACACTCAAGTCACTTTGATTCAATTTAAATAGTTCCTGATAATATTCTCTTAAGTTTCTCCAACATGAGCCAATTATGACAGGAGTGAGAACTGGAATGGCACTACACACAACCTTATGACAAGGAGTAGCGAGAGGTGGACAATGGTTCACAAGAAAATTACAAGGGGCATCAACGTATTGATGAAGGAGCATTTACAGATGCCACACCTTAAACACCATTTTGTTGGCTTGAACTTGAATATGTAGAAATACATTCACAATAACAATTGTTTTTTTATAAATAGAGAGTTTCTTATCATCTTAAACATATGAAAATAAACAAGAATTTCTTTCTTTCTAAATTTAGGAAAATATTTCACTCTCGAAAGCATGAAAAAATGTTAAATTTTGTGATGCATCCAAGAATTGTATGCAAAATTAACATAATTCCAATTCAAACAATTTTTTCAAATGGGGAGGAAGAAAGCATAATCCAATTCCAATAGTTTTGGTCTTTACAACAATACCGATAAGGTGAAACATTTTTTCGAGATGACCACAAAAAGGACATTTGCGGGAAGACACTCCAAGGTGAAATAGACATGAGCAAAGGACATGGTGAAGAACACAACATAGAAAGTGAGCAATGTTGGGTTCCATACGTGTGGACCAAACGATATCCAATATCATTTTTATATTGATAGTGAGGATGTAATTCCCAATGGGTAAAGAGCATTCCCAACATTGGAAAATGAGGTGAAATCAAGGGATAACTGGGACATCCGAGTACTTCGAAATGAGGTGTCTACATACCACTTCAAGTCTGTTCATGAGGGACGAGATGAAAGAATAGAAATCTTGCGGCTCTGCGATCCGGAAGCACCGATTTGAATTGAACTTTGAGCACATTCAAGGGAAGCCAATATTGAGTAAATTTGTAAACTAGGTCTTGGATGGTGTGAATTCCTCATTTAAAAGGGAAGAGTGCAAGAATCTAAGGTACCTTGGCTAGACAATGATCCTATCACTGAATGATAGTAGACCACCACAAAGAGTGGTAATTAACTGAAAGGTCATCACAGAAGCCATAGATATTTCACATTAACCATGGCTTGATTTTCTCCTGGGATTTAAAAATACCTTTGAGTTTAAAAGTTTTAACCACTTATGTATTGGTACAACCTTTTTAATCACAATATCTTGCTACTAGAAATCAAGGGAATTGGATTTTTCAATCTTGATTCATATGCATTCTTTAGAGAAAGAAGTAACATGAATATGTCATGACATGTAACGACATGTTATTTTCCTATAAAATGCCTTCGTATTATAGAAAGAATTACTATGAAAATGACAATAAATGCAAAACTACTACTTCCCCTCACCACAAAAAGATTTCATTAGGAAATAGTATTTACAATTACACATAATATGATCCTATGAATCTCATCAAATTCTCTAGGGTAAAATATATCATAAAATTTTAATCTTATTTAGAATGATGGAGGATTCTATAATTAATGTACGCATATTTTTCTTCAATATTATTAAGCACCACACTCACAGAGTACTTATTATCATACAAGTTGATGAACTTGTAAGATGTATGTTATTGAACTTGCAAGTTGTGGGTTTTAATTGCATTCGATTCTAATCGTTGTTATGGTTTAACAAGGTGACTTATATATAATTATAATTTTATTTCAGGATAGTTTGGATACTTGAATTGTTTAAAATATTTTACGTTAAAATTGTGATTATGCAAATTTCCATTAATTATTCTAGAAAGATTCAAATTTAAATAATATACAATTACACTTTTGAAGGAAGGATGATATTGGAATTATATGGTTGAGAGTCATAAGAACAATATATTATAAATGTATGCCTATTGAATTCCAAATAGACAAGCTACTAGACATTTAAAGAGTTTATTGTTAATGTTGTATTTAATAATGTTAAAGCTATTTAATTATTATATCCTAAACACTAAATTGTTTTAATGGAAAATCATTTCATCTGAAGAGCTGCGTTTTATTTAACCTAGTGTTTAATAAATATTGTAGGCAGTTCACTCTAGTTAGCAATTGAGTTTGAACTTTTTCTTACATGTTACTTTTCATCATTGACGGGTTGGATGAATATACACCCTTGAATATTAAATTAAGAACAGCCCTTCAAATTTGATCTCTTAAAAAGATACAACCCGTACAAATATGTATTGTGATATTTACATTGTTGGAGGTGAAAGCACGTGGGTTCCACAACTCATGTTTGGGAGATAGTGCACAAAAAGCGCAATCCAAATTGCTAGAAAACGGTAGGCCATGAACATTAACGTTCGTAGTGTCATGGTTGCGGCATTCTATACAGGCACGACTCAAATAAGCAATCACTCACTTGAGAATGATTGAGACTCTACTTTGAGTATGAACGGTAGATTGAGTAACCTGTAACTCTATAAAAACGGCCTCCGTTGTGTACCTAATTAGCGCACAGATTATTTCATTGAGAAATAATTGTAAGGATCATCTTCAGCTGCTTCCTGTGTTTGTAACTAGAAGTGTGGTGTGTGTAAGTAAATATGAGGACGATGGGGATTGAGCTGGTTATATTGTTCTTGTGTTTGAGTGCGGAGATAACTGCTAATAATGCAGTAAGGGTGAGAGCTAATGTGAGAGCCCGCGCGGGGACCCCAAATCTGGGGCTTGGAGTGCATGCCGGCGTGGGTGCGGACGTCAACTTACCCCTTGCCGCGGCAAACTCAGCTGGCGTAGCTGGAGCTGGAGCCGAAGCAGCTGCCGCTGCTTTTCATGATAAAAAAGCAGCCACTCAGCCCAAGCCTAAGCCTTGACTCATATTGGTATCTTCACTGTTTCTAAGCTTTGGCTGTGTTTCAGCTATTTTGCATTAATTTTGTTCACTTTGTTCTGGCGTAGAAAGGCTCTCTCTTTAACGTTATCTTAAATTCATGTGGCCATTAATTTATTTTGGCACAGGACGCACCCTCAATGCCGAAGCACGGACCCCCTTCCAACGTCACTACTCTATTTGTTTTCATTTTCAATATAGCGGAAGTGTAATGTCATTGTATTGTATTTGTTTTGCTCCAAGTATATTCTCGTGGATGTTATACATATTTATCATTTAGCTGCTCCTGCTCGTTCTCGTTCTCGTTCTCGTTCTCGTGTATGGTCGCATTGTAATGTGAACTCCTTTCTGCTTAATAAAATTATTTGTTTTTGTTCTTGTATTATAGTTTAAGTATCCTTAATAATAGCCGGACTTCTATAGATGCCTGCAACCTATTATAGTTTTAAGTCTCACACAATTTATTCGTTTTACCGAACAAATTCCAACTACATTCATAATACGTTAGTTTGAGGGAATATTATCAACATTATTATGATTCATTGGTTTCTGTTTCGGTTCAAGAAAGATATGTCTCTTGGTTTTTAATTAATTTCAATTCGGTTCTCAATGACAAATTGGATAAATCGGAATCCATAGAATTAATTAAATAATTATAATATACTATGATAATAGTAGTATATATTATATTAAAAATAACAAAAGTTTTAAAATTGTAAATCAAGATGATATAATGATATATTTACAATGTTAATTTAAAAAAGATAAATGTTAAAGTCATATTATATTATTGCAAGTTTAAATGGAATAATTTGTATGACACACCAATATATTTAGATACATGTATATAAATTAATAATTGTATTAATTGTTACAAAATATTTTAATATAAAATAAATATATTTTTTTTTTTACAATAATAAGAATATTTTTATTTTATGAAATTATATTTATTATTCAATAACACTTCTACATTTATGCATATCACTTATAATTAAGAATTTAAATTAAGTTATAAAATATAATGAAAATAATTAAGATAAATTCAATTTTTCAAAGATTAAAAAATAAGAAATTAAAAATTTAAAATCTTATTTAAAGTGAAATAGCAATAAAATATAAAGAAAATTACATTACAAAATTGAAATATATAATAATAGTAATGTGTTAAGATGACGATAAATATATTGTTGAATGACTACAAATCATGTAAAACCCTAATATAAAGAGAAATGATATTAATAAGCCTACGAAATATTTTATTTTATAGTTCATGAAATAACAAATATATATATCAATTTTTTTAATGTATTTAATAGAAAATATTTTAGGAAAAAATAAAAAAGAATAACTTATAAAAACCCAATCAATTATGATTAGACAAGAAATAAATGTTTATTTTATAATAAAAGCTATGAGATATCTACCACCTTATAGGGATTTATTCCACTTACTAGTTCCACATCTGCAAGTTTGACTCGTGTAGAAATGCTAGTTAAAAGTACAATAATGATGTGTAATGTGTTGATGTTTTGATATTTTTGAGTGTTTATGTAACACCCGCAAAAACGACGTTCTAGAACTCACTTCAACCAAACACTTAACCCAAAAATGCGACTAATTATTATTTTTTGTTTAAGTTAAAAGAGAAGGTTACGATACAAGGATGCAACAAGGGTACATTAATTGATAGTTCTATAGGAAGGTAACAAGGATTAGTTTACTTAATTAAATATTTTCTTTTCTTTGATTAAGTTCATTCCTAACAAGGTTAACCTTATGCTAAATTATTAAATTCATTACATTAATAGCTTAAAGATCCTTTAATAAATTTCCTACACACACTGAGGGTTTAAAGAGGAAGAAACATTACACCTAGGCAATCAAAAGGCCCCATTCATTCATACCCTTAAGGATTTTACATTGAACATTTAAAATATATATCTTCTGAATAAAGGTAGGGTCAATCCTCCACCCTTGGATCAAATCCATCTTAGCCACTAGATCCTAGGGTTCCCAACTTAGCCCTAAGAATCCTTAAGAAAGTCTATTAAAACCTATTCTCATTCTATTCTTTTGTTAAATTTATAGGTTGGAGAGGAGGAAGCCATGAGAGCGAAAAGGAAGAAGCCATGGAGGGTTCTACAAGAAGATTTAGTCTAGGTTTAGTTTAGATTTAGTTTTATTTATGTAATCTATTTCATTTAAAGATTGGGATGGATTTCCTCCTCCAATCTTGTTTTTATTCCAAGATTATAGTGTATTGGGTTTAAAATTTGGTGCAAACCCTACCCCTTTTGATGTTAATGTTAGCATACGTTGGATAAGCGATATTTTTAGGTGTCTATCCTATATCTTTATCTGCTCCTTCTAGTATTCCATTATTCTCTCCTTCATTGTGTAACCTCTCCATTCATTTAGGGAGTCAAAGACAATTTTTTTCCTATAAATACTGTACGTGAGCTTTATGTTGAATAGAATAATATGAGATACACAATCTCTATTCTTTCTCCTTCATTTTGTCTCTCAATTTGGTATCAGAGCAAACTTGATCTCTGCTGTGCGTTGGAAAGGAGAAGACTGTTTCTTTTTCTGCCTGTGCGTGGAAGAAGTATTCTATTTTTTCTACCTCTGCCTATGCGTGGAAGAGTGTGGTTAGGGTCGTTGGTCCCTGATGTGTGCAGGAATAGCGCCACGTCCTCCTCCTTGTTTTCGAATCGCATAGGCTCGGACTCGGCACTGCTGCGGATAATCAAGCCCGCCGACTTCGCCAGGAATTCGACAACCCCAGTTCCGTTTGATGATGTGTTAAAGCGAGCACCGGCGGTCGGTAAACTCATATTTACAGCGGAGGACTCCGCCCGTGACCACATTGAGAAGTCTTCTTTTTGCGTGGAAATTGAACTTGTTGCTATTGCATGACTGATTTGCTGCGAAGTGAAGGAAGGCAGCATGTGGGTGGAGAGAAGCCTGTCTACGTGGAAAGAGAACTTATTTCTGTGCGTAGAGATATTCCAACCTTCTATGCGTGGAGATCTTCCAACCTGCTGTGCAAAAGAACCTTGCTGCCTGAAGTTTTTACCCTCTACGAGGAAGTCTGATACTGGCAACGTCGAGTTTCTTCAACACTATGTCGAATGTCGAGTGTAGACAACTCGATTGAGAGTGTCAATAACACAGTCGCCACAGCTGAAAGCAAGAATATTAACTCGCCAGCCAGAGAACACCGTGGAGAAGCTCCTGAGAGCTCCGGGTTCTACTTTTCTCTGCTGAACGAGCTTCAAAATTCGGCAATCTTGCATTCGACAAACTAGTTCAAGAAGGACTCCTTGAATACTTTCTTTTCGACGTCAGCTGCCAAGCAAAGTGAGTACGAGAAGAATTAGAAGCCGGATACGACACCGATTGTGACGACGAAGAAGAACGCCCTACAAAGCGTCGCCATCTCATAGCACGTGAATATCATGAGCATCTATGAGCCAGTAATTCTCGATAATGAGTCCAAATTGTAATAACTTTTCAAATAAATAAATTTTTTTTTATTACAATGTCTGCTCCGAAGTTACTTCTATCTGATGCTTAGTTGCTCAAAGGGCCTAATTTTGCGGCCTGGAAGACAAAAATGAAGACAATCCTTCAGTTTGAAGGATTATGGGGAATTGTCACAGGGTCTGTGCCTGCTCCCACAGCCCCCGATGAACTAATAAAATATGACATGGCTAGTGCTAAAGCCTTGATGCTGATAATGCTCAGTATCAGTGATGATGTGCAACCGCATGTTCAGAATGCGGAGAAACCCAAAGAGGCCTGGGACAAGTTGGCAACCATTTATGAAGCCAAAAATCAGACAAAGATTCTTCATCTTCAGTTGAAGCTACACACCCTCTCTATGGGGTCTGATGAGAAAGTGGAGGAATTCTTGTGTCACGTGGCTGAGCTGAGATCAGAGTTATTAGCGCTCGGTGAAATGGTGGACGATAAAATTCTCATCCCAATCACCTTGAGAGCACTCCCTTCTCAATTTTGAGTGTTTGTTACAACACTGAATGTGTCTAAACAAACAATGACATTCGAAGAGCTTGTGAATTTGCTGCAGCAGGAAGAGGCTATCACTTCATTGCATGAGGAGTCTCAGGACAAAGCCTTGTTCTCAAAGCCTAATCATGGCCAGAAGAATCGGAAAGGTCCCCCAGAGAAGCCAAATCCAGCCGCAACCCCAACAGTAAAGATCAAAAGTCAAAGAGATGGTGTCACATTTGCAGGAACCAATACTCACGGAATTGATCACTTTGGCACAATATCTTGAAACAAGGGCCTTCAAGCCATACTGAAGCACATCCGGTGCGAACATTTTCAAAATTCCAAATGGCGTCCCCCGATGAAGAAAGCAAAAGGACATCTTGCAGCCCAACAAAAAGATGATGACTCTGATGAGGAGACATCAGAAGGATCCCATTGTAGTAAGAATCTTGTACTCATCTCTCAAACTTATCATCCCACAAAGAAAGTCTGTTGATATACTCTGGTGCAAGCAAGCATATGTTAGGTGACAAGAAGTTGTTTGATTCACTACATGAAGAGCCAAGGAGATCGAGTTCGGATAGCGGATGAAAAGGGTACATTGCGAAGGAATAGGGAATGTGACCATTCCTCAGGGCCACAAAAATGTACACTTACAAAGGTACTATATGTTCTGGCTTGACTAGCAACCTCTTGTCAGTTACTCAGCTCTTGAATCATCACCTTAAGGTAGAATTTCTTGTTCAAAATGGCATTAAATCATGCTTAATCTCCCGACAAGGTACGGTTCTTGCTAAAGATTTTGTAAAAGATAAGTTATTTGCTTTAGATATTGTTTCATCTTCTGCAGTAGCTTTATCTGCTTCAATAATAGAATCAACTGCCTTATGGCATTTTAGATATGGACACTTGTCGGTTAGTTCATTGCACCAGATGAGTTCAAAAGCAATGGTCCATGGACTACCCAAATTGTCCAGTTCCTTGCCTATTTTCCTGGTGTCTTGCGGGGAAAACAACACGAGAGATCCGTTTCAAGCGATCACCTTCCATGCCAAGAAGTTTCTGGAGGTAGTTCATACCGATCTGAATGGCCCATTGCCTACTTCATTTTCAAGATACAAATACTTCCAGTTGTTCATGGATGACCACTCTCGCAAGATGTGGGTATATTTCCTAAAGAGAAAAGTGAGGCTCTTCAACACTTTTAGAACTTCTATCATCGTGTTGTCAAAGAGTCTGGACAATTACTTCTTCTACCCCGCTCAGATCGAGGGGGAATTCACATCAAATAAGTTCTTGGCCTTCCTAAACCATCATGGCATTAAGCAGCACCTGACTGCTCCCTACACGCCCCAACAAAATGGCATTGTTGAGCGTCGCAATCACACAGTGATGGAGATGGCTCGCTGCATGCTATCAACTGCAAAGCTAGGAGAACGCTATTGGGCTGAAGCAGTACAAACGGCTGTATATCTTCTCAACAGGGCACCAACAAAGATTCTACTGAACAAGACGCCAGAAGAGGTATGGAGTGGTAAAAACCATCAATTTCTCATTTGCGAGTATTTGGTTGCACAACATACATGCATGTCCCAGCTCAGAAGAGAAAGAAGGTAGAGCCAAAAACACTCCCGTGTATCCTTCTTGGCTACAGTACTACCTCGAAGGCATATCGTCTCATGGATCCTGAGACAAAGAAAATATACGAGAGTCGGGATGTGGTTTGTGACGAGTCATCCTTTGACTCAATAGTATCAATAAAAGATCCACTTCCAAACACATCTCACCGATTAGTCTCTGAATTAGATGATGAGCTGGAGGAGACTACTCAGAGAAAAGAAATGCTGCCAGGAGAACTATTTGTTGACCTTGGAGAACTGCAGAATGTGACTCCACATCAATCCTCATGGCAACGACACAGTTCTTCTCAAAAGCAGTCAAGTTCTCGTCGAAGTGGGTACAAAGCACTATCAAGGACTCACATTTACAAAAACTCCCAGATACATCATCCGGAGTCAAAACAAGGAGTCAAACAAGAAATGAGGTAAACTTTGCACTCATGAGTTCACTGATGAATAGCTCCGAGCCAGATAATGTTCTTGAAGAACTCAGTCAAACTCAGTGGAAGGAAGCTATGGAAATAGAATATGACTCACTCATGAAAAATTGGACATGGGAACTTGTCGATCTGCCTACAAGAAAGAAACCCATAGGCTGCAAATGGGTTTTCAAGACAAAATATAAGGCAGATGGATCCATCAACAAACATAAATCATGACTTGTAGCAAAGGATATGCTCAGAAAGAAGGCATCGACTATGAAGAAACCTTTGCACCCACTGCGAAGATGAATACCATCAGTGTAGTTTGTGCACTTGCAGCATAGAAAGGATGGAGAATTCAGCAGATGGACGTCAAGATTGCTTTCCTAAATGGTGATCTAAAAGAAGAAGTATACATGACCCAACCTGAAGGATTTGTTGATGAAAATCAGCCTAAAAAGGTATGTCGTCTCATCAAATCTCTTTACGGACTGAAACAAGCTCCCAGGGCATGGTATATCAAGATCAACGATCACCTTTTGCAGCATGGGTTCACTCGTAGCCCCTCAGATTCAAATTTGTATATAAAGAAGGTAGGAAAAGAAATTGTCATTCTGGTTGTTTATGTAGATGATCTTGTGATCACTAGTAGTTCAGAAGATCAGGTTGATATTGTAAATAATGATCTCAAAAGAACCTTTGACATGACAGATTTGGGGCTACTACATTACTATGTCTTGGCTTGGAGATATGGCAAAAGGAGCATCACATTTTTGTCTCCCAGACAAAGTACACCAAGACACTCCTGGAAAAGTATAGAATGTCCGACTGTAAACCTATATCCACTCCCATGGAAAAAGGCTTGCAACTTTCAAGATTCTAGGACTCACCTCAAGTAGATGCTACTCTCTACAGGAAATTTGTTGGAGGGCTCATCTATTTGACATACACTAGACCAGATCTCTCTGCTATCTTTGTCACGCCTATCTTTCCGGGTTCATGCTAGGAGCCAAATAAATGTCACTGGAATGCAGCAAAGCATGTTTTGAGATATGTCCGAGGAACAACTAATTATGGTCTGGAATATAAAAAGAATGATCAATTCTTCTTACAAGGATATGTCAACTTGGACCACGCTGGATCTGTTGATGATAGAAAGTCAACTACAGGATACATATTTCATCTCGGATCTGGACCTATCTCGTGGATAAGCAAGAAGCAGAATGTTGTTTCTATCTCATCCACAGAGGCAGAATATTGCGCCGCACGAGGAGCTGTGTGCGAAGTGATATGGATACGTCGCATTATGGATGACCTGGGAATTCCTGAAAAATAGTCACCTATTCTCTATTGCGAAAATCAGAGTGTGTTGAAGCTCGTGCATAATCCAGTCTTTCATGAATAAACAAAGCATATTGAAATTGACTGCCATTTCATTCGAGAGCACGTCTTGAACCATCAAATTCAGCTCCAGTACTATCCTACTGAAGCACAAGTTGCTGACATTCTCACTAAATCCCTTGGAAAAGTGAAATTTGAATCTTTCAGAGGTCACATTTGCAAGAATAATGTAATAAGGGGGGGAATGTTAGCATACGTTGGATAACTGATATTTTTTAGGTGTCTATCCTATCTCTTTATCTGCTCCTTCTAGTATTCCATTATTCTCTCCTTCTGTTGTGTAACCTCTCCATTCATTTAGGGGAGTCCAGTACAATTTCTTTCCTATAAATACTGTACGTGAGCTTTATGTTGAATAGAATAATATGAGATATACAATCTCTATTCTTTCTCCTTCATTTCGTCTCTCGATTAATGAAAGAATGCTTTTAGATTCACCATTTGAGTGTTTTGTTGTCCCATTCCTAAGCATTTATCTTTATTTTACTTGCTGGTAGTAATAGGTTAAATTTTACAACTTAGGAATTAGTGAAAACATGTTAAATTTCACGCACGAGATGCGGAGTCGTGGAATTCGGTCATAAGTGAAAAAAACCGCCACCTGGGAGTAGACCGGTGGTCTGGAACCGCCGCCCTGCCAGGGTGATAAACAGTGGACAACTTCCTTATAGAGTAGCAGTTGTGAAACTACCTCCCTACTGAGTGGAAGTTTTGAGACCGCCTCTCTGCACAGGTCAGCGGTCCTGTTTCTGAAAAATAGAACCTTAAAACTGAGAATTTTACAAAAAACTAAAGTTGTTAAAGGGTGTAAAAATGCATTTTATGTTGTCTTTGCTCATTTTAAAGCTCCGAATTGAGGTTTGTTGCTCATTTATTGATTTCTTAGTTAAGTCTAGTCATTTTAAATTTTTTCCATTCTAATAAAATTCATCCACTTATACGAATAATTTCTATTTGTTTAACTAGATTCTTTCTTCCATTACAAGAGCAAGAAGGGAAAATAAATCTATTTCATTACTTTTCATTTTCTTATATAAAATCAACTTTCCCAATGTAATATAATCTAACTTATTTTCCTCTTTCATTTTACTACAATGTTCATTCATTCAAAATAACCATATTAACTTTATTTTCCATACAATGATATTTTGTAAACAAATTCAACTTCTAACAATCTCTACATTTTCTTCTTTCTCACATTTACAATACAATAAATACTCAATGAAAATATACTTTCTTTTCCATTGTAAAATAGATTAATCTTTCAATACAAGCACTATTTTTCTCACAATACATTCAAGATTTCAACAAGGAGAAAATACTTTCTTTTCTATTTGCAAACTAACTTTACAATAACATTCTTTCTTCTTTCTTTTCTCATTTGTTTCTTTCTACATGCAATACAATAACAATAACAACAATTGGATTACAACTTTCTTTTACAAAGTCATTACAATTTCCTCCACTTGAAGTGGGAATCCATACAAAATGTAATTAAAGAATGAACTACATTAATACAATTTCTTCCACTCTAAGTGGGTAAAAATACAAGGAAGTTTCACATGGTCACCAACAAGACTCCATTCTCCAACTCCAACAAGATAGCTCCTCTAAGAAGTTTTCTTGATTCACAACAAAATAGGGGGAGAGGCAACGCTCTCCACCGAACCAAGATACACAATGGAGAAGAGAAGTTATCCTCTCCATGGCCCTTGAGCCCTAAACACATTACAATGGGAGAAGATTTGAACTCATGGAAACTACTAGTTTCCACAAAACTTAACATATAATTTCACATTCATTCCTTTTACATACAAAACAAAACAACAACCCAACAATAAGAAAACATCAAAGCAACAAGATCACAAGTCTTATCAAGAAATTAAAAAGAGTAAGACCTATGGGAGGCCGCTTATGCCTCCCAATCGGAATGGGTATGCACCCAAAGGCCTCCAATGAAAAAAACAATTTCCCCTTACAACTCTTATGCCCCCTTAAGTACCCCTTATACTTCCATAACTCTTATGCCTCCCTACATCTCTTATGTTTCCCTCATAGAAAGAACAAAAATGTGATGCAAGCATCCCTCAAAATAAGTTGTGGCACCCAACCTAAACTCCCTCAAAAAAGGTAAACTCTTATGCCTCCCTAAAAGAAACTCCCCATAGTCTCCTCCCATTCCCAACTTAGGAATTCTACCCACACCCAACAAGCATTTCAAAGAGATAAAAACATTCAACACAACATATACACACATACAATAAAACAAATAACATAATTAAAACTAAGGTGAAGCTCCTACCTCTCAATGGTAGAACTTGTTCCAAGTATGAAGTTTCAAGCTTCTCCAAAGATCAAGCTAGCATCCACAAGGCTCCAAAATCCACAAACTCTCTCCAAATCCTCTCACTCTCTAAAAATTCAAGAGACAAAATGATCATCCAACCCCAAAAAAATCAACAAGAATTCGATAAATAGAGAAAGGAGAGGGAGGGATGATGTGGCTCCAAGTAGGATGCCACCTCATTTTCTCTCCACTCCAGATGACTTGGTCAACCTCATATTCCAATGCACAATTAATAAGTGCTTGGAGGAATGACAACAACCTTACACACTCTATCTAAACCCACTCCGCCAAAGGACAAAATTAAATATTTGAGAGAAAGCGCAATTAACATTTCACCTTTTTAACTTCTCAAAACATCTAAAAGAGCCTAAATTTGACCCCCAACCCATAGGTAGGGTTGGCATGGGCATTTAAGAGGTGTGGGACAAGTTTGACTTGTCCCATAAGCTTCCAAATTTGGCCTCTAAGGCCAAATTCGAGTTTCCCATGAAGGTTAGAGTGTGCTACACTCAAAAATCAAACACACTTCACTCCACACAAAATCCAAGAGTAAATCAATTCTAATAAAAGAACTCCTTTTTGTCACATCTTTAATTAGTTTAGAACAAATTTAAATTAGCTTAATTAAGACACTACAACCCATTAATAATAAAGCGGTAAACACAATCAAAAATCTAAATAATAAAACAAATAATTTTCATTACTAAAGGAAAACACATCCTAACATTTTCAAAAAAGGAAAATTAAAACAAAACAACACATGACCCCTAGGTCACAATTTTCTCCTAATCAACAATTCTAACACACACACAATTACATGTTGCCATGGTGACCCTAGTTGAATTCTTCTCAAATTCTGATGTCGTTGGTCTCCACTCCCCGATGTTGTTGGTCTCCACTCCCCGATGTTGTTATGAATATAATATACTTGCAAAATAGAGGATACCTCCTTCGACCTTGTGGCTGCATTAAAACATTCATGTCAAATATGCAATATAAATCTGAAATCAACTATATATGAATTAATATCATCTATGCAAGATACGATATCACTAAATTTTCTAGCACATTTCCATTCCACATTTTATCCACGTCAAAATGATCACAACATTAATCCAATTATCAAAGGTCTACTAAACATGATTAAATATATCACATGTCAGAAATATAGATAAATAATCATGTCAACAGTATATCAAGATCAACATCAAATGTCTCCAATGTCCATATGCATCATATAAGAATCAAATCAATAATAGTTCAGTATCTCTGATATCTACTAGCATGCTAAATCAAAACTATAATATAACCATAAGTGCAGTTGACAAAGTATCAAAAACAATAATAAAAAAGGTGTTGAAGGGAAGTGGGCACTACGGTGTAGATTTTTAACTTTTTAATTTTTAAAATATTTTTTCTATTTGATATTACGATTATGTGATAAGTTTGATTCTATAATTTAGGTCATCTTTTTTTTTATAGTATTTTTAGCTTTATGGATATTTTGAATTTGAGATAAAATAAATATATTATTCATATTTTTAGTAGACAAATTTTGTTTTAAAAAAACTATATTTGTCATAAATGTTATTTTTCCCTCCTAACTAATATTGAATTGTTACATTCCATTTTTCATAAATAAATTACATGGGTGTATCATACTATATGTAACATTATAAATTGAATTTTAGAATTAAAAACTTTATATGTTAAATAAAAAAGTGAATAAAAAATTAAAATAAATATGAAATATTTATCATTAATGAATATATATATATATATATTGTTTTAAGTAAATAAGGTCTAAACATTGTTGTAACATTAAATCCCAAATACCAAAAATAGTCAAAAAATTAAAATAAAATGAACATTCAAGTATGTGGGAAAACCATCAATAAAAAATGGAAGACATTTCATAATGTCTTGACCTACCTTATAAGTAAGGGACTAAGAACTAGAAGGCCACTCCAAACATCCTTATGATGGGGAGTGACGAGAGGTGGACAACGGTTCACAAGAAAAATTCCATGGGGCATCACTCTAATGATGGAGTGATTATAGATGCTACACTTCAATTGCCATTTTGTTGACTTGAACTTGAATATGTTGAAATACGTTCATAATAACCATAGAATTTTAATAAATAGAGAATTTGTTATCATATTAAACATTTGAAAATAAACAAGAATTTTTCTTTCTAAATTAAAGATAACATTTCTCCTCTAAATGCATGTGAAATATGTTAAAATTTTTGTTGCATTCAAGGATTGCATGTGAAATTCACATGTTGCCAAATAAATCACTTTGGCCAAAATGGGAGAAAGAAAGAATTAATCTAATTCCAATCCTTCCGAGATTTGCAATAATACCTTAAAAGGTAAAACATTTTTCTAGATGGCCACATAAAGGAGATTTGGGGGAAGACACTCCAAGGTGAAACATACAAGCACAAAATAGGAGACCATGGTGAAGAACAAACCATAGAAATTGAGAAATGTTGGGTTCCACACGAGTGGACCAAGCGATATCAAATATAAATTTTTAGATTGATGGTGAGGACGTAATTCACCAATGGGTATTAAGCTTACCCACAATTGGAAAATGAGATGAAATCCAAGCATAACCTTGGTGATCCCAGTACTTTCAAATGAGGAGTCCACATACCACTTCAAGTCTATAATGCCCCAAATTTTCACACGCAAAAACAACAGTAAAATACCAGGATTTTTTTGACTTACAATGCTCACTACACAACACCGCAAGGGCTCCAAATATAGAAACTCGATAACGCATATGACACTTACATAAGTCATCGACTCACATAGACACATGAAAACACCATAGACATGTCGATGCGACACTCTTCCCAATGAATGAATACTAGCAATGACCCAGCCACAAGAAAAGGACTCAAGGATTGGAAAACCCACAACACATCATTTCTTTAATTGCATTTTTGTTACGATCAACATTCCAAGAACATTATGGTGTAAGGAAAACTTTATCCTTTCTCCATCTACAGATTCTTAAGTTCATTCCACATTTTATTTACAGTTCGACCATTTTAAGTTGGCTTTTTATCCTTTATGGAAATTTTCCATAACTTACATACTTATTTGGCATAATTTCAAATTACATATAAAGTACTTAATTATATTGTTCTTATGTTGAGAATATGTTTCTAAAAAATTTAATCAATGTCTACCTTCTTACCCTTGCAACTCAATTGAATCTGACTTGATGTCCAGAATGCAATATTAGGATTTAAGGATGGTGGTTTAGATTCAAGATAATTTTTCCCATAAACATTATTCGATCACGGTATAATTATTTTTTCCTACCATAGTTGTTATAGTTAAATATCTTGTTGAATTCCATTAATATTTACACACACACACATATATATATATATATATATATATATATATATATATATATTCTCGAAGTTTGATCACACCAAGGAAATTCATATTATTTGTAACTCAAGAAAATATTTCATTAAGTTATAAGGACTCCAAGAGTGCCCTTAATCCTAACCTCAAATCACGTTTTCAACTTATATGATGTACTCTTACCACACACTATGGTCTCATTATTAGCATTGTCTT
This sequence comes from Taxus wallichiana var. yunnanensis, assembly GCA_018340775.1. NCBI lineage: Eukaryota > Viridiplantae > Streptophyta > Pinopsida > Cupressales > Taxaceae > Taxus > Taxus wallichiana. The sequence continues at coordinate 961,062,389 of CM031242.1, read as the reverse complement.
GTAAAAGGAGTTACAGAAATATTTGTCTAACATCTTGAAGACGTATAAGATTAGAAGCCTTGAAGCTACACACAAACCCCAAGTTAACCTCCTAATCAATTGAGGTTTAGATTAATTCTAATTGCACCTAAGGACCTACCCCTCAACTATATATGAGTTTAAGGTGAGAGGACATATTTATGCTAAACCACCTTCAAGAAAAGACCAAGGTGTTATGTTGATAGAACCCAAGGTAACACATTTAACTAAGAGGGACTAAGGAGTTCATTAATGAGAGTTTAAGACCTAGAAAAACTATTTCATAATCTCCAATTATGTCATCTAGATCCAACAAGGACTTTATTCATTGATGAAGTTAATTTCTAGATCTTATCTCGTAAGACCTGGAAATCCAAAAGGATACTAAGGGGGTATTAGCTCTACTTACCCCATAGATGGTAAGGTTACACTGAATAGTCGTTGCTTCAAACAAGGACTCATAAGGTGACTTCCAAGGCGGTCTTGGCCACTCAACATGGTGTCGGAACTGAAGAGAGGACATTCTCCTTGCGGTTACCAAAACTAGAAGGAAAACACACTCTTGAAAAAAAAATGGACCATGTCATTCCTAAAAGATGGGATTCACAACAAGGTCACTAAACATAACAACTATGACGGTAAACTCCAACTAGGGGTTTTATTTACCTAAACTAGGAGGTTCCATCAAGTGTAAAGTTTAAGTTCATTCTACGGTTTCAATCTCTTCTATGGTAAAAAAAAATCACACATGAAGACATGTTATGCACAAATCTTATACTAGGGTTGAGTGTTTCGATTAAATCTCTTTATTACATTTACAAGGTAAGAATACAACACAGTAATTAATTAATGGTTTATTGAACACTTTGAAAGTGCACTACAAAGTATTACTTCAAATTCATTTACCTTATATATATATATATATATAACCATTGTACCATGTGTACTATGAATCAAATTGAACCTATGATTAAATACACATTTCCTAGATATCCCTAAAAACTAGCATCTCATACATATTAGCAAATTATCAAATATAACCTTCTGAAACATAAGACTACATTATACATATGTTCATTTTACAATGAAATATATAAATTGCAATGATAATTAATTAATTACACATCACCTTTTCGCCATCATTCTTGTATCTTGCAAAACCACGTGAGCATGATATTAACGATAAATTGCTGACATGGCATCCACCCTAATCTAACATAATTAAAATTTCTCAGTTTCCCATTTACATATAATAATAATTGCAATTTTTAATCGAAAGTAAAGGTTTAGAGACATGTATTCATTACATTTCATAACCCAAGAGAGAGAAAGAGAAGTGAAGAGAGAGAAAACACCATTTGTCAAAAAATTATATTTCACACAACAAGTTACACTATAGAGTTTAATTTTTAACAATTATTTACATGTGTCAAAAGTTTCAACGGTGGTTTGGCAACTCGACGAGGGTCCCACAACTTTCTATTTTTACATTTTCTTGTTAACTAAAAAAATGTTCAAAATGGGATCGAAGGCTAAGAAATCACTTTCAAATGTTGTCTTCTGAAAGAAAACACACAAAGATAAAATTTCTACGTGTCCACTTATATAACAAGAGTTCATAGAAGAAAAATTTGGAACCGACAAACAGGTTTACGTTTGGCATCTAGTTTTCCAGGGCCATAGGTCAAAATTGACCTAGTTGTAAATGAACAAAAGTTAGCTTGAGGGCTCAGAAAACCACGTCCAAAACTGATGTTCGATGGATGAACACGCAACGAGAAACTTCCTACAAGTTCCCTATATAAGGAGAATTCATCAGATTCGATGAGACTGAGAACTAGAAAACCATTTTAAAACGGCGACAAGTTTTCTAGAGCAACAAGTCGTAATTGGTCCAGTTTGACCTCGTCAAACTACGATTGGAGGCCTACAAAATGGATTTTCCAAACTATACAGAAAAGTGTTTTTCCTAAACTGAATGTTCCATGTAATTTTCTAGTAAGAACATTAGAGGTTTGTAAAAATGGATAATAATTTCTCTATCCAGGTTTCAAATGGCGGTTCAAAACAAAAGCCAACTTTATAGTTTTAGTAGCTTCTTACGACTATAAAACGGTGTAACATTGCTCCCAATATGGCATCAAAAATATCACAAATGTTCATTTGAGGTCAAACCAAAGGTTAAGGTGACTCCTCACATAACCAGGTACACGAATGAAGCTTAACATCCCATTTTCGGAGTTACGAAGGGTACTTAACGAGTCTCTGAAAAATGCAAAATTATCTATTTAAACAGGGAGATGGTCAACATTTTTTTTGGGAATTCAATTTCATCTTGTCGATAAAACAGTATGGTAGCAATCTAGTTGGGTAGGAATTTTTCTAAATCACCTCAGAATAAGAGTTGAGGTTCATGGTTTTATACAAAAGGGTTATTTTGATTTCATGACTTATGACATGACATTTTATTGTTTTGCTGATAAGTTAATATAAAATAAGTAAATGTATTATAATCCTATTATTTTAAATTTATATTGAGCTGCAAATGAAAAAGCTGAAGTACGATATTTGTGAAAGATAAAGGGAGATGAACCATGCACGGGAACAAAGCTGGTCGAAACCGTGAGATTCAGCTCAGCATCTCCCTTAAGCATTTTTTCGAACAGATCATGACTATCCACAATTTTACCATTTCACCTTTTCTCAAAATTCTAAAGCTTTCCCAACAAACCCATTCTGTACCAAACCAACAATAAAACCACATGTTTAAAAGGTGTTGGACAATAAATTTTGGAGCTCCCTCAAGATAGCTAGCATGACTAATACGTCCATACATACCCGTACACAATATTTTTGGGTATATTCCATATGACCAAATCTCCCAAGGCATTTCCAAATACAACATCTGACAAAAATTTCTCAATCTTTTATGTTTTGTTGGAAGGTCATCCCTATCCTAGAAATCACATTTGGCATAGGCCGAGAAAGGCAAGTAAAGGAAATCAAATTTTCATTATACTCTAATGGATGTGTACCTATACTAAGCCTACATTTTACACAGGTACGGAGGTTACCTGAAGGTTTCTAAACATTTTCAACAAACCCATTCGTGTATATCATTCTATCATTGCATTCTATGATACCACATTTATGTCAGGCGTTCAGTCAAGCATTTCACATGCCAAATGCATGCTTCCACCATTGCATACATATCTGTTGTAGCACTTGCAATAAAAACATCTGAAAACCCATTATTCTTTGAAGTATATCACTACGCTACTCAAGATTTCCCATTGTAGTGCACGATGGGAGGATCTTTGTCGAAGGAGAAGGAAACCAGATTTCCACCTGCCCATCACATTAGCTTGAAAGTCTACGAGCTTTTGATTAAAATCGTTTCATGTATCCTGTAGCCGTGGGAGACCTAAAGGCCACATTGTTTTCAGGTATTCATTCAAATAGTTTGTGTGTCATGTGTATGCTCCCAAGTTTTGCGTCCATCTCTACCAGAGCACTATAACTACAAAAATGTCAAAAAACCCCATTTTGGCATAGGAAGGAGAACGTTGGAAAGAAGATAGTATTTCCATTATGCTTGATGCGCATAGCATGAGACTCATTCTATGCCACTCCATCCCTGGACCACACCTAATCTGATTTAGTGCCTCCCTCATAAAGGAGGGTATGGTCTTATTCCTACCTTCCTTGACCATTGTTCAAAGTAGCAGTAGTGAGTGATTTGTTACATGTCTCCAAAGATGATTTGTTGAAGATTCTTAATTTGCAGGTTTATAGGCTTTTTACGTTGGATCAGAAACATTGAGAGAGTGGATCTCAAATAAAGTTTTTGTATTATTATACAAAGAAAATGGTAAGTTTGAATGGACGTGGATGGAATCGCATGCCCTGTCTAGCTCCTGGCATATGCCACTTTCTGTGACACACTACCTCCCCACTTACTCACCCACCAATCTTCTTCAATTCTCCCCCACGTCACTTCACAAAGTATATTATTTATTTTTAATTCTATTTTAGTATTATTTAATTATGGGTACTACATTTCCATCCCCTTATAAGAGCATCATCCCGATGTGACACACAGATCGAAGCTCGAAGCATAGGTATTAAAAGAAGTCAATAATGAGAAATGTCGATTAGCAAAACAATTTTTCATTATAACACGACCACAAGGAAACAAACTAAATTTTGTGATATCATAAATTTTAACGTCCTATGAAGATTGGCATTTCACTTTTACTTTATTACTTAGTTTTTTTCCTTTAAAGTATTTCTTAATCTCGAACTCTTAGTATTTCAATTCTTAGGATTTTAGTTGACTTATGCTCATAGGTTCCCAACAAAAATGACATAACAATATCACATCAGGGTCACACACAACACTAATGGTTCACTAGACATCACGATATGTACCCTCATGACTATATCATATTACAACAATTCAACGGAACCATGGAAATAACATACATAGCCCTAACAACACAATACTTGTCACACATACTTCTGACACAAAGGTACTCATAACATAAATAGACTACAACAACATGGAATTCCCAACATGTACACATACATGGGTTTCATGCAACTAGGGACAATAACTGTAGCTACATAGTGTCATGATGGAAACAACATCATGCCAACAATGAGGAGCATCAATCCTCAACATAAAAAAAAACACAAACAGACTCACAAGAGTACACCTAACTCACTATACCAACACCACACCTCACAATACATCACAAAACAATCTCCAGTATATCTCCTAAAGCATCACTAAATAATTAAATATACTTTCCAAGAATAATATAACAACTCCATATACCTCCCAAAGCATCAATCACACCCTCTTATGCCTCCCTCAATTGTCTCTTATGCCTCCCTCAAGTCTCATATGCCTCCCTCAAGTAAAATGAAATAAATATAAATTTTCCTTTTAGCTCCACAAAATAGGTCGGTCACCCTATGGCCCTAGGCACATAAGGTCCAAACACCTCTAACCCAAGTGACATAATAACTCGTGGTTCAACAACCCACCAATTATTTGTGACTCATTAGGGCATACCCCTATACAACGAAGTAGGTCCATAGTTCCCACCTCTCCATGGTGAATCTCTTGACCCTGTTCTAATACATTATGACATTAGAACCAACATAACAAACCATTCAAATGCCAAGTGGCAAGATCTAAAGCCTTGGGCTAGGCTATAAAATTTTAAACTTAAAAATAAATTTTAAATCTAAGCAAAACAAATGGCCAAATAACCATAGTTAGTGCAAAAATCTGCATGTTAGTGCATCAACCAAATAAATGCCCAAAATATAAGAACATATAAATATAGAAAATTGTTGGTTCTAGCAAGAAAAGGGAAATTTTCCAATTTACGAATAAAATACATGTATAAGAATAACACATTACAATAACTACATGGCCTTATATGGCCACTAGGGAAGTACTCAACGAGTTTTTGGCACTCGAAACATTGAGCATCATCTCGTAAAATAACATGTCAAATAATATAATTGTCATCATCTCCATCTAAATCATCTCGCCACCACTTCGACAAGGCTCATCATAGTCACAATCACATAGGTTGAATCCATACGATAGCCATATTAGGAGAGATAAAGGAGTACAAGTCGCCATCCACTTTGAGCCTAACGTGTCTGCAAAACACAATATGCATGACACCCATTGATAAAGTGTCACACATACCAAACGAACAAAAGTCAGTTTTCAGCCTATGTGAGGCTCCACTTCCTATCTCATACTCGTCTTGAGTGACATGTACACATTTCCTCACTCCAAACATACACATTTTACCGATTTCCCTTAGGGTCGATTAGTGTAGGGTCCTGACATAACATATAAAAAAATCACTAACACAATGGTGATTCATGCACATTAACCATAGTGTATTATGTATGGTATATATACAGGGTATAACATAATCATTACTTTTACGGGCTACAATACATCACATTACCACAGTATGTACCCAAAGTGCAATCACTTTGTATACTATGGATCATACATTCACCATATTTCCTAAATCACAACGTGAACCATCACATTTACATGAATTATACGTATGTGGAACACAGTGTATAACCTTACAACATATAGTTAATTCCAATTACAACATGGTGACACACAATATTTTTCATAACATGGTGATGACATCATAATAAAATCCAATTAACTTTTAAACTAGTCTTGTCATGTGAAAACATCGTTCATGACTATATATCGCATAAGGCCAAAATAATCCAACACTCCATAATCCACAATAACACTTTTTTAACACAAAATAAGGTGGTTCATCACCCATGAATTCCCCATTGAATCCATGAAATAGAGATTGAATACTCTCATCACATGCACATCAACATAATAGCATATACGCACTAAGTGACATGCACCACATGTGCTTCCATAAGGTCACAATTACAACATTTTCACATTACAACATATATCACATTACACTTCTATTATCCATCACCGTCATGCACAATTATCACAACTCTAGTCCATCCCGGAGGTTTGAGAGTATGAATTGTTGACAATTTTACACTTGTGCAAAAATTGTCAATTCGAAACTTTTGTTATGATGGATAGCATTGGTGAAGTATACCTAAGCTATGGGAGATTATATTAGATTATGTTATTACTGCTGATTTATTTAAAAGATTATATGAAATCTGCAACTATGTGTCGTTGTTACAAAATGTAACAGATCACATAGTTTGTAATTTCATGATCATCCTCAGCAAAAGAACACAAGCCCCGAAGGACAATTATGTTGTCTTGATGAGAACATCCAATTGTAGAGTAGGTGAAGTGTAAAGTTTTGGAACAACAAACATAAGTGCAGATCACATAAAATCAGAGTTCATTATTGAATGTTACAAGTTCTATTCAATGTTCTTTCCTTCATGATTAAGACATTCAATTATGTTACTGAGTTGTTTAGTTCATTATACAATCCATACAGAAAGTAGAAATGCAGAAAGAGATATACAACTCATTTACAGAATTCAATACTTTATTCACAAGGAGATTCAAATGTTTCCCACAAAAGCCGTGGGATGTAGCTGAAAAGTAAAGTAAAACTAATGAAAAGAAAGATACACATGCATGAAAGAGAAAGCAAAGGAGTATGAGGGTGAACCCATCATTGCCTTGTATATTCTTCTTTGTGTAGAGCATCTCCTTGCCAGCTCCTTCATCCTCAAATCATGGTACCTGAAAAGTAAAAACAAGTCAACCATCAGTTACGAGCTCAGGGATCAAACCATATTCCTACACTATCCTACTTCATGCATATGAATCTTCCCCTAAATAGGAGATGTATTCTACTTGAAGGAAAAACTGCATGCATGCTTTAATCACTCAAAAAGAAGAAAGTGAAAAGAAAGAAGAAAACATGGACATAAGAGAGGCCAAAAGCCTAAATATTTCCTAACTGTTTTCCTAAGTGTGCAAGTACAAGTTGTAGAAAGAAAGAAATAAATAAGTCATAAGTACATACTAAGAAGAAGGAAGAGTGCAACTCAAAGTTCAGCAAACATTTTGCAAATGGAAGAAGTTAGAGCTCAGAAGAGAGAATGGAAGATAGAAGTACATTTTTAGTTTGCAAAGAAGAGGGAGAATCAAATTTCAACAAGTTGAAGCTAAAAGTAAAAAGGATTACAAGCTGAAATAGGATGAGAGAGAAGATTCTGGGAAAATTTTGATAGGGCTTTGCCATGTAAAATGGACATTTACAACTTTTCATCATGTTTTTTCAATTACTACATGCTTTAAAAGAACTATGCAAATCAAATAAGTGATACAGAAAGTAGAAAAGCATTACATGATCAAGAGAAACAACTATCATGTTTTTCAGTTCTCAATTGCTATATCAATTCAACATGAAAAGTGTTACTTTCTGTATCCTAGATCAAAATATATAACTACTATTTCTGGAAATGCATTAAAGAAAAGATTCTAAAAAAATTTCAGGGCTTCGCCTTATAAAATCAATATTTCAAATTTTCATCATAGATATCAGAGCTGTAATGAAAAGAAATACAATATATAATGCATAAAATAATTCTTTATAACTTAAAGAACTCAAGGGAATTGAAATTCCAAGATAATCTTACAAATTTCAGTTTTCTAACTTGTAGTTTTCAAAAATAAAGAATATGAGAGCACAAAATTACTACAACGATAATAAATTAAATTCATTCAAAGAAGCTAGTACTCATCTATGACATGATTAGAATATATTACAGTAAATAGAAAGAGCTATCTCATGATTCCATTAAAAGTGATAAGTAATTCAAGTAACATCTACGGTTATAAAGGTTTTGAAAGAGATAATAACCCATATTTAAGGTATAACTATCTTTCGAGAATAGGTCTATATCTATCCAGAGAGAAATTTCTAGAAATAATGAAATAGAATATGATTCAAATTTCTTAAATAGTATTACAAATAGAATGCAGATGAGTACTGAGAAGTTCTTTTCTATTTCCAAAATTATTAGTGGATTACAACTATTATTTTGAGGTGTAAATTTCAAATAACATAAACTAATTACATTCAAGCACTCATCTCGGTAGGAATTTTAGTTTTTAGGTGATCTCAGAGTCCAAAGAGTCACAACAACTATGCAATTAAAGGAAATTTATAGATAAAAGTTAGTTACAAGGCTCAAAACATCTCCAAAGTCTATCAAAGTGTAGCAGAGAAGCAAAAATTGAAGAAAGAAAAGTGTCTAAGCATCCTAAAACCTTCAAGTATTAGAATGAACAAAAAAAGAAGGAATCGAGTTTTCATAATCTATTATGAAATATGCAGGATTTGAGTTCAAGGATTCTCGATAGAACATAAGTAAAAGCACTTGGGAAAAGCCACTAAATGTGGATATTGAGGATCAACTTTCAATTCCAAATACAGTCTTAACTTACATTGAAAAATAATACAAAAATGAATACACTCTACCAAGATGGCCATCATCAACTACTTCAAGGTTTGAATGTTCAGGACAAGTCTTCATTTTTCAAAAACAGAAGTGTATTTTGGATTTAGAATATACAGGAACCAAAAATAGATCAAATAAAATGAAAGAAAACTCATATCACAAAAATAGAATGCACGAAGATTTTAAGCCGAGATGGAAATAATAAAGACTCAGATCTGTTTTCATTTCAAGAAAAGCAAAGTCAATATGAGAATACCCTCATCAAAATGAGAGCAGAATGGAATAGAGTGCGAAATGATTAAAAATCAGACAAGAAATAAAAATCCTAGTTTTCATCATACGCCCATTAATGGGTGTCAAAGGAAAAATCATAATAAGGAAAAATTACTTATTGTTCAAATTAAATATGAGCAACCCTCAAATGGTCATCAAATTTAGCAAAGGAAGCAACCCAACACGAGTTTCAACTCGATATCCATAAAGGAGGCAAGAAGACATGAAGTATGCAAATGAAATGGTGAATTATTAGCGCTTCGAAGTCAAGGTAATAAGAACAAAATGATTACCATGCTCAGAGATCAAGAACTTACTAGACTTCAACACCATTTGCACAAAGTCAACTCAAAAACAAAAGTGATCAACTAAAAGAAATAACAAAGAAACCAAATGGGTATGAAGAGATCACAAGAATGGAGCCAACACCCACATGTAATCAAGCTTTGAAGCCTCAACAATGGTGGATCTCGAGAAAACATTAGAGAATAAACACAAAATGTAGAGGTAAGAAATACTCATAATACCGAGTCTGAGAGAAAATCTGAATTAACAGAGCTCGAAAGGGACAAAAATGGTGTCCACAAACCTCACTAAGTTCCAAAAACTAAAAAACACATTCACTATCAGGAACCGAGAGCTCACAGTTTACTCTAAGAATGACGAGCATCATCCAAATTCGCTCAGAAAGTTCTAATAGAGAAGAAGACTGAATATATAAGATGTGCGAAGATACAAAAACCAGAAAAACCTCAAGAAATGCTGAGCTCAAAGTTCATAAGAAAGACGTGGCCATGGCTACAATGTTTCACCTTGAAAGCTCAAGACCAAGAAATCAAAGACCCCATAAAATAAATAGTTGTTCAAAGGCTAAGAAGGCCGAAAAATGGACTAATCCGAGATTCAAAAGCTTCAACAATGGCATCAATAAAAAAATTTCTAGGGCTTCACCCCCATGACAAAAATCCAAAATGAAGTGATCATTAGGGTCAAGTGATCTTTACCACTCAAACTCGAGATATGAGTTAAATGAAACTTAACCACAGTCAAATAATCAAAGGTAGAGAAGGAAAAGTACCAAGATCAATGCTCAAGGATCGATCCCTAAATTTGAAGCAAACCATCATGGTTAGATGCCATTACTATGCCAAAATCTAGGTCACAAACCCTAACCATGAGTCAAAGATCGAAGGCCTGGGATTCAATGGATCGAGAGATCAAAAATTTAAAATCGATCATCAGAGTTCAACACAAATCACCATGGGCACATTAACAACTGCCACATTAAATGCTAGATTGGAAAACCTAACTGAGGGTCAGAAACATCAACGCATAGAATTCACAAGATACATAGATCAACGGCTTGTTTTCCATCATTGATATCAAAGAAAACTCAACACAGGTCAGATTGCCACCAACAAATGCATGGAGGGGTGAGTCACCGTGGGGAGGGGGCCAGCCCATGTCACCAATCAAATATCATTGCATTGACTTTCAAAATTCCAAAACTATAGTCATTTCCAAATAATACAAAAATGCCATCATATGTGCTCATCACCGAAAAGGTAAAGTTTGAAATATGCCAAGACCGATGAGTATGGGTGGCAGCTATATGCCATAGTATTTGTTACAAAGGTGGTCGAATATAATATGGTGGTAACTATTACAAAGTTCCCCATGTGTATCCAAAACATGCCCCCTTTTATATGTACTAAGTCCACAAGGTGGTAGATTATAGCATGGTGAATAAAGTTCACAAAGTGGTAAAACAAATGGTCGACCCTTGAATATGCTAAAGTCCACCAAGGTGGAAAAAACCAAGCAAGTTAAAGGTGGTCCCCTGCAAGGAGGTTGGATTGGAGTTACAAATTGTTACTCATGTGACCACTCCGAAAAAGATGTAAATCTCATAACATGCGCACATAGCAAGTGGTCCCCACATGAGTAATTATTTTTGCAAATATTGCTAAGTGTTGTAATTATTTTCTCACAGGTAGAGAGTTGTATTTTTGCATGCTTCACAAGAAGAAAAAAGAGAAGAGGATGAATTTTCATGCTCAAAGGAGGAGGGAGACTTGCCTAGCAAGAAATTTTATTATTAGAAAATTATTCACCCATTCTTTTCTAAAATAGAAAGCAATCAATTCAATTTGACTGCATTATAAACAAGGCTATTAATACCTATTTTTTAATTGCATGCTCTAGTTTGTATTATTTTATCCCTTTATTTATTATTAAATAAAGGATAAAATTAGGATGCATGGGTGAGTATAGCTTTAGTCTATTTTAGGAAGGGTGGGAAATTTTTTTTTGCTATATATTGTGTGCCTTTGCAAAGCACAAGGATTCTTCCTAGAGGACTTTTGGATATATGAGTACTGAAGCAAATTTTTCAAATTTTCCCTCTGAGTGTGAAGTATTTTCTACTTTTCCAAGTTATTTTGTAGTCTTGTGTATGTTACATTAATCTTGTGAATGCAAATTCCTTGATCAACCACCTTACCCTGATGCAAATTTCAGTCCTTTATGCTTAAGTTTTAATGTGCATGTTAACTTATTAGCACTCTTGTGATCTTCCCTCAGTGCAATCAAGTGTTTTAGCCCTTAGATATTCTCTGAGAAAAACTATTGGTTCGTGCATTAAGAATACTTCCCAAATAAGTTGTGCATATACTAGTCAAATCTCTCATACAAATTTAGTGTATCACCTTAGTTTTAGTCATTTTAAAGTCATCTTTTACCCTCAAAACTCCCTAGAAAATAGTTTAGTATACACCACAATAAGGAACTAGCCTTAATACTAGAGACTCACCTCAAAATAGGTATACCCACAGACCTGAGGTGTTTCCATTATATCTATGAAAGAGAGAGATCATTTTGCAAGCTTAGAAAACCTGCAGCCATCTCTCTATAGGGTGCACTTTTGAGAGATAATAGTTTTTGGCACACCCGGTGGGACAACGAATCAGATCTGCATACAAGTTTCAGATCTACATCATATTTACAGAAAATTAAAAGTCACTTTTGGGAGAAAACTGTAGCTAATTTATTCTAAATATTTTATGATCTTTTGGCGACTCCGTAAAGCTGAATTCAGACCAGTATTGCAGCATGTTCCATGCCTAAAGTGACTACAAGATCATCGGTAAGAACGATTCCTTTCGATTTTTTTCTTTTTACCTTTGAATTTGCTAAAAGAGAAGAGTTGGTAATACTTTGCCTTATAATAGACCTGGTTTTGGTAACCCTCCTCCTAATATTGTTTCACCACGTGTAAATTTTACTATCAATATCCTAGTTTTTCCAATGGCCCAACAACCACCCAGAATTTTTCCCCTTTACTAATGGTAGCCCATTAGTAGTTCCATTTATCATGATATTCCCAAAAACCTGCCATGAAAAGTTTTCCATCATTTACGGGTGAAAATCAGGTTACACCAGCTGAACATATCAAAGATGTTGCAGCCCTATGTGTAGTCCATAATATCACTCATGAAGACGTAGCCCTAAGAATTTTAGCTACATCTTTTAAAGGGAAAGCCTTGCAATGGTATAGAAACTTAGAAATTGGAAGCATAGGAACTTGGGATATTTTAGGTGAAAAATTGCTGAAACAATTCCAAGACAACTCAGATCATTTGTCTCTCATTGAACAATTATCTACTATTAAAAGAGCTCCAACGAATTTATGTCTAGTTTCAATATCCATTTTCCAGAACTTGGGAAAGAATTCCAGCAAGTGTCAAGCCTCAAGCTGATCATGCTTTCCTTTATTATCTTAGAGCATTAAATAGTGATATATCAACTATGATTCAGTCAATGGGTGGAGAGACACTCCCATTACCTTATGATATTGCTATCCAAGTTGAAAATAGCCTTATTCAAGTTGGAAATTTAGCACCAAGGCCATTAATGCCATTTTTCGTATATTTTGTGCCTATTCCTCACTATTATTACAATCACAGAACCCAATGTTGTAGCTCCATCAGATGATGTATTCAAAGCTTTGTAGACTATGGGAAATAAGTTGACTTCAATTGAGAACAAAATTGCATTACCTAGCATACCCTACAAGGCTCCTTATCATCCCTACCAATAGAATCAACAAAATAGGCAGCCCTATCAACAGAATCAAAATTATAGGTAGCCTTATCAATAAAGGCAGTTTGACCCAAAGGCTCCTAGTTCTTCTAATGCTTTAGTTCCAGTTAATATGGCTACAGAGGAGTGGTTTCAGCCTTGTAATGAACCTCATTTAGCCCCCACTTGCTCAAATTCTTATCTAAATCTGAAACATTGTTTATGCCTCAAATGGAGGGTGGGAAGCAAGAAACTCATGTTTAGAAAGCACCTAAATAGAATTTAGTCATTTTTAATGAGGAGGATTTCATTGCAGTCACTACTAGGGCTCAAGGGAGGGCTACTAAAAATCAAAAGCAACAAAATAGGCCTATCTTGCCTACCATCACTAACAAGACAACATCTCCAAAGTCAACTAGCAACCCTGTTGTTCCTCAAAAATCAGCAAGTGTCCCAGTTGATAAAATTCATCAAAGACAGCTACAACCTGATCCAAGAAGACTATTTATACCTTAGATATCCAAGGCAGCTGAAGCAGAATCAATTTTCGCTAAATCCTACTCCAAGACAAGTTGATTTTGTCTCTAAGACAATTGCTTCTTTTAACATTGTTGATGTAATGAAAAATCATAATGTTAACATCTCAATGTGGGATGCTCTAAGTATTCCTAGACAACAAGATTTTAATTTCTCATGAACTAGCTAATTCGCAGATTTCTTCAAATACAATCAGAGAAGGAAGTTTAGAAAATAGATATGGTCCTTGGAATGTTTGAGCAAGTCCGTATTAAAGAAGTTAAGTGGATGGTTCAAAAAGTTCTGAATGCTCATGACATCAAGCAAACACCACCATTTTATTTATCACCGATCATTAGAGAACATTTAGTTCATAATTGCATGGTGGAAAGTGGTGCAAGTAGCACATGATTATGCCAAAAGCAATCGCAAAAAAAAATTAGGCTTGCAAGATGAGCCTACAAAAAGGAGTGTCTTATAACTTGATGGAACTATAACAAATAGAGTTGGTATAATCAAAAATTTAGAGGTAATGTTAGATGTTTGCCTAAATGTTTCTATTTCGCAAGATGTTCTTGTTGTGGATCTACCTCCATACTTTTCCTTGTGCTTATCTAGAGATTTCACAGCGAAAATAGGAGGTTATCTCTCTTCGGATTGGTCCTTCTTATTTTTTACTACATGTTATGGAACTAAGGTTACTATCAATTCAGAACCATTGGCCAGATTCCATATTGAGCTTCATTCTCCAAATGCAATACTTAATTACTCAGCTTTAGAGCAATCTGATTTTGATGATGTAGCTCAGGTTTCAACATTAGATGGTGTTTGTAACATGTTTATGGATGAAAAGATAGTTGAAGAACATGCTCATGATCCTTTTAAGGAGGTTGAAGAACATCTTTTTGGTGTGTATTCTATGCATGAGGAAAATACACCACTTCCCTTGCTGTCTAAAATAGTTGTTTCAACAGAAGGGATTTGGAAGCTTCATTTTGATGGTGCTAAGAACAAGAAAGGAAAAGGAGTAGGGTTGATGCTCACTTACTTGACAAACGAAAGTTTTTTCTCATCTTTGAGTCTCCAATTTACATGCACTTGTAATTTGGATCAATACGAAGCATTAATTCATGGCTTACATTGGGCCAGAAAGAGAGGTATTAGCACTTTACAAATCTTTGGTGATTTTGAGTTAGTTATCAATCAAGTACAAAACTTCAATGTTTGTAAGAATCCTTTAATGAAGTCTTATAGAAAAAGTTTCAAACTTAATGGATGATTTTGAAGCTATTAACATTTAGTTTATTCCCAGAGCTGATAACAAGCATGGAGATATACTTGCAGCAGTTGGTGCTAGTTTCAAAGTGCTATAATAGATGGAAATTAACAAAATTCAGCCTCATATTAAGCTAATTATCAGGCCTTCTATACCTGATAATGAATCAAATTGGCAAGTTTTTGAAAGTGATGATCAAATCTGTAGGTTTTTGTAGCAAGAAGCTAAATTCTCTGCAGTTAATCAGGATAAGTTACAACATTTATATGGTGATCAGATTGTTTAGTTGAAGACAAATAAATTGCCTCGAGGTCTGGTCACATTGGAAGACATCTTCAGCACCGACGATTAGTTAAGAAAGGTGAAGACTAAAATGTCAACCCCCTCTAATAATTACGAAGAGATTTTGGTTGATGAAGGGAAAAAGTTATTTCTTAGAAAGGTATGTTCCTCACCTGAAAAAAGTCATTTATTAATCTTTGCAAAGAGTTTAAGGATGTCTTTGCTTGGAAATACCAAGACCTGAAAGGGTTTGATCCCATTCTAGCACAACATACAATTGAGTTACATCCAAATGCTAAGCCTGTAAGATAGAAACAGAGGCCTATAAATCCAAAAATAGAACCTCTGATGAGGAAAGAGTTATCCAAGTTGATTGAATCAGGTATTATTTTTCCAGTTAAGCATTCAAGTTGGGTAGCCAATCTTGTTCCTGTTAGGAAGAAGAATGGTGAAATCAGACTATGTGTAGATTTCAGAGATCTTAATAAAGCTTCATTAAAAGATCATTACCCACTTCCGAATATGGATCAGATTTTGAGAACAGTCTCAGGTTCAGATAGACTATCTCTTCTAGATGGTTACAATGGCTATAATCAGATTTTAGTTTGAGAAGAAGATAGATACAAAACAACTTTTACCACCAAGTGGGGTACCTATGCTTACAAAAGAATGCCTTTTGGTCTTTCAAATGTTGGAGCAATGTTTCAACGTGCAATGGACATGGATTTTCAGAGCTTGTTAAATAAATGTATTCTTGTTTATTTGGATGATATTACCGTGTTCTCAAAAAATCCAGAAGAACATTTGATGCATTTAAGGCAAACTTTTCAGTTATGTAGGTAGTTTGGAATATCTTTGAATCCTCTGAAGTCTATCTTTTCAATACATCAAGGTAAATTACTTGGTCATATTGTTTCAAAGAAGGGTTTAGCAATTGATCCTTTCAGAATCAAAGCTATATCACAGCTATCATTGCCTCATCATAAGAAGGCATTACAAAGTTTTCTTGGAAAAATAAACTTTGTTAGAAGATTTGTTCAGATTTTGTAGCATTGGTCAAACCATTAACAACTATGTTAAAGAAAGAGAAAACTTTCTCTTGGATGAGCAAACAAAGGGAACATTTTGAAGCAATAAAAATAGCTATCTCTCAGGCTCCTACCCTTGCAAACCCAAATTTTGATAAAGATTTTTCAATGTATGCACTTGCAGGAGCTGGAACAATCTTATCTATTTTGACTGAGTTAATGATGAAAATATTGAGCAGTACCAATTTCTTTGTATAGAGTTTGCATGATTACAAAACAAGGTACACATTTCTTGAAAAATAAGTACTTTCAGTAGTCAGAGGACTAAATAATTTTAAGTATATGCTTTCGAACAATAAAATCCATGTTCTTGTTTCTCATCCAAATGTGAAATCTTTCTTTTTAAATAAAGAATTGAATGAGAAAAGAGCAGGCTGGATAATGAAGGTTATGGAATATGATGTTGATATTCGGGTTGCTAAGATAGTTCAAGGTAAAGGTTTATGTGAACATCTAATTGCTGATATGGAAAAAATAGCAAGCTGCGGAACCGAAGATTCATAACAACATGTCGAAATTGCATATCGGCAATCAAATATCATGGTCCAACAAGAAAATCAGCAACTTGAATTTGCTCAAGAGATCCAAGAATCAAGATGGATGACTAATTTGGTTAACTAATTACAATATGGCACCTATTTGGAAGGTATGGATAAGACTAAGCGAAGATATTTCAAATTACAATTTATTCCTTATCTTTTCATTCATGGTGTGTTGTGTAAAATGGATATAAATGGGATCTTGCTGCGATGTGGTGATTACGATAGAATTAAAAAATATTATCAGAACTCCATGAAGGACCTATAGGAGGTCACTTCTCAACACGTACTACAACTTTAAAAATTATGAAAGTAGGTTACTATTGGCCTAGCATATTCAAAGACTATTTTGAATGGATTAGAAAGTGTAATAAATGTGCTTTCTTTGTTGGAAAAGAACATCTTGCTTCGTTTCCTTTGCAGCCTATTTCATCTGATCAGCCTTTTATGCAGTGGGGTCTTGAATTTATTGGAATGATAAACCCACCTTCGTCACAAGGACATAAGTGGATCTTAACTGCTACAAATTATTTTACACGATGGACTGAAGCAATATCCTTGTAAATATTCTAATGAAGCTTCGATACTATTCATTTATAAAGGAATAGTTTGAAGATTTGGTGTTCTAACAACTATCATATCAAATAATGCTTTAGCATTCCTTAGTGCAAAGGTAATGATTGGGGTCAAACATGGAATATATCTAAGTTATTCATTTAATTATTACCCACAAGGTAATGGCTTAGCTGAAAGTAGTAACAAGAATGTTAAGTATCACTAGAAGAATACTCAATGATAATTAAAGAGATTGGCATCGATGTTGAATTCACACTTTGGGTGAAAGAGTGACTCCTAAAAGATCAGTTGGCAATTCACCATCCAAGATTGTGTATGGAAAAGAAGAAAGAATGCTTATTTCATTTGAGTTACCCACATTATATTTGTGGCATCAAATGGAGCTACTTGAGAATGAACCATTACTGAGTTCGTTATATAGAGTTAATGGAATTACAAGAGCTAAGAGATCAAGCTCATTTAAATATGGAGAAGAATCATAAACAAATCAAGAAGACTTTTGACAAGAAATCCAAACTTAGAGTATTCAATGAAGGAGATATTGTGTTAAAGTGGGATACGATCATGCAAAGCAAGGAAAAACTCAAAGTTTGATACACTTTGGAGTGGTCCGTACATTATTTTAACTTGCAAGGAACACAACACTTTTTAGCTTTCGAAGCTGAATGGAGAGGAAATTTGCATTCTGTGA
Source organism: Taxus wallichiana var. yunnanensis (assembly GCA_018340775.1). NCBI lineage: Eukaryota > Viridiplantae > Streptophyta > Pinopsida > Cupressales > Taxaceae > Taxus > Taxus wallichiana. Next base: position 961,044,062 of record CM031242.1, on the reverse strand, counting down.
ATGGTATGTTTCTCAAATATTATTATTAAAAATATTACATGTATTGCTAGAGTAATATTTCCATTCAATAAGTGTAGCTTTTTCAGCACATTGCATTGTTTTCAATTCAATAAGTGCATTTGTGCACGTGGTCTGCAGTTTACGGATCCTTTACCAACTTTAGTTTGTTTTGGAAGGGTTGAACCTTTCAGAAAGGAAGATTTTGGTTATAAGCTTGAACTCCATACCCAATAGACAAGAGTAAGGCACTAGTATATAAGCTAGCAGATGACATTCCCTATAGGATTGCAAGAAATGTTGACAATTTTACACTTGTGCAAAAATGGGCAACTCAAAACTTTGTTACGATGGATAACATTGGTGAAGTATACCTAAGCTATGGGAGATTATATTAGATTATGTTGTTACTACTAATTTATTTAAAATATTATATGAAATCTACAACTATGTGTGTTACTAAAACATAAAGATCACATACTCACGGAATTTCATGATCATCCTCAACAAAAGAACACAAGCCCCGAAGGATAGTTATGTTGTCTTGATAAGAACATCCAATTATAGAGTAGGTGAAGTGTAAAGTTTTGGAACAAAAACATAAGTGTAGATCACATAAAATCAGAGTTCATTAATGAATCTTACAAGTTCTAATCAATGTTCTTTCCTTCATGATTAAGACATTCAATTATGTTACTGAGTTTTTTAGTTCATTATACAATCCATACAGAAAGTAGAAATGCAGAACGAGATATACAACTCATTTATAGAATTCAATGCTTTATTCACAACAAGAATCAAATGTTTCCCACACAATATGTGGGATGTAACTAAAAAAGTAAAGTACTGACTAATGAAAATAAATATACATATGCATAAAAGAGAAATCAAAGGAGTATGAAGGTGAACCCATCATTGCCTTGTATATTCTTTGTTTTGCGCAGATGATCTCCTTTCCATCTCCTTTGTCCTCAAGGCATGGTACCTAAAAATAAAAAACAAGTCAACCATCGATTCAAGCTCAAAGATCAAATCATATTCCTACACTATCCTACTTCATGCATATGAATCTTCCCTAAACAGGAGATGTATTCTACTTAATGGACAAACCGCATACATGCTTTAATCACTCGAAAGAAGAAAATGAAAAGAAAGAAGAAAACATGGACATAAGAGAGGCCAAAAATCCTAATTATTTCATAACTATTTTCCTAAGTGTGCAGTATAGTCATAGTTAGCGAAAGAAAGAAAGAAATAAGTCATAAGTACATATAAAGTTACTCGAAGTTCAACAAACTTTTTACAAATGGAAGAAGTTAGAGCTCAAGAGAGAATGGAAGATAGAAGTACATTTTTCATTTTGTGAAGAAGAAGGAGAATCAAATTTCAACAAGCTGAAGCTAAAAGCAAAAAGGATTACAGCTGAAATAGGATGAAAGAGAAGATTCTATGAAAATTTTGTGAGGGCTTTGCCATGTAAAATGGACATTTACAACTTTTCATAATGTTGTTTCAATTACTAGATGATTTAAAAGAACTATGCAAATCAAATAAGTGATATAGAAATTAGAAAAGCATTACATGATCAAGTGAAACATCTATCATAGAAAAAAATTACTACAATGACAATAAAGGACATTCATTCAAAGAAGGTGGTACTCATCTATGACATGAGCAAAAGCTATTACAAGTGAACAAAAAGAGCTATCTCATGATTACGTTAAAAGTGAGAATTAGTTCAAGTAACTTCTATGGTTATAAAGGATTTTCAGAAAGAGATAATAACCCAAATTTAAGGTATAACTATCTTTTCAGAATAGGTCTATATCTATCTAGGAGAGAAATTTTCCAAAAATAATGAAATAGAAGATGATTCAGTTTTCTTAAAGAGTATTACAAATAGAATGCGGACCTAAGTACGTGAAGTTCTTTTCTATTTCCAAAATTATTAGTGGATTACAACTATTATTTCAAGGTGGAAATTTCTAAATAACAGAAACTAATTGAATTCAAGCGCTCATCTTAGTAAGAATTTCAGTTTTCAAGTGATCTCAGTCCAAAGAGTCACAACAACTATGCAATTAAAGGAATTTTATAGATACAAAGTTAGTTACAAGGCTTAAAACATCTACAAAGTGTGTCAAAGTGTAGCAGAGAAGAAACAAATTGTAGAAAGAAAAGTGTCTGAGCATCCTAAAACCTTCAGGCATTAGAATGAATAGGAAAAATAGGAATCATATTTTTCATAAGATATTATGAAATATGTAGGATTTGAGCTCAAGGATTCTTGATAGAACAAAAGTAAAAGCACTCAGGAAAAGCCACTAAATGTGGAGATTCAAGGATCGACTTTCAATTCCAAATATAGTCTTAACTTACATTGAAACATAATACAACAAATGCCTACACTCCTACCAAGATGGCCATCATCAACTACTTCAAGGTTTGAATGTTCAGGACAAGCCTTCATTTTGTCAAAACACGAAGTGTATTTTGGCTCTAAAATATGCACAGGAAGCAAGAAATAGATCGAATAAAATGACAGAAAGCTCAGATCAAAAAAATAGAATGCACGAAGAGTTTAAGCCCAGATGGAAATAATAAAGACCTAGATCTATTTTCATTTCAAGAAAAGAAAAGTCAATATGTGAATACCCTCATCAAATTAGAGAAGAAAGGAACAGAGTGTGAAATGATTCAAAATCAGACAAGAAATACAGATCCTACTTTTCATCACAAGCCCATTAATGGGTGTCAAAGGAAAAATTAGAATAAGGAACAAGCACTTACTATTCAAATTAAATCTGAGCAACCCTCAAATTGTCATCAACTTTAACAAAAGTAGCAACCCAACACGAGTTTCAACTCGAGATCCACAAAGGATTCAAAAAGACACAAAGTATGCAAAGGAAGTGGTGAATTATTGGCTCTTTGAAGTCAAGGTAATAAGAACAAAACGATTACCATACTCAGAGATCAAGAACTTACAAGACTTTAACACCATTTAAACAATAACTCTAAAACAAAAGTTCTCACACCAAAAGAAATAATAAAGAAAACAAATGGGTATGAATATATCACAAGAATGGAGCCATCACCCACGAGTAATCAAGCTTCAAGCCTCGAAAATGGAGGATCTAAAAAAGAAAGAGAATAAAGACAAAATGCAGAGGCAAGAAATATTCATAATACCGATGAGAAAAGCCTAATTAATGAGCTCGAAAGGGACATAAATGGTGTCCAAAAACTCACTATGTTCCAAAAACTCAGAAAAACACATTCACAATCGGGAATTTAGCTCGAGGGTTACTCTAAAAATGATGAGCATCATCCAAATTCACTCAGAGAGTTCTAATAGAATACAAGAATGGATATATAAGATGTACGAAGATACACAAACCAGACAAACCTAAAGAAAGGCTGAGCTCAAAGTTAATAAGAACACTATAGGTTTGCAAAATGGATAATAATTTCCCTATCCAGGTTTCAAATGGGGGTTTAAAACGAAATCCAACTTTATAGTTTTAGTAGTTTCATACGAATATAAAACGGTGTAACATTGCTCCCAATATGGCATCAAAAATATCACAAATGTTCATTCGGGTCAAACCAAAGGTTAAGGTGACTCCTCACATAACCAGGTACATGAATGAAGCTTAATATCCCATTTTGAAGTTAAGAAGAGTCTTGAATGAGTCTCCAAAAATGAAAAATTATCTATTTAAATAGGGAAATGGTCAACTTTTTTACTAGGAAGTCAATTTCTTCTTGTCGATAAAACAATATGGTAGCAATCTAGTTGGGTAGGAATTTTCTAAATCACCTCGAATAAGGGTTAAAGTTACGACACGGAATTTTATTATTTTGCAATAAGTTTATATAAAAAAATTAAATTTATTATAATCATAATATTTTAAAGTTATATTAAGATGCAAATGAAAAACTAAAGTACGAGAGTTATGAAAGATAAGGGGAGATGAACCATGCCTAGGAGGCGAAGTCGGTAGAAGCGTGGGATTCGGGTTCAACATCTCCTTAAGCATTTTGTCGAACAGATCATGAGCATATGTGATTTTACCATTTCACCTTTGCTCGAAATCCTCAATCTTTCCCAACGAACCCATTTTGCACCGAACCAACAATAAAACCACATGTTTAAAAGGTGTTGGACAATAAATTTTAGAGCTCCCTCAAGATAGCTAGCATGACTAAGACATCCATACATACCCGCATACAAAGTATGTTTGGGTATATTCCATATGACCACATCTCCCGAGGCATTTACAAATACAACATCTGACAAAAATTTCTCAATATTTTATGCTTTGTTAGAAGTTCATCCCTATCCCAGAACTCACATTTTACATTGGCTGAAAAAAGGCAGGAAAAGGAAGTCAAATTTCCATTATGCTCTGATGGATGTCTACCTGTACTAAGCCCGCATTTTACATAGGTAGGGAGGTTACCTGAAGGTTTCTAAACCTTTTCAACAAACCCATTTGTGTATATCATTCTATCATTGTAGTCTATGATGCCACATTTATGTCAGGCGTTCAGTTAAGCATTTCACATGCCAAATGCATGCTTCCACCATTACATACATCTTTTTGTAGCACTTGCAAAAAAATCTAAAAACCCATTATTATTTGAAGTATATCACTACACTACTCAAGAGTTCCCATTGCAGTGCACGATGGGAGGATGCTGGTGAAGGAGAAGGAAACCAAATTTGCACCTGCCAATCACATTTGCTTGAAAATCTCTAAGCTTTTTCAGCAAACCCATTTCATGTATCCTACAGCCATGGCAAACCCAAAGGCCACATTGTTTTCAGGTATTCATTCAAACAGTTCGTGTGTCATGTGTATGCTCCCAAGTTTTGTGTCCATCTCTACTAGAGCACTGTAACTACAAAAATGACAAAAAACCCCCATTTTGGCATAGGCTGGGAGAACATTGGAAAGAAGATAGTATTTCCATTATGCTTGACGCGCATAGCATGAGACTCATTCTGCACCACTCCATCCTGGACCACACCTAATTTGATTTAGTGCCTCCCTTAGAAAGGAGGGTATGGTCTTATTCCGCCTTCCCGACCATTGTTCAAAGTAGTAGTGAGCGATTTGTTTATAGGATTCTCCAAAGATGTTTTTTCGAAGATTCTTAATCTACAGGTTTATAGGATTTTTATGTTGGATCAGAGACATTGAGAGAGTGGATCTCAAATAAAGTTTTTGTATTATTATACAAAGAAAATGGCAGGTTTGAATGGACATGGATGGAATCGCATGCCCTGTCTAGCTCTTGGCATACGCCACTTCCTGCAACACGCTACCTCCCCACTTACTCACCCACCAACCTTCTTCAATTCTCCCCCACGTCACTTCACAAAGTATATTATTTATTTTTAATTCTATTTTAGTATTATTTAATTATGGGTACTACATTTCCCTCCCCTTATAAGAGCATCATCCCGATGTGACATAATATCGAAGCTCGAAGTATAGGTAGGAAAACAAGTCAATAATGAGACATGTCGATTAGAAAAACAATTTGTCATTATAACACGACCACAAGGAAACAAACTAAATTTTATGATATCATAAATTTTAACGTCCTATGAAGATTGGAATTTCACTTTTACTTTATTCCTTAGTTATTTTTTCTCTTTAAATTATTTCGTAATCTCAAACGCTTAGTATTTCAAATCTTAGGATTTTAGTTGACTTATGCTCATAGGTTCCCAACAAAAATGACATAACAATATCACATCAGGGTCACACACAACACTAATGGTTAACTATTCATCACGATAAGTACCCTCACGACTATATCATATTACAATAATTCAACGGAACCATGGAAATAACATACATAGCTCTAAAAACACAATACTTGTCATAGATACTTCTGACACAAAGGTACTCGTAACATAAATAGACTACACCAACATGGAATTCCCAACATGTACACATACATGGGTTTCGTGCAACGAGGACAATAATCGTAGCTATATAATGTCATGATGGAAACAACTTCATGCCAACAATGAGGAGGGTCAATCCTCAACATAAAAAAACACAAACGGACTCACAATAGTACACCTAACTCACTATACCAACTCCACACCTCACAATACATCACAAAACAATCTCCATATATCTCCCAAAGCATCACTAAACAATTAAATATACTTCCCAAGAATCACAGAACAACTCCATATACCTCCCAAAGCATCAATCACACCCACACAAATCTCTTATGCCTCCCCCAAGTCTCTTATGCCTCCCTCAAGTGTCTCTTATGCCTCCCTCAAGTCTCTTATGCCTCCCTACAGTCTCTTATGCCTCCCTCAAGTAAAATGAAATAAATATAAATTTTCCTTTTAGCTCCACAAAAGAGGTCGGTCACCCTATGGCCCTGGGCACATAAGGTCCAAACACCTCTAACCCAAGTGACATAATAACTCATGGTTCAACAACCCACTAGTTATATGTAACTCCTTAGGGCGTACCCCCATACAATGAAGCAGGTCCATAGGTCCCACCACTCCATGGTGAATCCCATGATTGTATTATAATACATTTGGACATTACAACCAACATAACAAACCATTTAAATGCCAAGTGGAAAGATCTAAAGCCTTGGGCTAGGCTATAAAATTTTAAACTTAAAAAGAAAATTTAAATCTAAGCAAAACAAATGGCCAAATAACCATAGTTAGTGCAAAAATCTTCATGTTAGTGCATCAACCAAATAAATGCCCAAAATATAAGAACATGTCAATCAAGAAAATTGTTGGTTCTAGCAAGAAAAGGGAAAGTTTTCAATTTACGAATAAAATACATGTATAAGAATAACACATTACAATAACTACACGGCCTTATATGGCCACTAGGGGGTACTCAACGAGTTGCTGGCACTCGGAACATCGAGCCTCAACTCGTAAAATAACATGTCAAATAATATAATTGTCATCATCTCCATCTGAATCATCCTGCCACCACTTCGACAAGGCTCATCATAGTCACAATCACATAGGTTGAATCCATACGATAACCATATCAGGAGAGACAAAGGAGTACAAGTCGCCATCTACTAAGCCTAAGGTGTCCATGAAACACAATATGCATGACACATGTTGAGAAAGTGTCACACATAGCAAACAAACAAAAGTGGGTTTTCAGCCTATGTGAGGCTCCACTTCCTATCTCATACTCGGCTCGACTGACTGTTTAATGGTACACATTTCCTCACTCCAAACATACAAATTTTACTGATTTCCCTTAGGGTCGGTTAGTGTAGGGTCCACAACATAACATATAACGAAATCACTAACACAATGGTGATTCATGCACATTAACGATAGTGTATTATGTATGGTATATATACAGGGTATAACATAATCATTACTTTTATGGTTATGATACATCACATTACCACATTATGCACCCAAAGTGCAATCACTGTACACTAGGGATCATACACTCACCATATTCCCCTAAATCATGACATGAACCATCACATTTTACATGAATTATACGTATGAGGAACACAATGTATAACCTTACAACATATAGTCAATTCCAATTACAACATGGTGACATGCATGATTTGTCACAACATGGTGATGACATCACAATAAAATCCAATTCACTTTTAAACTAGTCTTGTCATGCAAAACATCATCACACCCGGATATCACATAAGGCCAAAATACTCCAACACTCGTAATCCACATTACACTTTTTTTAACACAAAATAAGGTGGTTCATCACCCATGAATTCCCCATTGAATCCATGAAATAGAGAGTGAATACTCTCATCACAAGCACATCAACATAATAACAAATACACACTAAGTGACATGCACCACATGTGCTTCCATAAGGTCACAATTACAACATTGTTCACATTACTCTTCCAATATCCATCACCATCATGCGAAATTATCACAACTCCAATCCATCCCATGTTCAAGAGTATGAACTATTGAAAATTTTTGCACTTGCGCAAAAATGTGCAACTCGAAACTTTATTACAATGGATAGCATTGGTGAAGTATACCTAAGCTATGGGAGATTATATTATATTATGTAAATTCTATTGCTAATTTATATGAAATATGCAACTATGTGTCTTTGTTACAAAATGCAACAAGTCACATAGTCTGCAATTTCATGATCATCCTCAGCAAAAGAACACAAGCCCCGAAGGATAGTTATGTTTTCTTGATGCGAACATCCAATTACATAGTAGGTGTAGTGTAAAGTTTTAGAACAGAAAACATAAGTGCAGATCACATAAAATCAGAGTTCATTACTAAATGTTACAAGTTCTATTCAATGTTCTTTCCTTCATGATTAAGACATTCAATTATGTTATTGAGTTGTTTAGTTCATTATACAATCCATACAAAAAGTAGAAATTCAGAAAGAGATATACAACTCATTTACATAATTCAATGCTTTATTCACAAGGAGAGTCAAATGTTTCCCACACAAGCCATGGGATGTAACTGAAAAGTAAAGTATAGCTACTGAAAAGTAAGATACATATGAATGAAAGAGAAAGAAAAGGAGTATGAGAATGAACCCATCATTTCCTTGTATATTCTTCATTGTGCAGAGAATCTCCTTGCTAGCTCCTTCATTCTCAAGGCATGGTACCTAAAAATCAAGAACAAGTCAACCATCGATTCTGAGCTCGGGATCCAACCATATTCCTACACTATCCTACTTCATGCATATGAATCTTCCCCTAAATAGGAGATGTATTCTACTTGAAGGACAAACTGCGTGCATGCTTTAATCACTCATAAAGAACAAAGGGAAAAGAAAGAAGAAAACATGGACATAAGAGAGGACAAAAAGCCTAAATATTTCCTAACTATTTTCCTAAGTGTGCAGGTATAGGTTGCAGCCAAAAAAGAAATAAATAAGTCATAAGTACATACTAAGAAGAAGTAAGACTACAACTCAAAGTTTAGCAAACTTTCTAAAAATGGAAGTAGTTCTGACTTAGTAGAGAGAATGGAAGATAGAAGTACATTTTTCAGTTTGCAAAGAAGAGGGAGAATCAGATTTCAACAAGCTGAAGCTAAAAGCAAAAAGGATTACAGCTGAAATAGGATGAGAGAGAAGATTCTGTGAAAAATTTTGACAGGGCTTCGCCATGTAAAATGGACATTTACAACTTTTCATCATGTTGTTTCAATTACTACATGCTTTAAAAGAACTATGAAAATCAAATAAGTGATACAAAAATCAAAAAAGAATTACATGATCAAGAGAAATAGCTATCATGTTTTTAGTTCTCAATTGCTATATCAATTCAGCATGAAAAGTGTTACTTTCTGTATTCTAGATCAGAATATATAACTACTATTTCTGGAAATGCATTAAAGAAAAGATTCTGAAAATTTTTTTGCTAGGGCTTCACCTTATAAAATCAACATTTCAGATTTTTCAGCATACATATCAGAGCTCTAATGAAAGGAAATACAATATATAATGCAAAAATAATTCTTTATAACTTAAACAGCTAAAGGGAATTGAAATTCCAAGATAATCTTATAAATTTCAGCTTTTCTAAGTTGCAGTTTTCAAAATAAAGCAGACATGAGAGCACATAATTACTACAATGACAATAAAGTACATTCATTCAAAGAAGGTAGTACTCATCTATGACATGAGCAGAAGCTATTACAGGTGAACAAAAAGAGCTATCTCATGATTCCATTAAAATTTAGAAGTAATTCAAGTAACATCTATGGTTATCAAGGGTTTGAGAAAGAGATAATAACCTTGATTTAGGGTATAACCATCTTTTGAGAATAGGTCTATATCTATCCAAGAGAGAAATTTTCTAGAAATAATGAAATAGAAGATGATTCATATTTCTTAAAGAGTATAACAAATAGAATACGAGAGATGAGTATAGAAGTTATTATCCATTTCCAAAATTATTAGTGGATTATAAATATTATTTCGATGTGTAAATTTCTAAATAATAGAAACTAATTGCATTCAAGCACTCATCTCAAGAGACGAATTTCAGTTTTCAAGTGATCTCGAGTCCAAAGAGTCATAAGTAACTATGAAATTAAAGGAATTTTATAGATACAAAGTTACTTACAAGGCTCAAAACATATACAAAGTGTGTCAAAGTGTAGCGAGAGAAGAAACAAATTGTAGAAAGAAAAGTGTCTCGAGCATCCTTAAACCTTTAGGTATTAGAACAAACTAGAAAAGCAGAATCAGATTTTTCATAAGCTATTACGAAATATGTAGGATTGGAGCTCGAGGATTCTCGATAGAAGTAAGTAAAAGCACACAAGAAAAACCACAAAATGTGGAGATTCAGGATCGACTTTCAATTCCAAATACGTCTTAACTTACATTGAAACATAATACAATAAATGCCTACACTCCTACTACTAATTCAAGGTTTGAATGTTCAAGACAAGCCTTCATTTTGTCAAAACATGAAGTGTATTTTGGCTCTAAATTATACACAGGAATTAATAAATAGATCGAATAAAATGACAGAAAGCTCAGATCACAAAAATAGAATACACGAAGAGTTTAAGACTAGATGGAAATAATAAAGACTCAGATCTATTTTCATTTCAAGAAAAGAAAAATCACTATGCGAATACCCTCATCAAAATCAGAGCATAATGGAACAGAGTGCGAAATGATTCAAAATCAGACAAGAAATATAGATCCTAGTTTTCATCGTAGGCCCATTAATGGGTGTCAAAGGAAAATTCATAATAAGGAACAAGTACTTACTGTTCAAATTAAATTTGAGCAACCCTTAAATGGTCATCAAGTTTAGCAAAGGAAGCAACCCAACACGAGTTTCAACTCGAGATCCACAAAGGAGCCAAGAAGACATGAAGTATGCAAAGGAAATGGTGAATTATTAGTGCTTCGAAGTCAAGGTAATAAGAACAAAATGATTACCGTGCTCAGAGATCAAGAAATTACCATACTTCAACACCATTTACACAGTCAACTTGAAAACAAAAGTGCTCACAGCCAAAAGAAATAACACAAAAACCAAATGGGTATGAAGAGATCACAAGAATGGAGCCAGCACCCACAAGTAATCAAGCTTCAAAGCCTCAACAATGGTGGATCTCAGAAAAGAACAGAGAATAAACACAAAATGCAGAGGCAAGAAATATTCATAATACCAGTTTGAGAGCAAATCCGAATTAACAGAGCTCGAAAGGGATAGAAATGGTGTCCAGAAACCTCACTAAGTTCCAAAACTCTAGAAAAACACATTCACAATCGGGAACCGAGCTCGAGGGTTACTCTAAAAATGACGAGCATCATCCAAATTCACTCAGAGAGTTCTAATAGAATAGAAGACTGAATATATAAGATGTGCGAAGATACAAAAACCAGACAAACCTCAAGAAATGCCGAGCTTGAAGTTAATAATAAATATGTGGCCATGGCTAAAATGTTTCACCTTGAAAGCTCGGGACCAAGAAATCAAATACCCCACAAAATATACAGTTGCTCGAAGGCTAAGAAGGCCAAAAATGGACTGATCCAAGCTTCAAAAGCTTCAACAATGGCATCAATGAAAAATTTGCCAGGGCTTTTCCCCCATGACGAAAATCCAAAATGAAGTGATCATTAGGGTCAAGTGATCTTTACCACGCAAACTCGAGAGATGAGTTAAATGAAACTCAACCACAGTCAGATAATCAAAGGTAGAGAAGGAAAAGTACCAAGATCAATGCTCAAGGATCAATCCCCAAGTTCAAAGCAAACCATCATGGTTAGATGCCATTACTACGCCAAACTCTAGGTCACAAACCCTAACCACGAGTCAAAGATCGATAGCCTGAGATTCAATGGATCAGAGATCAATGATTGGAAACCGATCAATAGAGTTCAACGCAAATCACCATGGTCACATTAACAACTACCACATTAAATGCCAGGTTGGAAAACCTAACCGAGGGTCAGAAACATCAATGGCATCGAATTGATAGGTAAAGAGATCAATGGCCTAGTTTCCATCATCGATATCAAAGAAAACTCAACACAGGTCAGATTGTCACCGACAAATGCATGGAGGGGTGATTCACCATCGGGGGGGCCACCTACATCACCAATTAAATATCTTTGCATTAACTTTCAAAAGTCCCAAAACTATATTCATTTCGAAATAATACAAAAATGCCATCATACGTGCTCATCACCGAAAAGGTAAAGTTTGAAATATGCCAAGACCGATGAGTATGGGTGGCAACTATATGTCATAGTATTTGTTACAAAATTTGTCAAATATAATATGATGTAAACTATTACAAAGTTCCCCATGTGTATCCAAAACATGCCCCCTTTTATATGTACTAAGTCCACAAGGTGGCAGATTATAGCATGGCGAATAAATTTCACAAGGTGGTAAAACAAATGGTCGACCCTTTAATATGCTAAATTCCACCAAGGTGGCCAAACCAAGCGAGTTAAAGGTGGTCCCCACAAGGAGGTTGGAGTGGAGTTGCAAAGTGTCACTCATGTGACCACTCAGGAAAAGATGTAAATATCATAACATGTGCACATAGCAGGTGGTCCCCACATGAGTAATTATTTTTGCAAATATTGCTAAGTGTTGTAATTATTTTCTCACAGGTAGAGAGTTGTATTTTTGCATGCTTCACAAGAAGACAAAATAGAGAAGAGGATGAATTTGCATGCTCAAAGGAGGGAGACTTGCCTAGCAAGCAATTTTATTATTAGAAAATTATTCACCTATCCTTTTCTTAGAAATAGAATAGTCAACTTCAGTTTGAATGAATTGTAATCAAGGCTATTAATGCCTATTTTTAATTTCATACTCTAGTTTGTATTATTTTATCCCTTTATTTATTATTAAATAAAGGATAAAATTTGGATACATGGGTGAGTACAACCATAGTCTATTTTAGGAAGGGTGGGAATATTTATTTTGCTATATATTGTGTGCCTTTCAGTAAAGCACATGGGATTCTTCCTGGAGGACTTTTGAGATATGAGTATTCAAGAAAAATTTTTCAGTTTTGCGCTCTAAGTGTGAAGTATTTTCTGCATTGCCAAGTTATTTTGCATTCTTGTGTATGTTACATTAATATTGTGAATGTAAATTCCCTAATTAACCACCTTACCCTACTGAAAATTTCAATCCTTTATGCTTAAGTTTTAATGTGCATGTTGACTTATTAGCATTGTTGTGATCTTCCTCAAGTGCAATCAAGTGTTTTTTCCCTTAGATATTCGTAGAAAAACTATTGGTTTTGCATTAAGAATGCTTCCCAAATCAGTTGTTTATATACTCAGTCAAATATCCCATACAAATTTGGTGTATCACCTTAGTTTTAGTCATTTTACGGTCATATTTTACTCTAGAAACTCCCTGAAAGTAGTTTAGTATACACCAATAAGGAACCGGCCTTGATAGGAGACTCACCTCAATATTTATTTATAGTTCGACCATTTTAAGTTGGCTTTTTATCCTTTACAAAAAATTTCCATAACTTACATACTTATTTGGCATAATTTCAAATTGCATATAAAGTACTTAATTATCTTGTTCTTATGTTAAGAATATGTTTCTCAAACATTTAATCAATGTCTACCTTTTTACCCTTGCAACTCAAGTGAATCTGACTTGATGTCTAGAACGCAATATTAGGATTTAAGGAGGGTGGTTTAGATTCAAGATATTTTTTCCCATAAACATTGTTCGATCACGGTATAATTATTTCCCTACCATAGTTGTTATAGTTCAATATCTTGTTGAATTCCATTAAGATTTATAGATATATATTTTCTCGAAGTTTGATCACACCAAGGCAAGTCATATTATTTGTAACTCAAGAAAATATTTCATTAAGTTATAAGGATTCCAAGAGTGACCTTAATCCTAACCTCAAATCACGTTTTCAACTTATATAATGTACTCTTACCACGCACTATGGTCTCATTATTAGCATTGTCTTGTAAAAGGAGTTACAAAAATATTTGTCTAACATCTTGAAGACGTATAAGATTAGAAGCCTTGAAGCTACACACAAACCCCAAGTTAACCTCCTAATAAACTGAGGTTTAGATTAATTCTAATTGCACCTAAGGACCTACCCCTCAACTATATATGATTTTAAAGTGAGAGGACATTTTTACTCTAAACCACCTTCAAGAAAAGACCAAGGTGTTATGTTGATAGAACCCAAGGTAACACATTTAACTGAGAGGGACTAAGGAGTTCATTAACGAGAGTTTAAGACCTAGAACAACTATTTCACGATCTCCAATTATGTCATCTAGATCCAACAAGGACTTTATTCGCTGATGAAGTTAATTTCTAGATCTTTTCTTGTAAGACCTAGAAATCCAAAAGGATACTAAGGGGGTATTAGCTCTACTTACCCCACAGATGGTAAGGTTACACTAAATAGTCATTACTTCAAACAAGGACTCATAAGGTGACTTCCAAGGCAGTCTTGGCCACTCAACACGGTGTCAGAACTGAAGAGAGGACATTCTCCTCGTGGTTACCAAAACTAGAAGGAAACCACACTCTGAAAAAATTGGACCATGTCATTCCTAAAAGATGGGATTCATGACAAGGTCACTAAACATAACGACTATGACGGTAAACTCCAACTAGGGGTTTTATTTACCTAAACTAGGAGGTTCCATCGAGTGTAAATTTTAAGTTCATTCTACGGTTTCAATCTCTTCTATGGTAAAAAAATCACACATGAAGACATGTTATGCACAAATCTTATACTAGGGTTGAGTGTTTCGATTAAATCTCTTTATTACATTTACAAGGTAAGAATACAACACAATAATTAATTAATGGTTTATTGAACACTGAAAGAGCACTACAATGTATTACTTCAAATTCATTTACCGTATATATATATCAAACCTTTTTACCATGTGTACTATGAATCAAATTGAACCTATGATTAAATACACATTTCCTAGATATCCCTAAAAACTAGCATCTCATACATATTAGCAAATTATCAAATATAACCTTCTAAAACATAAGACTACATTATACATATGTTCATTTTACAATGAACTATATAAATTACAATGATAATTAATGAATTACACATTGCCTTTTCGCCATCATTCTTGCATCCTGCAAAACCACGTGAGCATGATATCAACGATAAATCACTGGCATGGCATCCACCCTAATCTAACATAATTAACATTTCTCAGTTTCCCATTTACATATAATAATAATTACAATTTTCAATTGAAAGGAAAGGTTTAGAGACATGTATTCATTACATTTCATTTCACTTCATTTCATAACCTAGGAGAGAGAAAGAGAAGGGAAGAGAGAGAAAACACCATTTGTCAAAAAAATCTATTTCACACAACAAGTTACACTATAGAGTTTTTTAACAGTTATTTACATGTGTCAAAAGTTTCCACGGTGGTTTGGCAACCCGACGAGGATTCCAAAACTTTCCATTTTTACATTTTCCGCTAACTACAAAAAGTTCAAAACTAGCTCAAGGCTAAGAAACCACTTTCAAATGTTGTATTCTCGAGAAAAAAACACCACAATTAAATTTCTACATGTCCACTTATATACCAAAACTTCATAAAGAACTAATGGAATCTAGAATCATGGCGAATGGTTTACGTTTGGCGGCTAGTTTTTTTGGGGCCATGGGTCGAAATTGACCCAATTGCAAATGAACAAAAGTTATCTTGAGGGATCAGAAAATCACGTCCAAAGCGGTGTTCGATGGATGAACATGCAACGATAAACTTCCTACAAGTTCCCTATACAAGGAGAATTCATCGGAATCGACGGCCAGTCCGAGAACTTGAAAACTATTTTCAAACGGTGACAAGTTTTCGGAGTGACAAGTCAATATTGATCTAGTTTGACCTCGTCAATCTGTGACCTAAGGCCTACAAAATGGCTTTTCCAAACTATATAGAAAAGTGTTTTTCCCTAAATTGAATGTTCCATGTAATTGTCTAGTAAGAACACTAGAGGTTTGTGAAAATGGATAATAATTTCTCTATCCAGGTTTCAAATGGCGGTTCAAAACGAAAGCCAACTTTATAGTTTTAGTAGCTTCTTACAACTACAAAATGGTGTAACATTGCTCCCAATATGGCGTCAAAAATATCACAAATGTTCATTCAGGGGTCAAACCAAAGGTTAAGGTGACTCCTCACATAACCAGGTACACGAATGAAGCTTAACATCCCATTTTCGGAGTTATGAAGGGTACTTAACAAGTCTCTAAAAATGCAAAATTATCTATTTAAATAGGGAAATGGTCAACATTTTTACTGGGAAGTCAATTTCATCTTGTCGATAAAACAATATTGTAGCAATCTAGTTAGGTAGGATTTTTCTAAATCACCTTAGAATAAGGGTTCAAGTTCATGGTTTAATACAAAAGGGTTATTTTGATTTCGTGAGTTACAACACCATATTTTATTGTTTTGTAATAAGTTAATATAAAACAATTAAATGTATTATAATCCTAATATTTTAAAATTATATTAAGCTGCAAATGAAAAATTGAAGTACGAGAGTTATGAAAGATAAGGGGAGATGAACCATGCCTGGGAACGAAGCCGGTCGAAACCGTGGGATTTGGTTCAGCATCTCCCTTAAGCATTTTGTCGAACAGATCATGAGCATCCATAATTTTACCATTTCACCTTTGCTCGAAATCCTCAAGCTTTCCCAACGAACCCATTTTGCACCGAACCAACAATAAAACCACATGTTTAAAAGGTGTTGGAAAATAAATTTTGGAGCTCCCTCAAGATAGCCAACATGACTAAGACATCCATACATACCCACATACAAGTATGTTTGGGTATATTCCATATGACCACATCTCCCGAGGCATTTGCAAATACAACATCTAAAAAAATTCCTCAATCTTTTATGCTTTGTTGGAAGTTCATCCCTGTCCCAGAACTCACATTTGGCATAGGCCGAGAAAGGTAGGAAAAGGAAGTCAAATTTCCATTATGCTCTGATGGATGTCTACCTGTACTAAGCCCGCATTTTACAGGCAGGGAGGTTACCTAAAGGTTTCTAAACCTTTTCAACAAACCCATTTGTGTATATCATTCTATCATTGTATTCTATGATGCCACATTTATGTTAGGCATTCAATCAAGCATTTCACATGCCAAATGCATGCTTCCACCATTGCATACATATCTGTTGTAGCACTTGCAACAAAAACATCTGAAAACCCATTATTCTTTGAAGTATATCACTACGCTGCTCAAGAGTTCCCATTATAGTGCACGATGGGAGGATGCTGGAAAAGGAGAAGGAAACCAGATTTGCACTTGCCAATCACATTTGCTTGAAAATCTTTGAGCTTTTTCAGCAAACCCATTTCATGTATCTGCAGCTATGGCAGACCCAAAGGCGACATTGTTTTGTGTATTCATCAAACAGTTCGTCTTTTGTGTGTATGCTCCCAAGTTTTGTGTCCATCTCTACCAGAGAACTATAACTACAAAACCGACAAAACCCCCATTTTGAGTACATTAGGAGAACATTGGAAAGAAGATAGTATTACCATTATGCTTGATGCACATAGCATGAGACTCATTCTGCGTCACTCCATCCCTAGGTCACACCTAATCTGATTTAGTGCCTCTCTCGAGAAAGGAGGGGATGATCTTATTCGGCCTTCCTTGACCATTGTTCAAAGCAGCAGTAGTGAGTGATTTTTACATATCTCCAAAGATGATTTCTGAAGATTCTTAATCTGCGGGTTTATAGGATTTTTTACGTTGGATCAAAAACATTGAGAGAATGGATCTTAAATAAAGTTTTTGTTTTATTATAGAAAGAAAATTGCAGGATTGAATGGACTTGGATGGAATCGCATGCCTTGTCCAACTCACGGCATACGCCACTTCCTGTAACACGATACCTCCCCACTTACTCACCCACCAACCTTCTTCAATTCTCCCCGCGTCACTTCACAAAGTATATTATTTATTTTTAATTCTATTTTAGTATTATTTAATTACAGGTACTACAGTCTATCCATGAGGTATGAGATGAAAGAATAGAAATCTTGTGGCTCATGCTAATATGGCATGAAACGAAATAATGTCATTGATGAGAGATAGATCTGGAAGAGCCAATTTTAATTGACCTTTGAGCACTTTCAATGGTATCCAAGATTGAGTGCACTTGTAAAATAGCTCTTGGATGGTGTGAATGCCTCGCATGAAAAGGCGGAATGCAGGAACCTAACGTACTTGGCGAGACAATCATCCTATCATTGAATGATAAGAGACAACCACAAAGAGTGGTGATTAAATGAAAGGTCGCCGCAAAAGCCATTACGATTTCACATGAGCCATGGCTTGATTTTATTTCATGATTTTTACGTACCTTTGAGCACAAAAGTTCCAACCACTTATGGATTGGTAAAAAAATTAATCACAATATCTTGCTACTAGAAATCAAGAGAATTTTTGAAAATGGATTTTTTCAATCTTGATTCATATGCATTCTCTTTACTGTAAAGAATTATTATAAATATGTCATGACACATAACAATGTGTAACTTTACTTTAAAATGCCTTCATATTATAGAAAACAATACTATGGAAATGTCAAAAATGCAAAACAACTAATTCCCCTCACGACACAAAGATTTTATTAGGAAATAGTACTTACAATTACACGTATCATGATCGTACAAATCTCATGAAATTCTCTAGGGAAAAATATATCATTAAATTTTAAGCTTATTTAGAATGATGGAAGATTTAATAAGCAATACACATTTCTAGTTTCAATATTATTAATTACCATACACACATAGTTCTTATTATCGTACAAGATGTTGAACTTGTAAGATGTATATTATACGATTTTTCCCGTCCCGGGATATACACGATGTATGACATACTATGAAATACAAAATATTTATCTCCCAAGATATACACTAATATATGACATACTGTGAAATACACAATATTTATCTCCGAGGACATAGGACATACATTGATATATGATATACTGATGTATGACATACTACCAAATACTATCAAAGAATTTGTTGTTAATATTATATTTAATAATATTAAAGCTATTTAATTATAATATCCTAAACACTAAATTGTTTCAATGGAAAATCATTTAATCTGAAGAGCTGCGTTTTATTTAACCTAGTCGCAATTGAGTTTGAACTTTTTCTTACATGTTACTTTTCATCAATGACGGGTTGGATGAATATACACCCTTGAATATTAAATTAAGAACAGCCCTTCAAATTTGATCTCTTAAAAAGATACAACCCGTACAAATATGTATTGTGATATTTACATTGTTGGAGGTCAAAGCACGTGGGTTCCACAACTCATGTTTGGGAGATAGTGCACAAAAAAACACAAACAAAATTTTTAGGAAACATAGGCCGTGAACATTAACGTTAGTAGTGTCATGGTTGCAGCATTCTATACAGGCACGACTCAAATAAGCAATCACCCACTTGAGAATGATTGAGACTCTACTTTGAGCATGAACGGTAGATTGAGTAACCTGTAACTCTATAAAAACGGCCTCCGTTGTGTACCTAATTAGCGCACAGATTATTTCATTGAGAAATAATTGTAAGGATCATCTTCAGCTGCTTCCTGTGTTTGTAACTAGAAGTGTGGTGTGTGTAAGTAAATATGAGGACGATGGGGGTTGGAGGTAACGTAAGAGCCCGCGCGGGGACACCAAATCTGGGGCTTGGAGTGGATGCGGACGTCAACTTACCCCTGGAGCTGGTCAAGCAACAGCCTAAGCCTTGACTGATAATGGTATGTCGACTGTTTCTAATCTTTGGCCGATATTCATATATTGTGTGTTTCAGTTATTTTGTACTAATGATGTTCATGTAAAATTTATATATATATTTATCCGTAATATTAGAATGAGCTCCACCAAGTGTAACATCCAGCATCTACATTATTAGACGAGGCAGTTATATTGCAAATTTTAGAGATGTTTGGGATATATTGCAGATGGTTTTCGTTGTGGTTGAATAAAGATATAGGTTTATTAAAGGTTATTTAGTCTATGTTGTGGATGACATTTAATATTTTTTTTCATTAAGTGCAATCACTATGGAAGACTTCGTACCCAAAAAAATATATCAAATTTTGTTGAAAAGAGGCTTTTATAAAGTTGAGGAAAGAGACGGAAAATAGTAAAGTGAAAATAGCGACACATCAAATTCGGTAATTTTTTTATGAGAACTAATTTTTGTGTATACAAATTTATTATTAGAATCTTTTTATTTTATGAACATAATTAATTTTCTTACACTATTAATTATTTCCTTGTGTTAATATAGGAGGAGATGATACTTATGAAGGAGATAATATAATTATTGGTATGGATTAATGCGGCAATGAATAAACAAAATTCTTTTAGAGAATATGAATAACAATAATTATTGAAGTATAAAAAGACTTATAGACATCAAGGGGGTGTAAATGTTTGGTTTATTAATTTGTTTTAACAATTTTTTTATTATTGGTCAATGGTTTTGAAGGGAACCATACCGCAAAGTACAAAGACGGCTCAAAAGCAAGATAAAACAAGGCAACCACAGTGATTTTTGACAAGTGGGGACCACACCATAGAATACAAGTTTCAACAACCGGATAAGACAACGAATAATAATGACAAAAGACAATCGTCCAGGTGAGAAGTGAAATAATAACTAGATTGCCACAACATAACAACTCCAAAACCACAAAATTCCAGAAAAAGAAGCACTGTTGCTATCAGGAAAAACTAAAAGTTTAGGAGAGGTAAAGCCACACAAATGTAAAAAGAGATAGAGTCTCTAGGTGGCGGAAGTAGTTTTTTTAATAGATTTCTTCTTGTTATGAAATGTTTTCCACGCATCAAAAACTTCATGTAAAGGAAGAACAACTTCAATATCTTCAATCGGCTAATATATGATTTTTATACAAGGAGAGCGAGGAGGTACATTCTCCTTTTCCACGTCATACGCTTTTGGTTCAATTTTATTGAGTCTCGAGTTTCATCAATGGACAACCCCTTGTTTTCGTGATCGTAGTTTCTCTTAGAGAGGTTTGAATCGATTCAACCATTTCTTCGTAAATAGTGTTTGAATCAAGGCATTCCTTAGAATCAAGGACTAGATGTTCGGGAAGGGCATTTTGGAACCAATTGGAATTCTCATTTTCAAATTTTTCCATTCCACAATCTGCAGTAGAATGTCCCAAAGAAAAAAATCTTCTCAGCATCCGAAAGGCGAGACTCTCATAGTCCAGTTGGCCGAGTCCAAGTTAATTTTATAAATTTACGCTCAATGTGAGCAGTAGGTTGTTGGAGTTGTCAAGCTCAACAAGAATTATGGCATAGGTTGTATGTGTAAAATCAGAGGTTTGGGAGTTGATATTAAGAATGTTTCCCAAGGCATTTCCTAGAGAGATCAAACAATTGATGTCCCAAAATAGTAGGGGTAAGTGAGGTAGTCTAATGCAAGTTGGTCGTAAGAGAAAGAGTAAGTGAGTGGGTTGAATGAGGAGAACCGAGTTTTATGACAAGGCATCTTTGTTGGTATGCCCATAGTTTTTCAAAAATTATGTCTTTACCATCTATAGAAGTAAAATTAATGTAGCCAAATTCTAAACAAACTTGATATATTACAAATAATATGAACTCCAAAATAAAATAGATCTCCTTCTTGGTTATTGAATAATGAATTACAATGTTTGTTTAATAGGAAAACAACTCCCAACTCAATTTTTCAAGCAAAATATAACTAACTTTGACCAAATCTACTCTAGGTGGCAGAAATTACTATTTTTAGCAGTTTACTAGAACCTGCTATTCTTAGTAAGTTCACATGCTTATTCGTACGGGAACAAAAATTGCCACACATCTTCTACATTCCTAAATTAGAGGAATTGCCAACTTTGTAAGTCATAATGCAACTAATAGACTAAAAGTAACTAATGCCCAAAAATAGAAAAAAATAACTATAACTTAAATCCTAATTTTTCGGCCTCAAATGGACACACGGAGGTCAAGTTATGACCTTGTCAAGTTTCGCTAATTTTGGCACATCATTCTCCCCCGCTTGAAAAAACCACATCTCCGCAAGTTGTCTTCTTCAAACCTGCTTCCATTTATCTCGCATCCAACTTCTTAATCTCCCACTCTGTGACCCAAGTATTGTCCTCTTGTTCAAGTCCTTTCTAATGTACCAAAGATTTGTTGTATTTCTCATGTTGCGTGTCCATTGTTTTCTTATCTAGAATCTGATCCACTTCTTTCCGTGATGACGCAAAAAGATGGCGACGCCACGCTCACGACAAAGACGGCGACGATGGCGCCGCAAAACATCCGTCCCGAAAATGCGACAATTTTTTTTTTTTTAAATTTTGACCAACGAAGCCTCAGATTCAAAAATTGTAATTTCCAATATGTTTACTGAAGTCGCATATTCACAATGTGTAACAACAATGTAAGTAAAAGTTGCCCAGCAAAGCATCGCAAAGACTTGTAAATAGAACCCCTGATTCTTTCAATTTCAAAATTTTGATATTTATAGTATGTTTTACTAAAATCCCCTATCCCTAATGTGCACAACAATCTACCAAGCAACCTGGATAACTCTTCCCGTCCAATCTAAAGCAGATTCAATGTATACTTTTCCATGCCGCTACAATATCTGAGTGATACATCAATATCACACAAAAGACTCACGAGATTGATTTGCGAGGGATCTGATACATCGAGAGAAATAAAGGTCTATTACACCTATCTTAACAAGGACATATAAAAATCTTCCAAATAATTTTTAGGTCTATTGAATTTTAAATTATATTTAAGTTATATAAATATATATATATAATCAAAATTTTCTCTTAAATAAGTCTATATGCTTAACATACGTTTGAAATTTGGATTAAAGGAGTGAGGGAAAAACGTTTCAAACTATGCTAAAGTCTTTTGGTTGGGGCGGTGGGTCGCATCACCCAACTGTCACAATTTAAGAACTCCCACCTGGTGTGTTAGTCACTCTTTCCAGCCGCATAACATTTACTTTATCAGATTTTGCAATCCTTCAACTTCTACGCCTGCCGGTTGTTGGATACTGCCCCGGCCGCACAATTTAATGTGGTGGTTAAGAATGAATCCACGAAGTAGCAGGTGAGGACGCCATTACAAACACCCAGGCCGCGAGTACAGGGATAGGAGGTCGCAGTTGGAGCTACAGGCGAGAAGGGGGGGCTAAACAAGCAGTTTATCCAACTATGTTGTTACAGTTCGGCATGCAGTTCCCCATTGACCTGGCCGCGCATGAAGCTCACAGGGAGGTGAAGAAAAAGGTTATTGGCGCGTGGATCCATTGCTCAGTCACCCAGGCCGTATGGACAGTCAGATAGAGGTGGCGCAACAAGGAGACGTCTTTCTCTTTTTTGTTTGTGTTTTCTTTCTTTTATACATTCCCGAGCGGGACAGGGGCACAGGGAGCCCGGGGTAAGGCGCCTCAAGTTTTTTTTTTTTTTTTTTTGTTTTAGAATCTTTGGCAGAGGGTGGAAGAGATCCACGGCCCTGGCCTACACAGTGGCGACCAGACAGAACATGAAGGCCCCTAGGGCGGTTCCAACAAGCAGGTTGTTCAACTATGTTGTTATCTGTTCATGTTGAATGCATCCTCAAGTGCGTGGTTCTCCTTCGCAAGATTTGAAGTGTACCAGAATGATTTTGGATGGGGTAAGCCTGTGAGAGTCACAAATGGATGCAATAACAAGTTTGATGGCATGGTATATCTTTGTCCTGGTAAGGATGAAGCTGGTAGTGTGGATGTAGATATCGCTCTGTTGCCTCAGACAATGGATCTGCTCGAGTGTGATGCAGAATTCCTCATGGTAAACTGAACTCATGCTGTTTGTCAGTGTCAATAATATCTTGTAGATAAGAGCGAATGGATAAATAAGGAACTTGAAGCGCTGGAGTGGGTAATCTGTAGATTTCAAACTCCAGGCAAGGAACAAGCTGTTTTGATTTTGCTTCTTAGCATCTGTGCTATGTGCACTGTAACATTTGCAGCACCATTCCCTTTACCAAGCTTCGAAACATCCAATGACCATCTCCATGTAAATTTTGTATGGTATAAACTTTATCATGTGTAAGCTCTAACAACTAATTCCAAACAACTATCTTGCGAGTATTTTTAATGGTGTATCATAGTATAGTGCATGCTCAACTCTTGATAGAGGACGAGTGCTCCTTTGTAGAGTCTCGTCTTTTGAGCTATTTCTGTGTAATTAATTTGGTTGTGTTTCCAAGCAGTAGATAACTAAAATGTGATCTTGTCGAAGCAATCTGTAAACATAGTTTTGCACGGTAAAAAAAAACAATGTATCAGGCTTGCAGACATATTTTTTTTGATGCTAAGTGAAGCAATTTGTAAACATAGGCTTGCACCATAACAAGGCGCACTGTATCAGACCTATGGTGATAAAGAAAGGACCAGGTTCTATTTCCAGTTTCTAAATTCTGTAATGGTTCAAGATCAATCTGTGTAAAACTACTACTCCACATCTTAATAATATGGTAGTGAGGAAAATGACACGCCTTTTAACAGTTTTCCCTTCCAAAAATGTATTTCGTAGCTCAAGATATTCCTCATACATTTTTTAATTTTATACTTATTAAGGTCATTTCAACAACAATATAGAATAAAATATGATATGATATAAATAATATATACATAAAATATAACTAAAGTGATAAAAAAATTTATCTATACATCAATTATACAATATAGATGTTTTAGGAAGCAAATATAAGATTTATATAAAGGATTAAATAAAACATTCTTAGGAAGCAAAAAGACATGTAAATGAGATGAGGGAAAATTTAAGCTTTTGATGTATATAATTAAGAATAAGTTATAATATTGAAAGGTGTTTTTGTAAAATTTCCCAACACCCTTCAAGAGGGTTCCAAAATTACTTTCAATAAGGTTTAAAGCAAGAACTACTAACATGTAAACAAGATTAACATACTCAAGAGAGGTTCCAAGTCAAGTAATAAGGAGAATAGATAGATTGTCATCCTTTCAACTTTTGATTCCATCTATATTACATACTTATTATTGGAATTCAAAAAAAAAAGACAACTTTCATTCAACATTTGTTACAACACTTTCTATTTCATGTGGAAATAAATTTGCAATAATGTAAGCTAAAGAAAGTAAAGCAATATTACATTTTTCCTCCACCCAAGGTGGGTAAATACATGATGTTTTTACATTGTCAACAACAAGGTTCTTGTGTTCCAAGATGTTCTTCATCCATGCTCCAAGTTCCAAGTAGCTCAAATCACAACCAAGATAGGGGGAGAGGCAACACTCTCCTCCCAACCAAATCTCAATGGAGAAGAGAAGCAATCTCCTCCATTGACCCCCGAGCCCCAAACACAACACAATGAAGGGTGGTCTCCAACTCAAGGCAACAATACTTGCTTCCACAATACAATTTCTTCACAACATTCAAAGCTAAAATAGAAGAAACAAGGAGACACACAAATAACACCAAACATTTCACAACAAGGCTTTCATCAAGCCAACAAGAGAAGGAACTATGGGAAAGTTTTCCTTATGCCTCCCCATTGAGATGAGATGCCCATCCAAAACCCTCCACAATAAAACTCAAGCCCCTATGACTCTTATGCCTCCCTCAAGTACCCCTTTTTCCTCCCATACTCTTATGCCTCCCTCCTCTTATGGCTCCCTCAAGAACAAGGTAAGAATGTAAACATTCTCACCCAAGATGGGCATCCCTCTCAAACTCCCTCCACAATATCCTAATCTACTCTTATGCCTCCCTCATGAGTATTCCCATAGACCTCTCCTATACTACACAATAAGCATTCTATCCATTTTTCACAATACACCAAAGTAAACATGCATTATTCACAAATTTAGCATAGAAGCAACAATAATATGAAAGCAAAACAAAGGAGAAGGTTTCCTACCTCTCCATTGGAGAAGCCTAAACCAAGAAATTTGTCCAAGCTCCCTCCAAAACAATCCAAGCATGCAAGTCCAAGCACTCTCTTCTTTCTCTTTCTCCCAATTCTTTTCTCTCCCAAAATAAAAAGAGAACTCTTCCACAAAACAAAAACAAAACTCCAACCCCCTCAACAAGAGAGGAAGTTTCAATAAATAGACAAAAGGAAGGAGTGAGGGTGATGTGGCTCCATGTAGGATGCCACATCACACATCCTCAAGCCACCTCCCAAAGTCAACTCAAATCCCAAAACACCATAAATGGGTGGTTGGGTTGATTGACATCTCTTTTCCACATCCATCCCTTCCCATGTGTCTTAAGGCACAATTAAATGCAAAAGAAGACAAGTGCACTCCAAAGTCACATTTCCCTTCCCAAAACAATAAATAATCCCCTTTTTGGATTCCCAACCCATAGATATGGTTGGTAAGGGGTTTTGGGAAGTGTGGGACAAGTTCAACTTGTCCCACAAGTCCCCTAAAATTGCCCAAAATCTCAAATTCGAGATTCAAAGGATTTGGAGTGGTCAACACTCAAAACCAACATTCAATACATGAGGAAACACAAGGCTCAAGGAGCCAACCATCAAAATTAATTACACCCACTTGACTTCCCTCCAAAACTTAAAAATTAAAACAAGATATTACATTAATCTAAACACACTTAGCAAAGTAAATTTTAAAAAGATATCACAAATAAAAACACCTACTAAAGTAAGTTAAAACAAGTAATTAAAATTCTTACCCCCTTGGTCACATTAGAAAATTTCCCCCTCATGGAAATTTTTCTTAACACATAGAAGAACAAAGGTAACACAATACAATTCACTAGTTGCCTTGACGACCAAAAGTTGTAACCACCCGACATTCTGTTGTGTTTGGTTCCCAATCCCCCTCATGGTTGTGATCATGTTGTGTTTCCTGCAAAATGCAAAATACCTCCTTCGGCCTTGCGGCCATGTCAAAATATCCAAAATGACCATATGCATGAAATTTATTAACATCTATACGTAATTTAATCAATCATTATTTCTAGGTCTAAATCACAACTTAATTATGCATTTCATCATTATCCAAAATTATAGTAATGTAAATTCAACAACTACATTCTACTCATCATGGCGAAGAAATCCAATGTTAGAACACATGCAATATATCCATATAAAAATAATATCGGTATCCAATAGTTTGTCCATGAGTCAGTGTAGGTCATACTAAAAACAAAATCCAATCATAATCCAAATGCATCTAGTCACAAAACATCATGCTAATCAACATAAGTATAATTCATGTCCATATCCAAAGTCTGCATAACTCAAAATTGTAATCAACTAAGTGTCATAGGGAAGTGGGCATTACATCTTCTTTCTTCTTCATCGAAACCTGCTTCCTCTAATCTACTACTTTGTCAATAACATCCCCTTCTGCACCATCCCCATGAAAGGAATACAAATCTAAAATATTAAACACTAGAGAAATATCAAAATTCCTTGACAATTCTACCTCATAAGCATTATCATTTTTTTCATGATTTTGTAGGACCAATCTTCTTGTACTTTAGCTTGTTATACGTTCCTTTGGAAACCTTTTCTTACGTAGATATACCATAACCAACTCACCAATTTGTAAATACTGTCTCCATTTGTGCACATCTGTTATTTCCTTATACTTATCATTACTATTCTACAACTTCTTCCTGTAATTGTTGTATATGTTCGGAAAATGTTTCTACATCATCACTAACTCTGCTATAAATTGGTAGTTGTACCAAATCTAACACCCCATTTGGATTACTCCCATACACAATTGAACATCGAGACTTTCTGTGGATCTATTTATGGAACTTTTATATGTTAACTCATCTTGTGATAATGCTAAGTCCCATTGTTTGGATTTTCCCCAATGATACACCTTAATAGGTTTCCCAAACTCGATTTACCACCTTTTTTTCCCCATCGGTCTAATAGCCTTTGCTAAAGCGTAGTTGAGTTCCCAATTTCTTCCATAAAGTCTGCTAGAAGTGACTTAAGAGCCTTGTGCCCCTATCGAAGTAATGGTTTTAGAACACCATGCAAATGAACAACTTCTCTAAAAAAATCTGCTTTATGCTGTCACATCACTTGTTTTCTTGTAGGAAATAAAATGAACCATCTTAGAAAACCTATCAACAACCACAAAAATTGAGTCATTACCTCGTTGTGTTTTTGGTAATCCCAAAACAAAATCCATACTCATATCTATCCACAATCCTTTAGGAATAGGAAACGACATATAAAACCCTATATTTTGTGCATGGCCTTTCGAGACTTGACAAATTCGACATCTCTCCACATACCTTACAACATCTCTTTTCAAATTTGGCCAATAGTATTTCTCTACTACCTAGCATATCGTCTTATCTTTACCAAAATGCCCACCAATCCTCTGCTATGCATGCAACTCTTTCACTATATTCTCTCTCATAGACCCAGTGGAATACATAGTTGGTGTCCTTGAATAGGTAGCCATCCTATAAAATGTACTCATCTTGGAAATCTCTGCATTGTCTAACAATGCACAAATTAACCTTTCAACAATATCCTTAAAATCGAGAATCGGGAAGAATATAAACCCTTTATTGCTTCAAAACCCACCACCTCATTTTCCATAGTGGTAAGAAAAGTCACACACCTACTCAATACATCTACTGACTTGATTATGTTTTCCTGATTTATGTTTTAGAGAAAAAGTATAACCCCGCAAAAATGATACCCACATTGCATGCCTACTATTCAAATTCTTTTGTGTATTCACATACTTCAAGGCTATGTGGTACGTAAATAAGAAAAACTCCTTAGGCACTAAGTAATGCCTCCAATGCCTTAATTCTTATACTGATTGCATAAAATTCCACATCATAAATAGAGTAGTTATTTCTTACCTCATTTAGTTTCTCACTAAAGAAAGCTACTCGCTTTCCACCTTGACTTATAAAAACACCAATACCCACATGTGAGGCGTGAAAATCAACGTGAAAGACTTTATCAAAATGCATCTTTGCAAAATGGGTGCCTCTGTCACCTTCTTCTTTAAGAATTGAAAACAATCCTCGGTTGCCTTTGTCCACAAAAACTCCCTTCCTTTTGTGCAATCTATTATAGGTGCTACAATCTTGCTGAAATTTTCAATAAACTTTCGTAAAATGTTCTAGACCATGAAATCTTCATACCTCTATTATACTCCATGGAGTAGGCCATTCAATAATTGCATTTATCTTTTCCGAGTCCATCTGCACCCCATATTCTGAAATAATAAAGCCCAAGAATACCAAAATATCTTGCATAAATGTGTATTGCTTCATATTTTCATAGAGTTTCTCTTTCCTTAACACTTCCAATATCACCCTTAGATGCCTTAAATGTTCTTCCTTAGTTTTACTAAAGTTCAAGATATCATAAAAATAAACCACAACAAACTTACTATTATACTCCCACATCATGGTGGTCATCGGTCTCATAAAAGTACTAGGTGCATTGGATAACCCAAATTGCATCACCAAACACTCATATAATCCATTTCTGTCTTGAATGTTATTTTCCACTCGTCTCCTTCTCTAATCAATCGATGGTAACCACTTGAAAATCAATCTTGGTGAAATACCTAGATCCAAAGAAGCACATCCATCATATTATCAAGGCGAGGTATTAGGAACCTATACTTGATTGTAATTTTATTGATTGATCTATTATCCATGCACATTCTCCATGTTCCATCCTTGTTTGATGTTAATAAAGCTTGGGTTGCAAATGGACTCATGCTCTCCCTTACGACCCCCTTTCTCACGAGCTCTACCACTTGCCTATTCAACTCTGCATGTAATGTCGAGCTCATCCTATAAGCCGCTTGATTTGGGAGTGAAGACCCTAGAATCAAATCAATATGGTGTTGAATATCTCTTTTGGGTGGTAATCCATCTGGTATCTCATTAGGAATAACATCAGAAAATTCTTCTATTAATTCTATTGTTTCTACTGGTATTTGTGCACTTGCAGGTTCATCCTTATTTGCGACTAGTGCATAACAAAAACTGGTTGCCTTTTCCTCCTTCACAAATTCCTTTGCAGAAAGCATATTTTCAGCCTTCCCCTCTTCCTTAAGAGGTAGAAAAACTATTTTTGTGCCATCCTTCCAGAAAGTATAAGTATTCTTTCCCCATCATGAATAACTTTTCTATCAAATTGCCATGGTATTCCTAGTAGCATATGACATGCATCCATAGGAATAAAATCACACCAAATCTCATCCTTGTAAATGTTCCCAATAGAAAAAATTATTAAACATCTCTTATCATTAGTAACTTCATTACCCTTCTTAAAACATGCAATACAATAAGGGTTCAATTTATTCTCACAATGCACACCCAATTTCTTGACCATCTCATTTGAAACCATGTTCTCACAACTACCACCAGCAATAATAACATTACATACCTTTCCTCCTGAAGTGCATCTTGTTCTAAAAATATTTGTACACAGCCATGCATCCCCCTTAAAATCCTTTCTTAGAGAAATCATCATCCTCTTGATCATCATATTTTCTCCAATATACGGTGGAATTTATAGGTCCTTTTCATCTTCTACTAGTTCACCTTCAACAAGATTTACTCTTGGAGCATCTCCTTATCTGTTTTCATGTGTATACGAATGTGGACATTCAAAATCTTGATGCCCCTTTTTACCACATACGTAATGTGAGAAAAATGGTTTTCGTGGAGCCTCCCATCCTCTATCGCCAACATATCCTCTACACCTAGAAAATCCTCTACCTCTTTATTGATTGTATAAATCTTGTCTCGTATCTTCTTTCTTTTCTAATCCACGAGATGATTCTCCCCTACCTTGGCTGAATCTATCTCGTCACTGAGAAAAGGAAGATGAGGCCCCCCTATTCATTCTAGGTGATCTCCTAAAACTTCAAGATGATTTTGTTTTTCCTCAGCCTTTAATGGTAATTGATAGGAATCATCCATGCTCTTAATCCTATGCATACTTATCTCATCTTGAATAGAAAATTTTAATCCATTTACATACCTTGCAACCATTTATTTCTCATTTTATTCATGCTCTACACAAATGGACAAATTTTAGAACTCATCTGTGTATTCTTGCACTATTTGTAAGTTCTGTCTGAGATTTTGAAACCTCTTGTCAAGGGTTTGTGCATAATCCACAGGGAGAAATTTATCTTTTAGCTTCATCTCCATCTTACTCCACATCCTAATTCTTTCTTTTCACTTTCTTGATCACTCTTTTTGTAGGTAATCCCACCATAAAATAACATTACCTTTCAATTTCGTGCATGCAAATTTTAACTTCTTTTCTTCTAACATAGCCTTCCACTCAAAACATTTCCCAATGCTAGTCAACCAAATTATCAGCTCTGTGGTTGTAGACTACCACCATACTCTAAAAAATCATATCTTATCCCATCATTCTTTCCTTCTAATGCTCCAAGCATCATCTCTTCAAAAGCTAATGGTGGCGTTTGTGTTTCCTTCTACTCACTAAATTCTTCTTCATCTGTGTCATCTCCACCTTGATTTCATCTACGGGTTATCATTGCAGCAAGCGTAAAAAAGTTCCTCTGTAGACCTTGCATATTTCTATTCATCTTAGCAATACCGCCTCCTCTTCCTCTTCCTCCCATTTTTAAAAAGATTAGAACCATCTACGATACTAGATAATATAGCCAAATTCTAAACAAACTTGATATACTACAAATAATATGAACTTAAAAGAAAATAGATATCCTTTTCGTTATTAAATAATGAATTACAATGTTTCCTAAATAGGAAAAACTCCCAACTTGAGTTTCCAAGAAAAATCTAAGTAACTTTGATTTGAATCTACTTTAGGTGGTAGAAATTACTATTTATAGCAGTTTACTAGAACTTGCTATTCTTAGTAAGTTCACATGCTTATCCGTATGAGCACAAAAACGGCCACACATCTTCTACATTCCTAAATTAGAGGAATTTCCAACTTTCTAACTTTCTAACTCATTATGCAACTAATAGACTAAAATTAACTAATGCCCAAAAATAGGAAAAAATTGAATTACAACTTATATCCTAATTTTCGGCCTCAAGATGGCGGATTTAGGGCTCAAAAATGTGTTGAAACTTTCCCCAATTGGTACATAGCACTACAACAAACAAACACTTTTTACCACAATTATTCTACAAACTTTCCACAATTTGGCATAATTGTAGAATATTTGTTGCATCTCTATGATAATCTAGTTATTGATTTTTAATTATTGTGGATTTTCTATAGTAAATTTATATTTTTAATAATTTG
Source organism: Taxus wallichiana var. yunnanensis (assembly GCA_018340775.1). Taxonomy (NCBI): domain Eukaryota; kingdom Viridiplantae; phylum Streptophyta; class Pinopsida; order Cupressales; family Taxaceae; genus Taxus; species Taxus wallichiana. The sequence goes on along the minus strand of CM031242.1, from coordinate 961,011,623 downwards.
TAGAAAACTCACATCTTGAACATTCATTATAGAAATTCCACATTTTTAGAAAATAATATTAGAATTTATTATAAATATTACCCACCATACTTACACTTGTGACATATTTTATGAAGATTGATATTAAATTATAATATTGTGGAAATACCACATTAAATAATTTAATTTTTGTTACATATTTAAGACTAATATATAGTGTGTAAATGTCACATTACACCAAACATATGTATATTATAACATAATTTAAGAATATTGATATAAAATTATAATAATATAAATAAGCCACATTAAATATTATGAATTACATAATTTAAAAATATATATAATTGACTATAAATTGTTCCAATAATAACTATCCAACTATTTATACGTAGGTTATTTATATCGATGAAAAGAGGTGAGGTCAAAGTTAGCAGAGGAGTTGACCAAGTGATGAATTGGTAGAAAAATTACATATCCAATCCTCGTAAAAAATCAACAATTTCTAAAAAACAAAGTTAAAATGTATCATAAAAATCACTTAACAAATTATTTTTAAAAAACTAATATAAATTTATATTATTTTTAAATTCCATATTAAATAATTCGAAAGTGCCATATTATCTAAATTTTATAATTTATAATTACGCCGTAAGGCGTTACTATGTGAGGCACTACCTGGAATCTCTGACAAATGTCAGGTTTTCGACGCCTGGGATTTAATTTTGGGTTTTCGTTGAAATCGGATGGCTGCATGTGGTCGAGGTACCGTGATATTTGCCTTTGACATGTTGCAGCGACAAAGAGGAGACCTGGACCGGGTGTTGCAGGGAAAAATGACATTTAAATGCCCCAAAACTAAAAAAATATATTCTCCTGGAAAAGAACAGAGGAACCTACTACGACAATGGCGAATTCATAGATCGTGTTGTTCTTCATCGGATTCATCTTTCTCCACAGTAATAAAAAAAATCCAAAATATTTTTAGGCTTGGCCATTGCTGAAAAAAAAAATGTTTATGCACAAATAATCAGAGTTCAACCATCATAATCGGTAAAAACTCTTTAAATTCAAATATTTTCTCCTTAAAATTGCATGATTGTTACATAGCCGAACGTATGTCTGTAGATTGAAATTATTACTTTCTTTGCAAAATTTCAGTGATGTTCAAAAACTGTGTGAAAAAGTTGTGTCTGTCGTCCTAAGAGAGGTGGGAAAAACAAGAGTTTTAGAAACTGCGAAGAATTCTGTTGGAATTAATGACCTAGTGAAAGATTTTGAAGGAAGCTGCCTCAAGAATATGGAAAGGAAAGAAAATATCATTGGCATATATGGGATGGGTGTGTCTCGGAAAGACCACTCTAGCGAGAGAATTGTTTAACCGCAAGCGTTCAAAATACAAGGCATCATGTTTTCTGTTCGACGTGGGGGAAGCATCTGCAAATATTCATTTGATATCTTTGCAATGTAAGCTTCTTAAGGATCTGGTCAATGAAGATTGCACATTTCATAGCATATATGAAGGATCAAGCTATCTCAGATCTCGTCTAAGAAGTGTCCCTTTTTTGAAGTTTCTAATTTTTATAGATGACATAGATCACGTGGATCAGTTGAATGCTTTCCTCGTCAAGGATATTGTGCAAAATAATTTTGGTAGTTTGATTATCGTGACAACTCATGATAAGAGGGTTCTGATAAGAACAGGTATCTCTCTTCATTATAAGATGAAGGAAATGAATGCCAATCATAGCACAAAGCTCTTTTGTTGGCACGCCTTCCACAACCATATCCCGCCCGTGAATATGAAGATTTAGTCCGAATGTTGGTGACAGAATGTGGAGGTTTTCCTCTGTCTCTGCAGGTGTTGGGTGGACATGTCTTTGGCAGCAATAGCCGGCGCTATTGGAAATTAGAGTTGGATACAGTGAGGAAAACTCCTCCCCACGATATAAAACAGAGGTTTAAAATAAGCATTGATGCCCTCGACAGTGAGAAAAAGTAGATATTTATGGACATTGCGTGCTTCTTAGTCAACAAATCCAGTCATATGGCTATAAGAATATGGGAAAGATCAGGATGGAGCCCTGAGCACACAATCCAGACTTTGAAAGATAAATGTCTTATTGAAGTTCACGTGGGAAGGACTTACTGGCATGGATCTGACTCAGGAAACATTCCTTTATTAGGAATGCATGATCATATCCATGATTTAGGAAGGGAAATGGCAGATGAATTGAGCACTCCTCGTCGACTGTGGCGCCCTCAATATCTTCGTGCTCAGGTATGCTTCTCCTAAATTTCTCAAGCACTTTATGGCCGCATTAAAAATAATGTCTATGTAGCTTAGAGTTAATTTTATTTTCACTGGAACGCAGTTGTGACTACCATCATTGAATGCAGGAAGCAATGGGATTCCAAAACATTCTCGCAACCCGTGGTTATAGTTTTAGCCTTAGGTGTCTCAATTCCATTTTTGGTGGTATACTGAATTCAGATACTTTTTAATGGGGAAGTCCAATGATTGTCATGATCCTTCAACTTATTTGATGTGGGTTGACCTTGACTTGAGTCTATATGAAAAGTTGGATGAACTTGAAAGTATTGAAGGACAACACATGAAAAGTGTCCCTTCATCATGCACTATTCCTTCTTGGATTCCTCTCCAAAGTTTGCAATATTTAAAAACCTCCAATGGGCGTCTCGGAAGATTGTGGGCGTCTCATAATTCTCACGTAATTTGGGTTTTCCTTGAGAATTATGTCTTTGTTAATTACAAAGAAATGGATTATGAATTAGTAATCCATGAAGAGTATTTAAAATTGACATTTTGGTTATTTCAAGCAAATAAATTCCAAATTTCAGGCGCCATTCAGCTGAAAGAGCTTGTGCTTGACACAACAAACGTGGAACTTCCTTCCTTTCATTTGTGGGTTCTCGTGCTGAGTCTCCTGTTCAATATTTTGTGGTTTATCATCATACCCAAGATCCACCTCCACCTCAAAGGAATTTATACAATCTAACCTCGAACCAGAGTCTGCACCAGTGACAGTTTCATTGTCTCTTCTACTGATAGATGAAAAGATTTCGCTTGAAAGATCGTGTGAATCATTGATTGAATCAGACAGTTCAGAGTGTAGAAATTTTTGTTTTTAAATTTCTTTTTTGTGGTTTTCATATCAGATATATGTTAAATATGATGCATTGTTCATTATCTGTATTTGTCGTGTCTTTTCATATAACTTTTTAATATTTTTGTGGGGTTTAATCTAGCAAATACATTAAATTGATTAACCTGCTAAAAAAATGTTCCTGTCAGACTATGTATTTGGAAAGAAGCATGATGGACTTCTATAATTCCTAAGAGATCAATCCGAGGGAAGGTCTTAAATTCATCGGTCCTTAGAATTTCCTTATGAGTTTTGCCCAAATTGCGTAAAATTTACTTAGATTAGTAGTTAAGCATTTGACTTTGACAATGTCAAATCAGGCACATTGAAAGTCTTAAATTCCCCAACTGCCACAATTTCTTGGAAATTTTGACCAAATTGTTGTTCGAATTAACATGAAAACTTTATGGATTTCCATAAACTCATTATCTTTTATAAGACTTACAAAAAACTGCAGCTGGAACCTTTCCATAATTCACACTTTTCCTTTGAACAACTTCCCTAAAGTCAGAAACCAATGGGTAGTTTGACAGAAGAAAGTTCATCAAGGAAAGCATAGATTAGCCGATAAATTTCTTCTCATATGTCTTCATAAAATATTTCCATCCAAGAGTGCAATTTTGAATCTGACAATCATCTTCAAAATTTACCTCAAATACCGCATGTTTCTCATGCATTCCATGGTGAAATTTTCAAATTGTTTTAAGCAAATAAACAAGAAAACATCAATACGTAGGAAGCGACCCTAGACAAAGGAAATCTGCTAATATTATGTCTGTTGTCGTTGACATGGAGAGCTATGGGATCGTTTCCACAATAATCCATTTCATTATTTGATGGAGACACAACATGCCACCACACAAGATTCATAATTTCAACGAGAGGGTTGCGAGTGAAGCTTATCACAAATTCAACTTTTGGCATAAATATTGACCCCACAAAATATGGGTTTCATAACTATTGGTTTTAAATGTGGTGCTTTTCGTTTAGATATTTGTAATCATCACTTAACATATATTCATTTTCGTTCATTCATACACTCATATATACATGATCCTCACTATTCAACCCCTAATCCATCCACATAGAGTTACTAATACATTTCCTACCTACGTTGTGTTCCACTCCCGATGCAAATATAGCCCACAGTATGGAGCAATACACATTCCGATCCCTTACGGCGTCCACATCGCATGCTCCATCACGTGATTGCTAGTTTAGAAATGCTACAATATCTAAATTATAAACCTAGACGAATAAATTTAAATAAAATCCAATGATCATTAACAAAGACAAAGCTTTACTTCAGTTATTAAATATTATTAATTGTTATTCTATTAAGTATTTTAGTTAAAAAAGGAAAAATATAGTCAACTTAGGTGTTAATAACGTGCATTGAATATATCTTACGTGTCACATATCATACAACTATAATGGATTATTAAAGTTTGAAATTTTCCCTTCTCCACAAGGATCGAGCACAAATGATTTTAGGCCATTGATAAAAGCAAATGATCCAATGGTAGGGAATCTAGGATATGTTTCCTCTTCATATGAAAACCTAAATGAAATCCCCTTTTTGACCTGGACATTTTTAGTATCAATTTCTACAGGTTGCTGGATTATTAGATAGAATGTTTTGTGAAGTAGATCTGTAGAGACATACATACGCATATGCAAGACTTTCCCTGATCTTTGTTTAAGAGTACATAAAATGAGATCTCATTTTTATTTTAAAAAAAAAATGAAAATGGCAAGGAAGTCTTTTGCAGAGCCAATGACTATGTATTCAACTTAGATACTAAATCATGTTGGAGGATAATATTTTACGATGTCTAGTGCATGATTTGTTTAGTTTTCTACATTCTCGATCTATTGTAGGTATGAAGCTTTGTTCCATTAAAAATATTTCAATAATTTGATCTTTGTGGAAATTTTGTGCAGCTATATACTATGACAGAATTGTTCAGACAATCACATGCAGGATAGATTTATTTTTTATCCCAACTCCACCGATTACCCACATTAGATTCAAAGGTGTATGCGAATACTACTTTAAATGTTTTAAATATCTAGAATCATTATCTCTGTAATGCTCTCATAGATATTAATACCCTTTTCCAAGGCTTTTGTAGGTAAGAGGAATTTACATGTAAAAGTTCTACTTTTTTTAGTTTTAGTTTTGACTTTTCATAATTTTTTAAACATAGAAATTTCTATTTGACAAATGCGTCTTTACAATTGTGTATGAGTTTACATTTTGGAAGAGTATTTTAAAATTAAGTAGGTGATATTTTAATATCTTTATTTTTAACAAATTATTCTATTTCATTACTATTTAATTATCATATTTTAGATACATATAGGTATGCACGCAAGGAATGCATGTATTTTAAAAAAATTTGGTATTACCGTGAATGATCTTTTTATTTAGAAATTTCTCTTTTTATAGAAGTTTTTAATTTTTTATTAAATGTAATAATTTTCTTTTTATGGAACAACAATAGGTAAAATATTAACTATTTATTTTTATTTTAATATATAAAAATTAGAAATAAAAGACATATTATTAAACAATATAAAATAATTTTATAAATATAAATTTAAAGTTTATTTAAAATTAAATAAATATATTATTATAATTTTAAAATTATAAATAATTTTATAATTATTAAAATTGTAATTTGATAAAAAATGTGGAATCGGGTATAAAAATTTACCTTTAATGGTATAACACATAATTTTAAAGTTATCGATTAACAATATTATTTAAATTCTGAAAATTTCAAAAGTTTTGTTACATTTAATGTTTCTACAAATAAATTGTAGGTGGAATTGACAAAATTTGATTACAATTTTAAAATAACTATCCACAAAAATATTGTGCAAAATTTGAGGATAATAAATCCATATTCTTGTAGTGCCAGTAAAATAAAACTTTTATCCCTAAATGAAAAATAGAGTATTTCAAACAATTTTTTAGAATGGTTGTTAATAGTAACATTTCTACATTTTTTAAGAAGGTAAATTCACAATTAATTATTGTGGCAATCAAATTGTACCTTCAACCTACAAGTTTTATGTGGTAACTACAATTGTAGAAAAGATCATTGAAATTACCACAATATAATATTAATGAGAGTTATAAAAATTGTAAATTGTAGAATTTCTACAAAGATAGAATATATAGAAAAACTACATTTTTGTGAAGATTGTGGAATATTAACAAAAATAAAAATTGTAGAAATGTTACAACTATTAAGAAATGTTGACAATGTACAATTTTAAAAATGGAGATTACGTATAATATTTATAAATTGTTGATTATCTATGGTATAATAAGTTATGGAAAAACGACAATAATATATCAAAAAGTGGATTAGCTACAATTCCAAAGCCACAATTTTAGTTTTGGAATACCATATAACCACAAAAATATTGTTGAAAAATTGTGGCAAAAGACCTAGATTGTTGTAGTGTAGGGTTCACCAGGTGCATTCATCTCATTGAAACATATGGTTTAAAAAAATGGACTCAAACGGACACACGAAACTCAAGTTATGACCTTGTCAAATTCTTACTAATTTTGGTGCATCAAAAGCAACAATAAAATTCCCTTAGCACATGGCTAGAGATCTAACCTTCCACCCAGGAAGAAGGATCCAATGTTTAGAGATCCAATTATGAAGGATAGTGAGCCTAGGCTAAAAACTAGATAATTTGCATATTGATGCATGATCTTGGTAGAATGACTTCATTTCAAGGACTTCATCACAAAATTTATACTTGGGTTGCTCTCAACGGGCATCATGGGTTGAATTCCAAATTTCGTTTGCAAAACCTCATTGAAAGAGTGATTTTACATAGTCACGTGCCCAAACCGAGCTACCGTAACATGAGTAGATGGATTTTTAGAAATTCCATAGGCTCGAGAACCAAAGCTAACTCATGTTCTGTTGTGTTGAGATCTCTGCTCAGCCTTGATGCTAAGACAATCACTCCCTGCAGCAGGATTGACGCCGTGGGTAGCCATGTATTCGGCACCCATCTACCCCTGAAGCCATTGATAAAACACGAGGACAAAGGAGGAAGATAGTGCTCCCCTTCTCGCTAACAATTCCTAGTCCATTGCATATAAGGGTACCACTATCTACTAACCAAGACCCCTTCCCTACACCAAAAAAAAAGCGCAAGTTTCCATTGCCGCCACATGGAAACAAAAGAGTAAATCCTTGGAGTCATTTGCCACCATATAAATCTCTGCGACTCGTAGACGGATCAAAGCAACTCCCAAAGACTAGGAAAAGGAGAAAATTATGCCACCCTTATCGTTTGCAGAGGATACGTGAGGAGGAGCCAAACCATCCCCAACCCCTGTTCTTTTAAGCTTTTTCTCGACCAATGATACATGTCCACCGCTTCAAGCCTTTCCTCCTCCATTAGAAACAAGAGCCACGACAACTGCAGCCACCATTGGCTTTAGGGTTAGCGGGACTAGAGCCAAAAGGAATACTTTCATGGTTCATTGGAAAAATTCATCTAGGTCTCGCCATGTTCATCGATTGGATTAGTTTACTACAATACTACAAAAATGGAAATAATTATTAAGAATTTTTTAAATGTTACATTCATTTGACAATATTAATCACGAAAAGTTTAGAAAATTAACCATGTGTACAATTTTGATTAAAAAAATAGAGCATATTTTTTAGTCACATATGATCTTTTTTGAGTTGTTATTTTGTTGTTTTTTGATATTTTTGAATTATTATTATACTATGCGGTTAGACCATGCTTAGAAATTGAAAATGAGTTTAAGAATACATAATTTTTTTAATCTAGATTGTTAAGTAATTATATTTAAATCATATAATCTGAATATGCAAAATTTCTTTATAATATATTTTTCAATATATAATAACAAAAAATATTTTTTTCTAAAAATAACAGAAATTTAATGATAAAAATATATATTTGAGTGTGTTTCAAATTTAGACAATCCACATTAATAATTATCTAAATGAATGTGAAATTGGTTGTTTATAGTAACATTTCGACATTGTTAAATAAATAATATCATAATTAATTAATGTGGGAATTTAATTGTAACTCTCGTGAACATATTTTATGTGGTAACAATAATTGTAGAAAAGATTTGTTGAAATTTCCATAATATAACATTGATGAGAGTTACGAAATTGTAGATTGTGGAATTTCTACAAATATAAAATATATAGAAAGACTACCTTTTTGTGGATATTGTGGAATACTTACAAAAACATCAATTTAGAAAAGTTACGACCATTAAGAAATGTGGATGAGTGTATAATTAAAAATATGGAGATTACCTATAACATTTTTAAATTGTGTACTATTTGTGGTATTGTAAATTGTAGAAAAAGTATAATAATATATCAAAATGTGAAATAGCTATAATTCCAATGCCACAATTATAATTTTTGGAATACCATATAACCACAATAATGTTATTGAAAAATTGGGGCAAGAGGCCTAATTTGTTGTGAATTTTATTGTAATGAAATTAAAAAATATAAAAAATGGTTTAATTTTTGCCTAATCAACCAATAAATATTTTTCCACAATCAACAATTTTAAAGTGGATCAAAAGCTACTTTTAACCAAATGGCAAATATTATCCTATAAAATTACACATGGGCAAAACATATTTTTAAGAGATTGCATAGAAAAAGACACAATGCATCCATAAATTTTCTAAAAAGTTTCAAATTTGTCGAGTATATTTAGGATTTACTTAGTACTCAATTTTTATATATTTTTTCCTAGCTAATGGGACAACTATTATACTTTGACCCTCTAGAGAGTAACAATATCGAGCAATAACATTAGCAATTGTAAAATTACTTAACCAAGTAAACTCGATGCGTATGAATTTCCTTTTGCCTATTATTTTTCTAACATGAATAAATGTTCTAACGGTTGTCTAATTTTGTGTATAATGCTTGCAAATGGTTGACAACTTGTTGAACTCCATCGATGAGAAAGAGGAAACTTTTTAAAAACAGGAAGAGAATTGACACATTAACCGATAGAGGTGTTAACAGGACAATTTTTTTAAGTTTGTACACTCTTGACAAATTTCATGCTCATATCGATGGTTCACACAAATATTTTAAATCAAGGTAGATTTAGATAACAAAGAAAAGGAGAGTAGAATTGAGCCGAGGAAAGGGTCGTGGGTTACATACCAATAAATCTCATTTGCATATATTATACACATATAATAAGTACAATTTAAATAGTCATTTTTAAGTATTTGCATCAACCATATGAAATTCCAAAATAATTTACTTGAAGTTGACATTAAGAACAATTTATTATTAAAAAATACAGCTATATCTATATGTATGTATGTACGCACCCAGCCAAAAACAAAAGAGAGGTCAGAGTTTCACTTCACACATTTCATTTGTGTTAACACAAACTGTAGGGTTTCAAAGGCGGTCCGCTTCCTGTTGCGGCGCATTGAAACTATTGTCTGTGGTGCTCGTTTCGTTTACACAACTGGAATCCGCAGATGTGTTTGTTGGCAACTCTTCAAGCAGGATGTCAATCTCTTCAGAACGTGGAACCGAAGCAGCGATTTGCAACTCCAAGGCCTCTTTGATTTCGCTCACTATCTGAGTTATTGTTGGCCTCAATGCAGGATCAGGCTGAACGCACCGAATTGCTAACTTTGCGACCATGGAGAGAGATTTGATTGCATATTTGGAAACCAGGCGATTATCCACAATTTCTAGCAATTTGTTTGGATCTTCATCCTCCAAATAAGGCGTGGCCTATAAGAATTTCACAAATACAAACTCTTGTTATTTTTGCAAGAAAATTTTGAGTGTACGAGATCTCAAACATAGTAAACTCAGAATACAAATAGACATAAGATTTCTAACCCATCGAGTGAGATTTATCTCCTCTTCGGGAAGCCACACGTTAATTGGTTGCCTTCCGCATATTATTTCGAACAAGACAACCCCAAAGCTGTACACATCGCTCTTCTCTGTCAACATGTGGGTGTTGAAATACCTGTTTAAATGCCCCGAACAGTAGATCAATATATCTGTTCGATATGATTAATATAAATATTGAAGTATCATAATAATCAGAGCATAAAATGAAGTCATGGTTTTAAATTACTCTGGATCCAAGTATCCTGCAGTTCCTTTTACTGTGGTAGTGACATGAGAAGCTCCACCATCCACTGTTGTTCTTGAAAGACCAAAATCGGCAAGTTTACCAGACAGATCATTACCGAGAAGTATGTTGGCGGTCTTGACATCCCTGTGAATTATTTTTGGCGTGCATTTCACGTGCAAATACTCTAATCCTTCAATGGGAAAAATTAGAAATAAGTACATCCGAAATCCATGTGCAGACGAAATAAATCTATTTGTATAATGTTTTAACATAAACATTGAACACAAAGAATTACCTTGTGCAGCGTCTAATACTATTTGGAGTCTCATCTTCCAATCTAATTTTACATGATCAGCTTCCGAACCTATAATAGGCACAACTCATTGAAATCATTTATAACCTTTCAATAGCATACAGATATATGAGATCTATTTACATCTGTTTAGTATACCGTGAATGTGGTCTTTAAGTGTCCCTCTGGCCATGTATTCGTAAATAAGCATAAGCTCTCTGGACTCGTTACAATAGCCCAGCAATGTCACCAAATTCCTGTGATTTACTCGAGAGAGAAGATCAACCTGCTCGATATTACAGTCCGATATTATATTTTTCGTTGGGCCTCCTTTTCGACATTAATGCTCAGGTAATATAGAAGTTGGTTTACAACCATTTACCTCATTTAAGAACTCTTGAACTCCTTGCTTCGAAAATAAGGAGAGTACTTTTACAGCTGCTTCTTTTCCATCACTTAATTTACCATAGTATACAGATCCAAAGCCGCCTTTTCCAATAGTCTGAGTGAAATTTTGCGTAGCTGTTATCATCTCGTCGAGAGTAAAGGCACGGGACTTGGTGGGGTTTGGCACCTCTACTAAAGAATACTCTGAAACCAAATCAACATGACATGAAAATTTATAAAGTAATCTACAAGGTACAGCACAGAAAGTGAACTATTGAGCCATGTTTTCCCTTACCTCTATCCTCGAAAGATTTCCAATTGATTTTAGTGCTGCTTCCATGTGCTTTTCCAGACATTTTTGTTTCCTTCAAAATTTTCTTGCGGTATTCAGTAATTAATATTAACGCCACAGTGATTGCAATGACACTTGCTACTATGAGGCCAATCACAAGCCTCCGTCTTTCATGAGAATTTCTGATTTTGGGGATTTTCAGCAGGGGATTATTGTTGTACCTGCAGTATTCAATATTCAACTCGTTCCTGTTCGTTAACTTTGATATCTTGATAATTTGGGCTGGCCTTTGATATATAATTTAAGTTATTTTTAGAATACCTGAATGTCAAATTCTCCTGATAAGTTCTCGAGGAATATCTCCACTGAATTTGTTGTTCGTCAAATCTCTGTGAAATTTAGATCAAGGTAAAGTCCAGTTCTATAGCTTACATTTGAGTTCATTCAAACATATTAACGAAGAGAAAATGGGGAGAGACGTACAACTCTTTGAGCTTTTTTAGTCCAGATAGCCACGTAGGGATATTCCCACTCAGGTGGTTGTTTTGCAGATGGCTGATTTAATAAAGAGAATTACATTGTTACTAGTTATTCACAGCTAGAAGAACAGAAACTAAACAGAAAGATATTACCGTAACAATTTGAGGACGGATCTTACAGTCTTTCTAAATGAGTTAGGGTCGATAAGTTTGGTAGAGAATGATTTAGATGGTTATGGTCAAGCGACCTGACGAATTGTAAGAAAAAGTTAGTGATGCAATTACATGATGGCAAAAAGCAACCCTTCAATCAAGTAAATAAGACAGAGGACCGTGTCCAAATCAATACATAATAGGAGATGCGTGTAGGTCATATATTATTTATAAAGCTTTCTTTAAAAACTCACGGTTTTGTATGAATTTTTTTCTGTCTAAATTCCATCGCTAATTTACGAAATTAAAATAAATATTACTTACAAATTGATTAATGCAGTCAATTTTCCAAAGCTGGGAGGTATCGACCCATGTAGATTCCATCCGGATAGATGGCTGATATCAATAAAAAACAGCTTTAGTAAAACACCGAAACCCAGGAATTTGTAACCGTAATGTTAACTAATGACCTACTTATTCCACCTTACATGCCCGTTGTAGAAAATCTGCAGTCTTATACAACAAACAACATAAAAGAAATAAACAGAATACTTAAATAGCTTGCATAAACATATGAATATTCAAACCAGCACTGCTGTGCATAATCTCCATTAATAAAAGCTTCATCATACTCAGAGCTTCAGCTCTTTACAATTGTGCATGCAGCTGTGTGCTTTCAATACACATCCTTCCTTGCTTGTGCAGATTTCACACCTTTGTGTGTGCATACAAAGCAATTACAATTGCTGTTATTTAAATAGAATAACTCACCCACTAACAGCTCTTCAACTGAGCATTCTAAATTTAAACTCATGCTTTAAAACAGTTGCATGCTATGCATGATTTAAAACAGATTTATTTGAATTAAATCTAATGATAAAAATAAGATAAAGCTAACTTAACTAAAGCAAACTAAAGCAAGACTAAAGCTAAAATTAGCTTTCCTAAAAAGCTATAGTTGGAATTAAATATGCATCACATGCATATTTCCAACACTCCCCCTTAATTTCAAACTGTAGCTTTCACTCTTCTAGAGTTGTGTTTGCTTTTTCAGATCTGCCATGTGCAGGATCACATACTCCCAAACAATCTCTCAAATATTCAAAAACTTCTTTTGCTAAAGCTTTTGTAAAAATGTCTGCAAACTGATCTTTAGATCTACAAAATTCAAGATGAATTTCCTTGTTGTTTACCAGCTCCCTGATGAAATGATACCTCGTATCAATATGCTTGCTCCTCTTATGAAAAACATGATTTTGGACAACGCTATGGCTGAGTTGTTGTCACAAAAATCTGTGTAGCTTCCACTTGTTTACGTTGTAAATCATGCCAACACTCTTCTCATCCAAACTTGACTTGACATGCTGCTCTCCTCTGTTGCTGCTACATACTCTGCTTCTGCTGAAGATAACGTGACAATGGGCTGCTTCTTTGATGCCCATGAAACCACTCCTGTTCCAAAGTGAAAAGTATAGCCGGATGTACTTTTCCGATCATCTATACTTCCAGCATTGTCACTATCTGTAAAACCAATGAGTTTGAACTCATCTGAACTTGAATAAAGAATTCCATAATTTCTTGTTCCACGTACATACCTCAAAATTCTTTTTCCAGCTTGCCAATGTGAATCTTTTGGAGATTCCATGAACCTTGATATGAGGCTTACACCATACATGATATCAGGCCTTGTGGCCGTCAAATACATAAGACTTCCAACCAACTTTTTAAACAATGTTGGATCCACAAATGATCCTTCATCCTCTTTGCTCAACTTCAAACCTCTACATGCAATTGGTGTTGTGTCTTTGGCTTACAATTCAACATGTTGAATCTCTTCAAAACATCATTTGCATACTTTTCTCGTGAAATAAAAACTCCATATCCTGATTGTTGAACTTCAATACCAAAAAGTAATGCATAAGACCAAGATCTGTCATCTCAAATTCCTTCTTCATGGCTGATTTGAATGACTCTGTAGATAGATTTCAGTAATGATCAAATCATCTACATATAAACAAACAATTAAAATTTTACCTTGCTCATTTATCTTGGTGTATAAGGTAGGCTCACTTGCTGCTCCTACTGAAACCATTCTCAATCAAATAAGAATCAATTCTACTGTACCAAGCTCTAGGTGCTTGCTTGAGACCATAGAGTGCTTTCTTCAATGTATACCTTTCCTTCATGACCTTCAATCTCATAACCTTCTGGCTGATTCACATAAACTTCCTCTTTAAGGAAACCATTTAAGAATGCTGATTTAACATCCATCGATAAATAGGCCATTTGTTTTGAGCTGCACGATTGCTAAAACCATTCTTCTCTTTGTATCCAAAGCGTGCTCTTGGTGCAAATGTTTCGTTGTAGTCAACTCCATATTGCTGCGTAAAACCTCTGCAACCAGCCTTGCTTTGTGCTTTTGTACTTTTCCATCAGCATTGTATTTTGTCTTGTAGACCCACTTGACTCCTATCACGTCCTTTCCTTTTGGAAGATCCATTAGCTCCCATGTCGATTCTTCTCTATAGCATCAATCTCATCATCCATGGCTTTTTCCCAAACTTCATTCTTTATAGCCTCTTCATAATATCTGGATCTGCTGACTTGAGAAAATAATGCAAAAACTGAAAATGAATTAGTTGTATCAACATTATAAATCTCACTTAGACTTCTTGTTTTCCATTTGCACAGGAGTATTCGATGCGGGACTACTTTACTTTACGGTGATGGAGTAGCCACGGTGTTCCCTGTGGTGTCTCTTGCATGGTGAAGATGGCTGAAATCTTGGTGACCTCATTTGTAGATGGAGGTGTAGCTTGTGCTTCTGACTTGTGGTGCATGTCCAAGATTTGTAGATACTGTAGCTTGTTGCTCTAAAGTTTCATCTGTCATATTATCATGTGGAATAGATGTTTGCTATACTCACTTTGTTTTCTCTATACTTCCATCCCATGCTTCATTCTCAATAAATTGTACATCCTGCTGATCACAACCTTTCCAAAGGATTTGGATTGTACAACTTGTATGCTTTTGTATTCTCTGAATACCCAACAAAAATACATTTTTCTCCTTTGTTGTCTAACTTCTTCCTTAGTTCATCAGGTACATGTGCATATGCTACACAACCAAAAACTCTGAAATGTGAAACACTGTGTTTCCTATTAGTCCATGCTTGTTGAGGAACCATGTTCCTAACAAGTTTCGTTGGACACCTGTTCAAAATATAAACAGAAGTTGCTACTGCTTCTGCCCAATACTCATTTGGAAGATGTTTTGCCTTCAACATGCTTCTCGCCATCTCCATGATGGTTCTATTTTTCCTCTCTGCCACACCGTTCTGTTGTGGTGTATACCTGGTAGTAAACTGCTTGTGTATACCATGATATCTGCAAAAATTCATAAACTCATTAGAAACATACTCACCTCCTCTGTCCGTTCTGAGAACTTTGATGTAGTATCCACTTTGCTTCTCCACTAATGCCTTGAACTGCTGAAATGTATCAAAGGCATTTGATTTATTTCTCAGGAAATAAACCCATGTCTTCCTTGTGTAATCATCAATGAATGTCATAAAATAAATACAACCTCGATAGAAATTTATCTGCATAGGTCCACATAAATCGAATGTACAATCTCAAGTGGTGCACTTGCTTTTGCTGTTTTGCCAAGCTGGAAATGAATCTACGTGTGTTGCTTTCCCAAAATACAACCTTCACATACCCTTTCGGGTTTCGAATCAATGGCAAACCTTTAACCATATTTTTCTATATAATAAATTCAAACCTCAAAATTCAAATGTCCATACCTTAGATGCCAAAGCCATGTTTCATCCTTCATAACTGAATGAAAAGCTGATTGTGTTCCTTCAGTGCAGACTTGATTTTCATTGGTGCAGGACTCATCTGTTTGAGTGCATGACTCAACAAAAGACGGATTTGGCTTAACACATGACTTTGCTGCAAACAGATCTGATTTCTTCTTCTTTCCAGGTTTCAAAATCAATGGAAACATCCTATTGCTGCTCATCTTCACTTTTGCAATCAACTGAGTGCTAGGAGCTTTGTCCACAATCACGCACTCATTGTCTTCCATATAGACTCGGTATCCTTTCTGTACCAGTTGTCCAATACTCATAAGGTTATGTTTCAAACCTGCAACATAGTAAACATCTTGCATACTTGTTTGCTCCCCCTGTCTTGTTAGAATACTAACCGTGCCTTTTCCTTTCACAGACACAATATTGTTATTTCCAAGAGTTACATCACTCTTAACTGAATCATCCAAACTAGAAAACAAATCTAGATTACCTCTGTCATGTGATTGATTGTGCAACTGAATCTAAATACCATACATCACATGGACTCTCTTTTGACAAATTACATTCAATAGGGGATAAAGAAGGTATTGCTTCAAGCAATCCTTGTGCATGCAATAAACATAGGTTTAGAAATAGAAATTCCAACCTGATTTTGATTTTGTCTTTCTTGATCATACTGCTTTTTCCTGCAATCATATGCATCATGCCCATACTTCTTAATAATGACACCTTTGAACATGAGACTTATCTTGTCTCGACCATAACTCTGTTCTTGATTATGTCCTCTTCCACTTGAGTATGATGAAGCTGCTGCCACGTCCTCTGCATGGACTTCTTCCTCTGCCTCTTGGGCTGAAACTTCCTCTTCTTTTGCCACGACTACCTGCTGTCTGAGATGCAAAAGCCTGATCTACACTTGCATGTGATCTATTCATCCTCTGTTCATGATTGATTAGTGATGCATACTGACTCATCAATAGAAAGCGACTCGAGATCCTTAGTTTCTTCAATAGCAACAACTAAAGGATCAAATTTCGTAGGCAAACTTCTAAGCAATTTTTCAATAATCCTTCTGTCCTCAAGAGTCTCACCATGAGATTTGATTTGATTGACTAAGCCAACTACATAAGTAAAAAATGATTCTACAGAATCTGAATCTTTCATTGCTAAATTCTCAAAATCTCTACGAAGCAACTGTAGCTTGGCGGTTTTTACTTTCTCCTTACCTTGATATGCAACTTGTAAAGTATCCCATGCAGTCTTTGCTTGACTGGCTGCTGCCACTCTTGGAAGAATGCTTTCATGCATTGCCTGATGAATATAGAAAAGAGCTTTGCCATCCTTCTTTCGTAACTCCTTCAAAGTATCTTTCTCTGCTTGAGAAAGTGCAATATATGCTGCTGCATTTGCGGGCTCTGTGTACCCATCTTCAACGATCTCCCACACGTCTTGAGATCTGAATAGCGCCTTCATGGTCAACGACCAGTATTCGTAATTCTTTCCATTAAATTGCGGTGTCTGCATACCGGATGTAGAAGCCATAGCTTGCTACCAATTTAATAAGCTGCTGGAATAACCTTGCTCTGATACCAATTTGTAGAAAATCTGCAGTCTTATACAACAAACAACATAAAAGAAATAAACAGAATACTTAAATAGCTTGCATAAACATATGAATATTCAAACCAGCACTGCTGTGCATAATCTCCATTAATAAAAGCTTCATCATACTCAGAGCTTCAGCTCTTTACAATTGTGCATGCAGCTGTGTGCTTTCAATACACATCCTTCCTTGCTTGTGCAGATTTCACACCTTTTTGTGTGCATACAAAGCAATTACAATTGCTGTTATTTAAATAGAATAACTCACCCACTAACAGCTCTTCAACTGAGCATTCTAAATTTAAACTCATGCTTTAAAACAGTTGCATGCTATGCATGATTTAAAACAGATTTATTTGAATTAAATCTAATGATAAAAATAAGATAAAGCTAACTTAACTAAAGCAAACTAAAGCAAGACTAAAGCTAAAATTAGCTTTCCTAAAAAGCTATAGTTGGAATTAAATATGCATCACATGCATATTTCCAACACCCGTCACGTTAACTGGAGAGATGGATTGATCACTGCAGGTAATTCCCTCCCACTCAATTAAATAGCATGGATCATAAATCCAGTTTGTTATCCCAAACACTGTTTGAATCTCTGAAAGAGCTTCAACTGCAAATTGGACACTTACACACATCATTAGACTCCCACTGTTGAAACTTCAATCATCACTAAATAACATGACCATAAATTCAATACGAAGATATTGACTAATTGACAATCGGCTTAGAGAGTCTGCGTAATCTTTACCGTTTCCTGCAAGCGTTTCTGGGTCTGTAGGATAGACTACATAATGCTCCATAGCGTTTATGATGGGTCCTAGCGTGGAATCATCCGACTTTCTAAGCTCTACGTTAAAAGAATTGAAGTCTTTAAACTCTTTGGAGATCTCTTTTGAGGTATCATATGCGCCATGTGTGAGCTCTAACACATTCACCCTTGAACTTATATTCATTCCATTAGCAGTAATATAAAAAATTCTTGAGTCAGACGCATTGATTCTCTCTATCTCTGCGAAATAGAAGAAAATCAATGACTTTTCGGAAACATCAGTATTGACAGAGGAGTTCAGTGTTAATCCCAAGTGAGTAGTGTTCGTGAACCACGCCGTTCTCATTACGCGGTTTGGAGGAAAGGCCTCTGTTTGCTCGTCCGAGATTGACGCTAAGGTAGAAATCTTCGTGATGTATTTGTTGGGAGGATCATTTTCAGGGAACCAGATACGGTCGTATGGATCTTGAGGATACCTGTGTAACCAATAGCATATGAAACTCAACTCAATTAGTGAAAGCAAAAATTACATTCGCCAAAAGAAAATTTTGAGCAAACCAGATAATAAATAATTGTGTAGAGTTAAAGTTAGACTCGCTCAAAGATAAACCGTCCAGGCCAAAATAAAACAGAATTGATCAATATTCACTAATTGAGCTGAATATTACATGTTATTGAAATCACATATCCTCAACTTTACGACTGCATGTGGTCAATCCCGATGCTACTCAATAAAAAGACGTGATATTTTATTGTCATCTTGCATAACTTCCATGATAAGGGAAATTTACCTTGTCAAAGATGTTCCTCCAAAATCATATCTTTTATTGAGAAGAAAAACATTTCCCTGCTGAATCCGATTGTACATGCCATGCCGAAACTTCCGGAGCTCGATTGCAGAGATGAAAGGAACCTGGCTCTTATCTTCACGGGTCAAGCAAACGTTTATAAACTCGCTAGAACTAGTAAAGATCAATTCAATCGTTCTATTCACTCCACCATCTGCGTAATCGACGGCAATCGTAAACAATGCACCCTTAGCCTCCAGAGAAACCAAGAAGGTTTGGGTGTTTGGAATGAGGCTTTGATTACCAGAAAAGAAGTTTAATCGCAAAAGATGGGTGGCGTTTGGGGCGATAGGCAGACGATAGCAAGACTTCAGTTGAAGTCCCGGGAAAAAGCGAACACTTTGCAACTCAAATGGTAAAGTTAAAGCGTTGAGATTCTGAGCCGTTCTGCCCACATCAATATAATAGGCATCACTGACCCAGGTTATGTTCTTTCCATCCGTAGAATTTCTCGTCGCGCCGCAAGCAATGCTAAGAAATCCTAATTTAAAAAATGAAAATTATAAGTTCCTTTAGGTAAATGAAAAACTTTCTCATGCGATTATTCTGACCAATATTTCAATGCTTTGTGATTCACGGAATAAACGTCGTACCTGGTTGAGCCAGAACTAAGGGCGAACCAAATACAAATAAGATGAGGACCGGAAGCATACGCTTTTCAGCAAACCAAAATCGCCCATCTGATGTTTTTCCAGCATCCTTAGTTTGAGAAGAAAAACAGTATTGGAAACCACTACGAGAGGTACTTCTTTATAAGATTCACAATTTGTGTCCCTCAACGTCGGCTTGCTCTCTGCCACATCTTTTCCAGTGAAATTTCGAAACACCCAGCTAAAACTTGAAAAATCGCGGTGACGTTATCGAACCGGACGAGAATGTTAGAGCATCATTGACTGTTCAAAAGTCTGGAACATTTCGTTACATTGGCAATTACACGTCACTCAATGCGTTAATTAATAAAAAAATCAATTCATCATAGAAAAGTCATGATGGATCGAAAGAAAATCTCACACGGGAAGGACAAACGGAGGCCTACTTTTAACATGATCCACAGAACTCTTAAACGATTACATCATTATATGACGCCATGACCTTGATAGGGGATAAGGAACCTATCCCTTTCGAAATATAGCTCTATATTCGAGAGGATAGGGCTTGGCCTATTTCCCATATGTAGATATAGACGGATCTTGTTGCGTTGCAGTTAAAAGAAGAAAAATAAGGGAAGGGAGGCAATATCTCTTTCGAGGCGAGGAGATTTTGAAGAAATTCCCTAGAAATTGAAAAAGAGGAAAATGATGTGAGGAGGCAGTGGGAGGAGGAGACGTCTACCCTCCACTGAAAATGTATCTATGTATGTGCGGCCTCCATAAAATTTAGCATGCTCTCCATAAAATGCATATGCAAAAGACATGACATGGCCAGAAAACCCGGCGCCGGAGGGAGTCATATCACGGTATTTGACGTGCAAATTTTCATCATCTCCTTCGTCTATTAGAGTACGTAACAGCTTTTAGGATTATGAGATTTTAATGGCATGTGACTGAAGATTTGCCAGCTGTTCTAGTAGGAAATGATGGTGCCAAAGAATTTCGATAATGATATTTCATTTATCTGTCAGTCTTTTAACGCTCGATAAGCATTCCACGCGTTGTGGAGGATTGCCTCCTCAACTTTTTCCTTGAATTCATGTCTATACCTAGTGTATATATGTAGTCATATGCCGAAGAAAATAAGCAAATACGCTTATTTTGTATATAATATCATGATTAAAAATATTAAGAGATAAAGATGTATCAAATTGGTGGCGATTAGATAAGATTGGAGTTTGTCTTTACTTTCTTATGTTTCATACTTATATTTGTTGTAAAATATTAATTGGTCTCTCTTTTCATTAGAGTATTCCAAATTTCCAAACAGCTACATTTAACTACAATTCAAAGTAATTAGATGAAATGACCAAATAATAGTGTAATTTAGATCAATATTATAATGAACAATATAGGAACTTTAATATATATATATACATGTATATATATATATATACATGTATATATATATATATACATGTATATATATATATATACATGTATATATATATATATACATGTATATATATATATATACATGTATATATATATATATATATATATATATATATATACATGTATATATATATATGTATATGTACATATATATATATTTTGGGTGTTTCATTTTGTTGTGTTTTTAATATGTATTAAAATAAAATAAATAAGTGAATATAAAATTGTGTATTTTTATATATTTAAAAAATTGTAAGGGTATTTGTATGCGGATAAGTGCACAACTAATCAAAGGTCTATTAAATTTTTAAAAAGAGAAATTCAAATATCACGCAATGTTATATTGGAGGTTAGATAGTGACCCTGAATAAGTTCTCAACATACTTAGACATGTTCGGATGTCAATGTGAAACCTAAAAGAACAAATATTCGTCCATAAATACGCATGACAATAATATATCAAAATTGATGAAAGAAATATTAGAAATGATATACCTAGTTTCGTTATGGTGCGCCCTGTCTAAGTTCTACACATCTCTAAATCTCCTCCAAATAAGAATTCTTTTGTAGATTTTTGTGTCATAGAACCTATACTAAGCCCTTCATACATTTGTGGGTGTAATTTTTAGCAACAAATGAATCGAGGCTAAAACAAATATCATGGAATCGACATTTCTTTACCAAAAATATGGCGTAAGTAATTGGAATGTATTTTGAAATGATGTGTAATTTATGTATCATTAATTGTGTTCCCTTATGTTATATTAAACTTCATGTTACCATTTGATGTCATATTCCTTATAGTACCAATTATACACATTGCTTGTTTTTGACGAGAAAGAGGTGGGGTTCCCATAGCATGGGACATTTCTTCGAGGAATAAAATTGAAGACATTCACGGGTGGTTGGTGGAAGTCCATAACCGAGGAAAATGCCTTCATGTTGATTGGCAGATCAATGCGTTCATTATAGATGATGTGTCGGCTGAAATCCAAGCCATCAGGTGTGTTTTTGGTTGTCAGTGTAGTGTTATTCCTATAGCACGTGCGCAGGGCATGGTTGAAAAACGAGCACATGTATTGTAGCAAGGAGTCTAGGTGGAAGATTTTTCAGAGACCAGGTACCATCCTGTATGGTTTTGAAATGCATCACGAGCACACATTTTGAATTATTCAAGACTTATTTAATGAATTCAAAGAGGAAACTAAGTTCCTCGAGTAATTTAGGAATACATGGTGTGAGATCGAAGAATGTGTTGGTGAGTACTATCATTTGTGTGTTTCCTTATTAATTATCATCAATTATAAATATTGGTTTATGTTGTCACTAACTTTCAATCTATGTCACTTGATAGCTATGTGGGGAACAAATTTTAGAAACTTCTCCCATGCAAATCAAGAAACAAACGCATCCATTCAATGTCATCATATATGTCAAGTAGTGATATAGATTGTTAAACATTAGACATAACGAAATAACGTTTTTGTTCAAATTCTTTTCATTTCATGTGCATAAGCCAATACTTATGGGGAGACAAGTAGGGTAAATGAAGAAACGTTCTGAGATGGCCCATCTTTGTCATATCCAGTAGTAGAAGTGGAAGGTAATTCAATGTCATCATATGTGGCAAGTAGTGATATAGATTGTTAAGCATAAGTTGTAACGAAAAAAGCATCGTGTTGGAATTATTTTCATTTCTCATACAATAGCCAATACCTATGCAGAGACAAGCATTGTAAATGATGGCATGTTATGGGATGGCCCCTCCTCACCACCTAATGTATTCATGTGTACAATGATATTGAAAAACCTAGTGTATAAATAAATAAATTTTTATAATGTCTTATACGTCATAGGCACTCCTAAAATAGTTGGGGCTGGTGTTTTGATGATAGAAAGTGATTCATATTTTATGGAACACACATCCAAAGAATTCTTGAAGTCAGTCTTTGAAACATGACTGAGTATAGATGAATAGAAAAAAACATTATTTGAATGTGTTCAAAGGTTTAGGAGAGACCTAGAAGCATCAAATATGTTGGATGTTGCTTTCAAAGGAGATGTCAATGAGACAACCACCACCCGCATGCGTCCATGGTTTAGTGCGATTAAAAACGCCACCACAGTGTGACTAAGAGGTCATTCATTGTAGAAGATTTGAACAATCCCATTGAAGACTACAAATGCTTCCAATTTCCCGATGGCAATCGTCCAAAGAGGAGACAAACCACACAAATGGAACATACAAGTTAAAACATTGAACTATTAGTGTGATTGTGAATTTGTAAGAAAGTTTAATTGAGGAGGTGAAGACTAAAATAATAATCATTTATTTTACTGTGTGGTTCAAATGCAAGTGAAACATCTCCCGCCATCGCTTATCTCTCAGCAATTTCATGTCTACGCAAGGTGTGTATTGAATGTCCTTAATTTCATAACATTTATTTACTGTATCTAAGGTAATAATCCTTTGATACCTTGTCTAATATTTAATGCTTTGTGTTGCAGATGCAATGGATATGCAGAGAGATGTATCTTATGGAATGAGTAGGTTGAGCTTTGGAAAGTAAATGTATGGCATGTTGAGTGGGCCTATATTATAATTGTAAACATTTAAAATTCATGTATATGAGATTGTACATTGCATATATTTAAAATACATAAATATGGAACGTGTACAACTGACCTAGTCTTTGAATATTTTTAGAGTATTTAAAAAAGTACTTTCGGTGGTGTTAGCCAACGTAGAACCGCTCATGTAATATATGGATAATATAAAATATTTTAACAAACAAAAAGTTGATGTAATTATGATGAAATGATGTAATCAATGGTAACAAATTATCATGTCGATTTTTAATTGCTACTATCAAAGTGCTGAAAAATAACAAGTCGTGTATTACGCCATGTTGAAAAATGCATAGTGTTTTACCAAAGTGATGAGAAACAAGTCGTGTATTACACCATGTTGCAAAATGCACGGTATTTTTCAACACTTTAAAAACGTGATCCCTTTATCCAAAAGGGGAAACCCGCAGTTCTTTTCCTTCTTGTTGTAAACATTGATTCCACATCAACTACTTGTCGGTGGAGATGGTTTGATGTTTCCCAAAGTGATGAAAAATAGGTCATGTATTACACACATTGAAAAACACATGGTGTTTTTTTCAGCACTTTGAAAAACGTGACCCCGTTCTCCAAAAGGCGCAACCTGTGGTGCTTTTCCTTCTTGTTGTAAACATTAAATCCACATCAACTACTTGTCAGTGGAGATGGGTTGATTTTTTCCAAAGTGATGAAAAATAGGTTGTGTATTGTGCCACGTTGAAAAACGCATGGTGTTTTTCAGCACTTTGAAAAACGTGATCTCGTTCTCCAAAAGGGGCAACCTGTGGTGATTTTTCTTCTTGTTGTAAAAATTTACTCCAAATCAACTACTTTTCAGGTGGAGATGGGTTAAATTTTTCTAGAGTGATGAAAAACATGTCGTGTATTCTGTCATGTTGAAAAACACACAGTGTTTTTCAGCACTTTTAAAAATGTGATCCCATTCTACAAAAGGGGCAACCCAAAGTCCTTTTCCTTCTTGTTATAAACATTAAATCCATATAAACTACTTTTCAGGTGGAGATGAGTTGAATTTTTCCAAAGCGATGAGAAATAGGTCATGTATTCTACCACATTGAAAAATGCACGGTATTTTTCAGCACTTTGAAAAACCCAATGCCGTTCTCCAAAAGGGGAAACCCCAGTGATTTTACTTCTTGTTGTAAACATTGAATCCACATCAAGTACTTTTCATGTGGAGATGGGTTGAATTTTTCCAAAGCCATGAAAAACAGGGTGTGTATTCCGCCAAGTTGAAAAACGCATGGTGTTTTTCAAGACTTTGAAAAACCTGATCTCATACTCCAAAAGGCTTAACCCCCAATGATTTTCCTTCTTGTTGTAAAAATTTAACCCACATCAAATACTTGTCAGGTGGTGTGACACCCGCTAAAAACAACCCATTTGAGATCCAAGAAACAACCTAGGATTAGTTACGAAAAATTATGGAATAATTTTAGTTTGTTTAAAAGAGTCTACTACAAAGTTACAAGGTCACAACTATCACTAACAAGTTCCGAGAATAATTATAATCTACTATAATATAATTTTCTTTTATTAACAATTATTAGTCACAATGTCCAAAGTTTAGGGTTAGAAGTTTCAAATAGGTTCGGAAGGTAATTCCTCACCATACCCACTCTCTAACAGATTAAAGATTAAACCTGACTTTTCTCACACTTAGTGCATTCAAAATTTCCCTAAATCACTCCCATTGGATAGGATATTTTCTCACCTTTCCAATGATATAAAGAAGTCTTCCTAAATCCTCATAAAACTCAAGTTATGAGCCGACGGACCTTGGGAGGAAAATTTTCCCAAGTGTGAGCCTACGGGCCTAAGGGAGAAAACATTCCCTTGCGCGGGTCGGCGGAGTAGGGAAGAGTTTTAGAATTTTTTTCCTTTTTGGGCAAACATCGTGATTTGGCTCCATGTGCCCACAGGTCGAAGAGGACACATGTCAACTTGAGGAAACTCTAGCAGGATGTCAGGCCATTAGAGATATTTAAGGCATTAAGCCTTTTAGGTTGCAAAACACTAAGGGATCAAATTGATCCATGCCTCCGATGCCCAAGGTGCCACATTTCAAGATCAAATTGACATGGGAAAATAGATTTGCACAGAAACATAAGAATTTTAGGCTTTTGGGTTTGGAAACGCAAGGGGAAAAACTTCTTGCATGCCTTTGCCTATCCCAGATGATGCCACGTGTCATCACCCTATTAGCCGCGGGCTGGTGGCGGGAAGGTGGCAGAAACTAAGAAAATTTTCCCAAGAAAAATTTAAAAAGTGTTAAGGTTGAAAAATGTGTCGTTCCTCTATCGTTTCCTCGTGAGGCCACGTGGCGGCTTCTAATTTTGTTGAAGGACGTCGGAGAGGTGGGGAAAAGTTGGAAAATTTTCCAATTTTTTTCCGAAAGCGCTAAGTTAAAAAGGGGATCCGCCCATCCATTGACACCTCATGGTGCCATGTGGCAGCCTTTGATTGGTCATGCGGGTTGGCGGAGAAAATTTTGAAAATTTTCCCAAAATTTTTCCTAAGTCCCAAGGAAAAATTCGGCCGTCGGCCCGATAGCAGAGATCAAATAATAATTATTCAATGTGTGTATTACAAACAAAAGAGTAGAGCCATATAAAGGCTATTGGAGGGAGGAGAGGAAGGTGATAGTTATAACTGTCCACTAACAAACAATGTATTATAAATAAACTAATGCTAACATTCCCCCCCTTAATACATTGTTTCTACATATGTACCTGCTAAACAAATCAAACTTCACCTCGCCGAGAGGATTCGTGAGAATATCTCGCAACCCGAAAATCGGTAGGGCAATACTAAAGCTGAATTTGGTTGTTCAAGACCTATTCACGAATGTAGTGACATTCGACCTCAATATGCTTTGTTCATTCATGAAAAACAAGATTCTTCAAGCTTCTACACACCTTGATTGTCGCAGTGAATGATGGGATTTTTCTCTTATGGAATCCCTATACTTGCAAGAATGCAACGTAACCAAATTGCTTCGCACACAACTCCTTGTGTGGTGTGGTATTCAGCCTCGGTGGATGAGAGAGTAACAAAAGTTTGCTTCTTGGTAATCCACAAGATTGGTCCAGATCGAGATGAAAACATACCTCAAGTGGATTTCCTATCATCAATAGATCCTTCATAGTCCGAGTCTATATATCATTTGTAAGAATAAGCGAGTGTTCTTCGATACTCAAGACCAAAGTCAACTGTACCTTAGACATATCTCAACACATGCTTTGCTGCTATCCAATGACATTTCTTGGCTTCGCATAAATCGACGATAGTGAGTGCCATTGTTGGTAGATAGTTATAATCGTCACCTTACTCTCCTCCCTCCGCAGCCTTTATATGGTTATGCTCTTTTGTTTGCAATACACACCGATTATTCAATGTGTGTATTGAAAACAAAAGAGCATAGCCATATAAAGGTTGCGGGAGGAAGGAGAGGAAGGTGACAGTTATAACTGTCCACCAACAAACAATGTATTATAAATAAACTAATGCTAACATTCCCCCTTAATACATTGTTTCTACATATGTACCCCCTAAACAAATCAAACTTCACCTTGCCGAGAGGCTTGGTGAGAATATCTGCAACCTAAAAATCAGTAGGGCAGTATTGAAGCTGAATTTGGTGGTTCAAGATCTGTTCATGAATGTAGTGACATTCAACCTCAATATGCTTTGTTTGTTCATGAAAAACAAGATTCTTGACAAGCTTCAACACACCTTGATTGTCATAGTGAATGATGGAAGTTTTCTCTTCAGGAATACCTATATCTGCAAGAATTGACGGAACCAAATCGCTTTGCACACATCTCCTCGTGCAAAGACAAGATTCGACCTTAGTGGATGAGAGAGTAACAACAGTCTACTTCTAGCTAATCCACGAGATAGGTTCAGATACGAGATGAAAAAATACCACGATGTGGATTTCATGTCATCACAGATCCCGCATAGTCGAGTCTATATATCCCTCGTAAGATGAACTGAGTGTTCTTCGATACCTCGGACCAAAGTCAACTGTACCTCAGACATATCTCAACACATGCTTTACTACTATCCAATGACATTTCTTTGGCTCCTGCATAAATCTGGCAAGATAGCTCACTACAAAGCAAAGATCTGGCTTGGTATAAGTCAAGTAAATGAGACTCCCACAAGCTACCGTGTAGTGAGTTCCATCTACTTGCAAAGTGAATCCTTAAATCTAGATAATTGCAAACCTTTTTCCATAGGTGTGGACATTGGTTTACAATCTGACATTCCATACTTCTCCAGGATTGTCTTGGCATATTTCATCAGGGAGACGAAGATATGATTCTTCTTTTGCCATATCTCTAAGCCAAGACAATAGTGAAGTAGCCTCAAATAGGTCATGTCGAAGAATTTCATTAGATCATTCTTTACATCATCCACAAGATTTTCAGAACTTATTGTGACCACAAGATCATCTACGTCACAAAACCGAATAATAATCTCCCGCATTATTTACATACAAATTTGTATCGAGGGGCTACGAGTGAATCCATGCTACAATAGGTGATCATCAATTTTTATATACCATGCCCTAGGTGCTTGTTTGAGTCCATAAAGTGATCGGGATGACATACCTTGTGTGGTTGATGCTCATCTACAAACCCTTCGAGTTGGGCCATGTATACTTCTTCTTTGAGATCACCATTTAGAAAAACACTCTTGACATCAATTTTCTGAATTTTCCATCCATTTTGTGCTGCCGATTACTGCAGACAACTTTGATGGTTTTGATCTTCGCAGTGGGTGCAAAGGTCTTGTCATAGTCAATTCCTTCTTTTGAGCCTAACCTTTGGAACAAGTTGTGATTTGTGTTTTTGATTGAACCATCTGCCTTATATTTTTTTTTGAAAATCCATTTGCAGCCAATGGATTTCTTACCTGGAGGTAGATCAACAAGTTCCCATGTCCGATTCTGAAGTAGGGAATCATATTCAGCATTCATAGCCTATTTCCACTATGGTTGGTCTAATGCCTCACGAACAGTGTCAGGTTCGGTGCTATCAACAACTAAACTCATGAGTGCAAAATTTACCTCATGTCTGGCTTGACTTCGTGTTCTAACTCTTGTAGAAGTGCCTAGAAGTGAGTTCAGGTGTGCATCCCTAATAGTATTCTGGACCCATTTTAGACGTTGGTGTTTGATGCTTTGATGTGAAGATGTGTTTTCCAAAGTGTATCGAGATCAATGAATAAGTATCCACTCAAATCTTCTTCTCTCTCGAGAAGAATCATCTTCCTATCATCCTGGATGTGTGAGAAATCTATGTGACGAGGTCGGTAGTGGATCTTCATTGTGTGGTAGGGAGTCTAAGGATGACTCATCACACACCACATCTTGACTCTCATATATTTTCTTCATCTAAGGATCCATGAGATGATATGCCTTTGAGGTAGTACTATACCCCAAGAAAATACATGATAGTTTCTTTGGATCGATCTTCTTCCTTTTCTTATCCGGAACATGTATATACGCAGATACAACCAAAACTCTCAAATGACAGAGATAGAAGGTTTACGACTAGTCCATCCCTCTTCCAATGTCCCGTTCGTAAGATCTTCATGGGTGCCGGTTGAGTAGATACACTTTGTTGTTTGGAATTCTTCGCCCAAAACTGATCCTCCAACTTGGCAGTGGAGAGCATACAATGAGCCATCTCCATGACAATCTGTTGTGTCGCTCAGAAATCCCATTCTGTTGGGGCGTGTAGGGTGTAGTCAGATGTTGTTGAATGTCATGCTACTTCAGGTATGCTAAGAACTTCTTCGATACAAATTTCCCCCCTCGATCTCGAAAGATGAGAAGGAGAGGCTTCCCAGACCGCCTTTCTGTTGGGGCAAACAGATTGTCATGGAGATGGCTCTATAAGCTCATGCGGTGAGATACGGATGCTCCTATGGGCATTCTACTTCACGTTCATCATTTGCATCAAATCTGATACCAATGATAACAAGAGATCAAATAATTATTATTCAATGTACATGGCTCTCCTCGATCATGTGGATGATGTAAAGAATGATTCGAAGAAATCCTTCGACATGACCAATTTGGGGCTACTTCACTCTTTGCTCTTGGCTTAGAGATATGTGGAAGAAGAATCATATCTTTGTCTCCCATATGAAATATGCCAAGACACTCCTAGAGAAGTATGGAATGTTAGATTGTAAACCAATGTCACACCTATGGAAAAAGGTTTGTAATTATCTAGATTCTAGGATTCACCGTAAGTAAATGAGACTCCCACAAACCGCCTGTAGTGAGTGCCATTTACCTGCGGTGAATCCTAGAATCTAGATAATTGCAAACCTATTTCCATAGGTGTGGACATTGGTTTACAATATGACATTCCATACTTCTCCAGGCGAGTCTTGGCATATTTCATTTGGGAGACGAAGATATGATTCTTCTTCTGCCATATCTGTAAGCCAAGACAGTAGTAAAGTAGCCCCAAATCGGTCATGTCGTAGGATTTCTTCAGATCATTCTTTACATCATCCACAAGATTTTCAGAACTTCTTGTGATCACAAGATCATCTACGTACAAAACCAGAATAACAATCTCTATTCCTACCTTCTTGATATACAAATTTGTATCTGAGGGGCTACGAGTGAATCCATGTTGCAATAGGTTATCATCATTTTTTTTTTTATACCATGGCCGAGGTGCTTGTTTGAGTCCATAAAGTGACTTTATCAGATGACATACCTTGTGTGGTTGATGCTCATCTACAAACCCTTCAGGTTGGGCCATGTATACTTCTTCTTTGAGATCACCGTTCAGAAAAACACTCTTGACATCCATCTGCTGAAGTTTCCATCCATTTTGTCTGTCTGCTAGTGCACTGAGACAACTTTGATGGCTTTGATCTTCGCAGTGGGTGTAAAGGTCTCGTCATAATCAATTCCTTCATCTTTGAGCATAACCCCCTTCGCAACATGTCATGCTTTGTGTTTTTGATTGAACCATCTACCTTATATTTTGATTTGAAAATACATTTGCAGCCAATGAATTTCTTACCTGGAGGCAGATCAACAAGTTCCCACTTCTGATTCTGAAGTAGGGAATCATATTTAGCATTCATAGCCTGTTTCCACCGTGGTTGGTCTAATGCCTCACGAAAAATGTAAGGTTTGGTGCTATCTATAATTAAAATCATGAGTGCAAAATTTACCTCATGTCCGGCTTGACTTCATGTTCTAACTCCCGTAGAATTACCTTGAAGTCGGTTCGGATGTGCATCCCTAATAGTGTTTTGGACCCATTTAGACGTTGGTGTTCCTACTTTGTTGATGTGAAGATGTGTTTTCCAAAGTGTGCCTAGATCAATGAATAAGTCTCCACTCAGCCTCGTCTTCTTCTCTCGAGAAGAATCATCTTTCCCACCATCTAGATGTGTGAGCAATCTATGTGACGAGGTCATTACTGGATCTCCATTGTGTGGTAGGGAGTCAAAGGATGACTCATCACACACCACATCTTGATTCTCATAGATTTTCCTCATCTCGGGATCCATGAGATGATATTCCTTTGAGGTAGTATTATACCCCAAGAGAAGACATGGCAGTGTCTTTGGATTGATCTTCTTCATTTTCTTATCTCGGAACATGCATATACGCAAAGTGACAACCAAAAACTCTCACATGAAAAATACGAGGTTTACGACAAGTCCATACCTCTTCCAAAGGTGTCTTGTTCTGCAAGATCTTCTTGGGTTCCTAGTTGAGTAGATACACTGCTATCTAGATTGCTTGTGCCCAAAAATGATTCTCCAACTTGGCGGTGGAGAGCGTACAACGAGCCATCTTCATGATGACCATCCCTATTGTGTCACTCGTAAATACCATTCTATTGGGGCATGTAGGATGTAGTCAGATTTTGCTGAATGCCATGCTACTTCAGGTATGCTAAGAACTTCTTCGATAGAAATTCCCCCCGTCGATCTGAGCGGAGGAGAAGGAGAGGCTTCCCATCGCTTTCTATTTGGGTGCAAAAGGACCTGTCATGGAGATGGCTCTATAAGCTCATGCAATGGGACACATATGCTCCTCGTGGGCATTATACTTAACATTGATCATCTGCATTAGCTCTAATACCAATGATAACAGGAGATCAAATAATGATTATTCAATTTATATGGCTCTACTTTGATCTTGTGGATGATGTAAAGAATGATTCAAGAAATCCTTCAACATGACCGATTTGGGGCTACTTCACTATTGTCTTGGCTTAGAGATATGGTAGAAGAAGAATCATATCTTTGTCTCCCAGATGAAATATGCTAAGACACTCCTAGAGAATTATGGAATGTCAGATTGTAAACCAATGTCCACACCTATGGAAAAAGGTTTGCAATTATCTAAATTCAAGGATTCACCACAAGTAAATGAGACTCCCCACAAGCTACCTGTAGTGAGTGCCATCTACCTGTGGTGAATCCTGGAATCTAGATAATTGCAAACCTTTTTCCATAGGTGTGGAAATTGGTTTACAATCTGACATTCCATACTTCTCTAGGAGTGTCTTGGCATATTTCATCTGGGAGATGAAGATATGATTCTTCTTTTCCATATCTCTAAGCCAAGATAGTAGTGAAGTAGCCCCAAATTGGTCATGTCAAAGGATTTCTTCAGATCATTCTTTACATCATCCACAAGATTGTCAGAACTTCCTATGATCACAAGATCATCTACATACAAAACCAGAATAACAATCTTTTTCCTACCTTCTTGATATATAAATTTGTATATAAGGGGCTACGAGTGAATCCATGCTGCAATAGGTGATCATCAATTTTTATATACCATGCCCTAGGTGCTTGTTTGAGTCCATAAAGTGACTTTATCAGACGACATACCTTGTGTGGTTGATGCTCATCTACAAACCCTTTAGGTTGGGCCATGTATACTTCTTCTTTGAGATCACCATTCAAAAATCACTCTTGACATCTATCTGGTGAAGTTTCCATTCATTTTGTGCTTGTCATAAGGCAGAGAGACAACTCTGATGGTTTTGATCTTCACAGTTGGTGCAAAGGTCTCATAATAGTCAATTCCTTCTTGTTGAGCATAACCTTTTACAACAAGTTGTGCTTTGTGTTTGCCAATTGAACCATCTGCCTTATATTTTGTTTTGAAAATCCATTTGTAGCTAATGTATTTCTTACTTGTAGGAAGATCGACAAGTTCCCACGTCGATTCCAAAGTAGGGAATCATATTCAACATTCATATCCTGTTTCCATTGTTGTTTTTCTAATGCCTCATGAACAGTGTCAGGTTCGGTGCTATCAACAACTGAACTCATGAGTGCAAAATTTACCTCATGTCTGGCTTGACTTCGTGTTCTAACTCCCGTAGAAGTACCTAGAAGTGAGTTCAAGTGTGCATCCCTAATAGTATTCTGGACCCATTTCAGACATTGGTGCTGCTACTGCTGATGTGAAGATGTGTTTTCCAGTGTGCCTAGATCAATGAATAAGTCTCCACTTAGCTCTTCTCTCTAAGAAGAATCATCTTGCCCATCATCTGGATGTGTGAGCAATCTATGTGACGAGGTCGGTACTGGATCTCCATTGTGTGGTAGGGAGTCAAAGGATGACTCATCACACACCACATCTTGACTCTCATAGATTTTCTTCATCTCAGGATCCATGAGATGATATTCCTTTGAGGTAGTATTATACCCCAAGAAAAGACATGGCAAAGTGTCTTTGGATTGATCTTCTTCCTTTTCTTATCTAGAACATGCATATATGCAGTATAACCAAAAAATCTCAAATGACAGATAGAAGGTTTACGACCAGTCCATACCTCTTCCGGTGTCTTGTTTTGCAAGATCTTTGTGGGTTCCGGTTGAGTAGATACACTGTTGTCTAGACTACTTCTACCCAAAACTAATCCTCCAACTTGGCGGTGGAGAGCATACAATGAGCCATCTCCATGACAGTCCTGTTGTGTCACTCGGAAATCCCATTCTTTTTGGGGCATGTAGGGTGTAGTTAGATGTTGTTGAATGCCATGCTACTTCAGGTATGCTAAGAAATTATTTGATATAAATTCCCCCCCTCAATATGAGTGGAGGAGAAGGAGAGGCTTCCCTGCACTACCCGGTCTCTTCTTGGTTAAAGGTTTGGAAATTGTCAAATGCCTCACTCTTCTTCTAGAGGAAATGTACCCACATTTTCTGTGAGTAATCATCAATTATGAGCTGAAAGTATTCAAAACCCTCGAAGATAGCTAGCAGGAGTCCACACACATTGGTGTGTACAACCTGAAGATGCTCTGTAGAATGATAAGAGATCTGTTTGAATAGACCTATGTGTTATTTTTCCTGCAAGACATCCCGAGTAAACAAATAAGGAATGGAGAGTGGAGGAAGCCCTCTTACCATTTCCTTAGCACTGAGTTGATGCAGAGCCTTGGTAGAAAGATGACCATATCAAAAGTGCCATAGTGCAGTGGACTCACTGTTGAAGTAGAGAGAGCAATGTTAGATGAAGTGACCACATCCAGTGTAAATAGATGGCCCTTCATAAATGCTCAAGAAATAACTAAGTCTCCCTGGGAAATGATGTAGGACTTGACCCCTTTCTGAACAAAGAATTTGACCCGCATTCGATGATTAAGAAGCTGACTCACAGACAAGATATTTGAGGTCAAACCTGGAACATATAGCACCTTCATGAGTGTACATCTTCATGTCCCAAGAGGAATGATGACATCACCAATCCCCACCACAATATACTCCTGATTATCTGCGATGGTGATCCGATCTCCAGTGGGCCGGTCACTCAGGGTATGGAACAACTTCTTATTGCAGTCATGTGTTTTTAGTGACCAAATCAATCAACCGAGAAAATTTCGATGGCTGCGAAGTCTGCAAGACTAGGAAAATGTCTAAATGAGTTGTGTCCTGGACCCTCATCGGAGGAGGCATCCCCCTGAGCGAAATATGACCCTTCTGCCTCTAATTACGAGTACACCATTGTTATTTCTTGGAATATCCTTGGCCAGAAGTGCTCTCTTCACTAGAGTTTCCATGCTTGCGACTGTTGTAATAACAATTCACAGTCATGTGCGTATTCGTGGAGCAAATGTGGCACCATCGATCCGCCTTGTTGTTCTGCTACTTCTGGGGTGGCCGTTGTGGTGGCCACTGAGAAGGTTGTTGCTGTGGATGTTACTTCTGATTCTAGGGGCTGACTGCCCTTTTTGAGGCTTGTTGTTATGCTTTTTCCTCGTGATGAGAGCCTTGTCTTCGAAGGCTTCTTGAACATTCTAAATGGCTTCTTCCTGAAGATAATTCACCAGTTTGACAAAAATCACCTCCTGTTGAGTGATGGTCAACGTGGTGATCAGTGTCCAAAACCGGGAAGGAAGAGCTCGCAAGGTGAGCGGGACTAGCAACTTGTTGTCCACTGGTTCACCGAGAGCAAAAAGTTTTACACGTAACTCGCCACACACCGCAAGAAGGCTTCGATTGATTCACCATCATGCATACTCATTATGTGAAGCTTTGTCTGAAGATGCAGCATCATCATTAGATTCTTGGCTTCATAGATGGTACACAACATGGCCCATGCTGTAGAGGAAGTGGTTGCTTCCCGAATGTGAGGTTGAACCTCATTAAAAAGGCTCAGAGTGATAAGCATTAATGATTTTGCATCGGCCTTTTCATACTTAGCCAATAGATCAACATCTGTGGGAGGGGCATTCTGTGCAAATACGATCCCCAAAGATCTTCAAATTGAAGAATCGTCTACATCTTGGTTTTCCATGTGGTGAAATTTGGCCCTTTTAGCAACTGGGCATCCGAAAACAAAATGCGAGGTGCAGACATTTCCAAAAACTCAAAATTGTATTTTATTTATTTATTGATTGTTCAAAAATAGTTACAAATGCTTACTGAAGGAACCTATCACGAATATGGGCTCTATAAGCTCATGCAGTGAGATGCTAACGCTCCTATGGGCATTTTACTTCACGTTCATCATTTACATCATATCTGCGCTCCAATTCTTCACGGATTTGGCGTGCTTGACAACACACGTCGAACCAGAAATAGTCAAACAATCCTTGATGCACCAATTCGTCAAATAATATGTTGCCGGTATTCAACAATTCATTGAGCAAGGAAAAATAGATGCCGGTGGTGTCCTCTTGGGCTCTCAGAGGCAACCCAGCAGAAGGGTTGCTCGTAACACTCTTGGCATCGGAAATGTGTGACATGTACGTGGCGAGGTAATCTAGATTAGCCTCTCTCGCCAAGCTCTTCACGCTGTAAGTCTCACACGGTCTCCAGCCTCCTCGTTGCTTTCACGCAATGTTGGTTTATGGTTTTGTATGAAGGGATTGAGATGTTCTTCAACAGCCGCACAGGTCTAGTATAATACGCTCCACGTTGGTTAATGGAACTTGATCTTCACATGCCAAAACGCCAAGGTAAACCGTGTGCTTTCTTTGCTGGTCAAAATAGCTTCAAAGAGTGGATCTCCATGCTCAACTATAGGTCTATAAATTCTCCAAGTTGATGCTGCCATGTTTCTAGACCAGATTTCAGCACGTCCTCTCCTCTAGATAGGGAATAGGTCCATTTTGTGCTATATTATTTGATCAGGATGCCAAATAGGTCAATTTTCCACTTCCACAAAGGTCAAGATGCCAAACAGGTTGCTCCAGCCAAGGAGAAAAACAAAACATCAATCTAACATGTTCACTCCTTTAATGCGTCCACTCCTCCAATGCAGGGTAAGAGACAAAACAAGAATATGCCCAAGGAACTTGTTGCACCAAAAACAAACAGTTTCCAAACTGCATAGGAAAAACTTCCACGCATGCCTCTTCCACCGCTTTGCTCTGATCAAGAAATGGAGCTCTGATACCAATGATAGCAGGAGATCAAATAATGATTATTCAATGTGTGTATTGCAAACAAAAGATCAGAGCCATATAAAGGCTGCGGGAGGGGTGAGAGGAAGGTGATAGTTATAACTGTCCACAAACAAACAATGTATTATAAATAAACTAATGCTAACAGGCCGCTAAGGGTAAATTTCCAAAAAAAAATCGCCAAGTGAATAAAACTTGAGAAGGCCATAAATTTTTATAGAAATCTCTTTTCGGAAAAACAAGGAATTTATTGAAAGCTCTCGATGCCCTCTTTGCATAGAGATCATTAATTTTAGAATTTAATAAAGTTTAACGGGTCACTTTTAAGAAAACGTCCTGTGCTTTTTAAAACTCAGTAATTTGGTAAATTTTAACTTATAAATTTTTTTCAATTTGATCTTCCTCATCTCTCAACATGTTAAATAGACATGGAGGATTTTTCTAAGAAGAATTTAGGATGCATTTGGAAGGTAATTTTTCTTGATTGATTTCCAATTCGAAGTTTTTACAACTTCTCGGATAAAGAAAAAGACCGTGGAAAGCTTTAGGTCCGATTTTGCAATGTTTGAAGGATTTTTCCTTAAGTGTTTTAGTCCAATTGAGTTCATTTATATCATGACATGTTAGATTTCAATGTTTCAATGTTATTTATTGTTTGCAGGTTCGAACTGTGCATTTTAGAGGAAGTATTTGCCAGTTTAAAATTCAAAACAGAGGTCGATTAAAAGGGGTCTATCTAACTTTTCATCATTCAAGTATGGAAGTTCATTCTAATCCTAGTCAAATCCATTTAGTTGATTCAACAAACCATTTAATGGCTAAAATGTAAAGTCTGGTTTCCAATTTTGTCATATTTTCAAAAGAACAAAGTAATACAATTCCTTCATATGTATTCCTTTCTTTCAAACAAAGATTTAAATAACATTTAAATAACAAAATTTAATGCAACAACGCAAATGAAGAAAGGTATTTCAATCCTTTATTGATTTCAAATACAACTTTACATCTCTCAATTCCTTGAATGCAAATAATAGATTTCAATTTCTTTCTTTCAAATGAACAGAACAAAGTATATATATCTTTCACATTTCAAATTTACAACTTCCATAGCTCAATACAAAGTATCTTTCCATTACAAATAATATACAGATCATCCACTTCAAAGTGGGAAAGGTTACAATGAGATTTCATTTCACATGGAACTGTCAAACTGTCTTTCTCCTCTGCTCCAGAATAACAACATAAATTTCTCCTTTTGGATCACAACAAAGGTAGGGGAAAGGCAACACTCTCCACCCAACCAAGACATCCAATGAAGAGGAGAATCCATCCTTCTTCATTGGCCCCCGAGCCCCAACCACAATGTAATAGAAGGTGTGATTCAACTCATGGCAACAACAAGATTCCACAAACACACATGCAGATTTCACAATAAAAATATAGTTCAAAACAAAATGTAGTTTACAACTACATTTAAAATATACAAACAAGACTAAGGCTTCATCAAGCAAGCCAAAGGAGCAAGGAACTATGGGGGAAGCTGTTTATGCCTCCCAATGGGAAATGGGTATCCACCTGTAACAAACCACCAATATAAATCATCTCACATATCCTTATGCCCACCACAATCCCTCCTTATTCCCCCACAATTTCCTTATGCCCCCACAAAGTACGAAATGTAAGTGTTGATGCGTAATCACAAAGCAGCCCCGAATGTCTCGCAAAGTGATGGGTTGAGACTCTCAGTGTGATTTCATAACATGGAGCTTTTCCCAAGTGTGGGACCTTACGAATCGGGAAAGCTCTCAGATGAAGGTCGGTTCCTATTCCTCTGTTCAGGTGCACACAAACAATTTACAAAGGATTCACTCAAAAACCTAATCTAACTTTCCAAGGAGACAGGGTTGAGAAGATGCAAGAAAATAAACCTAATCTAACCAAGGTGATGCACCAAAGGAATGATGAACAACTGCTTTTCCAATAAACACAAACCATAAAATTGTAATACAATAAACATGCACAGGTAACCAAGGCTATAATGAGAGATTATTTGAATGCAATGAATATAAGAGAGGGTTGAAATCATCCATGAATTAGTTTTTATTGCTCCAAATATTGGCGCAATCCATTACAATGGCCAAGAGGCACAACATGCATTATGGCTTTGAATGGGGGTCCGAACTCCACAAATCGACTTCATTGATAAGAGAAGAAGGGAGGGAAAAACAAGAACGTCTAACCTTTAGAAAGAAGCCCCTCCTTAAAATTTATAGGAAGAAAAGAGAGGGAGAAGAGAGAAATTCAAAATCTACCCCAACCACTTCTAGACCGCATTTAGTTCATCTCATTATGGTGGTAGGTGAGAACTGGCAAACCCAAAAATGGCAAACCGTATTTTGCATTTTGAAGAACTTATTCTCACCTAAATAAAGATATCCATAAGCTTTCCATAAAGTCCTTATAGAAAGTTATGGAAAGATTTCCATAAAGTCCTTTCTTGTATTTTTGTAGTTGGGTAGAGGACCATGTAAGCTTTCCAAAAAGTCCTCTCTTGCGTGAATCCGAGCTCCCAGTCGAAAGTTATGGCCATTTGAAGGTCTGGGTGGCATACTGTGAAAACTGGCCTGAGAGATCTAAAAATCCAAAAAGCATGGAACCCCAAAACCCAAAATTCAGATTTTCAGACAATTTCATTTCAGAGAAAAACACTGTTCATCACAAAAATTCCTTGAGATTTCCAAAACTTTGAACTCGAAACCCCGAAAGTCCGAAGTCTAAAAATTGTAACTTTGGACTTAGGATTTCAGGACATTTTTCTATTTGCATTTACCGTGACCAAGGCTGATTTTTTCCAAAACCCAAAAACCCAAAAGTATGAAAATTCAGACTTTCGGACTTCGGAATTTTGGACTTTTCCTTTCAATTTTCCAACTTTGTGCGTGATTTTTCCGAAAACCAAACCCGAAAATATAAAAATTCAGACTTTCTAAGTTTCGGACTTCAGAGATTTTTTACCATTTTTCCAATTCCGTACTATGATTTTCGTAAACCCTGAAACTCGAAAGTATGAAATTTTAGAATTTTGGAGTTTCGGTTTTATATTTTTTATCATATTTCTACCCCTATTTTTTCGAAATGCCAAAATGCTAAGGCCGAAAACTTCGAACCTTTTCTCCATTTTTCCCTTCGAGATTTGATCTTCCTCAATGTTCCCTACCATTCCTTTGATGCCATTACATTTCCAAGCTTGACTGCAACTTGAT
The DNA here is from genome assembly GCA_018340775.1 of Taxus wallichiana var. yunnanensis. Lineage (NCBI taxonomy): Eukaryota > Viridiplantae > Streptophyta > Pinopsida > Cupressales > Taxaceae > Taxus > Taxus wallichiana. Next base: position 960,971,791 of record CM031242.1, on the reverse strand, counting down.
TTTTGGAAATGATTGTGAGCTCGCATGGCCGAACTATCCTCCATTCCTTCTGCTTGCAAGGTCATGTTGATCAATTTTCCCGAGTGGGGAAAAATTGGAGAACAGATTTGCGACTCGTGGGATCACCGCTGCTAGGTGAAAGATCAGCTCCTTGAAGTATCCATTGGGCATGGAGTAATGAATGATAGCTTGATACTAATCTTGCTCTTGAAACTTGAACCCGACTACTTGCACTTACCGACACCGAACTTGTTATGCTGCCTATACTCTCTATTTTCATAATAAAATCTTGGAGATGAGATTTTGAGAGTAGAGAATTGTCTTTGACTGGATATTTTCACCTATCTTTGACATAGACCGTTACAACGCTCATCCGGAAGAACACGTAAATGCATAATGATACAACCTAGGAGTAACAAAACTTGTACCAAAGCACTTAGGGAAATTAAAACCTAAACTACAAAAAGACAATGTGTATACACACTTAGAGGAATTAAAACAATAGGCTAATATTTACAAGGGTGAAGATTATCTTTAGTAGCAATGTTTAAGATAGATTCCATTAACCTGAATCAAGAGTTCTTCTCCATCCAATGTAGACAATTGGAAGGGATTACTACTTTTACATCCCGTGACCATGTAGGGGCCACTCCAAATGGAATCAAACTTGGAATGCCTTCCCAATTTTGCCCGATCTCGCATCCCATTTCGTAACTAGGCCCCTTCCCCTGGAAGGTCCTTGCTCTTGATTTCTTATCAAACCATATTTTTACTAGGACTTGATCTTTCTCAATCATTTGAACTTCATGTTCTCTAATTTCTTCCAATTTCAATTTCATTCAAACTCGAACTGATAACTCCAATCGCTTCATGAGCTCCAATGCGGGTAGTTCTAATGATATCGACAATAGTGCCTCTTTCCCATAGACCATCTTGTAGGGAGAATTAATCTGCGGACCTCTTTGGTGTTATCATGTCAGCCCATAACGTTGATTTTAGCTTGGTATGCCATGTTCTTTGGTTTTCATCAACAGTCCTTCTAATGATTCTTAGCAAATTCTTGTTCGTGGACTCTGCCTGTCCATTACCCTGCGGGTAATAGTTTGAAGAGGTGCTCAAGTAGATTCCATTATTGATAGCCCATTTTGTAATCTTGGAACCTATGAATGCCAATGCATTGTATGATATGATAGTGGTCGACACACCGAACATGGTCACTATTCCTTCATAGAAGTCTAGTATGTTAGACTCCTTTGATTCTTTGAGCGCTATTGCTTGTCCACTTGGTGAAATAGTCCATTCTTGTGAAAATCCACTTGTGGCCTTGGATTGAGTTCGGATTGATGACCCTGATGAATTCAAATCCCATTGCGTAAATGGTTGATAAACCAAAATTGGGTGCAATGGAAGTGTTGCTAGTATTTCTTTCCCTGTGAAGAGTGCACATTTTTTGTACTTTTTTATCCATGTATAGCAGTCACTAAACACTGTGGGCCAATAATACCCTGCCTTCATTATCTTGAGAGCTATTACCCGTCGGGCAAAATGTCCTCTAGAATTTCCATAGTTAAAATATCGTAACACCCTCTCAATTTGACATGTCTCAATGCACCTCAATAGAACTCCATTGATGTCCTTCTTAAACAAAACACCATCAACAAGCACATATGGAATGGCTTGTAATCTAAAGTATCTCCTCTTTGTTTTGCTCATTTCTAGAGGACATAGGCCTATCTGTAGGAAGTGCATCATATTATGAGTCCAACAATGAGTGGGCACATCATCATTTTCCTATTCTTGACCATCATGTAGTACCAAGATAGTCTCTTTTTCATCACCTGCTTCAACTTGTTGACTCAAAGCTAGTTGTTCACATAGTCCTTTTCCATGTACTAGTTTAGTGACCTTAATTTTGATGTCATATTCCATGACACGAGTGATCCATCCTACACGTTTCTTATTTAGATCCTTGTTTAGAAGGAAGTTCTTGACTCCTACATGAGAGACTAGCAATTGGATCTCGTTGTTTGAGACTAGGTGTTTGAATTTGTTTAAGCTTCTCATCACCGCAAAGACATGTTTTTGATGGAGTACCTAGTTTCATATTCCTCCAAGCCTTCGATCAAGAAAGCAACCGGTTGTTCTAATCCCTCTTTGTTTTGTTGTACCAGGATTTTGAAATTGTTTCCCCACTACCAAAGGCATATAACATAAAATCCTTAGAGAAGTCTCTGGATTGACGAGAGTTGGAGCTTGAGATATAGCCTCTTTTATTGTTTCAAAACTTTATTTTCCTTCGATTGTCCACTTAAATGCCATGCTCATCTTTAATGTCAACGTTATTGGCTTTACGAGAGCTGCAAAGTTTGGAACAAACTGCATGACAAAATTGATTCTTCATAAGAAGCTCAAGAGCCTTCTTGTGACTTGGCAAGGGAAATGCTCTAATTTCCTCAACTCTTCTCGGGTCAATCTTTGATCCCTCCTTTGAAACAATATAGCCTAGAAGTTTTCCTTCATGAGCCAGAATTTGCATTTTTGTGATTCAATGATACCCCAAATCTTCTACACCTCTCGAAATAATCTCTCGATTAAAGAGGTGATCCACCGCATTTTGGAGAATATAGTGATGTCATCAAGATATATCAGAACTATTTTGTTGATCGACCCTTGAATGCCATACACCTTACCCTTTGGAAAGTGGCTCCAACATTTGATAGCCCAAATGACATCTTCCCGTAGGCATAGGTGCCCCATTCGGTGGTGAAAGTCGTCTTGAATCTGGTCATCGTCTTTCACCATTATCTCGGTTATACCCGAGTATCCATCTAGAGAGAGAATCTAATCGAATCGGATACCACTTGCAATATTTGCTCCATCAAGGAAGTGGATAATGGTCTTTGAGAGATGCCCCCTGTTGATGTCTCGGAAGTCCATGACAACCTAATTTATTTTTTCTTCTTCCCGACGTTACACAAGTTTTCAATCCACTTGAGTGCTTGATCGGGAATATAATGCTTGCTTCAATAAGCTTGTTTAGCTCTTTCTTCATTAGAGGCTCAATGTGAGGGTTGACTGGTCTTTGCTTTACGCCCGATGGGCTTAACATCCGGATCTAGTTCTATGGTATGTTGTGACAACTTCGGTTGAATCCTCGTAGGTCCTCATATCTCTAAGCGAAGACATCTATAAATTCTTGGCAAAGTCAGCTGTATGAAATCTGATTTCTCTTGTTCAAAGTGGTCACTTTACCAATTTGAATTGTTTTTCCTTCCCCAACCGTAAATGGCTTTGAATCTTCTCCTTTGACCTATATGTTCACCTTTTCCTTACGGAACTGGTCGTTAGGATTGAAGATAGACTCCAATTTTACCAATCCTTTCAAAATCTTATTTGTCCATAAATACACTAATTAGTCCCCGTATTGCTGCTCTAATCTATCCCGATTCCTAGCTGAAAATTCAGCCTCTTCTTGCAAGAAATTGACGATCTATTGATCGTTCTAAAACACCCGCCTTGTGTTATTATCTAGCAATGTTGGCCTCACAATCACATGGATATGTGGCTATTTTTTCCCCGTTGATGTTGTCAACCACATCAAACTTCGCTCCAACTACTACGAGCCTATCGCAGCTTCATTTTTCTTCCCGGTATGGACACGATGTTGAAAACTTTGAAATCCTCAATGAGGTCCCATACCCTGTTCTTTTAGCTCTTGAGTAGGTCATTCTTTGTAGCATGTTGTCCCCTGAATTGGTTGACAATTAGCTCGTTATCCCCAAACACCTGTAAGTTCTGTATGCCCTTTTTCTTGGCCCAATGAAGCCCATGAATCAAGGCCTCATATTCAGCTGTGTTGTTGGAACAAGCAAACTGGAAACGAAAAGCTGAATAATATTCAATGTCTTTTGGTGAAATCAATGCTGCACCTTCTCTAGCACCTTGTTTGCTTCTTGAACCATCAAAAAATAGTTTCCAAACTTCATTGTCATCCTTTTATTCAGGCTTAGTGATGTCAAGAATGGGTGAATTTTCTTCGTGTACACAATACACACCCAATTCAGATTCTTCAATTTCCTTGTATGGGTCAAATCCATGACTTTTGTTTTCCCATTCATCCAAAGTCAAATACGGAATTCCCTCAACCTTAGTACATGTTTCTAGATCATTTGAACACTCCTCCTGATTAAAGGCTGAGCAATTTGCATTGATAAGAATTAGAACATGAGGTTCAATATGGAAATTGGCAATTGGTTATGACTCGATTGTTGCTTTAGCCCCATACCTCATCATGAAAATCATGTGTGACCAATTTGTAGATAGATATCCACCAATTTTTGCAGTGAAGTCTCTTGATAGACACAACACAAAGAGTGGCGGAAGGTCAATTCATGCACACATCTTATAGAACTATGACATTAGGATACACATGTAGTGTTATTCTTAACCCTTTGATGACCCCAACAGCTTCCTACTGCTGCGTTCCATCTAGCCGCACTACTTCTTTCAACACTGGCTCATACTTTAGACCCAATTGATATGCTATTTGCTTTGGCATCATTGAACTACTTGCCCTCGAATCGATCATGCAGTTGTGTACCAAGTGGTTCCCAACAATCAATGACACATAGAATGGTGGAGGCTTCAAACTTTTACTCGTCTCGGCCCCATGATGTTGCAGTGCATTAATGAGAACTTTCTCATGTCCCCAATTAGATACATTCGAGGCGGAGTAGTTAGCCATTCGGCTTGCAATAAATCTCACTATCCTGCGATTGCCAGTGATTACCACATGGAAATGTTCACATCTGTCTTCTTCATTTGATCGATGATGTTGAAAGGGGATGAATTATACTTTTTCTGCCCCTTACTTGGCGTAACCTTTTCTGGAGCTTAAACAGGCACATGTGTTGCTACAACAGGTACCTTAGGCTGATTTTGCACATTTGGAGCTGCATTTGGTCTACTGACCCCTTGTTGTGTACGAGTGGGTTGAGAAACAATTGGATTAGATGGTTGTCCCTCTTCTATACTTCTCTTATTTGACCGTGTGTTGACATCCATGCCTTGAAAAGGTTGTTGGTTAACTCCACAGAAGTCCTCTATTTTCTAATTGACCAACGTGGTTTCTATTGGAGGTGCCTCTTGTTGTGTTTCTTGCTATTGATTCCCTTCTTGGCTTTGTTCTTGAGACACACCAATGGTTTGCACCATCAAGGCTTGATTTAGGGCACCATTGAAACACATTGATTGATTATGAGGTAGATTGCAGGGGTAACACCAATCGTACTCCTATGCCATGTTGTTTTGTGTTGGAACCAAGGCTCTTGAGGATGTTGTTGCGTTTGGATCATACGGTCGTAGAATGGCCTGGCAACTTGAGGTTGTCCCTGGTTTTGGTTTTGATTTGCAGCCTGAGTTGGTGGTCTATTTTGTTGGTATGAGGGCCTAGCTTGGTATTGTGCTTGAGGCTGATACGGTCTAGAACTTTGAGCTTGTTGTCTCTTGATAGTCACTAGCTCATTTCCAAGGTTCTGTAGTTGTTTCATAACCTCTTGCAATTCCTTTGAAGTATTTGAAGAAGTCGATGCCTCATTATTGCTTTGATTTCTAGGGGTTAGAATGGGATTCAATTGGTTCTTGATCTGGTTATAGGAGTTCCCATATCTAGATAGAGAGGGATTGGTGGTCTTGGTAAAATCTTACGAACTTGGATCAAACAGCTTTTATGCTCTGATAGATGTGTCGTAGGCCCCTGGCAGCATTGTTCCTCCCATTGATTGAATCATCATGGCTATGTCTTAATTTATAGCCTTTAAGAAATAAAGAAATTCTCCATTGGCGGTTGGTTTAATAGCTATTGGAATCCTGTCCCATGTTTGTTGGAATCTGACGTTTAAATCTGTCATTTACTTGTTAGGAGCCCTTTTGATTATTTTCATTTGTTCCAATAAAGACAAATTGTTTGCCCTCTCCCCGGATTAGCTGTAAAGGGCTGAAAAAAGTTGTTTCCAATTTGTAATAGACCCTAATGTTAGGCTCATAAACCATTGTAAGGCCTTAAATTTGAAAGATGAAGCCAACAAGTTGACTACAACATCCATTTCATTTCTTTCATGGATTTCACATGCATTAGCAATATCCTAGATGTGGTCAATAGGAGTGGTATGATTTTCTCATGTGAAATAGGGGATATTCTTTAGTGTTGTAACCGAAACTTGATTCTAAGCATTTAGGGAAAGTGGAATACTTCACGTGAAATTGAAAAAAGGATTCAATGGTAGATGTGCCATTATGATTGGCCTAAGAACCCTAGTTGATGTGAGAAAAGGTCTACTAGGTGGAGGTGTAGACAAAGTCCTGTTAGGTGGAGATGGTGATTTTGTGGTCCTTTTCCTCTCCTTCCTCTTCCCGGTGATAGCTGTAAGTAGAAAAATATCCCCTCTTCTCAAGTATCGAACCGGTTCGAAATCTTCTCATGTACTTGGGTAACCTATGTTATTATACCACTGAATTCTATCCCTTCGGAGTAGTCAGATGTGTTGGAGAATGAGCCTTAAAAGGCTAGATTTTGCCAAGTTACACACCAAACTCGACAAAAATTAAACTCAAAATTTTGAAGGACCTATGTATTTTGAGATTCTAGAGGCTGAAATTTGATTTGGAATGACAGTCCCGAAATCCTGAAATCCTTAAATCTGAAATTCAAAAAACTGAGCCAAAATTTTGAAAATCAAAATTTCAAAAAACTAAAGATACCCTTTTGAAGATTACCCCAGATCTATCAAGTGGTGAAATTTTGACTTGTTTTGAGGAAGTTAAGCCCTTGAAAATCGATTTCAGAGTTCAACCTGGAAGGTGAAAAGTCTGAAATTGGAGAACTTGCAATTTCTAAGTCTAAATTTCTTGAAAATTCCTTCAAATCTTGTGGAATGACCTCTTTTTCCCACCGGGCATGCAAAACTGTTGATGCATACTCACAACACCCCTGAATGTCTGCAACGCGATGGGTTGAGATTCTTAGTGTGATTGCATAACATGGAGCTTTTCCCAAGTGTGGGACCTTGCGAATCGGGAAAGCTCTCCGGATGAAGGCCAATTCCTATTCCTTTGTTCAGGTGCACACAAAAAATTTGTAGAGGATTCACTCAAAAACCTAATCTAACTTGCCAAGGAGACATGGTTGAGAAGATGCAAGAAAATAAACCTAATCTAACCAAGGTGATGCACCAAGGAATGATGAACACCTGCTTTGCCAATAAACACAAACCATAAAATTGCAATACAATAAACATGCACAGGTAACCAAGGCTGCAATGAGAGATCATTTGAATGCAATGAATATAAGAGAGGGTTGAAATCATCCACAGACTTAGTTTTTATTGCTCCAAATATTGACACAATCCATTACAATGGCCAAGAGGCACAACATGCATTACAATTTGAATGGGAGGTCTGAACTCCACAAATCCACTTGCTGATAAGAGAAGAAGGGAGGGGAAAAACAAGAATGTCCAACCTTTAGAAAGAAGCCCCTCCTTACAATTTATAGGAAGAAAAAGAGAGGGAGAAGAGAGGAATTCGAAATCTACCCCAACCACTTCTAGATTGCATTTAATTCATCTCATTATGGCGGTAGGTGAGAACCCTGGCAAACCCTAAAAATGGTGAACTATATTTTGCATTTTTGAAGAACTTGTTCTCACCCAAATAAAGTCCTTTCTTTTTTATATCTGAGCTCCTATTTGAAAGTTATGGCCATTTGAAGGTCTGGGTGGCATACTGTGAAAAATGGCCTGACAGATACGAAAATCCAAAAAGCATGGACCTTGAAATCCTGAAATTCAGATTTTCAGAAAATTTCATTTCGAGAAAAAACACTGTTCATCACAAAAATTCCTTGAGATTTCTTAAACTCGAACTCTGAATCCCCGAAAGTCCGAAGTCTGAAAATTAAGAACTTCATACATTGGGATTTTAGACTTTTTTCTATCTGCGTTTCGTGCGATTCCCGAGACTGATTTTTTCCGAAACTCAAAAACCTGAAAGTTTGAAAATTTAGACTTTTAGACTTCAGAATTTTAGACTTTTCCTTTCGATTTTCCAACTTTGCACCTGATTTTTCTTAAAACGTGAAACACGAAAATTTAAAAATTGAGACTTTCGAACTTCAGAGATTTTTACCAATTTTTCGATTCCGCGCTCCGTTTCTAAATCCTGAAACCGAAAGTCCAAAATTTAAAACTTTTGGAGTTTCGGGTTTTTAGACATTTTTGATCATTTTTCGCCCTATTTTTTCCGAAATGCCGAAAATGCTAAGGTCGAAAACTTGAGCCTTTTCTCCATTTTTCCCTTCGATCTTTGATCTTCCTCGACATTCCCCTGCCATTCCTTTGACGCCATTACATTGCCAAGCTTGACTGTAACTTGATTTTTGGAAATGATTGTGAGCTCGCATGGCCGAACTATCCTCCATTCCTTCTACTTGCAAGGTCATGTTGATCAATTTTTCCCGAGGGGGGAAAAAATTGAGTAGTAGTAGGCTATTTCTTTTCCATGGTGGATCCCAAACCCAAAATCCCTCCACAATAAATCTGATGCCACCTGGAATTCCCTTATGCCCCCTCAATAATTCCCATAGCCTTCTCTTACACCATTCCTAGGCAATCTACCCAAGTAGCCAAAAACACACAAAAAATTCACCATTCACACAAACATAAAAAGAAATAAAAGCATATATGAAGAGCTAAGCTCCTACCTCTCCATGGTAGATTTTGTTCCAATACAACAAGCTTTCAATGTCACAAAACAGTCCCAAAATCAGTAATTCCCAAGTATGAAATGCTCTCCAATATCCTCCAAAATCAATAAGAGCTCCCAATAGCCAAGGAAATTTTTCCCCAAATGAAATATGCCATAAACAGAAATCTAGTAACTAAGTAACCCACAACAAGCCAAGCAAATTTGAATTTAAGGAAGAGGGAAGAGAAAAGGATGAGGTGAATCCATGTAGGATGCCACATCACACATCCTCAACTCCAATACCAAAATTCAACTTCATTCTCCAATGCACAATAAAGAGGTGGGTGAATAATATGACAATAAACTTACACACTCCAAAATCCCACACCCCAAAGGACTGAATTTGATAAAATGTAAGAAAAGTGCACTTAAAAATTACAATTAGTCATATCAAAATGCATAAAGATGGTCTAAATTCAAAACTCCAATCATAGGTATGGTTGGTAAATAAAATCAAGAGGTATGGGACAAGTTTTACTTGTCCCGCAAGCCTCCAAAATTTAAATTACAAAACTCTTACACATCACTTACCACATTTAATACAAGAGCCAAAAACTTCTATAATTACTTTCTTATATCCCAAATTTGATTAATTTATTTATTTTAACAATATGATTACTCACATTCATTCTCTACAATTAAAAGAATAATGAAAGGGGAAAATGCATCACAAAATAAACACATGCAAACAATAATAAATAGGAACCACATTAATAAAATACACATAACCCCTTGGTCACATTCAAAGGTAATCCCCCCCATGGGAATCCCTAAAAAATACAACACACACAACAAATACAATTGTCATGGTGACCTTGTTGAATTCATCTAGAATTCCAACGTAGTTGGCCTCCAATCCCCGATATTTTTTGTGATAGTTTAACCTGCAAAACACAATTACCTCCTTCGGCCTCGAGGCCATATCATAACATCCAACATGATATAAATATAATCACAAAATTATCTATATATATGAATCACAACATCAAGGAAATTAACAATATCACTTACAATTTATATCAACAACTATATCATCATCATATAATGTCCATTTTCTAGGTCTACTCACAATATCCAAAAATCATATGTCCGAACAACATTCATAATATATCCATGTCAAATAGTATATCATCATCCACATATGAAGTGTCTCTAATAATCATCATGCATCATAACTAAATCAAGATAAACAATAATCCATGGTCCAACATCTAACATCATACTAAATAAAAACCATAATAATGTCCATAATGTAATCAACAGTATCAAGATCAATATCAAAAGGTGTCAAAGGGAAGTGGGCACTACTTGTGGAGATGGGTTGAATTTTTCCAAAGTGATGAGAAATAGGTTGTGTATTCCGCCACGTTGAAAAATGCATGGTGTTTTTCAGCACTTTGAAAAACACAATCCCGTTCTCCAAAAGGGGAAAACCATGGCACTTTTCCTTCTTGTTATAATCATTGACTCCACATAAACTACTTGTTAGGTGGAGATGGGTTGAAGTTTTCCAAAGTGATGAGAAATAGGTCGTGTATTCCGCCACGTTGAAAAATGCACAGTGTTTTTCAACACTTTGAAAAACATGATCCCGTTCTCCAAAAGGCGCAACCCATGGTGCTTTTCCTTCTTGTTGTAAACATTGACTCCACATCAACTACTTGTTAGGTGGAGATGGGTTGATTTTTTCCAAAGCGATGAAAAACATGTCGTGTATTCCACCACATTGAAAAATGCACAGTGTTTTTCAACACTTTTAAAAACGTGATCCTGTTCTCCAAAAGGGGCAACCTGCGGTGCTTATCCTTCTTTTCGTAAACATCAAATCCACATCAACTACTTGTTAGGTGGATATGGGTTGAATTTTTCCAAAGTGATGAGAAACAGGTTGTGTATTCCACCACGTTGAAAACACACGGTGTTTTTCAGCACTTTGAAAAACGTGATCCCGTTCTCCAAAAGGGGAAACCCGCAGTGCTTTTCCTTCTTGTTATAAACATTGAATCCACATCAACTACTTTTCAGGTGGATATGGGTTGAATTTTCCAAAGCGATGAGAAACAAGTTGTGTATTCGCCACGTTGAAAAACACACGGTGTTTTTAGCACTTTAAAAATGTGATCCCGTTCTCCAAAAGGGGTAACCCGCGAGTGTTTTTCCTTCTTGTTGTAAACATTGAATCCAAATCAACTACTTGTCAGGTGGAGAAGGGTTGAATTTTTCCAAAGCGATGTAAAATGGGTCGTATATTTCGTCACGTTGAAAAACGCATACAGTGTTTTTCAAAGCACTTTGAAAAACCCAATCTTGTTCTCTAAAATGGGCAACGCAAGGTGATTTTCCTTCTTGTTGTAAAATTGAATCCACATAAAATAATTTTCATGTGGAGATGGGTTGAATTTTTCCAAAGTGATGAAAAACAGGTGTGTATTCCAAGTTGAAAAATGCATGGTGTTTTTCAGGACTTTGAAAATCCTGATCCCATTATCCAAAAGGCGCAACCCTTGGTGCTTTTACTTTTTGTTGTAAATATTGAATCCAAATCAATTAATTTTCAGGTGGATATGGGTTTAATTTTTGCAAAGTGGTGAAAATAATAGGTCGTGTATTCCACCACATCGAAAAATGGGTGTATTTTTCAAAGCAATTTGAAAAACGTAATCCCATTCTCTAAAAGGTGTAACCTGCAGTGGTTTTCCTCCTCCTTGTAGACATTGAATCCACATAAAATATTTATCAGGTGGATAGGGGTTTAAATTTCCAAAGCGATGAAAAATAGAGTGTGTTTTTCACCATGTTTAAAAACGCATGGTGTTTTTCAACATTTTGAAAATCGTAATCCCGTTCTCCAAAAGGTGTAAACCGTGGTGCTTTTCCTTCTCCTTGTAAACATGGAATCCATATCAATTACTTATTAAGTGGATAGGGGTTTATTTTTTCCAAAGTGATGAAAAATAGAGTGTGTTTTTGACACATTTAAAAATGCATGATGTTTTCCAACATTTTAAAAATACAATCCCGTTCTCCAAAAGGTGTAACCCGTGGTGCTTTTCCTTCTCCTTGTAAACATTGACTCCACATAAACTACTTATTAGGTGGAGAGGGGTTGAATTTTTCCAAAGTGATGAAAAATAGGTCGTGTATTCCGCCACGTTGAAAAATGCATAATTGTTTTGAGCTTCTTCCTGAGGAAGCATCTAGTAATAGGTTCAATAATTATTATTTTTTGTGACAAATTTAAATATTTCAGTCTAAGTCTTTCACACTGAATTTAATAAAACTTTTCCTTATTCATTGTAAGTTTCAATTCTACTTCCATACAAAATGATGGGTACGACTCATCTTCTTGTTCAACTCCTACATCTTCATTTGCAGGGATCTCTACAGTCTTTCTGAACACATTAGTACTGACACTATAGAATTTTAAATTATATTTTGATTCTGGCACTGGTGAGGCCTTGTGCTTTCCAACCTTCTTTCATCCATTATCTAATTAAACATGTATTTAAACAACCGATTAATATCTGTTAACATTCAAATAATATTTTTAATATCTGTCACCATTCAAACATAATTATGAAATGAATACACAAGTTTTGAAAGAAAATTTGTGATTTATCTACATTAAATTATTGAACACGACAAACCCAAGTAGGCATACACGGAATAATAACACAACTAAGTAACCATATACCATATACCGTAATCCACAATCCATAGTCACATTAATAAATTAACCACATACACAGTGACAACATCATCATCTATACAATAAAGTAACAACTTCATCACACATATATACACTTGTCTTCTAATCACACTTGTATTACTCTTCCTTATTTATCACATCGCATACCACAAACAAACCAATTTGGATAAGATTAAAATATAATGAAACGTTATTATTTAGTGTAATTGTTATAAATGTCTACCAAAATTTACATGATTCGTTATAAAATTTTAACCTAATTTGGATGGAATTATTTTATAAGGAATCAAATTTTATGGCCATCAAAGAATTTCAAAAATACTTAGAGTAGGACACAAGTAGGAATAAGTAGTATCGTGTGTTTTCATGTTTATTTTTTATTTCATTTAAATCATATAATATAGATTGAAATAATAGAATTTTAAAAAAATATTATCAAATGAAACTTTGAATTTTATTAAAAATATCCTTATGTGTGCAAAATGACTACTGGCTCAATCGGTGCTAGATATGAATTATTCGTCGTGTTCAGGACTTCAACATTAATTTCAAATAACATACTCGTATTTCTTTTGGTCAAATTTATGTATTTTTGTAATGTGCTAAAAACACCTTATATATATAATATATTTCACATATCAATTAATGTTATTTTTTACATTTTTAATAAAATACATTGACAATATTTTTACATATAATTAATTAGTTTGAATATATATTGGTATAGTTTGTATATAAATGTATAGGAAAAATGACAGTCAAACATAAAATATGCAAGTCGCATGTGACATTTTTTTCAAATATTTGTAAGTATTTTACGGTTAAAACCATGACATACGTTTAAATGGACATCAAATTTAACCCAAGGGACACAAATTTATCTCTGTGTTCATGGCTGATTTAACCCATTATGGCATTGGTTATGGGACGACTATTAGCGAGAGCTCCATTTGGCGCAATTCTCGTTACGTCCCTTTTTTTGATAATGTGAGGGAAAAACTTTGAACTCGATGCAACTATCCTAAAATTATTAAATGGCACTTTGACTTCTATTAATAATTTCCTTTTGCACGCAAAACAACTACTAGCTCAGTTGGTGCCATATATGATTTATTTGTCGTGTTCATGACTTCAACACTAATTTTCGAATAACATACTCATTTTTCTTTTAGACATATTTATGTATTTTTTAATGTGTTAAAAACACCTTTTTATATATATTATTCATATATTTCCTTTTCATTTGATAATGTGAGGGAAAAAATTTGAACTCAATGCAACTATCCTAAAATTATCAAATGACACTTCAACTTTTATTAATGATTTCCTTCTTTGTAAGAACCCCTTGGTAGAATACTAGAAAAACACCCCAATTTTTAAAAATTTAATTTATTATTTATATACATTCCTTCATGTGAATTTCCATATAATTCCACCAAAGATGAGAATCAAATCCCTAGTTCTTAACTTAAACTATCCACGATGTAGAAACCAAAGGGAACAACTAATGCTTGTTTATTGAAGGGAAAGTACAATAATCAAAGGGCATCATCTATTTGCAATTTAATCAATTGACTAATATTATTGTAATCAGATAAGATAATTACATAAGAGAATGAATTCATTCCACCTTGTTCAATTCACTAAGCATAGAGAGCATACTAACATATGAATGTAATGACATAGGAGCTAAATCATTACCCATTTTCTTTGGCAATAAAGATACTAATGATATGAAAAAATTGTGTTTTCAACTTTGTGCATAATAGTTTTCAAGTACACTACATGATCATTATGCAAAGCATGTTGAACATGATTTTCTTTTATTTTTTAAAAATTAAAATTAAAAATAAGAATACAAATTTTTTTTGTGAGACACTAATATAGCAGAACATAAGTATAATTCTCAATGTGAGCACCATCGACATAACATCGAAGATCATGTTGAGGTCCCAGTCATGAAGCGGGAGAGGGAGAGCACCATCATAGCACTTTTCCTCGAACCACAGAGCTAGTTTTGTTCCCCAACATAAAATTTAATCCACATCATATAATTATCAGGTGGACAAGGGTTGGTTTTATCGAAGCGATGAAAACATAGAGTGAGTTTTTTTACACGTTAAAAAACACACGGTGTTTTTAGTACTTTGAAAAAGTACAATTCAGTTCTTGAAAATGTGTAACCCGTGATGATTTTCCTTCTTTTTGTAATGATGGATTCCACATAAAATAATTATCAGGTGGATAAGGGTTGGTTTTATCAAAGCGATGAAAAAATAGAGTGAGTTTTAAGACACGTTGAAAAACATACGGTGTTTTTCAGCACTTTCAAAAATGTAAATTGGTTCTCCAAAAGGTGAAACCCAGGATGCATTTCCTCCTTGTTGTAAAGATGAAATCCACATCAACTAATTATCACATGAACAAGGGTTGGTTTTATCGAAGTAATAAAAAATAGAGCTAGTTTTAAGACACGTTGAAAAAAACAAGTGTTTTTTAGCACTTTGAAAAATGCAATTTGGTTCTCCAAAAAGTGCAACCCATGATGAATTTTCTCCTTTTTGTAATGATACAATCCAAATAAAATAATTATCAAGTGGATAAGGTTTGGTTTTATCAAAGCGATGAAAAAATAGTGCGAGTTTTAAAACACGTTGAAAAACACACTGTGTTTTTCAACACTTTGAAAAAACAATTTGGTTATCCAAAAGGTGAAACCCACGATGCATTTCCTCCTTGTTCTAATGATGCAATCCACATAAAATATTATCAAGTGGAGAAGAGTTGGTTTTTCAAAGCGATGAAAAAATAGAGCGAGTTTTAAGACATATTGAAAAACACACGGTGTTTTTCAACACTTTGAAAAACCGTAATTCGGTTCTCCAAAAGGTACAACCCATAATGCATTTCCTCTTTTTGTAATGATGTAATCCACATAAAATAATTATCATGTGGACAAGGGTTGGTTTTATTGAAGCGATGAAAATATAGAGTGAGTTTTAAGACACGTTGAAAAACACAACAGTGTTTTTCAACACTTTAAAAACGTAATTTGTTTCACCAAAAGGTGCAACCCATGATGCATTTCCTCCTTGTTGTAATGATACAATCCACATAAAATAATTATTAGGTGGAAAAGGGTTAGTTTTATCAAAGCGATGAAAAAATAGAGCGAGTTTTAAGACATGTTAAAAAACACACGATGTTTTTCAGCACTTTGAAAAATGTAATTTGGTTATCAAAAGGTGCAACCCATGATGAATTTCCTCCTTGTTGTAATGATGCTATCCACATAAAATATTTATCAAGTGGAGAAATTTTTTTTTCCAAATCGATTAAAAATAGAGTGAGTTTTAAGACACATTGAAAAAACACACAGTGTTTTTCAACACTTTGAAAAACGTAATTCGATTCTCCAAAAGGTGTAACCCACGATGCATTTCCTCCTTGTTGTAACGATGCAATCCACATAAAATAATTATCAGGTGGACAAGGGTTGGTTTTATCGAAGCGATGAAAAAATAGAGCGAGTTTTAAGACACGTTGAAAAACACACAGTGTTTTTCAACACTTTGAAAAACAATTTGGTTCTAAAACGTGCAACCCAAAATGTGTTTCTCTTGTTGTAACAATGCAATAAAAATAAAATATTTATTAGGTGGAGAAGAGTTGGTTTTTCCAAAGAAATGAAAAATAGAGCAAGTTTTAAGAAACGTTGAAAAATGCATGGTGTCTTTCAGCACTTTGAAAAATGCAATTCGGTTCTCCAAAAGGTGCAACCCTCGATGTTTTTCCTCCTTGTTGTAAAAATTGAATCCACATCAACTAATTATTAGGTGGACAAGGTTGTTTTTATTGAAGCGATGAAAACATAGAGCGAGTTTTAACACTTTGAAAAACACAATGTGTTTTTCAACACTTTGAAAAATGTAATTCGGTTCTCCAAAAGGTGCAACCCATGATACATTTCCTCCTTGTTGTAAGGATAAAATCCACATCAAATAATTATCAAGTGGACAAGGGTTGGTTTTTCCGAAGCTATGAAAAAAATAGTGTGTTTTTTGACACGTTGAAAAACACACTGTGTTTTTCAACACTTTGAAAATCGTAATTCGGTTCACCAAAAGTGCAACCCATGCCAAATTTCATCCTTGTTATAAAAATACAATCCACATCAAATAATTATCAGGTGGATAAAGGGTTAGTTTTATCGAAGCGATGAAAAAATAGAGCAAGTTTTAAGACACGTTGAAAAACACATGATGTTTTTCAACACTTTGAAAAACATAATTTGGTTATCCAAAAGGTGCAACCCATGATGAATTTCCTCCTTGTAATGATGCAATCCACATAAAATATTTATCAAGTGGAGAAGATTTTGTTTTTCCAAATCGATTAAAAAATAGAGTGAGTTTTAAGACATTGAAAATAACACGGTGTTTTTCAACACTTTGAAAATCTTAATTTGGTTCTCCAAAAGGTGCAACCCACGATGCATTTCCTCCTTGTTTTAATGATTCAATCCAAATCAAATAATTATCAGGTGGAAAAGGGTTAGTTTTTCTGAAGCTATGAAAAAATATTGTGTGTTTTTTGACACGTTGAAAAATGCACGGTGTTTTTCAACATTTTGAAATACGCAATTTGGTTCACCAAAATGTGTAACCCATGGTGAATTTCCTCCTTGTTGGAAAAATTTAATCCACATCATATAATTATTAGGTGGACACGAGTTGGTTTTATCGAAGTGATGAAAAAGTAGAGCGTGTTTTTGACACGTTGAAAAACACACGATGTTTTTTAGCACTTTGAAAAACACAATTCGGTTCTTGAAATGGTGCAATCCACGATGTTTTCCTTCTTGTTGTAAAAATTGAATCCACATAAACTACTTATCAGGTGGAAAAGGGTTGAATTTTTTCAAAGCACTAGAAAATAGAGTGAGTTTTTTGACACGTTGAAAAATGCACGGTTTTCAGTACTTTGATAAACGTAATTCAATTTATAACAAGGTATAACCCACGATGCATTTCCTCCTTGTTTTAATGATGCAATCCACATAAAATAATTATTAGGTGGAAAAGGGTTGAATTTTTTCAAAGCCATGGAAAATAGAGTATGTTTTTCAACACGTTAAAAAATGCACAATGTTTTTAGCACTTTGATAAATGCAATTCGGTTTATAACAAGATGTAACCCACGATGCATTTCCTCCTTGTGGTAACTATGTGATCGACATCAACTAATTATCAGTGGATAATGGTTGAATTTTTTAAAGTGCTAGAAAATAGAGTGTGTTTTTCGACATGTTGAAAAACACACGGTATTTTTTAGCACATTGATAAATGCAATTTAATTTATAACAAGATATGCAACCCATGATGCATTTATTCCTTTTGTAACCATGCAATCCACATTAACTACTTATCAATTGGAGAAGGGTTGAACTTTTTCAAAGAAATGAAAAATAATTGTGTTTTTTGACACGTTGAAAAACACATGGTGTTTTTCATCACTTTGAAAAACGCATTCAGTTTATAAAAAAAGCAACCCACAATGCATTTCCTCCTTGTGATAATGATGCAATCCACAACAACTAATTATCAGGTGGACAAGGTGTTCATATAGATTAGGATCTTATTGGTACATGTACCTTATGATTTTATTGAATTTTGATTTTTTTCTTATGTTTGTGTGAATTTTAACACTTTAGAGTTTCTATTGTCTCTTTTCAACTTTACATTTCTCTTAGCAACACTATATTATTCTTTATTTGGATGGTTTGGCCATGCTTTTCCCCACTTCTCTATGTATTCTCTCTTCTCCTTAATTTTCTTTTTGCCTTGTTTCCTAATGTTTTTTTTTCAACTTTTTGAAGAAATATAGAAGTATGGTTCTAGCTACCATTGACCATTTCTAGGTTTCAAGGGGTTTTTGACCTTTTTGTTGGTTTTTACACTCATTGTGTTTACACATGTGTGCCAATTATCGAATATGATGACAACATGGGTATAAATTAGTTACCAAAAAGTATAAGTTTTTTTATTTTTTGATGTTTAGAAGTTTCTTGTTATGTGGAAAACTTTATTTTTGGAAATCTACTTTTAGATTGGAAGTGTAAGTTAGAGTACAAGTCACCTGGATGTGCACTTAGATAAGTTTAATGATTCATCCCCAAGAGGTAGGGCATAATTTCTATATTTATATTAATTTAAATTTAGTTTAATCTTGATCCATTTCTACTATTAGAAGTGATTGGGGCACCTAGGTTCACTAAGATGCATGATAGGTGTGCATGTGTCACTTGACCTAATTTTGGCTTCTTGTATGTTGACCATATATTAGTAGTGGATGATATTTGGCATATTGAGTCTATTTTTATTATTATTTAATTTAATTTGGTTTAATTAAGAGGTGAATTTATTATTATTCTCTTTCTTTTCATGCAAGTTGTGACAAGTCCTATTGTAATGACTATATTTGCCTAGTTTATTGTTGAATTGTTCTAATACAAAGTGGAGTGAATTTTTCCAAGTGGTCAAGTTTTTGCAATGTGTTTAGCTCTGATTTTATTTGCACGTATTTAATTATACATACAAAAAAGATTTAAATTAATTATTTGAATTTTTACCTTGCATATTTTGTTACCAATCTCACTTACAAGAAAACTTGTTTAACTGCTAGTTATTTTGTGAAAGATAGGATGATCACTAGCTTCATTTAGAAAGTATTTTAGATATCATTTGCATTACTTCTAAAAAAAAAAATTCACCAACATGGTCCTAATTTGAACTTGTATTTATTATTAAAGCATCTAGATACCAATAGAAGAATTTAAGAATTAAGAAAATTCTAGCATATATAACATTTATTTCTTGTTGCATCTATTGAAAGAATAAGGGTTGGAACCCTTATATTACATTGAAACATTTTCTAAATTGTATTATCCTTGTGTTCCCTAAAGGGTATTGATTAAGACATGTCCCTCAATATGTTGTTTTAAAGACATGTTTTATGAATGGTTTGATTTAGATATGACCCTCAATCCACCCCTCACTTTTTTTACTATTTGTTAAGTTGTTGCGAGTTGATTAGGGTCTTAAGAAGTATAGTTGTTTCCTAACTTCTTGCATGGAATTTTGGAAAAGTAAGTTTTACTGGAGGTTACAAGTAGGGAATATATTCAGTAAATCAAATTCACAAACTTTGACAACTTTTAGAACCGTGTTGCTACAATTATGTCTATGATATAAAAGGAGTTCTAATTTTTTTTTATCAAGGTGCTCCATTTTGTTTGATTTTTGGGTTTATTTTTCTTGAACATGTGTATGTGTTTTCCATTGCTTGTTCTTGTTGATTATCTTCAAATTTGTGATAACTATGCATCACTCTAAAATCCTATTTCTCTCCAACATGATATTCAAATTCAAAAATTTCTATATACTTAGAATGTAAATAGTTAGATGTGATTAAAATTAATTTTCTAATTTATTTTTATTTATACTTAAAATGACTAATTAAATGTTACTTTGATACATTTTTAATAAATTATTAGAGAAATATCACTTTCCACCTCTACACATTGTTTTGTTTTAGTGAGACATTGAATTTATTATAATAAAATTAACTTGAGTTGAAATACAAGTTAAAAATTCTTAGGAGTCTACTCTAAATACTATTCTATCATCTAAATTATCATTTTTAGTTTTAATTAGTTTAAAACATTATTTTTATAATAATTTTTGAATCGATTGTTTTTTATTTTTATTTAAAGTAAAAACTTAATTTTTTAAAAGCATGCACATGGCAAGAAACATTTCAGCCAGCACAATGTTCTACACTCTACTCATCAATATAGTCTGATACAAGCATCCTTTGAATGTAGTGTATGCGCAAATTATAGGAGTGAGAAATCAAAAAGATCCCTATGTGCAAATGAAACATAACAATCTCCAATAGGCCACAACGCCTATTCTCATCTTCTAGTGATAAGGATTCTGAACTTACAAAATACAACCAAATTTTACTATACATCTCCAAAGAATCACCTATCAAAACTCTTGAAAATGCTCTCGACTTTACATATGTGCATACTACACAAATCTTCACAATAAAATGATTCTATCACAATACCTAAAAGAAAAAGGAAGAACGACACAAAAATAATTGTATTCATGATATATCTTGGAGATTCAGGATAAACATGTTCAACATGGATATTTTGTTCTATTTTCCCCTACAAAATGATGTTTAAGAACCTTGTGCGCTGATTCAAGGGTGTTGGTACTCTTGCAAAAGGATATTATTATACATAAAGAATTAATGGAGACCACTAAGGACAGAACCATCGTTCCATATATGTCCCTTCCACAAGCACACTCGCTTTGAATGTAGTGGATCTGGGATCTCTTCAGGCTTCTCACTGATACAATTTACAGTTTGAATTTCTATATATGTTCAAGTAAATGACCTTCTCTTGTTACCAACAGATAAATTTAACCTGTAAAAAGATAGTAAGCATGTAACGACCCAAAATCACAACATGAGGACAACACAGTGAAATACAGGATAACTTTTTTTTTTTTTGACTTGCTTTGACTCAACACGACACAACATGTCGTCACAAGGTTACAACCAACACTAGGAACCACTTGTTACGGGGGAGACCACAAGGTCAGCACGGAAACATTCACACCTATCAAGGACAATGTACTCTTCTTTTGACAAGACAACATGGAAGTCCAATCCACATGACTCAGTCACAGCTAGGGCATCCCATGAGGAATTTCTTGTTAAATTTTCTTGTTTACTAAAATGTCTCTTAATTCTTAACTTACGTTCTTATAAAATTTCATGTAATGATTCACACAATTCTTTTCACAAGGGAGAACTTCTTTCTTTTCAACGGTTGACTAAATAGCTTAAGGCCAAGCTTTCTAAACTGGGATCATCAATTTGATGTCCAAATCTTTTTATTCATTTGATTTTAGAAAATTTTCCATTTCTTACAAGGTTAATTAAACTTACTCAAGCCACTAACACATGTTCCACACCTCTATTGCACAGGTGAAGGAATAAGTTCGATTGAGGAAAGTACCGCTTAGGGTTCATAACAATAGCCTTCTTGTTTAATAATTAAATTTTGACCTTGCTTAAGAAATATCACCATGAATCAAGGCAAGAGTTAACGAATAGGACAACAAAATTTTGCTTCGGGGTCACATTGTTTACTATCAGTCTTTTATTGAGGTTAAGGGTTTATCAAGATTGATTAAATGTTCCATCTAGACTTTACTTAATTAAGTTTGACAAAGGAAAACATTCCAAAAAATAGAGAGAGATTTAAGGTTTAATTAATCGATTTCCCTCCTACTTATTAAATCCTATCATCTTAAAATCTAACCATTGATTTCACCATGAGATCATTTAAGGTTTCACCGTAAAAGGATAGTGTTTATTAGCTTAGCTCGAATAAAAATAATAATAAGTTATCATATTCCGTTACAAAAGATAGTTTCCTCTTGATTGTTCCAGTCTCAAAGGTTATCAAGTAAATCACATCTACATAATATATTCATATATATATATATATTTAGTTTAACTTTTATCAGGATTATCCATCTCACTTTATAGTGCTTACAAACTCATTGCTACTAAGCCTTAGGAGGATTTACAACTCAACATTTTAACTCAAGAGCAAAGTTTAACAAAGACTCGCATTTGGAAACAAAACAAGGTTATATCAATTCTTCCCAACATGATGCACAAATCAAAGGGACATACTATCTCTATTGAACCATGACTAGGGAGCAAGAGAGTAATAACATGGGACAAGCCCCGCTACTATACTAAGGGTTAAAATTCACTAGAATATCCCATAACCAAGCGGTAATCAAATTTCATCTTTCACATGATAACCAAGCAAACCAAAGTTTCAACAACAAAAGCAATACTCTACAATACATTTACTGAAAGCACCGACCCTTCTTCTAAAATGTCCAAAGGCCCTTTCCAAATTTTATAACATAATACACATTCATACAAAGGAACATCATAACCAAGATTGATGCAATAATCTACAAGTCTTTCCATCATCTAACCACGTAAGCCATCTCGACAATTAATAACTGAGTCGGTTCGAGAAGCGAGCAAGATAAGACTATACATAGCAACAATAAGCTACTAGCTAACAATACCATGAAAGGAAACATTCTATTTCAGGAAATGGATCAAAGTACTAACCTCTAACAACCTTTTGAAACAAGATATAATTTTCAACATATCAACTAAGAAGAAAACCATAAGTTTTAGTTATGAAAATATCTCTAAAACTACAAAAGTTTGACAACCAAATACGCAAGACTATGAAATTTAAATGATTAGACACAAGAGTTGAGAGTATTAGGATTTCAATCATGTAATCCCGTAGATTACGTGATTGAAATCTAAAGTGTAACCCATCAATCCACATTCTCAAGGTGAAGTCAAAAGATAAAAACCAGACCCGATCTTAGCTGCCAAAAAGAATATAGTTTTGGAATCGTTCCGTAGGGCCATAGGCCTAATAGGCTATAAATGAACCACGAGGTAAAAACAAAGTTCCATCATGTAATCAAAAAGGTTTAAAGGATGAAAATCTTATATTCAAACCCACAACCATTATATCTTAGGTAAAGAGTGACTTCATAGCTAATAAGGATGAGTGGAAAGAACGGTAAGAATGTCCGGAATAGGTATTACCTAACAGCTTACCTACTGAACATAACCAGGGCCGGAATAGCGACAAGCCTCATTAATACCCAAGTTGAAACTTGAGTAGGCAATCTAGCATTCTAAACACATCAAATTGCAATTTTCATAATACCTTAGATTTATAATCCTCCCGTTTTAGAGGAACATAGCCATGAATCTAGACTTGGTTGAAATTTTCCGACATCAACTCACTTCCTAATATCATAAACGATGTATACAAAGGAAAAGGTCTCTCAACTCTCCTTAATTTACATCTCATCACTAAGTTTATGGTAACCTATGCAGAGATTAAACACATAATATACCATTGAAGATAGATATCCTCCAATAACGAACTTCTATAACGATGTAATTACAATTATTACATTCGACACAAAAACAAACTATTCCATAGCTTCTTTTCCCTTTTTGACAACAAAATGTATTCACGATCTTCCATCACAATCATTCTAAATTTGCAATGAAAGGTCACTCATCAAGAAGGAAGTACAAAACAAGTTTGACTAAATTAAGGAACTTCATGTTACCTTAAGCAGTTGATGAAAACCTTAACTTTCACGAACCGTGAAAGATATTACCTTACTCCATCAAGGCATTATGTCTATACGTGATTAAATCGATCACACAAGGAATCATCAACATACCATATCTTAACACCATAAAGGTCATTAATTTTATCAAATTTTACTCATAGAAAGAGTAGAATCAAAATGGGGTTCTATCAATAATTTATGCCCTTCTATCAACCCAGGACGTATTTTCGGCCCAAAACTTCCTTCTTAACAAGCATATATATTGAACTTCTAATTTCCAAAAGCCCTAATAATTTGCACAATACACAAAGTGCATGATCATGCTTATCATAAAAATAATAATAATAATTTAACTGTATGTTTTCCTCTAGGGCAACAACATAACGGAAAACCAATACTAGTCAACGCTGCAACGTTCTAGGGGCGATTACATACCCAGGTTCACAAAAGAAACAACGACATTTTTGCAGAAGGAAGTAACTTTAAAATTATATAAATATATATATATTTTTCATATGATCAATCAAAGCATACACTGAGAACCTTTGTTTGTTTTATATATATATATATATATAAAGGGTTTGATCACGTCAACAAGAACAACCAACAGAGGCAAATCCAGAAGTAACAAACTATTAACCATATACTGAACGCAAATCCACAAAATCACAGATTTAAACCAATTTCTAGAAAGAAAGAGTTTCATTTCAAGAGGTTTATTAGATACTAGCATATTATGTATATGGTTAGTCTATCTTGCCTGTTTTAACGCATCCACCAGTCGTGAACATCCAGCAGGGACTGCTACAGCCACACGCCTTCCGCTTTATCCTCTGCTTCACTGGTCTTTTCTTGCAATATACCACACCGGGATTCCCTTTTGAAGGCACGACTAGAAGAATGCAATAGGTGGTTGTCCAAACACTAGATTGCTTCAATGCAGCTGCTTTGGGGGTGAGAGTCGAACTGCTTACCACTCAGTCCGAGAGCACTTGCGCTAGAATGCTAAACACCGACCAAGGTTTGAAGCTCGGACACAAGACATAAAGATTACATCGCTCCTGGTTCTGAAAGGCATCTACCGTATTGATACACAATCCTTTTTCCTTCATCAGATTTGAGGACAGCATCAAACTCTCGGTGCAACCATTGCAGCTGAAGCTTGTAAGGTGTGATAATTCCAACAGAACCTTTATGCCTGCCAAATCAGTGACTCGTTGGAACAGCTCATAAAATTGCAAGGTAAAACGTGCTTAATGAATAATCTGATATGAAACAGGTTGGCTTCTATGAGGTTCTCTTCCATGGGTTACGTCGTAAGAAAACAAGAAAACAATAGAGAAACTTAACAATAAATTTCATCAGGTCTTCTGGTAATACTCCCACTGTCACGAATTTTTTTTGGATATACAACTCAATGCAAGCTCTGGATCTGAGAAATATCCTACTACCTTCATCTCCCAAGACATTTTCTCCAACATTGCATAGATCTCCTGTGCCCGTGGGTGTGATCTGTCCCTTACACAAAAGCATGCACCATTTTATTGCCTTTAAACCAACTACATCCAAGTTTCTTTTTAATTCCTCTATCCTTCATCGATCTCCTTCCTGCACCCTCTCTCTCCTTTCACCCCTCGCCATGAGAGCCTGCCTCACTCCTGCTGTCACTTAATCGATTTTGATAAAAAAATATCTTGAAGGAGAGTCCCGAACTTGAAGATGCAGTCGACACTGAACCGAACGCAACATAGTTGGATAGCCTGCCTGTTGGAAGCGCTCAAAAATGCCTCTACTACTCTGCAACATGCCTGCTGCCTGGCTAATCACAGTTGCAGGACAGTGTTGTGGATCCCCGACAGGAACATGCCTCGCAGCACCCAAGGGAAAAGGAGGTAACACGCCTGTTACACTAGCTTGCAGCTTCATCTATAACCACCATATCTAACCCATGGCTAGGCGCTGGAAAACTTCCGGTCAGTAATAGAAATAGTAGTGAACGAAATCTCAGCCTCGCCTGCAAAACTTGCCTCAAGGTTTGACCGAGCTTCTTCCATGATAGATTCGTCACCTGGACAGAAGCGACTTTCCAAAATGAAAAGGAAAGACAGCTCAACTAAAACTTTATCTCGTTCTCCAACTACAGCTGCAAGATTTTGCACAACTGATCACGACTGTGGTCGCGTGCAACCAGAACAGCAGGATCAACACGCTTTAAAAATTGCCGCTCAGAAAATCAACATTTCTTACACGTTTTTTTTTTGCTAAAAAGGCAGAACCCGCCATCAAAACTTCTACAGGATCTCGTCCACAACCGACAGCCATCGAAAAGCCAGCAGTTGTTTCAGAATTTCTGAAAATTTTAGCTATGATTCAAAAATTCTGCCGGAAACCCTATACGGAACACAATCCTTTCAGAGAGGGAAAAATCTGTCATTTAATCGATTTTGAAGGACATATCTAGAAAGAGGATCCCGAATTTGAGGATGCATTCGATTCAGAACAGGAAACTACATAGTTGGACAACCTGCTTATTGGAGCGCTCACCAAGGCTTTGACTATACTGCAACAAGATATTTGCGGATCCTGCCAGAGTTACAGAGACCAAACTCTCGTCTTCAATAAATCCAACTACATCAAAAAGCGCTGCACCCAAGGAAAACGCGCCCAACCCACCTATACGCATTGAAAGAACAATAAAAGAGATGCCAGGTCCTTCCACCCACCGCAGCTAACCAAGCAAAATTTTTATTTTATTTTATCTTATTTTGGAGCCCCGTGCGTTGTGGGGACAGGCCGCCTGCCTGGAGTAAACAATGGACGGGCATTACAAGAACCATGTGAGTGATAGATCAATCTTTTCTACTCTTGCGAGTTAATCACCATCGCCTATCCATAAAAATAGTAACCAAAATAGATACCTTCTATATCATAGCCTTCAAGGATTTCGGTATAGATCGCTTTGAAATCCAGAGGTCCTCCAAGTATCCTCGGAGATACTATCTTTGTTGATTTTTCTATTTGAACAAAACTAAACCAAATTACCATGCATTGAAACAGAGAAAAAAAAGAAATTATAATATAATGAAACAATAAAGTTTGAAACCACTTTCAAAGAATATGAACACTTTCCCATATGGATGTTCGTAGTCTACAATTTAGATGCCCTAATGATATTTACTAAAAACTTACATTCCCCATTCAGAAACATTACACAAATCTCATTTCTAATGCTGTCATACTATTCCTATATTCTACCTAGGTCAATGAGTTCCCAGCTTTGGAAGATGGTGACAATCGATTTCTACTCCACATATTAAATCCTAACCCTTAAAAATTGATTAACATATAACCACAAGCAAGGGCAGGTAATTTATTACATGACAATAAGGGATATCCTTATCCATTCTAAGGTAGTCCAACAACAACATTGCAATTTCGGTGGAGTAATCAATATTCAAAGAAAATCCAAGCTTGGTAGTGACCCAATTAGCATAAAGAAAAGAAATATTATGGCCATGACATATGTGGACGGGAGATTTTGCCTCGATATATTATATTATGCTAGACCGTGACATTATCTTGTAGACACAATAAGATCATGTATTGGTCCTGTTGTGGTGGTGATGCGATCATTTCTTCTGATCTGATACAGACATGCGCCAACATTGGTTTACAGCCTCGGGCTCCAACTTTCATCTTCACATGCACATAAAGAATAAAAAAGTAATAGAAGCATCAAAACCTATAGTATTCCCTTTGTAAAAGCGATGTGATCAATTGTAAGAATCCATCGTAACTATGTTTTTGTGGAATGCAAAAAATACAAGATATCCTTCAAAATCAAATGTGAAGTGCTTGGAATATACCATCAAATGCTGATTTTTATCAAGCAGGGCCCGTAAAGAGTGGAGAACATTAAGGGTAGAATGCCTGCAGCTAAAAATGAATTTTAATCAAGAAAAAGAACACGACCTTGTTGCTTTCCTTTCTATCGAGTCTCCTCGGCTCCTCTGCTCGGATCCCCTGCCTCCTCTGCTAAGATCCCCTGCCTCTCCTGTGTTCACAATGGCTCACAAAATTGTCAGCTTCCTCTGGTTTTTACATATAGAAATCTTTCCTGCGAGCTTTAATGAAAACCATCTCTCCTTCCTGCGAGTTATCCTATCCCATGTCTATTGTAAATTGAAAATATTTTGGGTGGGCAACACAAAAGATAATTTAAATTCAAACTCAAAATGTCATGTCTCGTAAACACATCGATTGCCACGTCAAAATGTCACATCATAGTTTCCGGCACAGCAGTCCTTTCCGGCGAGGGCAATGGCTATGTCAACACATCATGATATGAAAAAAATGCCCACATGCATAGGTGCATTTTCAGTGGAGGGTAGCCGCTGGCGTGGGAGGAGTGGTGGTGCCCACAAATTTGAGATATATCCCATCCATTCTTTATTATAATCTTTATAAATATGATTTGATTAATAAGAGTTATCCATTCACAATTAAAATTTTAGAATTTATATTTAAGTTTGCCATATTTTTTATTTTAATGTAAGTATATTCTTTTAATTAAAAATAAAATGTAGAAAATTTGTGAATCTACAATTTTATTACTAAAATGATTTTAGTATACTCTACAATTATACAATTGCTTAAAAGAAATGTTATCATATTTATTTATTTTAAAAAATTATAATTAAACTTACAATTTCAAATATAATAATTTTATTTTTTTGAGACAAATAAAATAAAAGAAATTTTAAGAAAATTTAATTGAAATAATAATAATAATAATAATAATAGGTTTTTACAGTCCACGATGCCGTGGGGCGGCTGTTTTTGGGTCTACAAGCGGCTTATAGCATATGGGACTACCTCGTACTCACATGCGGGAGGCAACTAACTTTGCTACAAACGAGGCGTACATACCCTACCCCCGGCAGATTTGAACAATAAGTGAATATCAATTTATTAATTACAATAATATTATAAAATCCTCATTTTAAAAAATATATGCTTATAAATTATTAAATAAATAAATATTCATGAAAACAAAAGTGTCCAATTTTAATAATATTACATAAAAATAAACCAAAGTTAAAGTAACTAACCATACCATCCATAATGGACATAAAGGACCAAATTACAATGGCAAGGGCTATTCTCCCTACAAAATATACCACATACATAAAACCAACAATAAAGTGCACCATGGCGACCATCATACCCATCCACTGCCACGTGGCACACAGTTATATACTTAGTTTTTTTTTGCGGTTTTACTTGAAATTTTCAACACTGTGTACAGACACTTAAATGATTCGAATCCATGCCCTCGCTTTTTATTAACACACATTGCTACCAACCTCCGTAGCTTTGTGACATCATGCAACCATATGATTTCAATCAGATATATTTGAAAAACAACAAACATGATTTTATTGTTGACAAGCGGGTTCCACCCATGAATGCGCATCATATCTCTATGATGTGTTTTATAAGTAATTTTATGTATGGTGGTATATTCTACGGGTAGAATAGCCTCCGTGCAAATATAAATTTGAGACACTAGATTTAAGAATAAATAATAGGTTACTACACTTGAAAGGCGTGCCTTAAATGAAATGACGCCTCCAAATTGTGACATAAGGTAGGTAAATTAAAGAGAGGCATTAGGGGACAAACAATGTTGAAATATAATCATATTATGCTAGTCCACATGTCCCGAGGGTGAGTGAAAATTTGTGCAAAATCATGAATGTTGGGGAAGATGTTCAAATACGATTTCATAAGAGTCGTTGATACGTCGAGACCCAACAAAACCTCAATAGAGATGGAGATGGAGATGGATCGTTCGAGAGGGAAATACAAATTCATGGCGGTGCCATCGAATAGTCATCAAAGAGGGGTGGGGAACCCTCAAAATTTTCAAAGAAGTACCTTACATCGCCTTTGTAAAATGTTCTGCCAATGGAAAAATCCAAATCTACGCCGATTCACAACAAGCTTTGGAGACCGTTTACTGCGACATTGAGTAGCTCGTCATCGGAGAGGGTGGTAGCACCCTCAAAAGTTTCAAAGAAGTACCTGACATCGCCTCTGTAAAATGTTCTGCCAATGGAAAAATCCAAATCTATACTGATTCACAGCAAGATTTGGAGACCGTTTACTGCGCCATTGAGTAGCTCGTCAGGTTCTCCCTAGCCAAAAAAAGTGGCTTCTTTCATGATTTCTTCACCTTCTGCTTTCTATAAATATTTGTATGACCCAAGGCTTGTTGTCAACAAAGTTTGTTTCGAAAAGTTCTCCAAATAAAATTTCTAACATTTCAGGCCTGGACACTGCATCCCGCTAGTCTCCATGTAAGGAACCCACAGGGTCTCTTTGAGGTGGATTTGCATTTTCTATGGGTTCAAGTGTTTTTGATTCTTTTTAAAATGTTTTATTTATGAAAATAATGACAGGTAAAAATGGCCACTTTCGATGGGTATTGCACATGCATGCCCTTTACTTATTTGGCATTCATTGATTTTTGTGTGGGTTTTCTTACTGATTTTTTGGTGGATTTTTGAACTGAATATTTTGGTGGGTTTCTTGTATACTTGGGGGGAACAAGCAACAACACGCATTATAATTCCAAAATTAAACATGGAGACGTTCATTAACATGATTTCTAAGCACACTACAGTATGAAATATCAGGAGTAGATCTTTATTAATGGTAGTCATGGCTTTAATGTTGACGATGAGAAGTCTTGCAACCCTCAACCGCAGAGCAATCAAAAAAATATATTTCAGTCAAAATATGAGAGTGCCAAACAACCATCTCCATGAGAAATGCATCGTTGATGTTTTCTATTTCATTCCTCTATTTTGAACATGTTTATTTCAGTATCTGAGCTCCTACCCTGACCCTTTGTGACATTCATTAGACCTTATATCTGGTTCTTTTGAATATTTTCTTAGTTTTAATTTTTCAGGTGGATCCACAACTAAAAGAGTCATTCAAAAATAATGAAATACACCCCCTACAACGACACCAATGCCAACTACAAGCTTTACCCCCCATCAAAAAGAAGGTAAGTGATTTTACTCACGCTTAAATATGTAAGATTAAATCTCTGCCTCTCATTTATGTTACAGTAGTCACTCATACAAATCTCTGCCTCCTGCAATCTACATTACCTTTAAAAGCTTATATAACATGGGCTGCATTTTTATTTTTCCAGGTCAACATGAAGTTTGGTGATGTGTTCGCTTTCTCACGGACTGCCCATGAAACAATAAATTGAAGGATCTCAATGGTGGGCGTTTTATCGGCAATTGGAGTGGAGTTGGCGAGCAGAGGAGATCTGGTTTCGCAACTGAGTAGTGAATGGGTTTTGTGGGTTTATTTTAAGAAAGGTGTTGTTCTCTGCAGCGTCGTTAGTGCCAGAGATGAAGTGTAGAATGGGTGTGTGGGCATGATTGGCCTCGTGGTGTTTTACATCACTGAAATCATCAAAGGGTGGACCACTTGTATAATTGAAAAAATGTCCCTGAAAAGGAAATACATACATGAATGAAATATATTAAAAAAATTATACGATGGGTTACACTGCTAAATAGATCATTTTTTTAAATTGAAAGAATGCATAAAGACTATTTTTTTATTACTACGTGGGAAATCTATACTCCATTCTTTTTGGGATTATTAATACTTCTACATAGCTACTATTTTTTTATTACTACCTAGCTAATCTATACTCCATTATTTTTTGAATTATTTATTCTTATCTATCATCTTTTTTTCTTGCTGAAATGAGGTCCAAAACTCATGGTATAGTAACCTTTATTTAGGATGTAATTTCCCTTTCTGTGTTGAATCATGTACTCACTTCTTTGACCACATGTTGCAAATGTTGAATGATTATAATGTTTTTCCTATGATGATTTTTGAAGCTCAATATGCGAATCTTGGTAATATGAGGTAGATGCGATCTTATGGGGCTTTTTTGGTAAGTTGCCTAAGTAACAATTTTTAAACTCATTCCTTAGTCTATTGCAGTTTTATGTTACAAATGGTCATCTGTTGGATAAATTTTAGTGATCCAAGGAATACCTATGATCGTTAGGTAATTGTGATCATTTTTGCGAAGTAAATTTGACTTCTTTTCATTCCGTCATACCATCTTGTTCTTTCGTAAATGCTTATAATATTTCGAGGGTGTTTTGTAACATCTTGTGAAAACATTCATATTGAAGATTAATCGTATTTTCTATTAAATGGGTTGCTTAATGACGCCCTTGTTTAATAGCTCTAAAGGAATATTGAAACCTTTTCAAAGGTGATTAGGGAATATTTAAAAAGGGACCTAATATTTATAAGCTAAGTTTAATTATATTGATCATCCACCTAAGACTTAACCTTAGAGAATATCGTGGATACACTTGGCTTGCATCGGAAGGTGGAGATAGTCATATTAGTGGATCTAATATTTATGAGGGGGACTGCTAAATTTAATGTTGGATTTAATTTATTCACCCACTAGCTCACCTATCCTTTGTAGAAGAACCTTGTCCAGTTTAGAAGGCACTTTACCGAATAAGTTTCAATGCTTGGTACTGAGTGGTTAAAACTTATATTCTAATGCTAAAATATGGTTGCTAGTTGGTGAGTGAGTGGAGTTGTTGGCCGCCTCCAAATTCTTTAATTTATTAAATGAGGCATGCACTTGGCACATGTTTGGTTCGAGTGTTATGTGGAAAAGAATGTTGGCCTCGAGGACTCATAATGTGAGTTTGTGATTTTTTCAAATTGGGGTTTTGTTGAAAAGGATTTGATACTTTAAAGAAAATTCCATTTGTAGGTGTAGATCCATCCATATTTTTCCACATACACCTAGCCTGTGTCAAATCAGGGAAGCCTAGAGCTGATCGTGGATGTCCAACAAGCGAAAACAGGGGGAATTTGCTAAGTGTTGTTGTAGCAAGGGCCCTGGTAGACATGTTTGCAATGTGTGGAAGCTAAAATAAGGCATGATAAGCCCTAACCATTTTGATATTTTTCCATATTTACCAATGTCGTGAAAAGAATCATCCTTATTTTTGAAATGGCATTTCGAGTTGGGTTTTGTGGTTGTAGTATAGCCATTTTCACCTTGCTTGTTTATTTCTCCATTATTCTATGATAATCTGATTTTGGGTTTACTATGTACGCTTATATTTTCTCGAGAATTACTTTATTTCATTTTTATTTATAAAAAAAAAGATATGTTGTTTGTACATTGCATATCCCTTCCTTGAGATGGATGGAAGGCCTTTGATTCGACATCCCATTTGAGAAAGGAAAGTTATTATTGTCATTTTTGTATTTGTCCTTTGAGATGGATATGGCATGTTGAACCCTTTGTGTTGTTTATGGGCTATGTGGATACTTGGTCGATCTATTTTCCGAGTTAGTGATGTGAGTTACGTAAGATCCTTGGGGAATTACTAATCCATGAGAATTGTTCGACCTCTCCTCCTAGTTCATTCATAAATTGTATACCTCTTCTATAGTATGGTATATTTCTGTAGTGCCCACTTCCCTCCTCGACACCTTTTTGGTGTTGATTACAATATCTTGTTGACTATATTTATGGACATTATTATAGCTTTTGAGTTGGTATCTTTGTTAGAAATTAGAGATCTTAAGCTGTTGCTAATTTTGATTCATTGTGATGCATGTGGATTAGTAGAGACATTTTATATTGATGTTGATACACTACTTTGCATGGGTAGATATATATGTTTTTCGTACACGTGATATTTTGTCATATTGAGTAGACCCGAGAAAATTGAACTAATTTTATGATCATATGGTTATTGATGAAATTGTAAATGATTTCGTTACTTTCTTGATGATGTTTTGATTTATATACAAATGATTTTGGAAGTTATATTTTATATTTATTTTGGATGATTTTATGCTACCACAAGGCTAAAGGAGGTATTTGTTTTTTGCAGGTAAACATGTCACAACAAACATCGGGGATTGAAGACCAACCACATTGAAGTTCTAGATGAATTC